>CM065738.1:22888037-22889719 GCA_033310375.1 Conus canariensis
GTGTGTGCGGTGGTCGTGTGTGTGCGTGCGTGCGTGCGTGCGTGCGTGCGTGCGTGCGTGCATGCGTGTGTGTGTGTGTGTGTGTGTGTGTGTGTGTGTGTGTGTGTGTGTGTGTTGCGTGTGCGTGTGCGCCCGTGCGTCGGTGCGTGCGTAGGTTTGTGTGTACGTGTGTGAGTGTGAATGTGTGTGTGTGTGTGTGTTGTGTGTGTGTGTGTGTGTGTGTGTGTGTGTGTGTGTGTGTGTGGAGAGAGAGAGACAGACAGACAGACAGGCACAGACACAGACCAGACACAGACACCAGAGAGAATCGGTTTTCATGGATCCTAATTGCAGACAATACATATCATGGGAGCAGCGATCCTGGAAACTACAGTCGACCCTCCTCCACCAAAAGCAAAAGATTATGGGAAACATGAACATGGGGGGGATCTGTCCGGTCTGGTCAGTTCCTGGTCCAACGCTGCCCGAAGTGGAGGGGAACAATCGATTGTTATCAAACCTACCCTCTCAGCGATTCATAGATTTCTTGATTAGGACGATCTGATAACAGCTTGCACACAGCACTGGAGGGGGGGGGGGGGACTCATAGAATGTGGGGTGTTGTGTCCACTCTGAGAGTCTGAGAGAGAGGTGCTATGAGTCACTCGTTCAGATGAGAGAGAGAGAGAGAGAGAGAGAGAGAGAGAGAGAGAGAGAGAGAGAGAGAGAGAGAGAGAGACGGTGTGTGTCCTGTCTTTTTCCGCATTTCGTTTTTAAATGGACATATTTTCTTTCCCCATTCTTTTATATGGAAAGAGAGAGAGGCGGAAAGGGACAGCGGGAGACAGCGAGAGAGAATGGGGAGGGGGGAAGGCAGTGGAAGAGAGAGAAGGGAGGGAGGGGAAGGAAAGGGAGGGGAGGGAGAGGAGAGAGAGAGAGAGAGAGAGAGAGAGAGAGAGAGAGAGAGACGGACATGCAGACAGACAAACAGGCAGGCAGACAGACAGGCAGGCAGGCAGGCAGGCAGGCAGACATACAGACAGACAGGCAGACAGACAGACATGCAGACAGAGGCTCCGAATGGGATATTGATTTAGATGCCAGTAGCCTTCTCCGCTGAGTACATCAACTGAGAATCAATTAATACAAATCTTCTCGGTCGATGGCATGGACGGTCTGGGCTTCCGATCGCCGACACAACAAAAAAAAGACGAAGGTGGGGAGGGGCGGCGGAGGGGGGAGAAGGGGGGGGGGCGGTGAATGGACAAAGATGAACGGCTGAAAAGCGAAACCTCTGAAGGGGTGGATTAGGGGAGAACAGGGATTTCGGACTCCCTCTCCCCCCCCCTCCCCTTCTCCACTCCACCTCCACCCACCCATCCTTCCCCACCTTCCCTGCTCCGCACTCCACTCTCCGTTTTCCATATCCCCCCCCCCCCCTTCTCATCCCCCCCCCCACTCGATCCATACTGACTTCGCTCTGTAAACAGCTTGCCAATACGACGTCAACCCTCCCACCCCACCTCTACCCCTTTCCAGTATATCACCCCGCGCCTCCACTCCCAACCCCCCCCCCCCACCCCCTCTCCCTTACCCTACCTATTTCCTGCATTGCCAGACTGGCATTAACACGTCCGTACCCTCCTCCACCACCAACCCCATATCCCCACTCCTTTCCCCTTCTCCCCCCCCCCCCCCCCCCC
>CM065738.1:22889819-22902319 GCA_033310375.1 Conus canariensis
CCCCATCCCCCACCCCTCTCTCCTCCCTCTCTCTGTCTCTCTCCTCTCCATCTCTCTCTCTCTCTCTCTCCTCCATCTCTCTCTGTCTCTCCATCTCTCTCTTTTTTCTCTCTCCTCTCTCTCTCTACTCCTCTCTCTCTCTCTCCCTCTACATCTCTCTTCCTCCCTCCCCCCTCTCTTCCTGCCCCCCCACTCTCTCTCTCCCTCTTTCTCTCTCTCTCTCTCCCCTCTCTCTCTCTCTCCCTCCCTCTCTCTTTCTCCTCCCTCTCTCTCGCTCTTTCTCTCACTCTCTGTCTCCCCTCTCTCTCTTCCCCTCCCCCCTCTCTCTCCCTCCCTCTCTCTTCCTCTCCCTCTATTCCTCTCCCTCCCTCTCTTTCCTCTCCCTCTCTCCCTTCCCCCTCTCTCTCTCCCCCCCTCTCTCTCTTTTCTCTCCCTCTCTCCCTTCCCCCCTCTCTCTTTCTCCCCTCCCCCTCATTCTCTCTCAATAACAGCCTCATCAACAGCAGCAGCAGTAGCAGCAGCAGCAGCAGGGTCAGACGGCTGACCGGTAGTGCCGGGGATGTTGCTGCTGATGGCGAGAGCAAGAACCAAACCAGGCAGGCAGCAGACTCTTTCAGGCGAGGAGCCGATGGAGGAGGACCATGTGATGACGATCGACTGTGGCGTGTATTGAGGCGTTAATGGGACACGACATGAAGAAGACAGCGCTGCCTTCCTGTCCGCCGACACTGACCAGCCAGTCAGGGTCGCTCGCCAACCGCTGTTCTCGAAGGGTACGATGCCATCATCCACAAAAGTGATTTCCTAGAGGAAGAAGAGGAGGAGGAGGAGGAGGAAAGGAGGTAAGCAGACAGGAGAAGGGGGTGGGGGAGGTGTGGGAGGCGTAGGTTTGGGGTCAGAGGCATTCGCTGAAAAAATCGCATTTTGAGACGGAGAGAGAGAGAGAGAGAGAGAGAGAGACAGACAGACAGACAGACAGACAGACAGACTGACTGACAGACTGACAGACAGACGGACAGAGACAGACAGACACACAGGCAGGCAGACAGACAACAGACTGCCTGACTGACTGATTGACTGACTGACTGACAGACAGACAGGCAGACAGACAGAAAAAGAATGCGAAAGCAGAAGGGAGAGGGGAGGGAGATGGAGGGAGAGAAAGAGAGAGAGAGAAAGAGAGAGACAGGCAGGCAGACAGACAGACTGACTGATTGACTGACAGGGAGACAGACAGACAGAGAGACCGAGAGAGAATGATACAATGTGACAATGACAATATTACATTGTAATCATTATTGTTAGGCCACAATCCCATACAAAACAGGAACTTTGCACATGCTATAACCAAATGAAAGTCAGTCGAGTATTAAGAAGCGTGAAATCTTGCAGATTTGAGCATAACTTAAGTTTATCCACTCAGTAAATCTGCCCGTCTGATAAAAGCTGTATGATACAAATCACGCAACACTATATAACAGGTAAGTATTTTGTGTCATCAGGAGGTGTAACAGTCGAGACAGGAATGTACGATTAGCTTACGAATATGCTACTTTCTCTAATCGTTACATTCTGGATAAAATAGGAAATGATTTCATTTTCGATAGCACAGTTACACACCGGACAATCTTCCTCAATAACGGCCAGAGCGCTGTTGTGTCTTGTAGAATAATTATCATGTTTCCATACCCAGTTCCAAAGTTTGTACATGATTATCTGATGAATCTGTTACTGTCTAAATTCTTCGTCTTCGTCTTCGTCTTCGTCTTCGTCTACGTCTTCGTCTACGTCTTCGTCTTCTTCTTCGTTTCCTCCTACTCCTCCTCTTCTTCCTCCTTCTCCTCCTCGTCGTCGTCGTTGTCCTCCTCCTCCTCCCCCCCCCCCCCGCCTTTGACTGCGGTAGAAGTCATTGAGGTATCACACCGAGAACAGTTCACCAGGTTCCTCAGGTGCTTGTGGATCGTATTCCAAGGCTTTCGTCTCGGCCGACGTTTCGCTCTTCGTTCTGTAATACTATCAATCCGTTCTTTCTTTTTTTTTAACACCCCCCCCCCCTCCTGCCCCCCGCTCCCTCTCCCCCCCCCCCCCCCCCCCCCCCCCTTCCCCTCCGCCTTGTTCCGTGGGGAATTATTTTATTAACAAGGCCACAAGATCTTGTTACATGGCTATTCCAGGGTGGGTTTCTTCTCTTAGATGCTGATGTTAGTAGACAGATCTACGTTATGGTCCTAGGTGTTGCTTGAAAGTCTGACGCACTTATCCTGTGTGATGCTTTGCATCTGGCGGTTGCACACCTGTGGTGATGCTTTGCATCTGGCGGTTGCACCTCGTTTCCTGTGGCTTGGGTTCTGCTTCCCAGATTCGCTGTCAGCGTCCGTGTCTGGCATGCCCACAGGAGCCCTGGCGTCATAATTATACAAGACTCCAATTCAAGCGATACTCTATAATCACCTTAGAATTTCGGTCTACCGCTTCCTGCAATAAGACTTCCCCCAACTTCGATTCCTGTTGTCTGTTAGCTCTGTTGAAGCTCTCTGGAACGTTTAGGGATTCAACTCATGGGTCTAGCCAAGCCACACGAAACGCATGGACACATCTGGATACAGTTCTTCCCATGTTTTGACATCAATACCGTTGCCCCCCCCCTCCCCCCACCCGCGCGCGTTCATCTAGGCTACGACACCTGATGAAGCTGTCTGTGCAAGTTTACCGAGAACTATTCAGTTTATTTTCGATTCGTCTCGATCGCACCTGATAACGCTATTAATATACAAAGGCTGTCATCCCACCCCCACCCCCTCACCCCCCATGTCTCATTAGGCGTTGTGCTTCCCACTCCCAGGTCTCATTTCATGGCACGCAGCTGAGTCTTTTTCTATTTCTGTATACGCCTCGCGCAGCCCCCGTGTTTGTGAGCCAGACAACAGAGCCAGGGGGTGGGGTTGGGGTAGGGTGGGGGGTCGGACACACAGACAACAGAGGGAGAAGGAAAGGAGAGAGAGAGAGAGAGAGAGAGAGAGAGAGAGAGAGAGAGAGAGAGAGGCAGACAGACAGACAGACAGAAAGACAAAGAGAGAGGGAGACAGAGAGAGAGGGAGACAGAGAAACAGACAGACAGACATAGGGAAGGAACCGACAGAGTTAGAGACAGACAGACAGATAGACAGACAGGTAGACAGACAGACAGACAGACGGACAGAGACAGAGAGAGAGGAAGAGAAGAAGGAGAGAGAGAGAGAGAGAGAGAGAGAGAGGAGAGAGAGAGAGAGAGAGAGAAACAGAGAGAAACAGAGAGACACAGACAGACAGACAGAGACATAGAAAGACAGACAGAAAGAGGGAATGAGAAAGAGAGAGGGAGAGAGAGAGAGAGAGAGAGAGAGAGAGAGAGAGAGAGAGAGAGAGAGAGAGAGAGAGAGATAACAGGGGCAGGCAAAAGAGAGTGAAGGAAAGAGGGGGGGGGGAGGGGCCGGGGAGAGAGACACTGACACCATTTTACTGCCACTAGCAAAAAGCCGTGTTGGCAAAGGGGCATTATGAATACCATCTAGTAGCAGGGGCATTATGAATACCATCTAGTAGCAGTGGAACATAACAGCGACTGAAAAGGAAACAAATGGTAAAAACACCTTACCTTGTGCAGTTACAAACACTCCAATACATACAGCTATCACAAAGGAGATCAACCAATCTCTCTCTCTCTCTCTCTCTCTCTCTCTCCACACACACACACACACACACACACACACACACACACACACGCACACACACAAGTGATCATCTTATTGATTCGTGATATTCTTTTTGCGACAGGTGCTAGCTTCTGCAATATATTTTGCAAACTCTTTTAGAATTTGTTCGTTTTCACTCGATAAATTGGTTACGAAATCTCTCCTTTGAGCGACTGACTCACTGAAAAATTGTACAACCTCTGCGGATATTGGCCTGTGCGGAACAGTCAAACACAAAATGTATTCCATTCTCAACACTCTCTCTTTCTGCACGCATAAAGCAATATTTCTTATTCAATTTCTCCAACCATATTTGGTTTGCGTTAAGACCGAACGTTCTGGTTCGAAATTTTGTTTAACTATATTCATGTCATTTATGTGTTACAATCGGGAGATACTTCTCTGCTTCAAGATTATTTCAAATGAAGGAAACCAGACGTATTTATCATTTCCATCCATGCCAGCATGCCAGTTATGTCTGTAAGTGCAAATTAAACGGTCCTTGAATTCAGACATAAATTTCCTGTTATTACCAACACCCTGTGATAATCAAACTATACTGAAACCATTCTCTGTCTACATATTTTTAAAATAGGAGACCCAGTTAAGTTTTCCATTTTCATGTCGCGGCATGAGTATTTTATACCCCTGCCTGCAGAGTCTGGTCGTTGGTAAGTTTACAAATTTCTAACAGTATTTAAGACATGTAACGTAAGTTACAATGAAGAAAGGGTATTGTCCACTTTCACCACATACCATTTTATTTGATGTGTGGGTATTTCGTTTTATCGCATACATATGAACTTTTTTTCCATTTGGATATTATCCAAAATGCCCCAGACCTCTGATGCATATGTTGAGACAGTCTG
The DNA here is from genome assembly GCA_033310375.1 of Conus canariensis. Classification (NCBI taxonomy): domain Eukaryota; kingdom Metazoa; phylum Mollusca; class Gastropoda; order Neogastropoda; family Conidae; genus Conus; species Conus canariensis. The sequence goes on from CM065738.1 coordinate 22,894,420, forward strand.
TATCTGTAAAATCAAATAAATTCCAAAGTAGATTTACATCATTGGAATTCAATTTTTTCATAGTTCTCAAAAATTTCATGACACCTCTTTTCTTTTCAGCACATCTCAAGCCGACACCTACTTAAGCTTAATTTTGTTGTGAAGAACATCCTTAGGTATTCATAGCTACCTGTCACTTTATCTTCTACTCCATCAAAAAGACATCTTTCATATTTTGATAAGTAACTACCATTTCTAAAAACCGTTACGTTAGTTTTGTTTTGATTCACTGTTAATTTCAATTTGTCCGATTCCCTTCTCAATGTGTCCAGTTGATTCTGCAAACCAATGGGCGAATCTGCAAGGAGGATAATATCATCAGCGAAAAGCATTAGAAATAGGTCAGCAGCACCAGGTGACATTTGAATTCCATGTTTTCTTCTCGCTGATATCGCTATCGCGATTCATTTATAAAGAATGTGAACAACAGTGGCTAAGTAGACACCCTTGCTTCACTCCCCGCGGGCAGCTGAAATATTCGGTATAAGTTCCTTTCTCTCGAACACACGCCAGAACTGACTCATACATTCCGTGAACAGCTGCATGCAATCTCCCATTTAGGCCACTATTTCTCAAAACACATCATACAACATTTGTATCAAATGAATCAAAAACTTTTCTGGAAATCAACAGGTGCAACATACAATTTGGATTTTGTTGATAAACGTTTTCGTACCAAGGCATACAGAGTAAATGTATGGTCTACAGAATCTCCAGAGGGAGGGGGAAGAAAGAGAGCGAGAGAGACACGAGAGAGAGAGACAGACAGAGACAGAGGGCAAGAGACAGACAGAGAGAGACAGAGAGAGAAAGAGAGAGAGAGAGACAGACAGACAGACAGACAGACAGACAGACAGACAGAGAGGTGACAAAAGCGACGTTCAGTCCCAGAGAGATGAGAGGCAGACAGTGGCCGAGGCGCAGGCCTAGGGACAGGGAGGGACAGAGAGATGCGGCAGTGTGTGACGGCAGTGTGGAGCCATGCTCTCTGTCCCGTGCCTCTCCTGTCATCAAACATTCATGGCTCGGGCATGGTGAACGTGCTGCCCAATAAAACGGGGGAAAATGGGTCGGACAAGAGGAATCAGTTCACAGCCTCTCGAGACCTGGGCCAGTCTATGAAGCCCTAAATTCATCCTTTCACACACACACACACACACACACACACACACACACACACACACACACACACACACACACCCCGAGAAACTCAAGACTCTAGACAATTTGCACACACACACACACACACACACACACACACACACACACACACACACACACACACACACCCACCCGAGAAACTCAAGACTAGACAATTTGCACGCGTGCACACACACACACACACACACACACACACACACACACACACACACACACACACACACACACACGAGAAACTCAAGACTCAAGATAATTCGTTCACGTTTAGGCCATAGCCCCTGGTTACAAGTTAATTACAGTCATCATAGCCCCTCATGAAGGGGTTACAAGTTTAATTACAGTCATCACAGCCCCTCATGAAGGGGGTTACAAGTTAATTACAGTCATCATAGCCCCTCATGAAGGGGTTACAAGTTAATTACAGTCATCACAGCCCCTCATGAAGGGGGTTACAAGTTAATTACAGTCATCATAGCCCCTCATGAAGGGGGTTACAAGTTAATTACAGTCATCACAGCCCCTCATGAAGGGGTTACAAGTTAATTACAGTCATCATAGCCCCTGGTGAAGGGGGTTACAAGTTAATTACAGTCATCATAGCCCCTGGTGAAGGGGTTGCAAGTTAATTACAGTCATCATAGCCCCTGGTGAAGGGGGTTTACAAGTTAATTACAGTCATCATAGCCCTGGTGAAGGGGGTTACAAGTTAATTACAGTCATCATAGCCCCTGTGAAGGGGGTTACAAGTTAATTACAGTCATCATAGCCCCTGGTGAAGGGGGTTACAACTTAATTACAGTCCATCATAGCCCCTGGTGAAGGGTTACAACTTAATTACAGTCATCATAGCCCCTGGTGAAGGGGGTTACAACTTAATTACAGTCATCATAGCCCCTGGTGAAGGGGGTTACAAGTTAATTACAGTCATCATAGCCCCTGGTGAAGGGAGTTACAAGTTAATTACAGTCACCATAGCCCCTCATGAAGGGGGTTACAAGTTAATTACAGTCATCATAGCCCCTGGTGAAGGGGTTACAAGTTAATTACAGTCATCATAGCCCCTCATGAAGGGGTTACAAGTTAATTACAGTCACCATAGCCCCTCATGAAGGGGTTACAAGTTAATTACAGTCATCATAGCCCCTGGTGAAGGGGGTTACAAGTTAATTACAGTCATCATAGCCCCTCATGAAGGGGTTACAAGTTAATTACAGTCATCATAGCCCCTCATGAAGGGGGTTACAAGTTAATTACAGTCATCATAGCCCCTCATGAAGGGGGTTACAAGTTAATTACAGTCATCATAGCCCCTCATGAAGGGGGTTGCAAGTTAATTACAGTCATCACAGCCCCTCATGAAGGGGTTACAAGTTAATTACAGTCATCACAGCCCTCATGAAGGGGGTTGCAAGTTAATTACAGTCATCACAGCCCCTGGTGAAGGGGGTTACAAGTTAATTACAGTCATCATAGCCCCTCATGAAGGGGGTTACAAGTTAATTACAGTCATCACAGCCCCTGGTGAAGGGGGTTACAAGTTAATTACAGTCATCACAGCCCCTCATGAAGGGGGTTACAAGTTAATTACAGTCATCACAAGCCCCTCATGAAGGGGTTACAAGTTAATTACAGTCATCATAGCCCCTGGTGAAGGGGGTTACAAGTTAATTACAGTCATCACAGCCCCTCATGAAGGGGGTTACAAGTTAATTACAGTCATCATAGCCCCTGGTGAAGGGGTTACAAGTTAATTACAGTCATCATAGCCCCTGGTGAAGGGGGTTACAAGTTAATTACAGTCATCCACAGCCCCTCATGAAGGGGGTTACAAGTTAATTACAGTCATCATAGCCCCTGGTGAAGGGGGTTACAAGTTAATTACAGTCATCACAGCCCCTCATGAAGGGGGTTACAAGTTAATTACAGTCATCATAGCCCCTGGTGAAGGGGTTACAAGTTAATTACAGTCATCACAGCCCCTCATGAAGGGGGTTACAAGTTAATTACAGTCATCACAGCCCCTCATGAAGGGGGTTACAAGTTAATTACAGTCATCACAGCCCCTCATGAAGGGGGTTACAAGTTAATTACAGTCCATCATAGCCCCTGGTGAAGGGGGTTACAAGTTAATTACAGTCATCACAGCCCCTCATGAAGGGGTTACAAGTTAATTACAGTCATCATAGCCCCTGTGAAGGGGGTTACAAGTTAATTACAGTCATCATAGCCCCTGGTGAAGGGGTTACAAGTTAATTACAGTCACCATAGCCCCTCATGAAGGGGTTACAAGTTAATTACAGTCATCACAGCCCCTCATGAAGGGGGTTACAAGTTAATTACAGTCATCACAGCCCCTGGTGAAGGGGTTACAAGTTAATTACAGTCATCATAGCCCCTGTGAAGGGGTTACAAGTTAATTACAGTCATCTTAGCACCTCATGAAGGGGGTTACAAGTTAATTACAGTCATCACAGCCCTCATGAAGGAGGTTACAAGTTAATTACAGTCATCACAGCCCTGGTGAAGGGGTTACAAGTTAATTACAGTCATCACAGCCCCTCATGAAGGGGGTTACAAGTTAATTACAGTCATCTTAGCACCCGAGCAACTGCACGCAAGCATAAGTAATACTTATTCCGAATACTACTTTATGACGGAATAAATGATCGCAGCTTGAATGCTTTGAATAAATAAATGGACAAATTTTAAACCATTTGCTCATGATACATGCCAGAAGAAGTGCAATCTAAAATGACTTGGGAATTTATAAACCACACACGAGAGAGAGAGAGAGAGAGAGAGAGAGAGAGAGAGAGAGAGAGAGAGACAGAGAGAGAGAGAGAGAGAGAGAGAGACAGAGACAGAGAGAGACAGAGAGAGATAGGGACAGAGACAGAGACAGAGAGACAAAGACAGAGAGACAGATAGAGAGAGCTTTCTCTGCATGCCTTTATGAATAACATACGATAATGTGGCTGGAGAATGAACGAACAGTAAGCGGTGTGCTTGCGAGGGCGCAATTGGAGGGAGGGGTGGGAGGGGAGAGAGAGAGAGAGAGAGAGAGAGAGAGAGAGAGAGACAGACAGACAGACAGACAGACAGACAGAGACAGAGAGGGGAAGATTATGTGTGTGTGTGTGTGTGTGTGTGTGTGTGTGTGTGTGTGTAGAGAGAGAGAGAGAAGAGAGAGAGAGAGAGAGAGAGAGTGAATATGTGTGTGTGCGCGCGTGTGTGTATGCGTGTGTGTATGTGTGCGTGCATGTGTGCGTGTGTACGTGCGTGCGTGCTGGTGTGTGTGTGTGTGTGTGTGTGTGGTGTGTGTTGTGTGTGTGCGTGCGCGCGCGCGCGCGCGCGCGTTAGCATCTCACGAGTTCATATGCTTCATATCAACTCTCTCTCTCTCTCTCTCAACACACACACACACACACACACACACACACACACCACACACACACACACACATACTGTCTCTCTCTCTCTCTTCTCTCCTCTCTCTCCCTCTTCTCCTCTCCTCTCTCTCTCTCAAATTCTATTCCTATCCAATTGCCGAGTGTTTAGCTTATTTGATGCAATCTAAAACATGATGAATCTCAGGAATTTGGCAATGCAGCTTTCATGCACTGAAACTACACATAACTTAAGAACGGAAACTAGATACATGAATATGTTTTGTGATCGTTTAAAAACGCAAGTGAAAATGCTTTTGTTTATCTTGGTTTTTTTCCCTTTGGAATTATTTCCCCTTGTAATTGTTAGCTTGTGTGTTTCTGGAAAGAATTTACTTTCCTTAGTTGATGACCCGTACCCCCTTTTTTTTTTCATTTTATTTTTTATTTTTATTCTCAGCAAACGTGTACCCATTGTATAAAGGTCGGTGGCCTTACAATTAAAAATTTCAGAGTTCAGAGTTCATTTCCTCTCTCTCTCTCTCTCTCTCTCTAACACACACAACACACACACACACACACACACACACACACACACACACACCACACACACATTTCTCCTGGTTCACTTCAGCTTTAAGAATTATATTTACCTTGAGGGATTTTGGTGGTGGTGGGTCTGAACTTCAGTAACACACACTTTGATCTTTACAGGTTAAGGAGGGAGACGCGAGGGTTGGAGGGGTGTGTGTGTGTGGGGGGGGGGGGGGATCTACCTGCACAGAACACACGGACATCTTACTATCACACATCGACTACGGACCGCCGCGCGCTCAGCAGCCGTTCTTCTTCCATTGTTCCAGTCACGGGCGCTGTGGCTGCAACGCGCTCTGCAGGGTGCCGAGAGACAGCCAGCACTGCCAGGCTACTGCGCTCTGTGCAGTCAGGTACAGTTCATTGATCCCCCCTCTTCCCCCCCCCCCCCCCCCCCCCCCCCCCCCCCCCACCACTGCGCGGCGCATCGTGTTGCCGCCGTCTCCTTGATCCAAGTTAAACCTTCCAGCTACTCTCCTCGGCAAGGGGCGGGGCGGGCGGGGGGGGGGGGGCGAAGGGGGGGGCGCAGAGAAATAGGGGGCGGGGTGTGGGACAAGGGATTGGCGAGGCTTCTCTAGCTTTTAGAGATGCATGCGCAAACTACTGCTTACCGCGCGCGCGCACGTACACCACACTCACACACACAACACACACACACACACAGGCGCGCGCGCACACACACACACACACTCACACACCACACCACACACACACATGGGCGCGCACACCCACACACGCACGCACGCACATACACACACACACAAACACACACACACAACACACACACACACACACATCAGACCACACACACACACGCGCGCACACGCACGCACGCACCATGCACGCACGCACAGGAGCGCACGCACGAACGCCACGCACGCACGCACAGAGAGAGAGAGAGAGGAGAGAGAGAAGAGAGAACTACGTTTTTTTGGTGTTTTTTTTTAAAGGGCCGTTTTATGGAAGTTGAATATCATTTGTAAAAAACGTCCACATTCTGAAAGATTACAGGTCACATTATGGAAGATTATCTGGTTTCCACAAATCCATATTGTGAAGGAATTGCTAGTCTCAAAAACCTCGCATATGGAAGATTCTAGTCTAAAAAAAAAAAAGAAGCCCATATTATGGAAGGGTACTAGTTCTGAAAAGCCCACATAACGAAAAATTACTAGTTTGAAAAAGCTCACATTATGAAAATTTATAAATCATAGAAAAGCCCACCAGCGGAAGGTTTCAATCTCAAAAGGACACAATATGTAAGATTACTAGTTTCATATACGCTACTTTTTTTTTTACGTTAGATTACTATCGATTCAAAAGGTACGTTCTCCCAAAATGATTTTGTAATATCCACATGAAACCCCAGTTTTCAACTTTCCCAAAAATTCCTTTCCTAGAGGGGGGGAAAGGGTTGAGTACTTTCAAAAAGGGCCACTTACCGAAGATCACAAAGTTCCCAGGAAATTACAAGTTTGGAAAAATGTTAAAGTCATTTTTGGGGAAGTTTTCCTTTTCCGTATTCAGCTATAATTATTCTCTCGACCGGCTCTCCGACTAATACCATCTCTTCTTATTCCTTGTTGTTGTTTTGTTTTTAAATGAAGAAACTTTCAGACGTTGTTTTTTGTTTTTAAAGCAAACCTCTGCATCACACAAAAACTTTCGGTCCCCTTTTGTGTAGCCCTGTTCTCTTTCCCTTTTTTTAATCATTTCTCAAGACTACATCCCTTTTTAAACGACCCGTTTTTCCCTTTCCCCCTTTTTGTTTTTCCTTAAGGGGGGTGTGTGTGTGTGTTTGGGGGTGTGTGGTGTGTTGTGTGTTGTGCGTGCGTGCTGCTTGCGTGCGTGCGTGCGTGCGTGGTGCGTGCGTGCGTGGGTGTGTGTGTGTGTGGCGACGCGCGCGCGAGTGGGGTTTGTATCCAGTGCACGCTGCCGAGAAGACCTTGGGAACGCTTCGGTTGATGGGAACATATTTCCATTGTTAATATTATCATATTTTCAAAATCATTTTTACTACTACTTTCTACTACTATTACTACTAACTACTACTATGACGATGACGATGATGATGATGATGATGTGATGATGATGATGACGACGATGATGATGATGATGACCATTATCATATCATCATCATCATTTCTTGTCATGTTCTTGTGTGCAAATGATCGTAACCATGGGTTAGTTTCTCAAACTAGTTTCATGGAGGTCATTTCGCAGAGTTTCCTTCTCTCATAAAGCGTTTACTACTTTCATAAAATCCGTTTCACGGGAGACATTTTTGCTGCAGATGAGTGATTTTCACAGGTCGAATTGACAGATCTTTTGCTGCAGATGAGTGATTTTCACAGGTCGAAGTGACAGAAACACATGTTTCCAAAGTGGTCACATAACGGAGTGGTTTCAGGCCTAACTCAAAGATTTCTGGACATCAAATATTCTGATCATGTCGTAAACAGGACAAGTGCGCTAACCATCAAGCAACATGTCAGACCAATTTAATTCCAAAGTTTTTCTGACAGTAGTAAAGAAAAGAACACTACATTGGTACGGACCATGGTCATAGATCCAATACCTTTTTCAACAGAAGGAAGGGAGACGGAGGAAGGTATCAGAAAACAAGAGCAAAGCATATAAACGTACTCCCACTTTATCGTGAATACGCGTGTAAAAAAAAAGTCACAATCAAACATGCGTCATAATTTTTTTTAAAAACC
>CM065738.1:22924819-22932319 GCA_033310375.1 Conus canariensis
GGAACAGAAAGAGAAAAAGCAAAACAGACAGGCAGACAGACGGGTAGGTGTAAACGGCTATAAACATACAGAATTTTTTTTTAAATTGAATAACATGCATATATGTAAAAACACCAGAAAGAACGGAACATGAGGATTGTAAACAGGTTTCCCGCCACCATCAAGCCGTTTTTTTTTAACCGAAACACATACCATCACCTTTACTATCACGTTGTAAAGATAAGCGTTAGAAAAAAAGAAAGAAAAGAAAAAAGAAACACCCTCGCCTTCAAAGATAAACACAAAACGTGTGAGACTGAGAGATACGGGGAGTGGGGGGAGAGGGGGGGGGCGTAGGAGAGAGAGAGAGACAGACAGAGACAGAGACAGACAGACAGACAGACAGACAGGGCAGATAGGGACACAGACACAGAGACAGAGAGACAGATACACACCAACATGGGGTGGGGTGGGGAGAAAGGGAGGAGCGTGCGAGGGAGGGAGGAGGAAAGGGTGGGGAAGGGGAGGATGGTGGGTGGTGTTGCTGAGAGATGGGGGAGCGGGGGAGGGGGGGGGGCAGAGAAAAGAACACCCAGGCAGAGACAGCAAACGTGGTGACAACAGGTACAGAGGTCTACGAATGGCATAATTTCGGAAGCAGAATGAATAACAACATATATAAATAAACAAACAAACAAATAAATAAATAAACAGATAAACAAAAATTAAAATTAAAGGCACCAACGCCCACGAAGAACTCGTATCAGAAGCGAACCGTCAACCCACAAAAGCCCACAGCGGCGTAATGAAAGCACTCTCACCAGGAACCTTCCTGTTGTTGTCGTCCAGAGCCGGTGTCAGCGGCGAGACGACTCTGTCAAATCAATACATGTGGAGCTCTGGAATGCACACCAACCTTCAAGTCTGCGCCACCGCCACGTGTGGTGTGTGTGTGTGTGTGTGTGTGTGTGTGTGTGTGTGTGTGTGGTGTGTGTGTGTGTGTGTGTGTCTGTGTGTGTGTGTGTGTGTGTGTGTGTGTGTGTGTGTGTGTGTTGTGTGTGTGTTATGTGTGTGTGTGTGTGTTGTGTGTGTGTGTGTGTGTGTGTGTGTGTGTTGTGTGTGTGTTTTGTGGTGTGTGTGTGTGTTTTGTGTGTGTGTGTGTGTGTGTGTGTGTGTGTGTGTGTGTGTGTGTGTGTGTGTGTGTGTGTTTGTGTGTTGTGCGTGTGTGTGTGTGTGTTGTGTTGTGTGTGTGTGTGTGTGTGTGTGTGTGTGTGTGTGTGTGTGTGTGTGTGTGTGTGTGTGTGTGAGAATGGTTGACTGGACTTATTCTGCCAATATACAAAGGAAAGGGTAGTAAACTGGACTGTAACAATTATAGAGGTATAACACTTTTGAGTTGTGTTGGAAAACTATTCACAACAATTTTGAATAACCGTTTGACAAATTTTATCGAGAATAACAACACACTTTCGGAAAATCAAGCTGGTTTTCGACGAAGTCATTCTACGACAGATCATATATTTGTTTTAAAAAGCTTAATTGATATTTTCAATAGTCGTAAAAAGCAATTGTTTTGTGTTTTTGTTGATTTCACAAAAGCGTTCGATTTCAGTTTGGAGGCAGGGATTATGGCAAAAGCTTATCAACGAAGGTGTCAATGGAAAGATTTTGCAAGTAATCACGAATATGTATCAGCAGATAAAATCTTGTATATTTATAAATGGAAAATTTAGAAAGAGAGGGTGTTAGTTACCGCCAATGACATTGACAAACAAAGCACATGACAAGACACGATGCATTTCAACCACTTGGGTCTTCTTCAGGCGAAAAAATAAATCACATTTAACATTTAAGACAGTACAAACAAAGAACGAAAATGACTCATCTGTTGTTAGTCCATGTGGTGGGGAGAATAGCCGCTAGGCGGAAATGACAAGGGGGATTATGGGAGAGGAAAAGGAGGGGGGGGGGGTTCGTGGGGGGAGGGGGGGGGTTGTGTGATACGATAGGGTTGTGTGTCTAGTTTAGTGGGGTGGTGTGTTTGATGATCTTTGTGACGGTTGTGATAATGGTGGATTGATAATAAGGTAGGGGGGGGGGGGGGGGGGGGGGCAAACTGGGAAAAAAAAAAATTAAATTATATATAGAAGGGGTAAATAAGTACATGAACAGAAGAAACTTAAAAAAATTAAAAAAAAAAATAAAAAAATAAAAAAAAAATAATAATAATAAATAAATAAATAAATAAATAACATCTCTGCAATACTCCACCCTGGCGGGTCTGCAATTAATCCATGCAGCCCCAATGACGGTGGAAACAGTCCCAACAACACCAAAAGAAGAATCCTGGCCTGCCAACACACTGATGAATGCAAAACCTTATTGACCACTGGAGGGCCTTCACCATACAGAAGCCCTTGCCAGTACCTCCACCATTCCTGCCTAAGGGAACGGAGAAGAATCTCTTCCTACACTACCGTTGATCTCATATGATCATCACCCATCAGTGACTGATTAATGATAATAATTTTTACCCCTCTTTGTGTGTGTGTGTGTGTGTGTGGTGTGTGTGTGTGTGTGTGTGTGTGTGTGTGTTAAAAAATTTCCACAGTTAGTCTCACTATGATCACACGATCTTAACTCACCTAGAACATTGTTTACATGTGTTCCCCCCCCCCCGCCCCCTTTGTGTGTGTGTGTGTGTGTGTGTGTGTGTGTGTGTGTGTGTGTGTGTGTGTGTGTGTGTGTGTGCAACACATGATACCCTGTTTTTCATTGATCACTGCTATTCTTCTCTCAACAAACAGCAGCATATTGATGCCAACACATTATTCACCTGTTACAGTGAACATCATCCCACAGCATTGTTTACTTTTTAAACAACACAATTAATATGAACCTCCCACCCCCAACCCCCACCCCCCCCCCCCCCCACCCCATAGTGGATGAAGAGATATGACCTCCCTTCTCTTGCCCCCCCTTCTTCTCCCCCCCCCCCCCCCCCCCCACACACAAAATTACCCTCCTCCCTTTTTTTTTTTTTTTTTCCTCACCCCCCCCCCCTCCCAATCATACCTTATCACCCATTTATCTTCATCCCCTTCCCTCCCTCATTAACATTACCCACACACCTTTCACAAATACCCACACATAACTACACCACCTTTCATCACCCAGCGAAATCATTTATTTTATTCACCTAAACTTTTTTATTTATTTATTTATTTATTTTTTTTTTTTTTTTTTTTAAGTTTCTTCTGTTCATGTATTTATTTACCCCTTCTATATATAATTTAATTTTTTTTTTTCCCAGTTTGCCCCCCCCCCCCCCCCCCCCCCCCCTTACCATTATTATCAATCCACCATTATCACAACCGTCACAAAGATATCACACCACCCCACTAAACTAGACACACAACCCTATCGTATCACACAACCCCCCCCCCTCCCCCCACGAACCCCCCCCCTCCTTTTCCTCTCCCATAATCCCCCTTGTCATTTCCGCCTAGCGGCTATTCTCCCCACCACATGGACTAACAACAGATGAGTCATTTTCGTTCTTTGTTTGTACTGTCTTAAATGTTAAATGTGATTTATTTTTTCGCCTGAAGAAGACCCAAGTGGTTGAAATGCATCGTGTCTTGTCATGTGCTTTGTTTGTCAATGTCATTGGCGGTAACTAACACCCTCTCTTTCTAAATTTTGCTTCGTTCTCCGCCGTCAGTCACTCCATTTTGAAACTTTATAAATGGAAGTCAATCTGAATATTTTGGCAGTTTTAGAGGTGTTCGTCAAGGTGAAAATCTTTCACCTTTGCTATTTTCTTTGTATTTGAATGATCTTGAACTATATCTCACAGATTGTAACTGTGCTTTCTTAAATATTGATTTAAATCTTCCTGACTCAGATTTATTAAGTTACATTAGTTTACTTTTACTTTTGTATGCTGATGATATTGTTATTATTGCAGATTCTTTTTGCGGTTTACAACATGCTCTTGATGTATTAAGCGAGTATTGTAGTACATGGAAGCTTAATGTTAATGTAGCAAAAACAAAGGGTGTAGTCTTTAATGGACGCAATAACCCCCCAAAAAAACTAAAATTCAAAAACCAGTGTATAGAAATAGTACACACTTTCAAATACTTAGGTATAATCTTTAGCAGAACAGGAAATTTTTATAAATGTAAGAAGCATTTGTATGACCAAGCGCAATGTGCAATGTTTTCTTTATGGCAAGATTTCAAGATTTGCCTATAAACATTGTACTGGACTTATACCAGTCAATGGTACTGCCTGTGCTTTTATATGGCTGTGAAATTTGGGGATATAGTGATTTAAAGCTAATGGAAAGTTTTCAGCTTAAATTCTTTAAGCATCTTTTTCATTTAAATCGTTCTACCAAAAAAGAATTGATATATGGAGAACTAGGAATGTATCCTGTGTCAGTTCAAGTACATGCACGAATGATGAAATTCTGGTCATCCTTACTTTCTCCACAAACAAACAAATATTCATCTAGATTGTATCAGGTATTATATGATTTATACAGAAATCAGGGTTTTACATCCAGGTGGTTGATGTGTATACGGGATGTCCTCATAGAAACAGGATTCGACTGTGTGTGGGAGACACAAAAGTTTTCGTCTGTTCACAGTCTCTGTAGAAATGTTCGTAATTCATTAGAAGACATTTACAAACGTGCATGGAATGATGCTTTAGAATCTAGTAATAAGTGTTTATTTTACAGAATCTAGTAATAAGTGTTTATTTTACAGAATCTAGTAATAAGTGTTTATTTTACAGAAATTTTAAAACAGAGTTTCGCCGTGAAAAATATATTAAAATGTTATCTGATGTTTATATATACCCACTGATTCGGTTTCGCTGTGGCAATCATAAACTCATGATAGAAATTGGCAGACGATTTGGAATACCTCACGATGAACGATTCTGTCGGGACTGTGACCAGAATGACCTTGGTGATGAATTTCATTTTGTAATGAAATGTAACAAATATAACGACATTAGAAATCAGTTTATACCTAGAAAATTTACATATGCAAAGTCCGTATTTAACTATTGTCGTTTGCTTTGTGGTAGTAAGAAAGTGTTGCTAAACTTAACGAAGTTTTTGAAACTTGGTAAAGTTGTGTAACATTACATTCAGTATGCTAATTATATGGAAAATTTTGATGTTTGATTTGTTTCAAGTCCTCCATGCCCCAAAAGGGGTCGCAGGATTAAAATCTTTGAATCTTGTGTGTGTGTGTGTGTGTGTGTGTGTGTGTGTGTGTGTGTGTGTGTGTGTGTGTGTGTGTGTGTGTGTGTGTGTGTGTGTGTGTGTGTGTGTGTGTGTGTGTGTGTTTTGTGAGTGTGTGTCTGTATGTGTGTGCGTGCGTGTGTGTGCGTGCGTGCGTGCGTACGTGCGTGCGTGCGTGTGTGTGTGTGTGTGTGTGTGTGTTGTGAGTGTGTGTGTATGTGTGTGTTTATGTGTGTGCGTGCGTGCGTGTGTGCGTGCGTGCGTGCGTGCGTGTGTGTGTGTGTGTGTGTGTGTTATGCACGTGTGTGTGTGTGTGTGTGTGTGTGTGTGTGTGTGTGTGTGTGTGTGTATGAGAGAGAGATAAATGGGCACTTGTGGGATGAATGGTTGCGTGGGAAGGAACGATAGAAGTGGGGGGGTGGGGGTGTTTGATGTGGGATGCATGCGTACGTTGTGGGGTGAACGGTTGCAAAGGAAGAGAGAGTGTCGGGTGTGTGGGATGTGGGATGAATGGGCAATTGTGGGGGTGAATGTGTATGGGGGTGGGGGTGAGGGTGGGGGATAAATGCACACATTTGAAACGAATGGGCGAGTTGGATAAATGGGCGTATATGGGATGAAAGGGATCATGGAATGAACAGGCATGCGAGATAAATTTATGGTGGGAAAAACAGACATGTAAGAGTGATTAGTGTCTGGAAGGAACGGGTGTGCGGGACAATTGGGTGTGTGACATGAACGGACGTATGGGATGACAGGTATGTTGAATGAACAGGTGCGTAGGATGAACATCATTATGTGCGGGATGTGATGTTTGTGGAATGGCGGACGGTTTGGTTTTATGAACTTGTTTGTGGGAATGAACGGATTGTGTCAGATATCGAATGTAGATGTGTGGCATAAACAGATCTGTGGGAAGAACAGGTTGTGTTTGTGTGTGTGTGGTGTGTGTGTGTGTGTGTTGTGCGTGCGTGTGCGTGCGTTGCGTGTGCGTGCGGCGTGCGTGCGTGCGTGCGTGTGTGCGTGTGTGAATGCGTGAGTGTGCGTGTGTGTGTGTGTGTGTGTGTGTGTGTGGTGTGTGTGTGTGTGTTGTGTGTGTGATAAGTTAATAAACAAGAGAGTGGAACGAATGGATGCGTGGGTTGAACAGGTACACTGTAGGATGAACGAGTGTGTGGGATGATCAAGTATAAGTGATGACCATGTAACGAATGTGTGGATGAACAAGTAGATGGACAATGATGTGGTGGGGAAACAGTTGTAGATGAACAAGTGCACGGGATGGACGGGAAAGATGAAGTAAACAGGTGTGTGGGGTAAACAGGTTTGTAGGATGAACAAGTATGTGATGGACGTGAAATGATGCAAGAAACAGTGTGTGGAAACAGGGTGTGTGGAATGAACAGGTGTGTGGGGGAAATGAGACAGGAGTGTACGTGGTGGAATGAACGGGTGTGTGGAATGAACAGGTGTGTGGGAATGAACGGGTGTGTGGGTGGAATGAACGGGTGTGTGGAATGAACGGGTGTGTGGAATGAACGGGTGTGTGGGTGGAATGAACGGGTGTGTGGAATGAACGGGTGTGTGGAATGAACGGGTGTGTGTGTGGAATGAACGGGTGTGTGGAATGAACGGGTGTGTGGAATGAACGGGTGTGTGGAATGAACGGGTGTGTGGTGGAATGAACGGTGTGTGGAATGAACAGGTGTGTGGAATGAACAGGTGTGTGGAATGAACGGTGTGTGGAATGAACGGTGTGTGGGTGGAATGAACAGGTGTGTGGGTGGACTGAACGGGTGTGTGGAATGAACAGGTGTGTGGAATGAACGGGTGTGTGTGGAATGAACGGGTGTGTGGGTGGAATGAACGGTGTGTGGGTGGGATGAACGGTGTGTGGGTGGACTGAACGGTGTGTGGAATGAACAGGTGTGTGGAATGACCGGGTGTGTGTGTGGAATGAACGGGTGTGTGGGTGGAATGAACAGGTGTGTGGGTGGACTGAACGGGTGTGTGGAATGAACAGGTGTGTGGAATGAACGGGGTGTGTGTGGCATGAACGGGTGTGTGGGTGGAATGAACAGGTGTGTGGGTGGACTGAAGGGTGTGTGGAATGAACAGGTGTGTGGAATGAACGGGTGTGTGTGTGGAATGAACGGGTGTGTGGGTGGAATGAACGGGTGTGTGGGTGGACTGAACGGGTGTGTGGAATGAACAGGTGTGTGGAATGAACGGGTGTGTGTGGAATGAACGGGTGTGTG
>CM065738.1:22937319-22942319 GCA_033310375.1 Conus canariensis
GTGTGTGTGTGTGTGTGTGTGGTCACGGGTAGGACGGGGTGGGGTGGGGGGAAGGTGATCATGGGGGGAAGAGCGGATGGATGGAGGGGAAAGGGGAGGGGGAGAGGATATCTGTGAAAATGTCTTAATCAGCTTTCCGTAAAAAAAAACCCCAGAGTTTCACATTTGGCTTCACACACACACACACACACACACACACACACACACACACACACACACACACACACACACACACACACACACACACAAGAAAGAAGACAACGGAGAGAGAAAGAAAAAGAAAAAGGAAAAACAAAAACAGAAGGAACCAACAACGTGGCAGCGCAAACAAGACAAGCCCAGTAACGTCTGAAAACAAACAACAACATAAAACGAAACAAAAAAGAAGAAGACAAAGCAGTATCACATGAGGTCATTGAAGAACAGACTGCTGTGCAGGCATGGCATATCAGGCTCCAAGTGGAAGCCACTTAGATGTCTGGCGTCTGAAGACTGAACGGATGATTCATCAAGTTCCGGTTCCTGTTCTGGAACAAGACACGCCATAATACAGACCGCTGTCTGGGAACCATTTCTCTTTCTAAAAAAAAAGACTTCAGGTAACTGCGATGATAACCTGACCATCTGCCCGAACATACAGTCACATTGTGTGTCCCCCCCCCCTTCCCCCGCCCCCCTCCCCCCCCCCCCACACATGAGTCATACTCCAACCCTCTCTGTCTGTCACCTCTCACCACTCCCTCCTAAACAAGAATACACAGACGACAGACGAACAGAGAGAGAGAGATACAGACAGACAGACAGATGGACAGATGGACAGACAGACCGGAGGAGAGAGAGGAGTGAGAGATAGAGAGACAGACAGACATACAGACAGGCAGGCAGGCAGACAGGCAAAGAGAGACAGAGGGAGAGAGAGAGGGGGAGGGAGGTAGAGAGAGACAAAGAGAGAGAGAGAGAGAGAGAGAGAACACACACACACACACACATGCACACACACATGCACACTTACACACACACACACACACACACACACACACACACACACACACACACACACACACACACACACACACACACAAGCACGCACGCACGCACGAGCCAACCCGCCCTACTTCTATCCTCTCTGTCTCTCACCTCTCACCACTCCCTCCTAAACAAGCACACACACACACACACACACACACACACACACACACACACACACACACACACACACACACATACATACATACACATGACAGATGACAGACGAACAAAGAGGGTTGAGACGGGGGGGTGGGGGGGGGCAGAGAGACAGACAGACAGACAGACAGACAGACAGACAGACTGACAGACCGACAGACCGACAGACCGACAGGCCGACAGACAAACCGACAGACCGACAGACAGACAGACCGACAGCTGAGGTAAACAGTGACAAGAGTCTCAACGTCCTGTCTAAGTGTGTCACTCCAAACCGCGCGCTCACGGTGACGATCTCCGCTATCAGGCAAATCACACACTGCACACGTTTCCCGGTTTTCAGTCGTTCTACCACACACACACACACACACAACACACACACACACACACACACACACACACACACACACACACACACACACACACAACAACACACACACACACACACACACACACACACACACACACACACACACATGCACGCACTCACGCACGCACGCACGCACACACACACACCACACACACACACCACTTCACACTTCACACACGCACACACACACACTTCACACTTCACACACACACACACACACACACACACACACACACACACACACACACACACACACATTTTACACTTCACACTCACGCACACACACATACACACACACACTTCACGCAAGCACACACACACACACACACACACACACACACACACACACACACACACACACACACTCACACACACACTTTCACGCAAGCAAGCAAGCAAGCGCGCACACACACACACACACACACGCGCGCGCGCGCGCGCGCGCACGCACGCACACACTGGTAGGGTTGACGAGCTTGGAGCTAAAGCAGAGCGCGACAGAGCGTCAACCTGTAGGCTACCCGGGTCCTCCTCTCCCCCCTTCCCCCATTCTCTCTGTGATGTTGTAGCTTTGGGGCAGTGATGGGGGTTGGGGGGGGGTGGAGGTGGGGAGTGTATGTGACGGAGGCGGTGGGTGGTGTGGGAGGGGAGAACGTAGGTGGGAATTGCGACACGCACGCACGAGCCAACCCGCCCTACTTCTACCCTCTCTGTCTCTCACCTCTCACCACTCCCTCCTAAACAAGCACACACACACACACACACACACACACACACACACACACACACACACACACACACATACATACATACATACACATGACAGATGACAGACGAACAAAGAGGGGTTGAGAGGGGGGGGGGGGGGGGGGGGGGGGGGGGGGGGGGAGACACAGACAGAGAGAGAGAGAGAGAGAGAGAGAGAGATCTGTGAAAATGTCTTAATCAGCTTTCCGTAAAAAAACCCATGCACGCACCACGCACGCACGCACGCACGCACGCACGCACACACACACACACACACACACACACACACTTCACACACGCACACGCACACAAACACACACACACACACACTCACTTTACACTTCACACTCACGCACACACACATACACACACACACTTCACGCAAGCACACACACACACACACACCACACACACACACACACACACACACACTTTCACGCAAGCAAGCAAGCAAGTGCGCGCACACACACACACACACACACACACACACACACGCGCGCGCGCGCGCGCACGCACGCACACACTGGTAGGGTTTTAGCCTACTTTGACCGCTTCATCTATACCCGGTTCTTGGCGACGTTACTTCGTCACGTTCACCTTTACAGGACTGTTTACAACATCGCATGCTCCTATTCATCTGCACAAGATGTTTTACAACTGAACGTTCCAATCTGTGCACGATCATTTACAACCTCGCTTGGTCACGTTCATATTTACACGGTCGTTCGTAACGTCATCTGGTCATGTTCATCAAAGGATGATCGTTTGCAGGGAACGTTTGCGACGTCCGCTGGTAACGTGCATTTTGACATGAACTGTTCACAACGTCCCATGCCACGTGTGTCTTTACATATATGTTTGTAACCGCGTCTGGTCGTGTTCACTTGTGCACAATTGTTTGCAACATTATCACAGCCCTGATATGGGCCTCTGCAGTCGGCTGGACAATAAACCACGTGACTGCAACGTTACCTGGTAACGTTCATATCTACGCGGTTGTTCGTCACCTCACATTGTCACGTTCAGCTTCACAGGAACTCTGGGAAGGAGCCGGTCAGACCCCCCCCCCCCCCCCCCCCCCCCCCCAAATAAATGGCTGTAATAAAACTCGAACCCCCGTTCTCCCAGCGGGAATTCGTGACGCTAACCACTACACCGCGGTGGCTAGTTTGACAAGATTCTCTAGGATGTGGCCTGGTATCTTTCACGATCGTTTACAATGTCACATGGTCACGTTCATCTGTACAAGATTGTTTCCATCGTCGTCGGGTATTCATCTTTACACGGTTGCTGACGACATTACATGGTCACGTTCAACTTTACACGCTTGTTTACAACATCGCCTGGTATCGTTCATCTTTGCATGACTGTTTACAATGTCGCCTGGTCATGCTCAGCTGCATTTGATTGTTAGCAACATTACCTGCTAACGTTCGTTTTTATACGATTGTGTTCGCAACATTACCCGCTAACGTTTGGGTTTTTTTTATACGATTGTGTTCGCAACATTTCTTGCCAACGTTTGTTTTTTTATACGATTGTTAGCAACATTACCTGCTAACGATTATCTTTAAGATATTGTGTTAGCAACATTGCCTGCTACCGTTTGTATTTATACGATTATGTCAGCAACGTTACCTGCTAACGTTTGTCTTTACACGATTGTATTAGCGATATTACCCGCTAACGTTTGTCTTCACACGATTGTGTTGGCAACATTACCTGCTAACATTTGTTTTATACGATTGTGCCAGCAACATTACCTGCAAACGTTTGTTTCTATATGATTATGTTAGCAACATTACCTGCTAACGTTTGTTTTTATAGGATTGTGTTAGCAACATTACCTGCTAACGTTTGTTTTTATAGGATTGTGTTAGCAACATTACCTGTTAACGTTTGTTTTTATACGATTGTGTTAGCAACATTACCTGCTAACGTTTGTTTTGATACGATTGTGTTAGCAACATTACCTGCTAACGTTTGTTTTGATACGATTGTGTTAGCAACATTACCTGCTAACGTTTGTTTTTATACGATTGTGTTAGCAACATTACCTGCTAACGTTTGTTTTTATACGATTGTGTTAGCAACATTACCTGCTAACGTTTGTTTTTATACGATTGTGTTAGCAACATTACCTACTAACGTTTGTTTTTATACGATTGTGTTTGCAACATTACCTACTAACGTTTGTTTTTTTACGATTGTGTTAGCAACATTACCTGCTAACGTTTGT
This sequence comes from Conus canariensis, assembly GCA_033310375.1. Lineage (NCBI taxonomy): Eukaryota > Metazoa > Mollusca > Gastropoda > Neogastropoda > Conidae > Conus > Conus canariensis. The sequence continues at coordinate 22,941,861 of CM065738.1, forward strand.
TTTTATACGATTGTGTTAGCAACATTACCTGCTAACGTTCGTTTTTATACGATTGTGTTAGCAACATTACCTGCTAGCGTTTGTCTTTTTACGATTATATAAGCAACATTACCTGCTAATGTTTATCTTTACACGAATGTGTTTGCAACATTATCTGCTAACGATTATCTTTAAGATATTGTGTTAGCAACATTGCCTGCTACCGTTTGTCTTTATACGATTATGTTAGCAACACTACCTGCTAACGTTTGTCTTTATACGATTATTGTTAACGTCAGTTTGAAAGGCTTACACCACTATACTTACCATGATGTTACTAAACTATGTCAATTTTAATTAGCCTTGCATTGGGTACATGTTAAAATACATGAAAACAAACGATTCATACTAAATGCTCACGTAACAGATCATCTCCTAGAATAATATATCTCACATACACAGAAAACCGTTGTAAAACAA
>CM065738.1:22944819-22951095 GCA_033310375.1 Conus canariensis
CCCCGGTTTCAAATCAACTAGTCTTCCATACCAAGAAGGCAGAGTGGCCCCTGGTCAAATGGGTGGAGAGTGAGCCCGCGGAGCTGATGGCTGAGAGTTTGAATCATTTATGGGATCGGATTTTCACAGTCTGAAAACCCTCTACATCCACCGTGGTATATGGGGACCTGATTTAATTCAGGTAAGGCTAAGGCAGAGGAGGGAGATGGATGGGCTCCGCCCTGTCTCACGCTGTGCCTCAAACACGATGAACTTCTTACACGTTCACTGCCCCAACGATCATAAGTTATGAGGTTTTACCTTAACTTCAACCCTTCACAAACCAGATACATGCTGTGTTTAAGGAACAGACATCAGAAAAGAAATCTTTTGTAATGATGTACCGCCTTTACTTTTTTTTTCATTGTACCATAAATGATACGGACTTCTGATTGGTGCATGGAACTGTCATAGTTCTCACTCTCACAAAGCAGACAATAAAGGAGGAGAGGCAATTTAGCTGTACTGCTGTGGTTTCGAAAATGTCACGAAGCTACTTTCACGACTTTTCATTCACCCACACAAATGACCAAACCAGAAGACTAAACTGGAAGTACCTAGTGCGTGTTTGTATCCGTCGGTACAATATTGGTCGCACGACGTAACATTTGCAATAGCTATGTGAAACATCTTCCACAAAGTCACTCAACCGCAAGGATTAAAACCGACATTGACCCGGTGTTCGTCGTCTTCTTCAGCTTCTCCTTCCGCTCCACTCAAACTCCCCTATTGAAACTTCTGGAGTACCCCGTCATCAGCCCTCTGGAGTGTCCAGTCCTAAACCCTCTGGAGTGTCCAGTCCTAAACCCTCTGGAGTGTCCAATCCTTAATCCTCTGGAGTGTCCAGTCTTTAATTTTCTGGAGTGTTCAGTCTTTAATCTTCTGGAGTGTCCAGTCCTAAGCCCTCTGGAGTGTCCAGTCTTAAATCTTCTGGAGTGTCCAGTCCTAAATCCTCTGGAGTGTCCAGTCTTTAATCGTCTGGAGTGTCCGGTTCTAAGCCTTCTGGAGTGTCCAGTCTTTAATCTTCTGGAGTGTCCAGTCTTTAATCCTCTGGAGTGTCCAGTCCTAAATCCTCTGGAGTGTCCAGTCCTAAGCCCTCTGGAACATTCAGTCCTTAACCCTCTGGAGTATCTAGTCCTTAATCCTCTAGAGTGTCCAGTCCTTAATTTCCCCATTATCCAAACCTCTGTCAAGTATCCAGGCTCTAGTAGCTAGTGTAACCAGTCCTCAGCCCTCTGGGAGTACCAGCATTTTGAACTCTCTCTCTCTCTCTCTCTCTCTCTCTCTCCTCTCTCTCTTTTCTCTTTTCTCTCTCTCTCTCTCTCTCTCTGTATGAGCGTTTGTCCTCTAGCTCGTGTAAATGGGTAGGAAAGCCCATGATAAGCGAATGAATAAGTCAATAGCCAGCCGCACCTCGGGAGAGAGACAGAGGCAACATAGCATCTGATTGGAGCACTCGCCGTGAGATGGCTGATCGATGGAATTGTCAGCCGGACAGAATCCACTTGTACAATTAACGTGATTCTCCCATCTTCAAAGAAAATGAATGGGCGTAAAACGGTTTCCAACGCCACCTTGCTTCTGTCTGTTAGGAAGAGAGAGAGAGAGAAAAGAGAGTGTGTGTGTGTGTGTGTGTGTGTGTGTGTGTGTGTGTGTGTGTGTGTGTGTGTGAGAGAGAGAAAGAGAGAGAGAGAGCGAGAGAAAGAGAGAGAGAGAGAGTGTGAGAGAGTGAGAGAGAGAGGGAGGGGGGAGTCAGAGAGAAAGAGAGACAGTAAAAAAGCTGTTAACGGAAGCTCACGGGTATACACACAATAACACACACACACACACACACACACACACACACACACACACACACACACACCACAACACAACACTGCATCAACACACACTGCATGACGCAATCACGCACGAACACACGCACATTGCACACACAAACACACAAGCACATATGTACGCACACAAGCACGTGCGCGCACGCACGCACACACACACACACACACAGAGAGAGAGAGAGAGAGAGAGAGAGAGAGAGAGAGAGAGAGAGAGAGGAGAGAGAGCAAAGCAGACAGGAGAAGACAAAGAACACATCTAACAGAACACGCAAGACGGACTTGCCGAGAAAAGAAAGACTAAAAATAGAAAGCAATACATACTGACTGGCAATGAAGTATTTAAGAATCGGAGAATGGAGAATGCAAGAACAGCGGATGGAAGGGAGGGGGAGGGGCGGGACGGGGATCAGATGGGGGGATTGCGGAGAGGCGGGAGAGACAGATGGAGCGAGGGGTGGATGAAGGGGTTGTGGACTGGACGTGTTTGGAAAGAAACAGAGGGGGGGGGGGGGGGGGTCATAAGTGGACGTCCTGTAAAGTTAGAGATAGCCCAGTACATTGTGAGGACTATGTAGAGTCTGGATCCTTGGGATCCCGTTCAAAGAAACGTGTCATGAAGTTCAGTCTTCAAACATTGGTGTGGACATGGCAGCTTTAGTTATGCTTCACCCAAACAGCGGAAAAGAAAAGAAAATGCAGACAGGATGGAAGTTAAATCGAGAGGGAACAGGGAGGGGTTGGGTAACGGGTTAAAGGTGGGATGGGGTGGTGGTGATGTCAGATAAATATACACAAATAGAAACGGACATACACACAAAAGAAAAAGACACTTGTTCAATAACGTTCACAAAGAGAGAGAGAAGAGAGAGAGAGAGAGAGAGAGAGAGAGAGAGAGAGAGAGAAGAAGAGAGACAGACAGACAGACAGACAGACAGACAGACAGAGGGAGAGAGAGAGAGAGAGAGAGAGAGAGAGAGAGAGAGAGAGAGAGAGAGAGAGAGAGAGAGAGAGAGAGAGAGAGCAAAACAAACAGAAGAAGACAGAAAGACAAAGAACACATCGAACGGAAAACACAAGACTGACTTGCTAAGAAAAGAAAGGCTAAAATAGATAGCACTATATACTGACTGGCAACGAAGCGATTAAGAATCGGAGAATGGATAATGCCAGAACAGCAGATGGAAGGAAGGGGGAGGGGTGGGACGGAGATCAGATGGGGGGATTGCGGAGAGGTGAGGCAGACAGATGTGGCGAGGGGTGGATGAAAGGGGTTGTGGATTGGACGTGTTTGGAAAAAAAAAACCCAGAGTGGAGGGGGTGGGGGTCATTAGTGGACGTCCTGTAAAGTTAGAGAAGGTCCAGTGCATTTTGAGGACTATGTAGAGTCTGGATCCTTGGAATCCTGTATAAAGAAACATGTAAAGAAGTCCAGTGGTCTGACGTTGGTGTGGATAGGGCAGCTTTAGATATGCTTCATTCAAATCCGAAAAGAAAAAAATGCAGATAGGACGAAAGGTAAATGGAGAAAGAACAGGGAGAGGTTGGGTAGGGGGTTAAAGATGAGATGGGGTGGTGGTGATGTCAGATAAATATACACAAATAGAAATGGACACACACTTAAGAAAGACACACATGTTCAAAAGTATTCATAGCGAGAGAGAGAGAGAGAGAGAGAGAGAGAGAGAGAGAGAGAGAGAGAGAGAGAGAGAGAGAGAGAGAGAGAGAGAGAGAGCAAAACAGACAGAAGGAGACAGAAAGACAAAGAACACATCTAACAGAACATGCAAGACGGACTTGCCGAGAAAAGAAAGACTAAAAATAGAAAGCAATCTATACTGACTGGCAATGAAGTATTTAAGAATCGGACAATGGAGAATGCAAGAACAGCAGATGGAAGGGAGGGGGAGGGGCGGGACGCAGAACAGATGGGGGGATTGCTGAGAGGTGGGGCTGACAGATGTGGGGAGGGGTGGATGCAGTGGGTTGTGAACTGGACGTGTTTGGAAAGAAACAGAGGGGGGGGGGGTGGTGAGAGGGGGGTCATAGTGGACGCCTGTAAAGTTAGAGATGGCCCAGTGCATTGTAGAGTCTGGATCCTTGGAATCCCGTACAAAGAAACATGTAATGAAGTTCAGTAGTCAGACATTGCTGTGGACATGGCAGCTTTAGTTATGCTTCACCCAAACAGCGGAAAAGAAAAGAAAATGCAGACAGGATGGAAGTTAAATAGAGAGGGAACAGGGAGAGGTTGGGTAAGGGGTTAAAGGTGGGATAGGGTGGTGGTGGTGTCAGATAAGTATACACAAATAGAAACGGACACACGCATAAGAAAGTGGCTCTTTTCCAATAACGTTCAGAGAGAGAGAGAGAGAGAGAGAGAGAGAGGGGGGGGAGAGAGAAGAGAGAGAGAGAGAGAGAGAGAGAGAGAGAGAGAGAGAGAGAGAGAGAGCAAAACAAACAGAAGAAGACAGAAAGACAAAGAACACATCGAACGGAAAACACAAGACTGACTGGCCGAGAAAAGAAAGGCTAAAATAGATAGCACTATATACTGACTGGCAACGAAGCGTTTAAGAATCGGACAATGGATAATGCAAGAAGAGGGGATGGAAGGGAGGGGGGGCGGGACGAGGATGAGGTGGGGAGAGGGGGGTTGCGGAGAGGCAGGGCAGACAGATGGGGCGAGGAGAGGTGGTTGAAAGGGGTTGTGGATTGGACGTGTTTGGAAAAAAACAGAGGAGGGGGGGGGGGGAGGGAGGGAGCGTCATAAGTGGACTTCCTGTAAAGTGAGAGATAGCCCAGTGCATTGAGAGGACTATGTAGAGTCTGGATCCTTGGAATCCTGTATAAAGAAACATGAAATGATGTTCAATGGTCAGACATTGGTGTGGATAGGCCAGCTTTAGATTTGCTACACCCAAATAGCTGAAAAGAAAAAAAATGCAGATAGGACGAAAGGTAAATTGAGAAAGAACAGGGAGAGGTTGGGTAAGGGGTTAAAGGTGGGATGGAGAAGTGGTGTCAGATAAATAAACACAAATAGAAATGGACACACACACACATAAGAAAGACTTGTTCAATAATATTCACTGACTGAGAATGCAAGAACAGCAGATGGAGGGGGGGGGGGAGGGGGGGACGGGGATCAGATGGGGGGGCTGCGAAGAGGCAGGGCAGACAGATGGATCGAGGAGTGGATGAAAGGGGTAGTGGATTGGACGTGTTTGGAAAAAAACAGGGGGGGGGGGGGGGGGGGGGGTCATAAGTGGACGTCCTGTAAAATGAGAGATAGCCCAGTGCATTGTCAGGACTATGTAGAGTCTGGATCCTTGGAATCACGTATGAAGAAACATGTGATGAAGTCCAGGGGTCAGACGTTGTTGTGGATAGGGCAGCTTTAGATACGCTACACCAAAAAGATGCAGACAGGACGAAAGGTAAATGGAGAAAGAACAGAGAGAGGTTAGGTAAGGGATTAAAGGTGTGATGGGGTGGTGGTGGTGTCAGATAAATATACACAAATAGAAACATACACGCACATAAGAAAGAGACACTTGTTCAATAGTGTTCTCTGAGAGAGAGAGAGAGAGAGAGAGAGAGAGAGAGAGAGAGAGAGAGAGAGATAGAGAGAGAGAGAGGGAGAGAGAGAGAGAGACAGAGACAGAGACAGAGACAGAGACAGAGAGACAGAGAGCAAAAACAGACAGAGGGAGACAAAGAGACAAAGAATACACCCAAACAGAAACGCAAGATGGATTGCGAGAAAAAAGACTAGAAATAGAAAGAATATATACTGACTGGGAATGAAGTGTTTAAGAATAGGAATGGAGGAATGTAAGGACAGTGTGGAAGGGAGGGGCGGGGGGCGGGGACGGGGATGAGGGTGGGGAGATTAGGAGAGGCAGGGAAGGACAGATGTGGCAGGGGTGATGAAAGGGGTTGTGGACTGGACATGTTTAGAAAAAAAACAGAGGGGGGGAGGGGGGGTGGGGTCATAAATGGACTCCTGTAAAGTGAGAGATAGCCAGTGGCATTGTGAGGACATGTGAGCCTGGATCTTGGAAATCCTGTGCAAAGAAGCGTGTAATGAAGTTCAGGGGCTTCAGACATTGCTGTGGACATTGGGAGCTTTAGTTAGCTTCACCCAAACAGGGCGGAAAAGAAAAAAGAAAATGCAGACAGGATGGAAGTTAAATAGAGAGGGAACAGGGAGAGGTTGGGTAAGGGTTAAAGGTGGGATGGGGTGGTGGTGGTGTCAGATAAATATACACCAATAAACCCGGGCAAAAGCATGAAAAGAGACACTTTTTCAAAACGTTCACAGGAAGAGAGAGAAGAGAGAAGAGAAGAGAGGGAGAGAGAGAAGGGGACAGGACGACAGACAGAAACCCGACAGAAAAAG
>CM065738.1:22951195-22956195 GCA_033310375.1 Conus canariensis
TGCATTTTTTGTTTCTACTGTTGGGCAGAAGGGGCATGTTGTTATAGCTTGATTATCTATATATTTTTTATTGCCATGCAGTTCGTTTATTCCTAACCGTAATCTTGTCAATGCTTTTCTAAACTTCGCGATTGTGATTGCGCGAAAGTATTCTTCAGTTTGGTGAATAGTTTTAAATGTATGGTATGTTGTAAATCGTTCACTATTCGCTATTTTGTTATGCCAGTTCTGTTTGTAACAATCTATGATTCTTTGTTTTAGTGTTATGATAAATCTTTGCTCGTTTTGTACGCCTTCATTCAACCAGACTTCAGAGAAGCCATACATATCCAAACAGCGTTTAATTTCCAGCGCCCAGTTCTGTGGTTTGTCAATTTCTGTTTTTTCTCTTTCATATGCTTGTCTAGGTATCCTGTCTGGAGTCATCTTCATTATTTTGAACCAATATCTGATTGCTTTTATTGAACTATCTATACTCATCGGATATCTTCCTAGTTCTCCGTATACTAAGTTGTTTGGCGTTTTTCTCCCTACCCCCATGTATCTTTTACATGCGAATAAATGTATATTTTCCAAACCGCTGAATAACGAGTCAAACCCCATACTTTCTGCTGCGTACAGTAGCAGTGACTTGACCTGTGTATCAAATAGCTTAAAAAATATATTTATATCTAAGTGTCCTAAACTATACATTGTTTTCATTATTTCACCTATTTTCCCTTTCGCCCTTCCTGCATATTCTGAAAGTGAAATATCTACTGAGAGTTTAGTCGTTAGAGTAAAACCTAAATATTTGTAGCTATTTACTACCTCAATTTCTTCCCCTTTGTAATTCCATTTTTCTAGTCTGCCAAGGTATCCTCCTTTTCTAAAGACCATGATTTTGTGTTTTTTGGAGATTAACCTTTAGTCCAATGCGGTCCGAGGCTTCCTGTAGGTTCTTAATTTGGTTTTGCAGACCTGCTGGTGTTCTTGATATTAAAGCTATGTCATCAGCGAATAGAAGTGAAAATATTTCTGCCTTTCCGGGTAAGAATTGATATCCGTGTCTTCCTTTAGCTGTGACATTGTCTGCAACTTCTGTAATTAGTAATGAAAAGATTAGGGGGGACAGTAAGCACCCTTGTTTCACTCCTGTGTGACATTCAAAGAATTCTGTTAGTTCAGTTCCATGTCTTACACATGCTTGTACTGTTTTATAGATAGCTTTTAGCATGTTAAGCATCTTCGTAGATATTTTGTGTTTCTGTAGGATTTCCCAGAGTTTTTCTCTATTTACTGTGTCAAACGCTTTCTGATAATCAATGAAGGCTACATACAATTTACTTCTCCTTCTGCCGTATAGGCAGTTACTTATCATGGATGTTAGTGTGAAGATATGATCTACTGTTGAAAAATCTTTCCTGAAGCCTGCCTGTTCTTTGCTAATTTTATTTTCTGCTTCTGCCCAATCATATAGTCTTCTATTTAATATTGCTGTGTAGATCTTGCTTATGATGCATAATAAGGATATTCCTCTATAATTTCCTGGATTCTGTCTATCTCCTTTCTTGTGTAGTGGTATAATCACCGCCCTTGACCATTCTATGGGGAAGTAGCTATCTTGGTATAACTTGTTGAATAATTTCGTTAAGAATGGCACTATATTTTGTCCTATGGTTTTAAGAAATTCAGGAGGGATTTCATCAATACCTGGTGATTTGCCTTTTTTTAATTTTTCTGTAGCTGATCTTACTTCATTTTCGGTTATCTCTTCGTCTAATTCTTGTACTTGAATTTCGTTTAACACTTCTTCTTCTTCTTGTGGTCCTTCTTCTCTATCGTTTAGTATTTCTGTGTCATGTGGATTCAAAATGCTTTCGAAATGCGTTTTCCACTGAGTAATATTAATAGATGGTAATGTGTTCTTCTTCCTTCTAACACTTTTTATGATGCTCCAGAACATTCGGCTGTCCTTGCGATTTTGTACTAGTGTGTCGTATGGTTCAAAAGTATTCATAGCGAGAGAGAGAGAGAGAGGAGAGAGAGAGAGAGAGAGAGAGAGAGAGAGAGAGAGGAGAGAGAGAGAGAGAGAGAGAGAGAGAGAGAGAGAGAGAGAGAGAGCAAAACAGACAGAACGAGAAAAACAAACAGAAGAAGACAGAAAGACAAAGAACACATCGAACGGAAAACACAAGACTGACTGGCCGAGAAAAGAAAGGCTAAAATAGATAGCACTATATACTGACTGGCAACGAAGCGTTTAAGAATCGGACAATGGATACTGCAAGAAGAGGGGATGGAAGGGAGGGGGGGGGGGGCGGGACGAGGATGAGGTGGGAGGGGGGGTTGCGGAGAGGCAGGGCAGACAGATGGGGCGAGGAGAGGTGGTTGAAAGGGGTTGTGGATTGGACGTGTTTGGAAAAAAACAGAGGAGGGGGGGGGGGGGAGGGAGGGAGCGTCATAAGTGGACTTCCTGTAAAGTGAGAGATAGCCCAGTGCATTGAGAGGACTATGTAGAGTCTGGATCCTTGGAATCCTGTATAAAGAAACATGAAATGATGTTCAATGGTCAGACATTGGTGTGGATAGGCCAGCTTTAGATTTGCTACACCCAAATAGCTGAAAAGAAAAAAAATGCAGATAGGACGAAAGGTAAATTGAGAAAGAACAGGGAGAGGTTGGGTAAGGGGTTAAAGGTGGGATGGAGAAGTGGTGTCAGATAAATAAACACAAATAGAAATGGACACACACACACATAAGAAAGACTTGTTCAATAATATTCACTGACTGAGAATGCAAGAACAGCAGATGGAGGGGGGGGGGGGGGGGGGACGGGGATCAGATGGGGGGGCTGCGAAGAGGCAGGGCAGACAGATGGATCGAGGAGTGGATGAAAGGGGTAGTGGATTGGACGTGTTTGGAAAAAAACAGAGGGGGGGGGGGGGGTCATAAGTGGACGTCCTGTAAAATGAGAGATAGCCCAGTGCATTGTCAGGACTATGTAGAGTCTGGATCCTTGGAATCACGTATGAAGAAACATGTGATGAAGTCCAGGGGTCAGACGTTGTTGTGGATAGGGCAGCTTTAGATACGCTACACCAAAAAGATGCAGACAGGACGAAAGGTAAATGGAGAAAGAACAGAGAGAGGTTAGGTAAGGGATTAAAGGTGTGATGGGGTGGTGGTGGTGTCAGATAAATATACACAAATAGAAACATACACGCACATAAGAAAGAGACACTTGTTCAATAGTGTTCTCTGAGAGAGAGAGAGAGAGAGAGAGAGAGAGAGAGAGAGGAGAGAGATAGAGAGGGAGAGAGACAGAGACAGAGACAGAGACAGAGACAGAGAGACAGAGAGCAAAACAGACAGAGGGAGACAAAGAGACAAAGAATACATCCAACAGAACACGCAAGATGGACTTGCCGAGAAAAGAAAGACTAGAAATAGAAAGCAATATATACTGACTGCAATGAAGTGTTTAAGAATCAGAGAATGGAGAATGTAAGGACAGTAGATGGAAGGGAGGAGCGGAGGGGCGGGACGGGGATGAGGTGGGGAGATTACGGAGAGGCAGGGAAGACAGATGTGGCGAGGGGTGGATGAAAGGGGTTGTGGACTGGACATGTTTAGAAAAAAAAACAGAGTGGGGGAGGGGGGGTGGGGTCATAAATGGACTTCCTGTAAAGTGAGAGATAGCCCAGTGCATTGTGAGGACTATGTAGAGTCTGGATCCTTGGAATCCTGTGCAAAGAAGCGTGTAATGAAGTTCAGTCTTCAGACATTGCTGTGGACATGGCAGCTTTAGTTATGCTTCACCCAAACAGCGAAAAAGAAAAAAGAAAATGCAGACAGGATGGAAGTTAAATAGAGAGGGAACAGGGAGAGGTTGGGTAACGGGTTAAAGGTGGGATGGGGTGGTGGTGGTGTCAGATAAATATACACAAATAGAAACGGACAAACGCATGAGAAAGAGACACTTCTTCAATAACGTTCACAGAGAGAGAGAGAGAGAGAGAGAGAGAGAGAGAGAGAGAGAGAGAGAGAGAGACAGACAGACAGACAGACAGACAGACAGAGGAGAGGAGAGAGAGAGAGAGAGAGAGAGAGGAGAGAGAGAGAGAGAGAGAGAGAGCAAAACAAACAGAAGAAGACAGAAAGACAAAGAACACATCGAACAGAAAACACAAGACTGACTCGCCGAGAAAAGAAAGGCTAAAATTAGAAAGCAACATATACTGACTGGCAACGAAGCGTTTAAGAATCGGAGAATGGATAATGCGAGGAGAGGGGATGGAAGGGAAGGGTGGGGGGGGGGGGGCGGGACAAGGATGAGGTGGGGGAAGGGGGAGGGGGGGATGGCGGAGAGGCGTGGCAGACAGATGGGGCAAGAGAAGGATGAAAGGGGTTGTGGATTGGACGTGTTTATAAAAAAAAAAAAAACAGAGTGGAGGGGGAGGGGATGGGGTCATAAGTGGACGTCCTGTAAAGTGAGAGATAGCCCAGTGCATTGTGAGGACTATGTAGAGTCTGGATCTTTGGAATCCCGTATAAAGAAAGATGAAATGATGTTCAGTGGTCAGACATTGGTGTGGATAGGGCAGCTTTAGATATGCTACGCCCAAATAGCTGCAAAGAACAAAAAAATGCAGAAAGGACATAACACTTGCTGAGATAAGAGAAAGACTGAACAAGATGTAAAGCATATAAACGTACTCCCAGTTTATCTTCCTGAAAAACGTCACAATCAAACATGCGTCATAATGTATTTGACGTCACAATCAAACATGCGTCATAATGTATTTCGTCACTGAGATATTCCATAAAGAAGAAAACCCGTTTCGGGCCGTTATAGCCGTTAGTAAAGGCTATTCTGGTAAAAGAAAATATTGGGCATCATCCGTGACCCATAATGAACATACCTATAAATTTTCAGAAAGATCGACCCAGAAGTTTTGTCTGGAGCGAGAGGAACAGATTTTGACCACGGACAGACAGACAGACACACACACACACAC
>CM065738.1:22961195-22968695 GCA_033310375.1 Conus canariensis
ACACACACATGCACTGGCACATGTGAAGCGGACAATGATGGAACCAGAACCAGACAGACAGACGCAAAGATTCCTTGATCGGAAGAAAACCAGAGACAAAACAACTAATAAAAAAAAAGAGACAGAGACAGAGACAGAGACAGAGACAGAAGCGGGGGAAGAGAGGACAGCAGAGAACCGGGGGAAGAGAGGACAGCAGAGAACCGGGGGAAGAGAGGACAGCAGAGAACCGGGGGAAGAGAGGACAGCAGAGAACGAAAGAAAATCCAAGACTGGAACTAGAACGGGGATGGGGAAAAAAAGGCAGCGAAACACTTAGGAGAGAAATACACAGGCCTGCTACGTTCACTGACAGAAAGGCCAAAAGAAAGCTGAGAAGAGGAAACTGAGAGAGGGGGCTTCATGACCAGAGGACGAAAAAAGGTGTAGGGGAGGAGGTTGGAGGAGGAGTGGGAGGGATGGAGGGGGAAGGTGTAGAATTGGGGAGTGGGTGGCATGTTGTAACCAGACACCGTGCCGTGGCGATGAATTCTTTCCGTCAACTATGTTCGTGCTGAGAGACTTGTTTTACACCCACACTCTAACTTCGAAAAGATGAGTAAGCTCCCCTACGAATTCCATTTGATGTACCACTTGCTATAAACATGGTCTGAAAGAGTGTTGTTATTGTTGTTGTTGTTGTTGTTGTTGTCTTCAATCTAACGCCTTTCCACATTAAGTGATAATAGACGAACTGAAAGAATGTTAGGACTCAGTGATGTCAGACATATAAACAATTGACAGCAGACACCATGGACACCCTGGTCAGGTTTGTAAGAGTTCCTGAAAGAGATGAATATTTACAGTCTGATCTACGATTTTTGGAAGAAAAATATATAAGCAGTGTGTGTGTGTGTGTGTGTGTGTGTGTGTGGTGGTGCGTGCGTGCGTGCTGCGTGCGTGCGTGCGTGGTGTGTGTGTGTGTGTGTGTGTGTGTGTGTGTGTGTGTGTGTGTGCTGGGGGGATGGGAGGATGGGGTGGGTGGGTAGGTAGGTGGGTGTAAAGATCTGGCATACAGATCCAATTTCTTTGTCACATATCAGGAATTAACTTTGGCGAGGTGACAGCCCTGATTTGAAGGGGATGATACCTGTAGGATATAAACTGAAATCGTTTCCACGCGAAGGGTGGAAGGGGTGAGGGATAGCAGCCGTCTTGAAAGATTCCATTCACGCACACGGTCCACTCCACAGCCTCGCTTACGGTCCTTCCGGGCTGTGTTCTTACATAGTCACCTGCTGAACACCTCTCTGTTTTTCTTTCTTTCTTTGGCGTTCCACAGCTACGCAGTCAGGGACGAAGTCCGAGGGATGCCACAAAATCGGACCTCCGGCGAAGATTAGCTGCCGTCCCCCAGAGCTTGGTGTTGGGGTCTGCACCCCCGGGCCAGGACTGCTGCCGCGTCTCCTCGTACAGGGGGCAGTCTTGGAGAATATGGGATGGGGTCTGGTCATCCAGGTCGCAATCACACAGGGATGTGGCTGCCACTCCAATCCTCTTCAGGTGTGCTCGGAGGCCGCGGTGTCCTGTGCGAAGGCGGTAAATGGTAGTCTGGTGTCTCCTCTCCGGTGTCCTGATGGGATCCTGGTGCACCTGGTAGCCTCCGTTCAGGGTGACCCAGCCTCTTCGGAATTTGCTGCGGAGGAGAGTTTTGGCTTCTCATACGTAGCAGGAATGGTCGGCCGTGTGAGCTGGCTTCCTTCCTTTGCAAGGTGGTCTGTGTAAGATCAGCCGTTAGCGTACAATACTCAGCAGACCAGGTATCGTTGGAGTTGGTGTCTGTTGTTTATTCTCGCTCGTTATCGTCACTAGGTAACAGAACTCGTCGTAATCTTAATATGCGAGATTGTACAAGGGAGGTTACTCTACATCCCCATTTCTTAGCAGACAGCATACCTCTTTTAGATCTACTGTTACAAATTAAATGATCTTTTAACATTTCTGCCGAGAAATTTTTTTTCAAACCAATTCACTGCAAATAGAGAATTACTATGAACTGTCCTAGACTGGCTCAATAAATGACATTGCTTTAAATTTAAAATCTTATGTAAATTCATAAGGGCCAGCTACAGTATTTTAAGTCCAAATGAAGTCCTTCTTCAAGAAGTTCTTGACGGATGCAGAACCTTCTTTAAAAGTCAAAATTTCAACTAAACTTGAAACTACAAACTAAACTGAACATCAACAAATAGTCAGGTGAGTACTTTGCTCTTTTACAAATCAAGTCTGTTAGGTGCTTGTACTCTCCTTCCTGACTTTGTGTACAGTCTTTTCAGCAGTCTGTTTTACAGGCATCTTATCAGTTGCTGGGTCTCCTGGTTTCTTGCTGCGGGCTGCTGGACTGGTAAGGAAGAACTTTCACCAGCAGACTCTTCATGACTTGCTGTGTCCAGAGTCTCCAGCTTCTGGTTCGTCAATGTTGAGGAAGCAATGGGCTTGGATTTGACCGCAACCTGTTCCCCACTTCTTCGCCGAAGCTGATTGCGATTTCTGCGTTGAGTGCCTCTGTCAGTCTGAACAATAACAGACCGAGATGAAGTGTTTTTGATCACCACTGCTTCTTTGTTTGTTGGAGTCTTCATCAACACAAATTGACCTTTTGAAAATCGTGGGACTTCTTTTGCTCTATGTCGGAGATCGTGGTAATACTTCTGTTGATTTCTGAAATGTTCATCCTTCTTCTTGAATCCCTCGACGTCTGGTTTGAATGGAATGTACTGACTGGGCATTGAAGGTACACAGTTTCTAAGTTTCCGGCTCATCATCAGTTCTGCTGGACTGTAGCCATTCTGAAGGGGAGTTGTCCGGTAGTTGAGAAGGGCAATATATGGGTCAGCAGACTTCTTAATCAGATTCTTCACTGTCTGAACAGCCCTCTCTGCTTCACCATTTCCTTGTGGATGATACGGACTACTGGTGACATGAGTTAAGAAACAGTCTTGTGAGAATTTCAGGAATTCTCGAGAGTTGAACTGTGGACCATTGTCAGATACAACTACTTCTGGGATTCCAAATCTTGAAAAGATGGATTTACAGTGGTCAATGACAGCTACTGAGGTGGTCTGTTTCATATGTACCGTCTCTATCCAACAGGAATAATAATCTACTACTAAAAAATAAGAGTGTCCATTCAGTTCAAACAAATCCATTGCAATCTTCTGCCACGGGTAATCAGGAGTCTTGGCTGGCTTTAGAGGTTCAGATGGGAGTTTTCTCTCCTTCTCACATATTGCACAAGCACCAACGACTTCTTCAATTTTATTTGAGAGTCCTGGCCACCAAACACAACTTCGGGCTAATGCTCTGCATTTCACAACACCCTGACCTTGGTGGATTCTGCTTAAAATCTCATTTTGCAGCTCAGCCGGAATAACCAGACGGCTCTGGAACAGCAACAGACCTTGCTGAACTGTCAAATCTCGACGAGCAAACCAGTATTGTCGCAGATTGACATCTTTTTTCGCTGTTTCTGGCCAGTGGTCTAACTTACAAAAGTTCATGACTTGGCTGCAGATTTTGTCTGAGCATTGCTTTTGTCGAATCTCTTCTAGCTTTGCATCACTTGCGGGAATGCCGTCAATGACAGCAGAGACAAAGGCATTTGTCTCATCTTCCATTAAATGTTCCTGTTCAGCAGATGCACACCCAGGAGCTCTTGACAAAGTGTCTGCCGTCATCAGATTTTTCCCTGCAGTGTATACTATGTCATATGAATACTGTATCATCAGACGCATTCGGAACCTCTGAATCCTTGGAGTCAATTCATCCAACAGCTTGGTTTTCAGCAGTGCCAACAGAGGTTTATGATCTGTTTCAACTGTGAATTTTGAAAGTCCAAGCAAGTAGTCTTGAAATTTTTCACAGTTCCAAGTCACTGCCAGCGCTTCTTTTTCCATCTGCGCGTACCTTTGTTCTGTTGCGGTGAGAGCTCTTGAAGCATAGAATACTGGCTTCCAGTCGTTTTCTTGTTTCTGCAGTAGTACTCCACCTAATCCATATGATGATGCATCTACTGAGACTTTGGTTGGCTTTTCTGGACTATAGTGTGCCAGCACTGGTGTTGAACTCAGCTGCTTTTTCAGTGATTGGAAGGCTCTCTCTTGTTGCTCATCCCAAATCCAGTGAGTTTCTTTCTTTAGCAGATCTCTCAATGGTTTTGTTGTGTCGGCCATGTGAGATGCAAATTTTCCAACATGATTCACCATTCCCAAAAATCGGCGCAATTCAGAGATATTTGTAGGTTTTGGGAAATTTGAAATAGCTTGCACTTTCTCTGGATCCATCTGGATTCCTTCTTTGGATATAATGTGTCCCAGGAACTTCACTGTGTCAGTTGAGAATTTGCATTTCTCATTTAGTGTGACACCAGCTTCCTTCATCTTCTGCAGAACCAGTCTCAGTCGACTATCATGTTCTTGTTGATCTTTTCCAAATACCAGCACATCGTCAATGTCGCAGATGACCCCAGGTATTCCTTCTATGATTTGTGTCATCTCTCGATGAAAAACCTCTGGTCCCGAGCTGATACCAAATGGCAGGCGTTTGTAACAGTAACGCCCGAACGGAGTAATGAAGGTGGTCAACTCCTGACTATGTGGGTGAAGTGGTATCTGGTGGAATCCACTGTTACAGTCTAGTTTTGTGAACACAGTGGCACCATTCAGCTGGGCTAGTAGTTGATCAGTTGTGGGTAGTGGAAAGTTCTCTCGACGCACACTCTCATTGAGTTTAGTTAAATCGATGCACAGTCGCACTTTCCCATTTGGTTTTAGTACTGCCACAATTGGTGCACACCAGTCAGTGGGAGTTTCCACAGGACGGATGATATCTTGCTCTTCTAATTTCTTAAGTTCTTCTAGAACCTTTTCTTTCATTGGAAGGGGAAGTCTGCGTGGAGTTGAGATGGCAAACGGTTGAGCATTTTCTTGCAGTCTTATTGTGTAGACGTTTTTCATTCTCCCTAGGCCTGTAAATAGCTCTGGGAATTCTTGCTTGTACTGATGATCTCTGTCTACAGAGTTGACTCTTTCAATAATTTTTAATGCCTCAATTGCAGGCCTTCCCAAAAGTGGTTCTTTTAAGTCAACAACAACATACAGATCTTGCTCTGAAGATGCTTCACCTACTGCTAGGGTGGCACGGACTCTGCCAAGCACATTGATTTTGCTCTGGCCAGGCCCAAACAGCTTTTTGTCTGTCTTCTGTATCAGTGGTGAGTTCTTCTTGAAGAACCTATCAGGTACAACCGTCACATCTGCTCCAGTGTCTATTCTGAAATTCACAGCATGACTATGTGTTTTAGTTGTTACCTGAACATCAGCATGCCAATTTACTGCTCCACATTCTGCTGATTCTTCAGTCACAGTGCCAAGTATGTTGCTCTCTTCATCTTCTAAATATCTCACATCAGTTTTTGTTCTGCACATTGCTGCATAGTGGCCTTTCTTGTTACATTTTCTGCAGTCCGCATCTTTTGCTGGACGGTCTTGCCTACTATGCGATGGATATTTTCCACACCTGGTGCATTTTCTTGAATAGTTTTGTTGATTCTTTCCACTTTGCTTTGAAGATGATTTTGAGTTCATACTGCCTCCTTGTTTCTTTTTGAACAAACGTTGTACTTGAGATGAGTATCCTTCACTTGACATTGACTGTAGCTGTTGTTTTGAACTTTCATATGCTCTTCCAATTGTTAAGCACTTGTCTAATGTCAGCTGTTTATCTTCTAGGAGTTTTTCTCTCAATCCTTCTTCTCTAACTCCTACAACAACTTGATCCCTGATAAGTCTTTCTTCCAGTTTATCAAAGTTACATGGTTTTGCTAGCTTTCTGAGTGCTGCAATATACCCTTCTATTGACTCTGATGCTTCTTGCTTTCTGAGATAAAATTTATAAGACTCAAAAGCTTCATGAGTATTTCCTACGAAGAATTCTTCAAGTTTTTCCATCACCTGTTTGAGATCATTTTTGTCATCTCTATTTTCGAACTTCAGGTTGTTAAATATTTCACATGCATCAGGCCCCAAAACAGCAAGAAAAACAGATACCTGATATTCCTGGTCTTCCTCTTTGATAAGTCTACTTGCAATGGCATAATTTTCGAATTGCCTCCTGAAACGCTTCCAGTTTTGAGACAAATTTCCCTCCAGACACATCTTTTCTGGTGCTGGAACGTTTGCAGTAAACTGCTTCTGTTGGCCCCTTGGCTCAGTTCGTGACGTCGATTCCGTCATTTTCTTCTTTTCTGGATTGTTTTCTTCTTCTTCTTTGCTTATTACGTCGTGTCGTCGGCCTCCCTTTGACGTCCTGACACTTCTGACACCATGTAAGATCAGCCGTTAGCGTACAATACTCAGCAGACCAGGTATTGTTGGAGTTGGTGTCTGTTGTTTATTCTCGCTCGTTATCGTCACTAGGTAACAGAACTCGTCGTAATCTTAATATGCGAGATTGTACAAGGGAGGTTACTCTACAGTCTGCACGCTCGTTGCCTGGGAGGCCTACATGGGCAGGCACCCACTGGAGGGTTGTTGGGGCTGTTTGGGTAAGGGCTGCGAGGGAGGCCTTGAGCGACTGGATCAGTGGACCAGGATCAGGGGAGCCAAGGGCCTGGAGTGTGGAGATGGGAGTCAGTGAAAATGGAGATGCTGCCAAGGGGCTTTCCACAGGAGGAGAGGAATTCTGCTGCTGTTGTGATGGCCAGGACTTCAGTCTTCTTAATGATCTCAATGAACTGATTGCAGAAAATGTTGCGCACTCTGGTGATGTTGTTAATACCGGGGACTGTGATTTCCACTACGTCCCTTTCTGTGACCGTCTGCGATCCGTCTGATGACGCTGTTTAATGGAAACAGCTTAGTGATAAGGCAACATATGGTGGAGGCCATATTCTGGACTGATTAGTCGTTCGCTAGAACTGACCGTTTGGATAGTCAAGTCACAGACTTTGCTTAAGGCGACTATTTTGCTGTTCTGTGTCGTTTCCTTTTTTTCGTAAACAGAAGATTAGCACGCGCGGTGTCACGCCCAGGAACCTCCACAAAATAAATCTTCAAAACTTCACGGCTGACGCGCGATCTCTGTTTAAAGCCAGTGTGTACACGGTCCCTTCATCACTAGCCATAGACATCCACAACGATGGCCTGAGGAACATCCTGGACAAGCATGCCAACATCGTCACTCGGCGCGTCACTAACCGACCTGCTGCTCCACGGAAGACTGCAGAGCTGGAAACCGTCAAACGCTCAGAGCGTCCAGCTGAATGTCACTAGAATAATACTACACTGTCTGTGAGTCGGGACATGCATGTGCAGGAACGTCATAATCTTAAAAAACTACAGGTTGATGCCGAAAAGCTCTCACTTTGATTCTTTGACCCGTGATTGCTCTTCAAGTAACGAGCTATATGCTGTATCAGACACTCATGGGCCACTCAAAATGCCCTGTTCTTCCAACAAACAT
>CM065738.1:22971195-22973695 GCA_033310375.1 Conus canariensis
AATTCCCAGTGTACAAGAGGCAACTGGTGCAGTTTTGGTCAAGCTCTGCTACAACGTGTTATCAACACACAAGAACGGCTAGGCGAGTCTTACAAGTCTCACGAATCTTAGAACAGACTGGAACTGGTTCAAGTCTCGATGGAAGTTATTTCCGATGAAGTCAAAACTGCTGCAAAATCTAGTCTCACAGATGACATTGATGCAGCGTCAGACAGTACAGATTCTGATTTTCTGGAAGCATTTGAAATGTAGGAACGGGTCGTGGAGGGAAGTCTGTCCTTAAGAGAGCTTGGAAACACAGAATCTGTTCCTAGGATCATCAAGGAGCTGGAAGATCACAAGATCACTATGACAAGCAGACAAGCGCATTGTGGTTGCAGTATATGTCCATCATTGAAATCATGAAAAAGTTCATCAAGGCAGAAAGAACTGGGAACTGGCTTTTGCACTTGTTCGCGCGCTGTTCACGACATGCTTCCATACCTAGCTGCAGCAGGACACAATCTGTACACCAAATCAGCTCATCTCTGTCTCCATAATTATGATGGATAACCTTCGTGTCACCTACCTTGATGTCTACAACAGTTTCTCTGATGGATATCATGTTGTTCGAAGAAGCAACAGATTCTGAGCAGGCCTTTCTTCTGACCTTGCTGTTGAGCAGGTTCTTGATGTGCAATATCAAGTCAGCTGGAGGCTTGACGAGAGGATGAGGGATGGGTGAGTCACAGCCGGCCACATGGCTTCTCCCCATGCCAGCATGTGCAGAGATCAGTAGTGCCAACAGTGCAAGAAGCGACCAGAACTAGGCGCCTGTCAAGTGGGCAGCACAAAGACCTGGGCCTCTCTTAAAAAGCAAAAGACATGATGATTTTTACATCTATATTTGAGCAACATGATCCATTTATTGAAGATCTCAGTCTGGAAGTATTGTTAACGGTGTTGTTGCAGAGGACTATGACGTCACTAATATACATATAACGTAATCATTTCAGTCCCTAGAGCATTATAACTCACTGTGATAATGGCAGTGGTTATGATGACCAAGTTACTGCAAAGAAAAATTCTGTTGCAATTTGTGATGGGTGAGGCTATTTATTTTCACTCAGTCAGTAGCCTACTGGGGCCATCATGTCCACGCTGGGTATATTTACCAGTTGGCTCTATGATTATTGTGGGCTGGCAGAGAATGGGATACAGAGTAGACATGGAGACAGACAGACAGACAGACAGATAGACAGCATTCCTTCCAGTGGTGGTAGTCGCGAACGTCATCAGTGACTGTATACCAGGACAGAGACCCAAATGGCGAGGATTTGTTTATTTATTCTTTGGAAATACGTGACAAGACTGGATAAGAGATGCACACACACACACACACACACACACACACACACACACACACACACACACACACACACACACACACACAAATGCGCGCGCGCATGCATGCATGCAGTGACAGAGGACGGAGAGGGATGGAAGTTCTCTTTTCACCCACTCTGTCAGTGTGTGCTTTTGTTTAGCAGATTACGCAAAAACTACCAAGCAGAAACTACCCAAACTTTTCACACACGCGCGCGCGCACGACACACCACACACCACACACCACACACACACACACCACACACACACACACACACACACAGGGTTAGAGAGAGACAGAGACAGCCAGACATGCAGACAGACAAACTGACAGACACATAGATAGACAGACACACAGACGAACAAACAGACAGACAGATAGACGGAGGTGGGATGTTGTTGCAGAGGCGTCTGTGAATGTAAAGTGCAAAGCAAATTGGACTCCACATGCTGAGGTCCATGGAAGGCCGAACAGCTTCAGAAGTGTCACTGAAAAAAAGAGAGACAAGTCAGTGACAATGAACGCCAAAAGGTCTGTCAAAATAGATGAGACTGTTGTGTCTGTTGACCCTCCACGTCTCTTTCAGCACTAAGTTGCAGCTGCCAATAGCATGTACAAGGACAAGACAGAAGTTTTCTGCCATGAACCTTTTACAGCTTTCCGTCATCATTGCTTGAATCTGCTGGTCTTGTTCTGCAGCCTAACAAAGCAGCACTTGTTGATGAACTCTGGAGGACTGTCAGGAACTCTGAAGCCAGGCATCAGGTGGTGTCACCCCAGTTTGTTTTTGATGGAGGTTCGCCACTTCAGCGCATTCCTTGGCGACGTAAAACAACATTTCAAGATATCATCGAAACATACGTCTGCTTCGTCGAAAACAACTACCCAAATGCAATTGTCATGTTCGATGAATACATGTCAGGACTAAGCACCAAGGACATCACCCATCTCAGGCGATGAAAAGAGATGTGAGGGCAGGCTGTGCACTCTATATTAGATACGATGTTCCAGTCTTCAGAAGAACAGTTTCTTTGCAATGTTGAAAACAAGCAGCGCTCCATTCATGCACTTGGGTCAGCTCTAGAATCATACTGCACTGTAATACATGCCAGAAATGGTGCAGATGTTACGATA
>CM065738.1:22978695-22983695 GCA_033310375.1 Conus canariensis
GATCATATGTTTTTCAGAAGTTGTAATTGATAAATACAATAGAATGTCACACACATTTCTATGGCAAAGAAAATGCAGCAATAGAAACTACATAAGGAAAGAAAAAATAGAAAAAAAGAAGACGACCATCAAAAGATGGGCTAGATATGTGTAACTTACAAGGAGACGTAGGAAAGCTATTACTGGGAGGTAATTTACAACAGGGTGAAAAATAGACTCACCTCCCTTTTAAAACACTTTGGATGCTTTGGAATGAATGATGAACCAAAGGAAGTCGTGGGTGTTGGATTTTGTTTTTGTAATCTCCTTCTCGAGAACGGAAGCACAAAGCTTCCCTACAAAGAAAGCATGTCTGAGGCGAGCAGATGTCAGCTATTCAAATACCAACGGATAACATAATTATTGGAATCAACACACTTCTTGGTAATATTCCTTTTAATTTTTTTCCTTTTTTTTTTTTTGCACAATTTCGGTTAAGTTTCAAATAGACCCTTCAGCGGTTAAGTTTCAACCAAGCCCTACATCATGTAGTTAAGTGTCAACTAAGTCCATCATGTGGTTAAGCTTCCACTTAGCCCGTTATATGGTGAATTCTTTTCACTCAGTCCATGTGATGTAACTGCCACCCCATAAGCTAGTGTGCGCGAATATAAACGTGTTCTTAGATACCTTGGATTTCTGTTCTCAATGTAAGAGAGAACATCTGACCTCCTCCACCTCTATGTTCCGTCTCGCAACTTACGCTCGTCCACCGATTCTCGTCTGCTTCGGCTTCCCTCCGCTCGCCTGAAAACTTCAGGCCAACGATCTTTCTCTTACCAGGCACCTGCTCTATGGAACAGTCTCCCTTCTTCTTTGCGTAACACGGACTCTTTAGTGACTTTTAAAACCTCTCTAAAGACACATCTTTTCCCTCGGACTGATTAACGATATCCACTTACCACTGTGCGCGTGTTCGCTGGTGTTGAACGCGCTCCTGTGTCTGTCTGCGTGTGAGAGTTTTTTTTTTGTTTTTTTTTCCGGCGGTGTGTGTGTGTGTGTGTGTGTGTTTGCGCGTGCGCTTTGAATTAGAATTAGAATTTTTATCATGTTTTTCTGTAATATGCGCTTTGGGCTCTTGCGAGGTAAAGCGCTCTATAAATATCCTTTTACATTACATTACATCACACAAGCACAGGTATGCGTGTGTGTATTTGCAGCTTGAAAGTAGTCCGATAAGCCCCCTCCCCCCCCCCCCCCCCCCCAAAAAAAAAAAATTCTTGTGGAAAACAAACTGACCATGATTTCTTTTTCTCATTGCCCTAATTTTTTTTTCCCTTAAGGTTGACAAACAAACAAACTAACAACATTTTTTTTTTTTAGCCTGACAGGGGAAATAATTTGTATGCGATGTTCCTGTGTTGTACTGGCGACAAAAACGGCGTCTTTTGGTAAGACTGGAACGTTGCACAGAAAATTTTACAGCTTGTAGTGCTGTACTTAAATGCTGTGCCGTTCAGTGTTTAAGATAGCTTGTCCCGGTGCCACAAACATTTCCATTCATCGTGTAGTAAAGCTTGGAGGGTGACGTCTAGAAAGCTAACCTTACTTTGAATGAAGGGACGTCGTGGGTTGCATGGCTGGAGAACCGGTAGTGCTATTCACACGTACACCAAAAAAAAAAAAGCTACCATCACATACAGTAAAAATACTTTTATATTATCCTGTACGATAGTTGTTTTTTCCCGCTATACAAAACCGTTCATCTATGTAACTCCCAATTGTTTCTCGTCTTCTTTAATCAGTGTACGTAGGGGATTCCGATTGATGACTCCACCGATTTTATTCACTTGTGGTATCGTCTTCCTCGCATGCACTTTCTTCCGTTTCACTTTGTCATTCTTCGCAACGGTGTTCTTTTGATCAATATAAGCTGGAGACAAACACACCTAATTACTGTATATGGCACCGACATTCTCCGGGCTGTTTGTTTACTCTGATGGATCGAAACAAGGGTTATGCGAGCAGCCTTTTATTGTTTGTATCCTGTTGAAAGCCTTGATCCTTGAGTGCACTGACAGGCAGTACAGACGTTACTAGGGGAACGTATGGACTGGCCATGGCCATTTGTATGTCATTGTACAGGGCTTTTTATCTAATTGTTTTTGGCATGGAAGTATGGAAGTCGTCGGACAATATCTCTCTCTCTTCGCTTCCTTCCCTTCTGTGTTCTAGACCCACGACGTCTCTCTCTCTCTCTCTCTCTCTCTCTCTCTCTCTCTCTCTCTCCTCTCTCTCTGGCTGCAACTGTCCGTGAGTGCATGCTTCTCTGCATTCGTGTGCGTCTCTGTCCATACGGTCGCTCGTGCTGTGTAAATGTGTGTGTGTGTGTGTGTGTGTGTGTGTGTGTGTGTGTGTGGTGTGTGTGTCGTGTGTGTGTGTGTGTGTGTGTGTGTTTGCGTGTGTGTGTGTGTGTTGTGTGTGTGTGTGTGTGTGTGTGTGTGTGTGTGTGTGTGTTTCATCAGTAATGTAGACACAATGTGTGCGTGTGTGTGTGTGTGTGTGTGTGTGTGTGTGTGTGTGTGTGTGGGGTGTGTGAGTGTTGTGTGTGTGTGTGTGTGTGTGTGTGTGTGTGTGTGTGTAGTGTGTGTGTGTGTGTGTGTGTGTGGTGTGTTGTGTTCTCAGTAATGTGACACAAATGTGTGTGTGTGTGTGTGTACGCGTGGCGCGCGCGCGCGCGCGCCACCACACACACACACACACACACACACACACACACACACACACACACACACACACACAGATGGTGGTAATTGAAAGAGGGGAACGAAGACAGACAGACAAAGGAAAGAGAAGAGAGGGGGCACAGAAAAGAGGAGACGCCTGGCACTGAGAGCCACTGTGCAAACTCTGGGCAATCAACTTTTTGATGCCACTGGGCTGCTTCTACATTTTCTTATTAGACGCGGAGCCACACCCCCCCCCCCCCCGCCCTCTCTCTCTCTCTCTCTCTTCTCTCTCTCTCTCTCTCTCTCTCTCTCTCTCTCCCCCCCGTCTTATGCCGTCTCTCTCTCTCTCTGTCTCTCTGTCTCCGTCTCTCTCTCTCTCTCTCTCTCCTCTCTCTCTTCTCTCTCTCTCTCCTCTCTCTCTCTCTCTGTGCTTGAGAGAGTGGATGAGCGAGAACTTGGAATGGGTAAATGTGTATGTGGATATCTGTGTGTGGATGTGTGCGTGCATGCGTGCGCATTTGCGTGTGTGTGCGTGTGTGTGTGTGTGTGTGTGTGTGTGTGTGTGTGTGTGTGTGTGTGTGTGTGTGTGTGTTGTCTGTGTGTTTCTGTGTGTGTAAATGAGTAAGTGAATCAGCCAGCGAATGAGAGAGATTCATTATATGTGTCTGTATGTGTGAGCGTGTATGTGAGTGAGTTTATGTGTGTGCGTGTATGTGTGCGCACACATATGTGTGCATTCGTGGGCGTGCACGTGTGCGTGTGTGCGTGTGTGTGTGGTGTGTGTGTGCGTGTTGTGTGTGTGTGTGTGTGTCGTGTGTGTGTGTGTGTGTGTGTGTGTGTGTGTGTGTACATGTGTATGTACATACGTACATGTGTGCATGTGTTCAGATCCCATCTGTTCTGTTGCTGTCTGGCCTGGTTAGGTTAATTCAAAAGTCGGCAAATATTGCAGCGTCGGTGAACACATAAACTGTTATTTATTACTGGTTAAGGAAAAAGAAATCTAACTTCAACAGTTCTACGTTTGAGTGTCTGAGGCAACGCTCTCAGCGATTTGAGCGGGTCAACGGCTCGGTCGAATACGCCGTGTGTTTGTTTTCGATTGTACTTGATTACGTTTGTTTCCGCCGAACGTTGACAACTTCATTGCTCGCTCGAACGTAAACTGAGCCCGTCTTATAACAGTGGTTTCCATGGAAACGAAGCAGCGACATAGAATCAGTAATCGTTTTTCGTTCCTAAAGTCAATCTGGAACGCCTCCGTCTGCTGAGCGCGCGTGCTCTCTCTCTCTCTCTCTCTCTCCTCTCTCTCTCTCTCTCTCTCTGTGCTATTTGTCCAAGCCTCTTCCATCACACACACCGCGCGCGCGCGCACGCGCGCGCGCGAACGGAGAGAGAGAGAGAGAGAGAGAGAGAGAGAGAGAGAGAGAGAGAGAGAGAAATACAAATAGAATACGGATATGAATCTAGATTTGGTATCGGTTTAGATGTGTTTTGAATGAAAATGCACTGATATGTCGGTTATGTTACCAGGCCAAGGAAGATGAAATGCATTTTTTATTTTGCTGTCCTGCTCTCAATGACCTTCGAGATAAAATTCATTAAGTCAAAGTATTATTTTGATCCTTGTAGGTTTGCATAGTATATATGTGCAACTGTTGTTTTTGTTTTCATTTCTTTTTGTGAGAATCCTTCTATATTCGTGTGTTGCGGGTGTCACGCCTTCAGTATGGGCTATGGCCTTAATCTGAATAAATTATTCGTATTCGTGAGAGAGAGGAGAGAGAGAGAGAGAGAGAGAGAGAGAGAGAGAGAGAGAGAGAGAGAGACTTGACACTTAAACACTTTGATATTTTATTGTCATTACCAAAAAAAGGTCTTTTGACAGGGGGGGGGGGGGGGGGGGTAACAGGACAATAACCTTTTCTTCCTTCTTTCATCACGAGCAGATAGCATAGTTAAATCCAGAATAAATCAACTCAAAAGCTTACAAAACATAAAAGACGATCCGTTCCTGGATATCATGGTGCATACTAGTACCGTAATAAAATTAGGAAAAAAAAAGCCAACAAAAAAACAAACCAAAATTGTAAGATTGTAAACTAACTCGACCATCCACTCAAACAAAGGAAAATAATGTTACATCTCTTTTTTGTACTCCCAGTTCTTATAGAACAGGGAGTACTTTACAATGGGAACGAAGAAATGCTGTCTGTCTGTCTGTCTGTCTGTGGTCAAAATGTGTTCCGCTCGCTCCAGACAAAACTACTGGGCCGATCTTTCTGAAAATTT
>CM065738.1:22998695-23001195 GCA_033310375.1 Conus canariensis
CTCTCTCCTCTCTCTCTCTCTCGCTCGCTCGCTCGTGACAATGATAACATAACAGGTGTAAAAGTAGAAAGACCATAAAAGAGCTCACTGCTGTCACAACGTCTTTGTGTTTAATTACTACCCTCGCCTTCGATGAAAACAAAGCAGACATTATGTCTCGGGTCTACAGCTCTGAAAGGTCATTTTTTCTAATTTTACTCTGGCCTTTCATTTTTCACTGCACAGCGTGAAGAGACCCTCAAGGAAACAAAAATAACCATAATCCGATTTTGTTACTTTGTAGAACGTTGTCCTTGATATACATTTCCCGTGTCATGTTAAACAAAAACCGCTGTAGAAAGAACAACAACAACAACCATGTCAACAGTTCAAAAAGTTCGAAAAATCAAGAACCATACAAATGTGTGTGTGTGTGTGTGTGTGTGTGTGTGTGTGTGTGTGTGTGTGTGTGTGTGTGTGTGCGCCGCGCGCGCGCGCGCGCGCGCGCCGCACGCACACACACACACACACACACACACACACACACACACACCACACACACACACACACGCTCGCTCGCGCGCGCGCGCGCCCCTCTCTCTCTCTCTCTCTCTCTCTCTCTTCTCTCTCTCTCTCTCTCTCTCTCTCTCTTCTCACATGCGTACATACATACGTACGTATTCATATACGCACATACAAACATAGGTACATACATGCATGCATACATACATACATGCATGTAAACATGTATGCATGCATACGTGTGTGCATACATTTACACACACACATACACACGTACATACACACATGCACACACACACACACACACACACACACACACACACACACACACACACACACACACATGCACACACACACACACACACACATACATACATACATACATACATACGTACATATATGCATGCATGCATCTATACATATATACATACATAAAGCATGCATGCATACATAATTAATGCATACATACATACATATCAATTACTTTAATGCATCAACTTGTCAAATCAACAAGAATGCACAATAGTCCAGATTGCAGGCGCATCGATAAAAGTTATCTTTCACATTCTCTCTCTCTCTCTCTCTCTCTCTCTCTCTCTCTCTCTCTCTCTCTCTCTCTCTCTGTCCCCACGTCCTTCTTTCTCTCTCCGGCTGGCTTCAATTCTTTGTCTGTCAGTGCTTTAGTCAGCTTTATATTATACTAATAATATATATATATACATACATACATACATACATACATATGTAAACAACCTAGTCTGACTCAATCTCTTTCTATGTCAGATCTATTTAATCTTCAGTACAAACAAGTGAAATGTTGTCTTCAAGGGCTCTAAATCAGAAGGGAAATATTTTCTAATTTCTGATTTATCCCAGTTGGTCTAACTTTGTTCCCAAGCTCCATCAATAGTATTGTCTTGTGACGGGTAAATGATAGGATCTCCACTCTCACTTTCATCAACGTTGTTCTCATGACAAGACTGTATGAAAAACACTGCATATTGAGGACAGGGGATAAGTATATTTCCAATTCGCTCTGTCGAGTTCCACTGAGTATATTGAAATCATTTACCACACCTTCATGATCTTACTGACTCTCTGTTTCCTCATGCTCACCAGTTGGCTCTCTAGTTGCCACAGAGCGCTGCTAGTAATGTCAAACTTTGAAATTTCAAGCACACTGACGGTGGTTCGCCTGAGGGCAAAAAAAAAAAAAAACACGTGCTAATAGTGGGACAATCTCACAGAAGAACAGAATACAACAAGCTGGTTACCTGAGAGAGCTCTGCAGCCAACTGACCAATTCTTTTCCGGCACATGGTGACTATTGTGCCTCAAACTGGTTAGCGACTTGTATGGGCAGTCGAGACTCTGACAAAGGCAATAGTGGGAAAGGGAGGCAAGATACCAGTCGTTTCTATTCTTCATCTATGGACAGATGTAGGAGCCAGTATGAAAATTGTGTACAGAATTTAACCCAGTCAGGTGATTCCACAATTAATAGTGTATTTCAACAAAAAGTGGTGCATCGGTAGAAAAGACTGTCTTAGTGACATCTAACTCTGATTTACTGTGTTCATCCTCTTTCCACCAATGATATGGATAGAAGCTGAACCAGAGACAGGTTTGCATAAATGTTTTCCCTTTTCACCTCTTTCTCTTTTATTCATTACCATCATTACACATGTCAGACAAACCGAATTAACCAATTCTACAAACTTCCCCCCCCCCCTCCCCGATTGGTAAAAATCTTTAGGGCCATCAGAATCTGGCGTTGGAAGGCGAGAGGGTGTATTCAAGACTAACGTCTATACCCACCTCAGGCGGCACAACAAACTGGAGCCACCGTCCCAAGAACCTGAACACATCTAAAACCGCACTAACCACCAGAACCACAACAACTAAACATGGATAACAAACAATCTAATTTCAAGTTGAGTGTCTGGTGGGATTCGAACTCAGAACGTCTGACTGCGAAAGTCACGCCTCTACCACTGAG
>CM065738.1:23006195-23008695 GCA_033310375.1 Conus canariensis
GATCAGAGACAGCCCCCCTTCGCTTCTCTCCTCTTCTTCCGCTTCCTGCTGCCTCTCCTTTTTGCTGTTCTGCTTTTCTCTTTTCCTGCTGTCAAACCTACCTTGTCACATAAGTGCCATAACCCCACACCGCTCATTCAAGCCACCTAGCCCCCAGCACCAGCAACCCACTGAGAGCAGTCAATTTCAGTCGTCCCGAAGCCATCCAAGGGAGGAGACACTGCACTGCTAACGAGTTACTTCAGTTGTGCTCAGTGGTGTTTGTACTGATTCACAACGCTACTTAAGTCCCTTTCTGACGAAACTGCTTCCGAGCGGAGCGAGAATGAGTGAGCCCCCCCCCCCCCCCCCCCCCCCCTCCCCTGCATTTTTTTGCGGCATTATCTTCCTTGCAGCTTCTATACATTTATTCCATGCAATAACAAATACTCTTCATTACTCCCCTCACACACAGTGACACTGGGGTCGTCGTTTGCTGCTGCTAACAGACCTGTTGGGGGTGAAGAGGGAACGGGCCAGCAATGGCTAGAGGGCAAAAAGAAAATCTCTCCTAATGACATACTGCCATTGTTTACCATGCGCTATACATAGTAACACCGTCTGATTGGCCGTTTGGTCTGTGTGTCACGTCATTATTATCTTGTGGTCCACTCATCTGTCTGTAATTGTTCCATAGAGTCTGTTGACCACTTTGTTTTTCGCCGGTGATGATGAATGACATGCTGGCTGTTGTGTTGTAATCTGGAGACAAGATGATCACTAGCACAGGCAATGCTCTTCATTCTGCAGGGCTGGTTGCCTGAGGGGCCTTTCATGTATATTTGTGGCCTCTAAACTTGTTTGTTTTTTTACTTCATTCAAAAAATTCTTGTTGTTGTTGTTGTTCTTCTTCTTCTTTGTTCTTCTTCTTCTTGTTCTTGTTCTTCTTGTTCTTGTTCTTCTCATTATTATTATTGTTGTTGTTTTTACTATTATTGTTATCATTATAGTTATTATCATTACTATTGTTGTTGCTATTATCATTGTTGTTGTTGCTGCTGTTGTTATTGCTGTTGTTGCTGCTGCTGCTGCTGCTACCATTGTAAACTGAATGTGATAAACTAAAGTTGGCGCACTCAGCACGCCCTAGTTTCATCTCTTGCCGACAGGTAATATCATGTTGTAATATCATGTATTAGGGGGGTGGGGGTAGTCAACTGGTTTAATTATTTGTTTACGAAGATAACGGTTGTGAGTTCGAACCACGCGTGGGTTGGAATTTTTATCAGCCTGAAAACCCTTTCTATCCAGCCAGCTGCAAATGGGTCCCTGATGCCGTTCAGGAACAGTTAAAGGCGGAAGAAGGAGAGAGTTGGGCTGCCTCTTCCAAAGAAGCATTGCCCCCGACACGGTAAACCTCTGACAGTTCACCGCCCGTGCAGCCATAAGGCTATGGGATTCGATTTTTTATTTGTTTTCAGATATATGTTTCTATGTTCTTATATTTTCTAAAACAGTGTGTGAGCTTTATGGGATTTGAATCTTTATTTGTTTTCAGATACATGTTTCTATCTTATATTTTCTAAACCAGTGTGTGAGCTTTATGGGACTCGAATCTTTATTTGATTTCAGATATATGTTTCTGTTGTCTTATATTTTCTAGGACAGGGCGTGAACTTTAAGGGATTCGAATCTTTATCTGTTTTCAGTTATATGTTTCTATGTTCTTATATTTTCTAGAACAGGGCGTGAGCTTTAAAGGATTCGAATCTTTATTTGTTTTCAGATGTATGTTTCCATGTTCTTATATTTTCTGAGACAGGATGTGAGTTTTATGGGATTCGAATCTTTATTTGTTTTCAGATATATATTTCTATGTTCTTACATTTTCTAGGACAGTGTGATTTTTTTCAACGTGGTTACAGCCTTTGAAAGCAGTTCTAGGTGGTCACTTGGCCTTAAAACTCCAGTAAAACAAGACAGATAGAATAAAGATCACCGAGCGCGTTACCCGAGGGTGAGAGGATGACGTAGTTAGTTGTTTTTTTTACATGTGAATGCCGACGACTATTCCTACCAATGGGAAGTTAATGTACAGAATTCAGTGAACCATGGAAGTCTGACATACTACAGTACTGATAAATAAGAAAGACGGAAATGAACACAGGGACAACGTTTGACCGATCAATTGTCTATTTTGGCTCCTTTCTGTTTAAAACCAGTGACCATACAAACCAAATCTACGTTGTCTATAGGGGCTAGAGAGCAACAGGAATATTTTCTGATTATCTTCAGCTGTTACATTCCTTCTACGTACCACAAATAGTAACGGCCTCTGATTGTTAGGTACAGACGTCGTAACTGCCGCTCTCTGGTCCGTCTTCTGCTTCTCTCACACAGAAATAGGTACATTCCGTGTTCAGGGGACATAACCCCCGCCTCTCCTCCCTGCACCCCCTTGCCACCTAATCAGGGGAATGAACGTTTGTGTTGTAAGTGTACCATGGCTAGTGACTTGATT
>CM065738.1:23013695-23018695 GCA_033310375.1 Conus canariensis
CTTGTGGGCTTCGTTGTGGTCTGCTTAGACAGCTGCTTTCTCTGCTCTTGTTCTGCTCCTGTTGACTTGTTCCTTCTTCTGTTTTCGTTTGTTGATTTTCTCCAGGGTTTTTGTTGTGATCCAGTCTTTGTGATGCTTCTTCTTTGATCCGAGAACCTCTTTGCACGGGGATGAAAAGGCTTCTTTTGCTTCTGTCCAATGGGTGCCTATGTCTGTATCTTCCGTGTCAAGGTCTTGTTGGGTTTGGAATCTGTTCTATAGGGACTATGTGAATGAGTCTCTCTAGTGCTGTTCTCTTCCCTACATTTAACTTTTCTCTTTTTGCTGTTGGTTTCACTGGGTTCTTCTCCAACTTGAGCTTGATTCTTGCCGTCAGAAGGTGATGGTCTGATGCTGCGACTGCCCCTGTCCTCACTCTAACGTCCTGCAGGGACCGTCTGAATTTCTTGGAAATGCAGATGTGGTCGATTTGATCTTCAGTTTCATGATTTGGTGACACCCATGTTGCTTTGTGAATCCTTTTGTGTGGAAATATGCTGCCACCGATGACTAAGGTGTTCTTGCCGCAGAGCTCTGCGAGTCGTCGGCCGTTTTCGTTCATGTCACTTAGTGCGTGGGTGCCCTTAACTTCTTTGTATCCTCGGCTGTCTCCTCCTACCTTGGCATTCATGTCTCCCATGAGAATGGTGAAGTCTTTATCCTTCAACCTGTTCAGCATGGTTTTCAGTCTGTTGTAGAAGCTAATTTTGTCCTCTTCATCATGGTCGTTGGTCGGGGCATAGCACAGTACAATGTTCAGCTTGATGTCTTTCTTCTTTGTTCTGAAACTTGCAATCACAATCCTTGGGCCGTGTGCTTCCCATCCAATTAGTGCTTTTTGTGCTTGTTTTGATAGCATGATTGCTACTCCCTCTGTATGTGCAGAATTTTCATCTTCATGGCCTGAAAAGAGGATCAACTCTCCGGAAGATAACCTGACTTGTCCGGATTGTCGCCATCTCGTCTCACTGAGTCCTAGTAATGCCAGGTAATAGTTGTGCATCTCAGCTACTACTTGTCGAGTCTTCCCTGCTTCATACATGGTTCTGAAGTTCCACGAACCGATGGTGATGATTTTCCTACTCGTCAGAAGGTGGGTCGGCGCTGAAGCTTCCTTTCGGTTTTCATCACAACGCGTCATGAGTCCTGCTGATGCAGGTCCTTCTTCTTCCAGGAGTGGCGTTTCTTTGGCAGTGGGCAATGTTTCTGTAGCAGGCAGTTGTTTTACAGGGTGAGGTTGCTAGCCTCACGCCCAACCCTCCTCCTTTATCCGGGCTTGGGACCGGCTGCTAGGTCTAAAGAGACTACTAGGCGGAGTACTTCCGTCTTTTCCCCGATCCAAACTCTCTACTCGCCACCTCCACTGTTCTGTGTTTGGTATGGTATTTCCACTGTGATGATTATGCTTTTAGTTACTTTTGCGTAAATGCCACCGCGTGTTCTCTCTCTCTCTCTCTCTCTCTCTCTCTCTCTACCTCTCTCCTCTCTCCACACACACACACACACACACACACACACACACACACACACACAACACACACACACACACACACACCGTTTTTTTTTTTCTTTAGCATGATCCCTCCTCCATCAACCAAACCACATCCCTATATCGATCCTCGGCTTCCCTGTTCTCAATCTATGAGAAAAGCATGCGTGGGAAGGGAAGAAGGAAGGGATGAGGGAGGGGGAGCGGGAGGGGAGGAGATAGTGTAAGAGGAAGGAGGTCGACCCACAAAAATATCCCTGTTCAGATCTTGACAGATGGACAGCGAACAGGGAGGTATATTGAATTGGATAGAGGCAGGACATTTTTACAGGGACAGCACAAAACTTCTGGAATCCTTGGAGGGATCGATATGTGATGATCGACCGATGATCACGAACTACAGAAGTAGTACCAGGAATTGGGAAGGGGGAAGTAAAGAGAAGGGGTACAGAATGGGCAAGGGGAGAAGAGAGGAGGGGAGGGGGGGGGGGGGGGGGGCGGGAGAGTGCGAAAGGAGGAGTGGTAAGGAGAATGTTAGTTGCCTAACCTTAATCTCAACTGCATAATTATGGGTCTGAGTCTGGACGATAGGCAGGTGGATCCACCCAGACTTTCCTTTCTTTGTTTTTCCCTTTTACTATACCCTCCTCTCTCTCCTCTCTCTCTCTCTCTCTCTCTCTCTCTCTCTCTCTCTGATATGAGTTCGCACATGTGGAGATAAGTGCAAACCCCGGAAACGTTCATTCTCTGATCCTGTCAGTGATCGCTCCATTCAACAACGTTTGATGAAGGATGGGAGGTGATGAAGGGAGGGAGGTGCCAAACTGGACAGAAGTTCCAGAGGTATCGCTCACGCGCTGCCAGTGTGTTGAAGAAGGCTGATAAGGTATGACAGGCAGGTGGGAGCACACATGCTTGTGACGTCAACGTAAATTATGACGTCAGCTTAAAATGACATAGGTAACTACATGACGAAAATAATAATATGAGACGGAAGAAGGGAGCAAGAACTAACGGCCGAGGCTTTGGTGTCCAGCCTAATTTATTTTGTTTTAATCGTCGTTTTCTCCGTAGTGTTACTATGTGGAGAGGCTGACTTTCAAGTCAGTAGTACGTTGATGTTCACTGTGTATGTGCGATACTTCTGATGACGGTACCAGCGAAATATGTACCAGGAAATTTATTTGTTATAGAAATGTTGTGAATGCTGTGTAGCCGAGAGTGACTTAAAACTCCTGCAAGAATATTTATGTGCTCTAATTGTACCACCTCATGTGTGTCGGTGGGCTGAATTTATTGATGTGAACATTGTAATCTCAATACACGGAGAAGCCAATTAATTTTTGTTTTAGATCAACAATACGTGGAATCGAAGTTTATTGTGTTCCATGGGACTTTGCTGAAATCGCGTTCTCCGGGGATTCAGTATTGGTTGCTGTGCCTTGTGAATCTGCAGTTCTTCTATGGTTTAATGTGCTTTATGAATCTGCGGTTCTTCTTCTATGGATTGCTGTGCTTTATGAATCTGCGGTTCTTCTGTGGATTACTGTGCTTTATGAATCTGCGGTTCTTCTTCTGTGGATTGCTGTGCTTTGTGAATCTGCGGTTCTTCTGCTATGGATTACTGTGCCTTGTGAATTTGCGGTTCTTCTTCTGATAGTTTGACGTGATTTATTATGTGCTTGTGTGTGGAGACCCTGTTTCTTCTTCTTCATCGCTTGTGTTTGTGAACTGCTGTGCTTATCATGTGGGGACCTTGGTTATCCTTATTTGTCTTCTTTTAGTGTTGTAGACTGTGGCTTGGGTACTGTGGAACCGAGTGTTGATGCATATGTGATACACTGTGGACGGCGCCGGCGAGATCTGTGAGTGATATCAAGATATGTACTATGATATGCTGATATCTGATGACTGAAGTTCCTATGTATTGATATCTTGATCTATATGCTATGTAGTGACATGTATTGATTTGTACCAGTTCACATGAATGTATGTTTGATGGTTCAGGCAGCATAATTATATATATATAAAAAAAAAATATCTAACTCGTGTGTTGCCTGGCTATCCATGTGCGTTTGGTGTGGGTGTGCGTAGGGAATAATTATTACACGCATCCAAACTTTTGAGAGCGAGAGTCAGACAGCAAAACACGCACCGCACACCATCCGTAACAATGCTTTTCTTCCTTTTCCCCTTCTATCTGCCTATTGTTAGCTCTCTCTCTCTCTCTCTCTCTCTCTCTCTCTCTCTCTCTCTCTCTCTCTCTCTCTTCTCTCTCTTCTCTCTTCTCTACCTCCTCCTTCTTCTCCTCCTCCTTCTTCTTCTCCTCTCTCTCTCTCTCTCACTCTCTCTCTCTCTCTCTCTCTCACTATCTACTTCTCTTCTCTCCTCCTCCTTCTTCTCCTCTCTCTCTCTCTCTCTCTCTCTCCTCTCTCTCGCTCTCTCTCTCTCTCTCTCATGTGAGTTCGCACATGTGGAGATAAGTGCAAACCCCGGAACGTGCATTCTCTGATCCTGTCAGTGATCGCCCGATTCAACAACGTTTGATGAAGGGAGGGAGGTGATGAAGGGAGGGAGGTGCCAGACTGGAAAGAAGTTCCAGAGGTATCGCTCACGCGCTGCCAGTGTGTTGAAGAAGGCTGATAAGGTATGACAGGCAGGTGGGAGCACACATGCTTTTCTTCCTTTTCCCCTTCTATCTGCCTAATGTTAGCTCTCTCTCTTTTTTCCTCTCTCTCTCTCTCTTTCTCTCTCTCTTCTCCTCTCTCTCTCTTTCTCTCTCTCTCTCGCCCTTCCTCTCTCTCTCTCCCTCTCTCTCTCTCTGTCTTTCTCTCCTCCTACTCCTCCATCTCCTCCTCCTCCTTCATCTTCCCCTCTCTCTCCGCCCCTCCCCTCTTTCTCTCTCTCTCTCTCTCTCTCTCTCTCTCTCTCTCTCTCTCTCTCTCTCTGTCTCTCTCTGTCTGTCTGTCTGCCTGTCTCTCTCTCTCTCTCTCTCTCTCTCTCTCTCTCTCTCTCTCTCTCTAACTCTCTCTCTCTCTCATATGAGTTTACACATATGGAGATAAGTGCAACCCCCGGAAACGTGCTTTTTCTTATCCTAAGTTTCAAAACTGAGTGACTGAGGGCGGATAGTGAAGCACAATTTGGAAAAGAGAGGGGGTTAGCTACCGCCAAGGACACAGGCAAACAGAGTACAGGACCTGTCAGTGTTTGCCCGATTCACCGACGTTTGGTGAAGGGAGGTGCTAGATTGGAGAGAAGATCCAGAGATGTCGCTCACACCCTGCCGATGTGTTGAAGAAGGCTGGTAGAGACATGCATCACTTTTCACCCTCGCCTTTGACCTTTCTCATCCAGACTGACTGTGGCTGTATATTCCGCATCCAGGTTAAGTATTGGAAACGACCAAGGGAACAAGAATCCATGATACAGGTAGAATCTGTGTAATGAATTAGGATTGGTATGAGAGAGA
>CM065738.1:23023695-23041195 GCA_033310375.1 Conus canariensis
GAGTGACAGAGTGCATGTGCCTAAGCGAGAGCGCAAGATGTTTGTTAAGATACGAATGCTTCTGTCCATACCCGCCTGTATCCCTGTATATTATAATCACATTTCAACAACAAGGGGGGACCGTCGGAGACACGTCACATTTACTAAGAAATCATTGACATAATTTCCAGCATTTTTTAATATCTCTCCAATAATGCCTTCTGGTCCTGCTGCTTTCTAACTCTTCGGTTTTTTAACCGACAGTAAGACTTCTTCCTTTATTACGGTTCATAAAGTCACCATTATCCTCATTATTCTCATGTTCATCAGTTCCAACCGCTCAAGCGTCGTCACTTCCGTTAGTACTATCACATGAATCATTTTAAACATCAGTTACAGCTGTAAAAATATTTCTATTACTATCTATATCGTGTTGCTGTTGTTGTTTTTTTCTAAAACTCCTTTAAACGGTTCAGACCATTCTTGAACAGGTAGTTTGTTGAATTGAAACATACTTACTGGAAACTTTCATACCAAAAAAAAAAAAAAAAAAATTCTGGTCGTTAATGTACATGATCAGTTGCTCAAGTACAGTTTTGTGTATTTGTCAAGTGCGTGAAACCTCTCACAAAAGGCATTAAACGCTTAGAGGCAAAAGGGGCGTTGTACATAGTATACAAATAGGTAATAGAACCATTAACAAGTATGCCTTACCCATCGCACACGGTCGAACTGTGTCAAGGAGGACGAAGCGGTCAGGTAACAGATGGCACCTAAGGTAGTAAGGAGTTCGGACCTGCCCGACAGCGAAAGGGGAGAGGAACATAACCACTAGGACCTCGGTGCACCAAGTGAGTGCTAAATACTCAGTCAGCTGAGGTTCTTTTGTAAACAGTCAGTGAAGAGCAGGAGTCTTGGACTCGTTCGGATGGTATTGCCGTGGGTCACTGGGTTGGTTCTATTGTCAGGCTGGTTGAACGCGCGTGGATGTTGTTATCGTAGCCCTCTTTAAGATAATTACTGTGTTAAAGTGGCCTCCGAAGTCGGCGGGAATTTTCGATGTCCATCTGGTGCCAAGTGTTTGTTTGCTAATCAATCAGGTAGGGATGTGTGTAAATGCAGATGTGTGGAGAATGTAGCGAATGGAGAATTCACAGCACTTGTGAACTAGGGGTTTGAGAAGCAGCATGGACAAAGGCATGGCCCGAAGGGGAATCCTTTGTTTCCATTCCTATATAAAGTGAGGGAGAACAACGAGAAGGAGAAGAACACCAGGAGAGAGAGAGAGAGAAGGCAGAGGAGAGAGAGAGAGAAGAGAGAAGGGTGGGCAGGACAGAGAACGGGTCGAGAGAAACGTGGTCTGGGAGATAGAAAAGACAGCAAAGTCTTAGGGAAAAGACAAGCTGGAAGAGAAGAAAACTAAGTTTGAAGCCCAGAGGTGGGTGAAGACAGACAAACTGAAATTGAACCCAGAGGTGGGTGAAAGAGACGAAGAAGAAGAGTTCTACGTCGAGATCCCAGAGACGACCACGAAGACCCAGTCCTGAAACCTGGAGCCAGTCAACCAAGGGCCTCACCATCAAGCAGTGCTGAAGAAGACGTGAAGAGACTTTTCAAGAACTGTGGTGTGGTGTGAAAGCGTGGTTGTGTGTGTGAAAACCTGGCCAGGTAAGAAGTCATTTTTATTATAACCCGGGATTAGGTAGTATTGATCTTTTATGTGTTGATTTGTTCATTTTGTGTAATTGGATTTTTTCATGTTTGATTATAGTAGCATAGAAATTGGATTTCTTGTGCTCAGTCGTGTTAGGAGAGAAACGAATGCGTGACATCCCATTCCCAGAGAGAGGTGAATGTTTGGTGGGCGCATGAGTGTGCATATGCGTGTATGAGTGCAAAGATAACCTTGGTGTGTTAAGCCTGACCAATAATACATCAACTTAGTGCACTTAAGCAATACCATCACGATTTCCCCCGTCCTGGACAAAGTGGCGAGCCTGCCAGGATTGCATGGCCCAAATTAGTCTCAGGCGGGAAACAAAGTGAGTACTAGAGTAGTACTGGGGCGAAGCGTCCACTAAAGGCAATTTTAATTAGCTCTTCTAATTATTTCCTTTGGTTCTTTGAGTGTTGAGTATTGACTTGTGTGTAGGGTGGTTGTATTAATCAAAGGTCGTTCAGAGAAACGAAGAACGAGGTTCTAGTCTTAACTCTCACAGAAGCTGTGGTTTAAGATTAAGGCTCCTTTGTGTTAGGAACATTACCACTGGTTGGTGTACTCGTAACGTTTAGTAGATAAACTGTTTACTGACTTTTTCCGGGTCTATAAGCGTAACTGTTTTAGTGGTGCTAAAACATATCAGAAAAAAAAATGGCTGAAGAAAGTTTTACCCCCATAGAAAAACTAGTAAGTTTGGGGAAAGAAATGGGATATACTGGAGATGAACTGCGTAAGTTCATAGAGACTCAGAAGACTGAGAGAGATGAGATAAAGGATGAAGTATTGTACCGAACTTTCACTCACATGAGTTCGGGGAAAACGAAGAAGCAGGTTGTCGTTCCTAGGCAGCGCAGAAAGACGGTGATGTCCGAAAATCATGTGACGTCAGCCTCGGGCCATCTCGGTAGAAAGGCCACACAAAAGGTTGTGAGCGGGAGTACTACTGGCCCGGTATCCTAGGTGATATCGGGCGTTTCTGTTCACATTGCAACACATGTCGCGGGGAACGACAACGTGGGTTAGAGAGTGAAGAAAGAGTTACGGGACCGTAGACCAAATTAAAATGGTCGGGCGAAAAGTCAGGTATTGGGTGCGTGTGTCATTCGCAGTGTCGTGTATGCGTGATGTGGCTGGTTGCGGGCCACGTGTATGAAGAGAAAGGGAGAGAATTTCCGTGAAAACATAATGTTTATCTATATATGGACACACTACTTAGAGCTGGTGGAGATTTCACATTGTGTTGATATTTGCTTGGTTTTTAGTGTGTATGTGTTGATTTTTCTCTAATTTTGTTGCAAAATAAATCTTGCGTGTGTTCTCTGGTGTAAGGAGGCTTATGAGAGGCCTAGAATAGAGTTGGTTTAAATGAGAGAATTGTGAGAGTTTCAGCTCCTTGAATGTGTTTTAGCCAATGCAGGGCATTGTCTTGAAGTGGGGGGAATTTGTCAAGTGCGTGAAACCTCTCACAAAAGGCATTAAACGCTTAGAGGCAAAAGGGGCGTTGTACATAGTATACAAATAGGTAATAGAACCATTAACAAGTATGCCTTACCCATCGCACACGGTCGAACTGTGTCAAGGAGGACGAAGCGGTCAGGTAACAGATGGCACCTAAGGTAGTAAGGAGTTCGGACCTGCCCGACAGCGAAAGGGGAGAGGAACATAACCACTAGGACCTCGGTGCACCAAGTGAGTGCTAAATACTCAGTCAGCTGAGGTTCTTTTGTAAACAGTCAGTGAAGAGCAGGAGTCTTGGACTCGTTCGGATGGTATTGCCGTGGGTCACTGGGTTGGTTCTATTGTCAGGCTGGTTGAACGCGCGTGGATGTTGTTATCGTAGCCCTCTTTAAGATAATTACTGTGTTAAAGTGGCCTCCGAAGTCGGCGGGAATTTTCGATGTCCATCTGGTGCCAAGTGTTTGTTTGCTAATCAATCAGGTAGGGATGTGTGTAAATGCAGATGTGTGGAGAATGTAGCGAATGGAGAATTCACAGCACTTGTGAACTAGGGGTTTGAGAAGCAGCATGGACAAAGGCATGGCCCGAAGGGGAATCCTTTGTTTCCATTCCTATATAAAGTGAGGGAGAACAACGAGAAGGAGAAGAACACCAGGAGAGAGAGAGAGAGAAGGCAGAGGAGAGAGAGAGAGAAGAGAGAAGGGTGGGCAGGACAGAGAACGGGTCGAGAGAAACGTGGTCTGGGAGATAGAAAAGACAGCAAAGTCTTAGGGAAAAGACAAGCTGGAAGAGAAGAAAACTAAGTTTGAAGCCCAGAGGTGGGTGAAGACAGACAAACTGAAATTGAACCCAGAGGTGGGTGAAAGAGACGAAGAAGAAGAGTTCTACGTCGAGATCCCAGAGACGACCACGAAGACCCAGTCCTGAAACCTGGAGCCAGTCAACCAAGGGCCTCACCATCAAGCAGTGCTGAAGAAGACGTGAAGAGACTTTTCAAGAACTGTGGTGTGGTGTGAAAGCGTGGTTGTGTGTGTGAAAACCTGGCCAGGTAAGAAGTCATTTTTATTATAACCCGGGATTAGGTAGTATTGATCTTTTATGTGTTGATTTGTTCATTTTGTGTAATTGGATTTTTTCATGTTTGATTATAGTAGCATAGAAATTGGATTTCTTGTGCTCAGTCGTGTTAGGAGAGAAAACGAATGCGTGACATCCCATTCCCAGAGAGAGGTGAATGTTTGGTGGGCGCATGAGTGTGCATATGCGTGTATGAGTGCAAAGATAACCTTGGTGTGTTAAGCCTGACCAATAATACATCAACTTAGTGCACTTAAGCAATACCATCACGATTCCCCCCGTCCTGGACAGTATTCCTTTTTTCTTTCTTTGTAGCAATTCTTGTATTTATTTCTAGCTTTTCGAAAGGCCGCGCAGTTTGGGACAATTCTATTTCCTTTGTAAATGATTTTTTACAAGTTCTCAAAAATGTTCTGACATCACTCTTAAAAGTGTTGCATTCTTCATCATTCCACTTCTATAACCTTTTCTTATGTGTATAAAATGTCTATTCATTGTTCATTCAAGCTGCTTGTTCTTGTATACAATTATAACATAAAGCTAGTGCCTGACTTATGTCAGCATTCATCAAACTGCTGGCTCAGTTACGTTTCTCTTTCGTTTTTCTGGAAGCATGTAGTCATGGAACTTTTGTGCCAAATCATCATTCTAACTATTTGTTTTATAAAGGATGGTACATTGCCGCATTCAGTATCGCAATTTATCACGTATTTTTTGCATCAAAATAAAATTCCATTAGTTGATAGTTAGAATCGATCATATCTGAGACGTGAAGACGGCACCATTTCTTACCCTATCAAACAGATCTTCAGAAACTTGAAATAGTCATTCACACTACTACTTGTTTTCGACATATATGTCTGGTGACCAGTATAATCACCATTACATACTCCATTCATAATAAACAACCTACAAGCAATGCTGAAATTTAAAATCATTCTTCCATACATGTTTAGCACGAAATCTTTTTAATGTTTTATGACGTCAGTTTCATCATCCTCATCACCAGTACTGAACCCACTAAACTCATTACTACTAAAGGGTATAGTGTGTGCGTTTTGCCATTCAAGTCTCCACAAAAAAAGGATATGAAATTTACCATTTCATGATGTTTTGTCCATTGAGACTTCTTCAAGAGGGCTGATTCCATATATATTTTAACTGTTGCATAACCTGGAGAATTTATGGAGGTACATAAGCACACACATAGACAATGTCAATTTCAAAACCAAATGATTTCTTGTTGATTAAGAAACACATGATATTCTTTTGTTCACATTTTTAGTTCAGGTACATAAGACATAAACTCTGTTCTAATCAAACACACCACTCCATCTGATCTCCATCGATCTCCCCGCCTTGTCAACTTAATCTCGGATGTATGAAAAACAGAATGATAGGAATCATCAAATGATGCTGCCTTTGACAGTACCCCATTAGGGGATTGTCTGACTGACATCCACTTCCTAAAATACATCTTTTCTTTTCCTATCTTTCTTTTGATTTTTTAAAATTTTGTAATCGCAAATGAAGTTGAATATACATGGAATGAAGCATACTAGGGAGACTGGGCTCTTTGAATGCTTTCTCTTCCCATCTGGGTCTCTTTTGTTTCCCCCACTAAATATCAATATGCGTGTCGGACTACGTGACTCGCGGAATCCCACAACCTTTCTCGCGATTGGTAGAAACTAGCAGGGCCGTTTATATCATGGCGCTAGAAGGCGGGAGATTACATCTCGACCAACTCCCCCCCCCCCCCCCCCCCCCCCCCCCCCCCCCCCCCCCCCCCCCCCCCCCCCACACACACACACAAGTAATATTCAGGGTCAACCATCCGAGGAGAGAGAGAGAGAGAGAGAGAGAAGAGAGAGAGAGAGAGAGATCTAACACCACATTCAGACCACCAGAACGACAGCAACTATTAAAATGGACCACAAACAGTCCAATGTTCATGTTGAATGTCTGGTAGGATTCAAACTCAGAACGTCTGACTACGAAAATCACGCCTCTACCACTGAGCCATCAAGCAGACAGAAGCTGGGATGGAGAAGGCAGAAGATCAAGGCAGACACTCCCATCAGCGACCTGACTGTGGGTGGACGACAACACAACATCGATTTTTTACATCAACCACTTTTCTGTCCACTCTGTGTGTGCTTCGAGGGAACAGTACAACTGCCAACCCTTTATTTTTCACCCTCCGGACATTTTTTGCCTGTGAGTAAATTCTTCTCAAAAGAAGAGTAAGGAGGAGGAGGAGGAGGAGAGAAGAAGAAGAAAAGAGAAGAAGAAGACGAAGAAGAAGAAGAAGACGAAGAAGAAGAATGAGAAGAAGCAGGAGCAGAAGCAGGAGCAGAAACAGGAGGAGGAAGAGGAAGAGAAGGAAGAAGGCGAAGATGTTAAATGGGAAGAAAAAGAAGAAAAAGAAAAAGAACGATGATGTTAAGAATGAGGAAGCGGCGTAGGAGGAACAAGAAGAAGAAGAATGAGGAGGAATAGAAGAAGGAGGAGGAGGACAAGAAGGATGAGGAAACGGAGAAAAAGGAGAAACTTACCCAAAAATATTACACAAAGAAACTTACAGAAGAAAACTCGCGATTTTCTTTTGTCTCCCATGTCTTGATTACTGTTTTTTTTAGAATGATTCGTTTGAAAACCTGGCAGATGAAGAGATTCTAATAAACGTCTGATAATGCATCAGGTTACTTGGGTAGATGGCTACTATCTGGCTTAAAGAAAATTCCCTACTTCTTTCATTAAAATGGCAGATGGGGAATTAAGGACGGGGCGGGGCGCTGTGTTTAGAGACTACACCGGTTAAAAACCTGACCCGCTTAAAGCACCGAGAGTACGTCAGCTCTGAAAAGCGAGCGATGGGGACAAATCACGTTATCTCCCGTGAAC
Organism: Conus canariensis; assembly: GCA_033310375.1. NCBI lineage: Eukaryota > Metazoa > Mollusca > Gastropoda > Neogastropoda > Conidae > Conus > Conus canariensis. Next base: position 23,030,837 of record CM065738.1, read on the forward strand.
GAGGGCGGGAGAGAAGGAACTAATTTATTTATCCTATGGGTTGTCTTTTCTTTCCTGGGGAAGGAGGGGATGAGGCAGGCTCAAAGGCTACAAACTTCAGTTTAAAAAAGAAAAGGAAGACAAGGAAAAACAGAAAAGGAAACATGGGGGAGTAAAGTGTGAATATCTTCTTCATGATTCCATGTATGATTTAGTATCAACAAAAGCTCATGGGCTCGTTTCAAAACGTGCGTTCCATAGAAACGAGAGCGCTAAAAGACAATATGACGGCTTAAGAAGACTACCGAAAAAAAAAACAAAAAAAAAAAACAGCATTTCCTTACATTAAACAAACACACCAAGAAATACCACCCTGTCGGACAAAAGTGACAAACAAAATTTAATTACAAGACAACCACGACGCGTTTCGACTTCTTTGGTTTCTTCAGGCAAGGTAAACAACATTTAGGACAATGAAAACAAAGCTCGAGCAATCACTTACCTTCTCAAATTGGGTGCAAAATGGACGCTGAATGAATAGGTTTTTGTGTCTTCGAATAAGTGTGTGCTTTATATACAGAGAGAGAGAGAGAGAGAGAGAGAGAGAGAGAGACTTAAGGACACATACAAACGTGTGTGTGTGTGTGTGTTTAGTCCTTGCGCGCGCGCGCACACACACACACACACACACACACACACTCACACACACCCCACACACACACTCACACACACACGCATGTGACCAGCTTCTCGGTCTCTGTCTGTCTGTCTGTCTGTCTGTCTCTCTCTCTCTCTCTCTCTCTCTCTCTCTCTCTCTCTCTCTCTCTCTCTCTCTCTCCTATTTTCTAGTTTGTAAATAGATTACATAAATTAATGCGTTAACTTTCACTTTGATAAATTTTCGTACCCACAGAACAGCTACACACTTAAGAAAAGAGGACGTGCAGTTGAAGAGGGCAAGAACACCACAGATTCCAAACAGCACTTTAACGGTCCAGGAGTTCTAGATGATGAGGACGTGTAATTCGCTCATTGATTGACCGACAAGAGGCACTGCTATTTGCTGGGTCATTGACAGTGTTGGATTATGACTTGACTTGGGGAGATCGCCAAAATTGCTCTCTTTGGGGGGGGGGGGGGGGGGGGGTCTAGAGGGGCAATGGGAAATGAATGCTGTTTTGAGTCTTCTTTGCAATCAATTTTAGATAACACTCCCTCAAAAGAATTTTTTGTCGCCCTGTCCTTTGCTGATGAGCAGCTTGGTTTAGCATCACTGACATGAAAGAAATTACGGTTTTTCCCTTTCTGGAGATCATGAGCATATTCTTATTTTTCCTTTCTTTCTATGTTTCTGTCTGTCTGTCGGTCTGCCTGTCTGTCTGTTTGTCTGTCCGTCTTTCTTTCTTTCTTTCTTTCCTTCTCTCTTTTCTTTCTTTTCTTTCTCCTTTCATTTTTTTCTTTCTTTCTGTCAGTTTACAATTCTGTTTTGGCTTGCTCTCTCAGTGGCATCATTCCCGTACTGTTTATGCAGACTTTATCTGGCACAGACCCTTTCAGGCCCTGTGTTAATACTTGTGGGGTTGTACATGTCTACATTTCTTCTTCTTCTTCTTCTTCTTCTTCTTCTTCTTCTTCTTCTTCTTCTTCTTCTTGTCAATTGTCCGTTTGTTTGTTTGTCTGTCGGTCTGTCTGTTCGTCTTTCTGTCTGCCCGTCTGTCTGTCTGTCTGTCTGTATCTCTCTCTGTCTCTCTCTGTCTGTCTGTCTCTCTCTCTCTCTCTCTCTCTTGCTGTCTCTCTGTCTCTGTCTCTGTCTCTCGCTGTCTCTCTGTCTCTCTCTCTCTCTTCTCTCTCTCTCTCTCTCTCTCTCTCTTTCTCTCTCTCTCGTTTCTACCATTCTTCCATTGTCTCCTCTGTTCATCTATTTTCTCACCCACTGTCTGTCTACGTGGTTACTTTCCCCTTTTGCATTCTATTTATTCATGTCATTTTCCTTATTTTTTTTACTTCCCACCTTTCCCAAATTCTCTTCGAAACAACCGCAGAATTTTTTTTTTTTAATTGTACTGTTTTCTGTTCGTTCCTCCAATCTGTCTTTCACTTTTTACTCCATTTAGTTTATTGCTTCCACTCATTCACGTCACTGTCTATTTATCTGTTTGTTCATTCATTTATTCATTTGCTCTCTTTTTTTTTTCTTTCAGCCCACCACTCTAAAACCTCCGCACACCCTGTTTTTGTTATGGGCAAAGCAAGCGAAGAGACTTATCTTCTGTAACAATGCCATTTTCAGACTGCCCACACACACTTCTTTCTGACCAGTCTAAAAATAACGTCCCCAATGGACAACAAATCCCTTCATTATGCAACATCCAGGCATCTTCAAAGCAGAAAGACCCAACCCTGCATTGCTTGGAAGAAGGGGGGCGGGAGTGGGGGGGGGGGGGGGGGCAACAGGGATTCATTTGCAAGTTTGACTTGGGTCACACTTCTGCCAGAAAACATGGAGCTTCTGAGGCTGCAAGTCTGGCACTACTGACAAGTCTTTCAGGGAGTGAAGGCTGCCATTATTGCCAGCGCACGTAGGCCCGACGTCTTATTCATAGAGTTCTTGACGATCGTGACAAAAATCCTAAAATTCCGTCCTCCACTTCCTTTCCTGACGCGTTATCAAGATGATCAGAGATAGGCCTTTTTCTCTTCTCTCCTCCTCTTCTTCCGCTTCCTTCAGCCTGCCTTTTTCTTCCTATTCTGCTCTTCATTCTTTCCTTTGTTTTTCTTTTTTTTTCTTTTTGTAAAACTTTCCTTGCCCCATAAGTGTCACGACTCCCACACCGTTCATTCAGGCTACCGCAGTTGCAGCCACACCTAAGCTCGTGCCGCCAGTTAAACCCCCAGGCAGCCCCACAGCTAAGCTCGTGCCGTCAGTTAAAACCCCCCATGGCCAGCCCCACAGAAGCTAAGCTCGTGCTGCCAGTTAAACCCCCCAGACATCCCCACAGCTAAGCTCGTGCCCTCAGTTAAACCTCTCAGGCAGCCCCACAGCTAAGCTCGTGCCCTCAGTTAAACCTCTCAGGCAGCCAACTAGCTCTGCCCTCAGTAACCCTCAGGCAGCCCCACACCTAAGCTCATGCCCTCAGTTAAACCTCTCAGGCAGCCGTCAGGACCAGGTGGTCATGAGGCAACCTGTCAGCGGAGACGCTGCACTGCTGACGAGTCACTCCGGTGGTGTTCAGTGGTGTTTGTTCTGATTCAACATGCGCAGCAGACCACCACCTAAGCGCTTTACTGACGATGATTATTGCTTAGTCGCGAAATCAGAGTGAGTGAGCGCCACTACACACACACACACACACACACACACACACACACACACACCACACCACCACACGCACGACGCACGCACGCACGCACACACACACACCACACACACACACACACACACACACACACACACACACACACACTCACCTCCGCTTCTGTAATAAACATTTTCTTAATGATGATTAAGCGAACCTAAGGGTGACAAGAACATTACTATTGAGTTCTGTTTTTAGGTATGAGACGGATTAAACTGAGTTGAACTGACTTTTCGTTTCCTTTTCATAATAAATCATTCAGACGGAAGAGAAACAGACAATGGCATATTCACTTCTGAAACGTTCAAAAAAAAAAAAAAAAAAAAAAAAAGAAGAAAAAGAAAGAAAGAAAAAGGCAGAAAATCCTACACAGTATGGTTTTCTGATGGAATTCGACCCCGCGTTCTTCGAACTGTTGATTCATAACACTAGTCACCACAGCACGTTAGCTTATCGTACATTGTCCTTTTTCAAAAAAATGAAGAAAAGGAGAATGAAAATACACATTGTTTGGTTCGTATCTATTTGATGGAAGCTGCGTCTCGTTCTGTCGGGCTTTGGGCTGAGAATGAAAAATGGATGCTATAGATTTTGTTCTCTATTTTGGGAGTGCTGTCTTGATTTAACCGTGCAGATCGAAATATTTTCCAAGACCCAGTCACGATTACGTGTATTTCAAAAACAACCAGCCAGTTTGTGGTCATGGTGACAAGATATCTGAAAGTTACCAAAAAAAAAAGGCTCTCTCATTTTTCTTTAGCCAATCTTTGAAGATGAATTTTTGTTTGTTTTGCTTTTTTTTATTTTTTTTTTTTTTTTTACTAGTTTTCTTCTCGGAGTTGCAGGCTTCAGACGTTGCAGGTTGGGAGTCCGGGGCCAAAATGGCGGTAGGATTTGTGTCCCGGACCAGCTTCTCCCTGTGCTCTGGCGGTCAAGCAGAAAGACTGGAACCGCCAGCCTGAGTGCTGCTGGAACCTGTGACGAAAAGAATCGTGAGGTAAGTGTGCTTTGGGGACGAATAGGAACACTGGATTCGCGCCGTTGACTTTTACCCACGTCATGGACGTGACTCTGCGAGTGTCCTTCGAAAGTCCTTGCCAACACTGCAGGTGTCTCGTTGACAGGAGAATGTATGAAGATAGGAATGGTAGGATAGGGCCCTGTCTTGTTGTTGTTGTTGTTGTTGTTGTTGTTGTTGTTGTTGTTTCTTCTTCTTCTTCTTCTTCTTCTTCTTCTTCTCCTCCTCCTCCTCCTCCTTCCTCCTCCTCTCTCCTCCTCCTCCTCCTCCTCCTCCTCTCCTCCTTCTTCTTCTTCTTCTTCTTCTTCTTTAATTTTTGTCAGTTTCGTTTTTTTTTCTTCCCGTTTCAAGAGAGCACTGGACATATAATGGTCAACATGACTACTGCCATACATACGCCGGTTGCATGCAGATGTTGTCTCTGCGAGACTGCCTCTCCACTCCCACCCACTATTCTCCATCTCCCTACACTCTCCTCTTACCGTTCCTTCCTCCAAATCCAGTCTGTGTAAGGGTTACCAGACAGCGTCAGGGTCTGCGACAGGCAGAGGCTGTTTGCCTAGCCCTCCAACTCCCACCCCTCCTTCTACCCCCTCTTCCTCCTCCGTCCCCCCCCCCCATCCCCCCCCCCCCCCCCCCCCCTTCCGAAAACATTCTGCTAGGAAATGATATAATCTTGCGAAAGGTACCAAAAAAAAAAAAAAAATTCTAACCCGCGTTTCCTTTACGGCACGCCGCAGGTTCCAAAAATGCTGTTTTATCACTGTCTGACGGACGACCTTAGACTTTTAACCTTTGACCTGACAGAGCTAGTGTACACAAGTATGATACCCTTTTTCCCATGTAATGTTGACAACGATGTAGCTTTATGCGCTGGTCTCACGACAGAAAGTTAGAGACAGCCGTTATGACCGCTATTTACGCGTGTTGGCTATGCTCACGTCAATTCATGTCTACATCCGGAGCACAGAAAGGACATGGTGAAAATATTAATTTTTCTCTTCGTTGTGGACGTCTTTCTGGAGGCAGCGAGAGTCATAATTATTATTTTGCATATTTTAACGCACACACTGTGCGAAAAGACGTCGTCAAGAGTCAGGCAGGTATTTTAATGTCAAAATTGTATTGGGATCAAAGTCATGTTGTTTGACAGTTCAGTCGACCGCAAGAGCCCACACGAACATCAGTTTTGGAATTTTCCGTGAGAATTATTACATTGTTAGAGCAAAGATCAATGCTACATAAAGACAAGCAATGATATCATATGATAATTATACCGTTGGTACATATACCAGTACTACACAAAGAGAAGTATTCCATCAAATGATTATTACATTCCTAGTCCATATCAATACTGCACAAGTAAAGCATTTATATCACATACTAATTTTTGTGGTACACATATCAAAAGTACACAGACACAAGTATTCTTATCACGGTTATTTTACTGGTGGCGTTTATTGATAGTTCGCAATGACATGTTTTTATATCACATGATCATAATATCGTCGGTGTAGATTTGAATAACCCAGGAAGACAAAGATCAATTTTACATTATGATTATTCGGGTGATTTATAAATCAATACTACACCAAATCAAGTATCAAGAATATTGGTAATGTATATGTTCAAAGAACAGCAAATAAAGTTAAGGATTAATATAACATAATGAATTTTTGTTTGTTCATGATATTCACCAGACCTTGGCAATCTCCCTGATTTAGCACTCGCAGTAGGCTACAGTATAGAGCAGATAATCATGTCTATTTATCATGTAGAAAGCGGAAGTTTCTTTTTCTTGCAGAAGTCCTTTTGTCTGCGTAAGGAGAGTGATGATTTCCTTACGGGAGTGTCCTTTGCCCAAGGGAAAAGATCCACGGGGATAGTCCCCAATTTTGGTGTCACACACACACACACACACACACACACACACACACACACACACACACACGCACACACGCATACACACACACACACACACACACACACACACACACACACGCACACACGCATACACACACACACACACACACACACACACACACACACACACACACACTGGAAGTGCTGCGACGGCCAATCTCAGATGTGGCAGTGAATGCGGAGCCAGAATGAAAGGCGTAGGTTTAGCATTGCTGGAATGACGTGGAAGAAGAGACCGCAAATCAATCAGTTAAAATAAATTAATTCAATAAGTAAATAAACAAAGTGAGAGAGAGAGAGAGAGAGAGAGAGAGAGAGAGAGTGAATTAAATGAATGAAATAAAAATCAAAACAACAAGAACAACAAAAATCACATGATAATAGTATTGGAGCTAGGGGGTTTGTAGGAACGTCTGCATACAGCCTCATGAAACAGCTCTCAGTTGCAGGGAAGGAAAAAACCAGAGCCCTGAAAGCAATGGCAGAAGCGGCAGAGAGGTGTTCAAGCTGGATCTGGTCAAGGAGGAACAAAAGTGAACTTCATAAGGCTTAATTTCCCTACAAATATCAGGTGTCCCTGTGGCTCAGTGGTTAAAGCGCGAGTCATTAAGTGGAAAATGAGCATGTCCAGAGGGTCATGGGTTCGAATCCCAGCCATGGCTCGTCCCAAGATGGGAAAAAAAGGGGCAGCAGAGGGACATCCGGAGTCATGAACCGGGTGTGGCCCAACCCCCCTAGAGTGTCAGGAGATAAGGGCCGAAACACTTGCTTGAAGGGGGCTTCTCTTCTGAGGACTCTCTGCTGCCACGCTCTCCACGAGTTTCTTTCTACTTGGTGGTATATCTGTATCTATCGTTCTACACACACACACACACACACAACGTGTGTACACACACACACACACACACACACACACACACACACGTGTGTGTGTGTGTGTGTGTGTGTGAGTGTGTAATATGTATGTATGTATGTATGTATATGTGTATATATAGATAGATAGATAGATAGATAGATAGATAGATAATGGTAGTAAGTACCAACAAAGATTTAAAAATGCTCAACCGTACTGGGAGCAACATTTGTTAAAAGGTAAGGCTTAAAATTCTATCTACAGCGCTGTTTCATGCGATTGCAATCGCATGAAACAGCGCTGTAGATAGAATTTTAAGCCTTACCTTTTAACAATATATATATATATATATATATATATATATATATAGACACACACACATACAAACATATGTGGAGAGAGAGAGAGAGTGAGAGAGAGAGAGAGAGAGGCCACAAAGGCATCCACATGACTTGTTGACTGTATTGGTGGTGTGTGCTGCACTTTTCATGATGACATTTACTTTATTCCAAAAGAAAACTGAAATGGTTGTTTGTTTGTTTGTTTTTAACTTATACATTTCTTGTCCTTTTCCTCTTCTAGCTCTTTTACGTTGCCCATGCCAAGCAGCAGACAGACACTCTCAGATGTGGTTGACAGCTTACGCTGCATAAACCAAAATATACGGTAACGTTAAGAACGTAGAATTGGAAGAAGAGTGACTCATATCGAAGACGAATGAAAACGGCAAACGGGAGAGGTGGTGGGATGAGGGATGGGGGGTGGGGGTGGGTGGAAGGGGGGGGGCTTAAAGGTGGTGGAGGATGTGTGGAGAGAGGAGGAAGCAGGTGCGAGAGAGTCTGAGAATAAAGATGCGTCCGTTCGTGGACATGCATCAGTTATGAATATGACGACTCTCCGTTGATCACTATGCTCCACCTCCCCTCCTTTTCTCACTCCTTCCCCTCCTTTCCCCCAACCTCCTTCCCTCCCGCCCCTTTCCCCGCCCCTCCTCTCTACTCCTCCCCCCTCCCCGCCACCCCTCTCCCCCCCTCCCCCCCCCCCCCCACACCACACACACACTCCCCACGCCCTGCTAGCTTCCAAATCAATAGGACGGAGACGTAATAGACGATGTAGTGATGGTGAAGAGGCAAGATGATAGATAGGTGGTGTTTATCTTGAATTCACGGCAACGTTCTGCATGGACATGATACCGTATTCTATCGCCATGAAATGCGTATGGACCTGTTTCCTCTATGGGAGACAACCTACTCCTTCCAGCAGCTCCGTAATTTTCTCAACAGTCATTACACATCTTAAATACAATTATGGGATGGTATTAATTCTCATCTTGCGTTTGGACACTGCTACCACGTATCAAGTTAACTGAACATGAAATCAGTGATTATGATTGTTGTACATGCTTAAGAGGATATGATGAAAACAACGGGCAGCTGTAAATGAATGACTGAACATTATTCCTTTGATTGTTGATGTCTTTGCGAAGGAAAAAAATATATAGCCTGAATATCGGGGTTTGTTGTTGTTTGTTGTTGTTTTTTTTTCCTTGTGACACGCTGTTAAATAGGCTAAGGTCATCAAAAGCAGTCAAAATTACAAGTTTGGACGTCAGATTGCCGAGATAACTGTAAATTTGTTAATATCAATAAGCACATTCACTCAACTGACTCAGCAGCAGTGCAGTGTCTCCTCTGGTAGGCTGCCTCAGTCATAACGATTTGACACTTGACTGCTCCCTGTACGTTGCCAATGCTGGGGTTGCAACGGTACGGGCTAAGTGTAGCTGTGGACGGAGAGGCGAAATGAGTGGTGCGACACTAATGTGACCACGTGGACATGGAAAAGGAGACCGCAACAAGGAAGTGACTCGGAGTCTTCATTTTTGACACCAATGGTCTCCCATAGCCTACTCCTAAACTTTTTGTTTCTCTTCAAACACGCTTCCATCAGCCTTTCCCAACAGCAGACCGGCGTCGCAGATGGGGTTGACAGTTTTCGCCCTGAAAAGCAAACGACAAGACGTTTGGGGAGACTTTCGGCTTCAGCTGAAAGAGAGAGAGAGAGCTTTGGAGGCACGCTAAAAGCAAACTGGAGAAGGATGTGAAAATGCTGAGGTCATGAATGTCAGGAGCTACCAACTCACATTAGCTCCGCCACTAAGAAATCGTTGTTCTCAATAGCAGGTTTGGTAGGCAGTGTTCTACGAATGTTGCATCAGCACAGGTACCACTGAGCACTATGGAAGTGACTCAGCAGCAGTGCGGCGTATCTTCTGATGGATTGCCTTACGATGACCAGACATGGAAATATTGTAACTTTTGACACTGACTGATTACTTTTTCCAGTCTTTCCCTGTCTCTTTGTCTTTGCCTCTGTCTGTGTCTGTCTGTCTGACTGTCTGTCTCTGTCAGTCTGTCTGTCGTCTGTCTGTCTGTCTGTCTCTCTCTCTCTCTCTCTCTCTCTCTCTCTCTCTCTCTCTCTCTCTCTCTCTCTCTGTCCCTCCGTCCGTCCGTCTGTCTTTCTGTTTCTGTTTCTCTCTCTCTCTCTCTCTGTCTGTCTGTCTGTCTGTCTGTCTGTCTGTCTGTCTCTCTCTCTCTCTCTTGCCTCCCCAGTGCACACATACGTTACATATACACATCTTCTTTTGCAATGATCTGTATCACTCCCTCCTCTCCCGCCACTATCATTCTGTGTTTTATATGGTGGTTGGATGGTGGTTGGAAACATTATTATGCTTTTGATTACTTTGGTATTGATGTAACCAGTATCAGGAAACTGTTGTGACCGATACATAATAAAGACTCTCTCTCCTCTCTCTCTCTCTCTCTCTCTCCACACACACACACACACACACACACACACACACAACACACACACACACACACACACCCCCACACACACACACACACACACACACACACACACACACACCACACACTTTTTTTTTTAACCCTTCCTTATCCCTCCTCCATCAAGCAGACCACTTCCCCACGTCGATCCTGTGAATCCCTACCCTCACCCCCAAAGGAAAATATGCGTGGGGAAAGAACAAGACAGGGTAACGAAAGCGGGCTGGGGCGGGGGGGGGGGGGGGGGGGGGGGGGGGTAAGCTTGTGCAAGAATAAGGAAATCGATCCCTCAAAAAAAAAATCGTTCTTCAAATATTGACAGACGGAAAGCGAACCGGAAAAAGAATCTGGATTGAATCGAGGCAGAACACTTATACA
>CM065738.1:23046195-23083695 GCA_033310375.1 Conus canariensis
TTTGAAAGTTCCGGATCAATTTTATGGATGCCAGCACGACCGAACGTCCAAGTATTTTTTCAACTCACATAGCTCCTCCTCCCTGTCTTCCCTCTGCCTTCTTTCCTAAGGTAAGACAGGTTTTACATTTTAAAAAAGCCTACACAACAGATTATGTTCGGTATGTCGCCAGGAAATCTGTTGGGGAGATAACTATGTCAAAAACTCGAAAAATCAGACCGGAGTTATTGGCCATGGTTTATTTTAGATGGCGTTTGAGTCCGCACTTCCGCAGAGATCCAGCAAGATGAAAATGGCAAACGCTGCTACAATTGTCCGAAGAAATCGGCCTGGCACGAAATCGAAGGTATTTTGAGAAACGAAATGACAGTGCACGTTGTAGACTAACTCCATTTTTAACTTTTAGGGCTATATTGTATGTGATACCTATTATTTTAACGTGAAATCGATCTTTCGACGTAATGATTGAGATGACCGTGAATCATGATTCACTCCACTCAATTCACTGATTCAGTCATTCTCATGTTTTAACAGTCATTTATTGGTTGGGTAGGTCCATTTTCATCGGGCCATGCAAGGGCCCAAAACGTGTTACACAAAACGAGTGACTATTACTGTTTGGGAATAATCACAAATAATAGTGGCCTGTCTTAGTGTGTAACATAGAACTGTGTAATTATTTATATTGTTATAATGTTACGGATTTCTCCACGAATTTGGAAAGCTACATGTATATTTATTCAAGTTGGAAAGAAGGAACTATTTCAGAAGGTAAAAGGCTACAGAAAAGTATACAGTGCCTTGATCAAGGTGATGTTATTGTTAAGAAGGAGTCTTTTGAGACATTGATGAATTAGAAACGAACGGCAGTTTCGTGACCCAGCATGTATTGTCTTGTTTCACTGTGGTCTGCAGTCATATACTTTGATTTTTTTTTTTTAAGCTTATTGGTGAATAGAGGGACCTGTTCTAAAGTCCAACGCTGTAGAAGATCTTGAGCTCTGGATTTTTTCATCTGTGCACTTGTTCTTCCAGCCCAAGAAAATATGTTGAAACGCTAGTCTGTAACTGTGTAAGAATGGCCTTTGAACTTATGAAGGGGTCACTGCCTATCATAGTTAGATGTGCAGTGCAATGCACTTAGCAGAAGTCAGCTGTGCAGCAGTGCTGAAGCTGTAACCAGCTGTGCAGCAGTTCTAGAACTAGTACTAAGCTTAGTTAGAGCGCATGCTATCTACTTCGACTTGCTGTTTAAAGCTTTGCTTACAGTTACACACAGTCAATCAATCTTTTTCATTCATAGCTCACGAGTCACTTATAACTTGTGGAAAATAAAGTGGATTATGTTAACTGTGTTTACCAGATGTTAATGCTCACCTGTGGATGCACATGAGCACATGTAAACTCTCTGAATTTGCACAAAGTGAAATTGACAACGTCATTATATATAATGAAATGCTTCTTTTATTCTAACAACTGCTGTTTGAAATCACGTCACAGTTCTGAAAGGATGCTATTATCTGCCAGACATGACAAGCAGAATGGGAGTGAGATCAGTAACCATATGGTAGGAATGCCTGTCCAGTGGCAGTAGTTCAAGTCACCTGTTGGCATCATAATCATTTACTGATTTAGTGTTCTTGCTCATGGGTGTGGCTAGTGGCTAGTAGCTGAATGGCTGACAGTTGCTACTCATCACTTCAGTCATGCAAAGGTTTAAAAGCGACTGTTTCATACTCTAGATATGAAATTGTTTTTATACATTGAAAACAGTTTGGTAGAGGTCTGATTTAGCTCTGCACATTTACGAACTGTGCGGATGGATTGTTGTAAGAAATGAACATCCACCTTTTCTAGTGATGATTCAAATCTACTGGTTTTCACTAAAGAAGCATGAACTTGGTCATTCTGTCCATCAGATGAACACCAAAAGTGTCAGTGAATTCTTTGACAGTGCTGCACATAGAGAAGGAAAGGATAAACTACACTTTACAGCAGATTAATTTAAAAGAAAACAAAAGAAGCAGCTGCTTTTGAAAAATATACTTCTGTCCTCGGTCAAGATTGGAGGACAGTGTGTTTGTATTTTACTGTTAAGTTTAATAGCACTTGATCAGTATAGTTTAGGCAGATGTTAAGACAATCAGACCCATTCTCAGTCAAGATCGGAGAAGTGTGAGCATGCATTTTACTGCTAAATCAAATTTGATAGCACTTGATCAGCATGTAATATAGGGTTACAGACATTGAGACAGACCAGTGTAAGGAAACTGAACCCCTGGGGTTACAGACATTGAGACAGACCATGGTAAACAATCTAAACCCCTGTTCCATCTCACAGATGTACACCATTACCACACATACTTCCTCACTTTTTTTTGTGGTAGGTTGACCCATCTCTACACTGAGCTTAAAAAAAAAAAATTACTGTTGAACGGAAATCTTAAGTGGGGCAGAGAATTGTCTTGTAGTCCGTAAGTAATAAACAAGTAGGATAAGTCAGCTAACCAGCCGCCGTGGCGAAGTGGTCAGCGTCGCGGACTCCCGGCTGGGAGGTCGTGGGTTCGAATCCCATCAGAAGTCATGTGGGTTTTTCTGCCCCGACCGGCTCCTACCCAGAGTTGAGTTGCTGCGGACTCAGTTGGGAAGACCGGGACCACACAGTCGAGTTTCATCCACTTAATGGATGCGTTTCTGAGAGTGTTGCATCAAATTCTGACAACACCAGGTGCTGTATATTCGGGCTGTTGACGGGACATTATGAAAGGAAGGTAGATATAGCCTGTCATGTAGTCACAGACGAAAGGAAATCTGAGCATCATTTTTTAATATCCTCATTCTCTGGGTCAGCATAAAAAAAATGTCTCAATTTCTGTGTCCTTAATGCACTGTTTCCAGGGTGACTCAGTTTGCGATGTCTCTCAGTCTTGCCTTGTTGTTCGTCGGGGTCAGGTATCGGCGAAGTCATGGGAGCTGCTTGGACGGCGTGGTGCGCCTCGGGGGAGAGCTCACTCACCGCTCGACTAAGCACTTATTGCGTCAGTAGGGTTATAGGGGGTGTCCTGCGTATGTAGATCAGAACAGGGTAAGAAACACCCCGAGGTGACATCGGCAGCAGTGGTTACTCTCCGTCGGTTGCCTCTTGACGATGTGACATTACTCCACTTGATTGCCGTGCACTTGTTTTGCGGCGGTCGACCGCTGTCTGTGGACACGGGCTGTCAGAAATGAGCGTGCGGGTGCACTGCCTCTAGGTGGGCAAGAGGTTGGGGACAGCATAAAAAAAAAAAAAAAAAAAAAAAAAAAAAAAGGATAAGTCAGCTAATGAGACTGAAGTTGCCAGTTCTTATTATTGTTTGTTCCTGTTTTTGTTTCACTATGCTCAGCATCAAAAAGGCTGTGCCATTCTTGAATAAATATTGAATTTGTGGAATTCTCCAGTTGTTGTGTATGTTTCAGTTACAGGCTATATGGGCAAGCTTGGAACATCTTTTTTTTCGGGATGTCTCCGTGTTTGTTGTGTGTGTTCTGTGTTCTCATTTCTGTAGGTGATTTGGTGCCATAAGCAGCATTCATTCAGAGGTTATATTATGTGTGTGTGTGTGTGTGTGTTGTGTATATATATATAAATATATATAAGTGAAAAAGAAAGAACTGCACCACAAAACACTCGTCATCTCCTTCATCTTTTTATTATTGTCCAGTATTTCTGTTCTTTGCCGGACCTTCTGGGCAGGAAATACTGGACAATAACAAAATAATGAGATGACCAAGTGGTCTGTAGTGCCGTTCTTTCCTTTTTTTTTTTTTTTTTTACCCCTTTTTAAGTCTTCTCTCGACACCTAAAGAAATTACCTTTCAGCAGCGGTTTTATCTGGAGTTTCAAGTTTTACAATATGTGTGTGTGTGTGTGTGTGTGTGTGTGTGTGTGTGTGTGTGTGAAGAGAGAGCTGAATTAATTTATTCACTGGTTCTCTGTCAAGTAACAGTTTTCTAAACATGTGCAACATATTTTCCTACCTCCAGTATAATGTAGACAGTGTGTGTGTGTGTGTGTGTGTGTGTGTGTGTGTTGTGTGTGTGTGTGTGTGAAGAGAGAGCTGAATTAATTTATTCACTGGTTCGCTGTCAAGTAACAATTTTCTAAACATTGCAACATATTTTCCTACCTCCAGTATAATGTAGACAGTGTGTGTGTGTGTGTGTGTGTGTGTGTGTGTGTGTGTGTGTGTGTGTGTGTGCGTGCACACATTTAGTATCAGTATATATCACATTGCATAGTAGTATAGTATTGCAATATTTAGTGTAGTGGAGAATGTTTTCCTGAAAGTGAAAACTTTTGAGGGAAAAAAAACTTTCTTATTTTACCATTACCAATCATATTTTACGCTTGTATAGTATAAATCTTACAAAATGAACTTTTATTGTTCGACTGACCAGTAAAACATAGACTTTCATGAATCATTTATTGATAATGATAAAGAGTTATAACTGTTGCTGGACTGTAACTGCAGCAGTTGCAGCAAAGTAATCCAGTCTAGGCACATTTATAATGATATGAATATAAAAGTTCAAGTATTTGAATTGGAAGCTTATTGCATCAAATGCTATAAAAAGATAGTGATAACATTGACAAAAATGTTTTTATTGCTTTGTATTTTCAGGCAGAATAAATAGAACTTATGTTTCTTTTATTCAACATACAATATTTCATGTAAGCAGTGATTTTTATATTCATTCTTTTCTTATGTCAAGATATTTAAATTGTAAGTGTTATATTTTCAGGAGTGGTGCAGTTGGCAAGATGAATCTTTTGAAGAAATGGACAGCACTCTAGCAGTTCAGCAGGTAAAAAAATTCTTGTGTGTTTGCCGACTGTTTATTTTGCTACTTAACTGCACTCGTTTACAGTATCAACAAGTATACATGTTAATCATGAAATTGGCATTCAATCCACTGAATGTATGGCTTTCAGGTGAGATGGAATGGGAATAGGGCTGCCTCACAGGCATGGAATGAAAAGCTTTGTTGACAATGCTGTGCTGCTGAATGCTGTATCAAAAAGCTAAAATTGGAAGGGAGGGGGGGGGGGGGGGGGGGGGGGGCACCTTCATGCATGTCAGTACTGATTAAAAAGAACCGAGGCAACATAGCTGTGTAGACTGTAAACTTATTTCTTCAAAAATGGCCAAGAAGAGGAAGAAAATGCAGAATAAAAAAAACACTAAAGGCAGTTGCAATTTTTGCTGCATTATCAGTTGGTTTCAGTGTTATCCCCCTTTTTTCTTGTTTTGTTTTTGTAGGTCAAATTGATAAATGATGTTTCCATAGATCACCATCTTCTTGTATCCAGAGCAGAGTGCTGCTGAAAGGGCTAGTGAGTCTGACTCATTAAACTTTGAGCCCGCCACATAAACGGTTTCAAAGAAAGCACCAGCAGGAAAAAAAAATCCCCGCTACAGTTGCAGTGATCTAGAGTACTGCTGCACTTGAAGGTTGGGATACTTCTCTTAAAATGTCAAAGTCTGAAAGTGCTGCACTACATGCTTTTGAGGCCTGGGCAGCTCTGATCACCTTATCTGTGGCTTCAGTAGAAATACTCCCTTTCCCTTCAGTCTTCACTCTGGCTTCACCATTTACAGCCCATATTGGGGATTGGCTTGTTAGAGCCCCAGCATCATAATCCACTTGGAACAGTCAGTATCTAGTCATTGTAGAGGTAGTGTCTGCTGTGACCAGCCTTGTTCTGGTCGCCATTGTTACAGACCCATCAAAACGCAAGACACTCGAGTGTGCCGGAGAGACTTGACACTCGGCATCATCACCGATCAGCTGTTGCAAAGTTTATTTCCAGTGTAGGTAATTAAGCCCACTGTGACAATGGCCAGTTCTACAGTCATCAGGAAGTATCCCACTGGAAGAGAGATGGCACTGTAGCCAAGTAAGTGGAGTGGAGTTTAGTAGTTCTTTTTTCATCTGGCATACAAAAAATACCAGTTCTAAACGTCCTCTTAGAACAGTAGTTGCTTTGTTGTGAAATCGGTTTGTCTGAACATGCCCATCAAGCTCGGCGCACCACTTTGTTCATCCAACACCTGTCCACATGAACTTGCCCATACCAACACCTTGGACACAAATTGGCAGTTGGCTTGCACATGTAAAGGAATTTGAAAGTGAAGTCTTCCCCGAAGATGGAGTATGGCTGCCTTAATGGCGGATGAAAATACGGCCATGCACACAAAACTCCACTCCCTTTGTTGGGCAGATGGGATTAATACTTGCCTGTCTATACAGGGAGTGTCCGCAGGAGTATCAGCCTGCGTATGCAGAAGAAGAAGAAGAAGAGAAAGTGAAGTCATCCTAAGAGGAGGGCATTAAAGAGCCACGGAATTGGATTTTTTTTTTTTTTAATTTTTTGTGTTATCATTAGTGGAGATGATGAGAATGTAGCAACAGAGTTCCATTCTTGTCTGAGACTGTGTGACGATGATGATATCGATCAACCAGGCCAAAGAGATGCAAACCACAGCTGTAGTATGTGTCATGATATTTAACCCGTTCACTGCTGAAATGTTACAAACAAAGGCTTTCCAGTGCCAGGAAATCTAATGATTGGGGTAATAATAACAAAAAATTCTAGCTCAGAAACTACAAAAGATATAACAATGAAATATACATGATTTTGAAGGAAATTGAATGAAGATTTTGAATCTGGGCTTCTTTGTTTTAATTTGATAATAAAAAAATATTTAGGCATTTAGATTTGGATAGATTTTTTGCACGATCAAAAACATATGTATTTACCACTACAGCTTCACATCCAAAAAGAACACAAAGCAAAAAGTTGAAAATAAAGTTTGTATTGTCACACTACACATGTAAATGAAAGTAAAACAGTTTAGAAGTCTATCAAGACGCTCACACTCTATGCAGACAGGTCAGTCCACGACCACGCCCCCCCCCCCCACCACGCCCCTGCTGGACTTCAGCCCTCTCTTTCACTCCTCCTCTTCTCCTACCTTTCCCTCTGCCCGTGTCACGCCACGAGCAGGCCACGCTTCCCTCTCGCGTGACTGTCACATCACTGGCCACTGGCACGCAGTGCAGAGTACACACTAGGCGAGCTCGTTCGACGCTGGCAAACCAGTCAGCTGAACACACACTGAGGTCACACAGCCCGACACAATAACTGAGGAATACGGTCAGCAATTCCATCACCAATCATCATCTCACCTTCATGCTCGAGTAAGTCGTTGAATAAAAGATTATTGTCTTTGTCAAAAATGATTAGCAGAGCCTGCTCAGCTGTGTAAATACGTTGATTTGGTCGCTACCCTTGTCGAAGGTTGCGCCGCCATCTTTGCAAGCGAGACGAAGTGCTGGCTGGTCATCCAGTCAGTGATGAGAATAAATGGGCTTTCCCCTCACGTGTGGTCATTTGCATATCATTTTAATACTCCAGACATATAAGGCTTACTACACACACTCTATTTAAGTCCGTTAATAGAAATAGTAATGAATGAAAATTCAAGAAAAATGTATGACGTCAGTGGACGGCCCATAGGCACTGGGAAAGCATTTTTACTTCGGCGTCAGCTGACGGCTTATAGGCACTCTTCGGGTTAAAGACTATTGAAGATGAATTGTTGAGGAGGAGTAATTCATTATGTGTTGAAAAAAAGTGGAAGAGAAGGGAAGTTTGTTTTATGTGTGAACATGTTTATATTTTCAGTCAGTGGATTTATTTGTTGTTGTTGTGTGTTAGTTTATTCAACAGGCAATCAGAAAAGACGTGTCCAAAGTGGAGGAAATTCTAACCCCGCCGGAAGGTCAGGATGAAGGAGTGTGGAAATATGAACATCTTCGGTAAGTCCGATGGACCATGTGCAGGCTTTACCTTGCTTGTTTGGCAACATAGGGCAATGGCACTTAAGATCTTGATTCAGTAATATTTGCATTCATTTTATGTTGTGATGTATTTTGAAGTATTTCTACTTGTAGTTCAAACTTTGACACATCGTTGCAGGATGAGGTGAAACATGGTAAATAACTTCTTGGCATTTTTTGTGCATTATTTAAGATGAAAAGTGCATTTGATGTTCATTTCTTACACATGTTAGAGGTAGTCTGCTTTTTGAAGATAATATTCACATAGACTTTAAAAAGAATTCCAGTCTTTTCTTTTTTCTAGTCATCATTTTTGGGATTTTTCTAGTCATCATTTTTGGGAGTAAAATACTAGTGTATAAATGTATGTTTGCTTTTCTTAGATCTATATTGGTACCTGTGACATTGAAAACAGCCCAGTTTTGTTGCCTTTCAGCTCATTTGTGACCCAAATTGGATACAGATTTGTTCAGCAAACTATTGACAGGATTGATATTTTGTAAAGAAGAAATACTCAAAACAGTGCATGTAAACACACAACTGCTCAGACTTGCAGACCCAAACTTTTTGTTGTCGTGCTGATTAAAAAAAGAAAAAGAAAAAGAAGAACTACGTGCCTGCTTCGCCTTGTGTTCAAACTGAAATATAAGATTTTAAAATATGCTTTGCCCTTCCAACCCGTTCCGCACTCCCAAGTGATTTGTCAAAAGTAGGATAGCAGAGGGAAAAAAATTATACCAGGAAATATGTAAAACACCAGCTGCCATGGTGAAGTGGTTAGTGTTGCAGACTCCTGGCTTGGAGGTTGTAGGTTTGATTCCCATCATAGCCATTTATTTGTGGGCTTTTTGTAACTCAACCGGTTCCTACCCAGAGTTGAGTTTGCCATGGGCTCAGCTTGGAAAACTGGGACCATGCGGTCAAGTTTATCCACTTACTCAAGTTAATGGATGTGTCTCTGAGAGTGTTGCTAAGTTTCCAGACCAACACTGCAGGTGTTTGAACATCTTGGGCCTTGTTGACACTGGGATATATTACAAAAATAAACATAGAGTACAGCCCTATCATGCTGTCTCAGACCTGCATGGAAATCCGTATCATCATCTTCTTCATCCTTATCCCCATCGATCAGCATTAAAAAAAAAAAAAAAAAGTCTCGAATTCTGTGGCCCTTCATGCCCTGCTGTCATGGTGACCTCAGTTTAGATTGCCTCTCCACGTCTGTGGCCTTGGTTTGATTCTACCCGGGTCAGTGGTATCGGCAAATTCATGGGGACTGCCGCTGGATGGATGCAGTGGCGCCTCAGGAGGGAGAGCTCACTCGTAACAGCTCTGTGACTAAGAAATTGATCTTCAGTACGGGGCTTAGTAGGTGGTTTCCTGCTTATGTTGGAACAGAACAGGCACTGCTGAACACCACCAAGGTGACTCAGCAGCAGTGCTGTGTTTCCTGCGGTGGGTTGCCTCATGACTTGACATTAATTGTTCCCTGGTGCAGGGGTTGTGGCTGGTTCGACCGAGCTTTGGCTGTGGACTGGAGTCGGAATGAGTGGCATGGGTGCAGTGCCCCTGAGATGGCATGGAAGATGGGACAGCAAAAAATGAAACGCAAAACGCTATCCAAATGACAGCAGGATGAAATATTCGAAAGATACATTGCATGATTTTATGCTGTGTGTGGTTTTGTTCCTCCAAGTGCATGAGTATACTACTGAAAATTGTGTGGCTCTGCCATCAACTAAATTATGTCTTGTGTGTGGCTCTGCCATCAACTAAATTATGTCTTGTGTGTGGCTCTGCCATCAACTAAATTATGTCTTCTTTTGATTCTGTGCAGACAGTTTTGCATGGAACTGAATGGCCTAGCTGTGAAATTGCAAGCAAGTGTAAGTATCTTTTTGCCTGACTTGGTTAAGATCCTAGAGGAAACTTCTCTACTCTGCCCTCTCTCCTCTGCTGTCTTATGCCGAGTCTGAGTGTGCGATTTTTTGTGCATGCATTTGGCTGCCTAGATTATCTTTTATCCCCCCGCCCATCCCCCACCAACTCTTCCTCTTCCTTCTCTTCCGAAGTGAAGGTTCATTCTCTGCGGCAGTTTAAGCCTGATTGTTTTGTTTTGTCAAAATGTATTAGAAATCTGTGTTCATTCCTTAAGATGCAATATTTTCATGTTGAATCATCCTTCACACTGTTCTTTGAAAATGCTTGTCACAGTGTTGGTAGGAAATTTGACCAGCATGCTCTAAGATTTATTCGTTCAGCAGATGAAACTCCTTTCAACCTATAGGTCTGTGAACTGTGCTGAAACAAAAATAACAGAATAAGAAATGAATATCGGTGACTTACACAAAAATAACAAAATAAGAAGTAAATGTCTGTGACTTAACCCATGACCTGCTAGTGTGCAGCGCACGATGTTAACTATTGCACTCTGGCAGGTCCTTCATAAGGAAGATGCATTTTGATTCAAGTCCTCCATAGTGGAGGGCTATATCTGATTTGAGTTCTGTCCCTTGTTACATTGGTTGTTTTATATTGTAATATAATTATACAATGTAAAGTTTTATTGAGCAAGCTTTGATGGCTATCTCTTTTTTCCCCCATAATCTTGTTAGTGCACAGCTGTATACTTGCATATAAAATTTTTAGTTTGAGATTTAGTCATGTTAGTCTTTTTTTCTCCTGTTAGTTGATTATTTAAGGATTTGCATCATTGTGTATGTACAGGCG
Source organism: Conus canariensis (assembly GCA_033310375.1). NCBI lineage: Eukaryota > Metazoa > Mollusca > Gastropoda > Neogastropoda > Conidae > Conus > Conus canariensis. The sequence goes on from CM065738.1 coordinate 23,056,813, forward strand.
GAGTGCAACCCAGAGACTTGCACTCAGATGACTGCCACAGAACAGTGGATCTTCCTATGTGCTGCTCACAAGACTCCTAAGGAGGTAAGTTAGGCTGGGCCTTGTTAAGGATCATCATTGGTGGTGCTTTTTTTTAAATATAAATAATTATTATGAAAAGAATTTACACTTCTGTCCTGAGTGATGTTTCCAGACTTGATATGTACACTTTTCAAACTTCTCATGTATCCCCGTGGGAAAGAGAAGTGGCTTTTTTTTTTTTTTTTTTTTTTTGAAATTGTAGGATTATTACTCAGGTCACTAAGTTAGATGTCTTGAGTCTGAAATGATGGAAGGTGGGTATCTAAGGCAGAGCATGTCCTGGAGAGACACAAGTAGTGAGCGCCCGGTGGAGTGCACAAGGCAAGTGGAAGTACTTGCATAGTCTCTGTAAATCCAGGCCCACAGCAGTTAGAAAATGTATATTTATTTCTTGCACAAATAAAATTTTGGAACTTTAAAAATGATGGTGGTTCGTATTGTCTGACGCACTGACCAGTTGACAGGTCAGCTGTACTGCTGCCTGCTTGGCTTGTGAACTCCACAAACCACAGATCAGCAAGCATTAGTGTTTGAACTCCTCTTGAAACACACCAGTTCATTACGATGTTATATCCTCAAATTGGTTTGGTCTTTTGTCAGGCTAGTTAAAGTCTGTCCCCTTACCAGCCGCCGTGGCGAAGTGGTTAGCGTCGCAGACTCCCGGCTGGGAGGTCGTGGGTTCTAATCCCATCAGAAGTCATGTGGGTTTTTCTGCCCCGACCGGCTCCTACCCAGAGTTGAGTTTGCTGCAGACTCAGTTGGGAAGACTGGGACCACACAGTCAAGTTTCATCCACTTAATGGATGTGTTTCTGAGAGTGTTGCTCAAATTTCCTGACCAACACTGCAGGTGCCTGTATCTCTCGGGCCTGGTTGACGCCGGGATATATTATGAAAGGAAGCGTAGAGTACAGCGCTGTCATGTAGTCTCAGACCGATATGGAAATCCGTAGCATCATCTTAATCACCCTCATTCTCATTGATCAGCATTTTTAAAAAAAAATGTCTCAGATTCTGTGGCCCTTCATGCCCTGCTCTCATGGTGACCTCAATTTCGATGTCCTCTCCACGTCTGTGGCCTTGGTTTGGTTCCGTCGGGGTCACCGGTATCGGCGAGTCCATGGGAGCTGTCGTTGGACGGACGTGGTGGCGCCCTCTGGAGGGAGAGCTCACTCACGCCGGCTCCGCGACTAAGCAATTATTGTCGTCAGTAGGGGGCTTAGTAGGTGGTGTCCTGCATATGTTAGATCAGAACAGGCGCCACTGAACACCACCAAAGTGACTCGGCAGCAGTGCAGTGTCTCCTCCGGTGGGTTGCCTCTTAACGACTTGACATTGACTGCTCCCTGTGGATTGCCGGTGCCGGGGCTGAGGCGGGACCGATCAGGCTGTGGCTGTGGACGGGGTGTCGGAATGAGCGGCGTGGGTGCACTGCCTCTGAGGTGGCGCAGAGGTTGGGACAGCAAAAAAAAAAAAAAAAAAAAAAAAGAGTCTGTCCCTTTTTTGTTGTCAGGCTAGTTAAAGACTGCCCTTTTCATTTAAAAGAGAGAGAGTGTGTGTAAGTGCGATAATTTGCGGTGGAGTACATGTGTGTACGTTAGTGTTGCATTTTCTTGTGTAGTGTCCAGCCATCGACTACACACGCCACACACTGGATGGTGCTGCCTGTCTTCTCAACAGTAACAAGTACTTCCCCAGCAGGTTTGTGCGGCAGATTTTTTTTTTAAATCAGAATATTTTATACTAACACTGCCATGGATATTTGTTGTAAGAAAAACGGTGCCCGGACTAGGAGCATCTCTTCAAGATCAGAATTGACATGCTGTTGTGTTGAACCCATCTGATGTTCAAGCAGTTTTGTTTTGATCATTTGGTGCATGACTTTTATACTGTCCAGTTTGAGTATGTAGACTGTCCAGTTTGAGTTCCATATTTCAAGGACAACAAGGTGCTTGGTGATATACGACACACCCTCCAATTTCTTTAAGAAAATGGAATTTTAGCAACACATAAAGTACAGCATTACGTAATGTGCTCATGAAAAAAACGAACATGAAAAGAAAGAAAGCAAAGTTTCGTTGATGGAGATGCCTGAGAAGTCATTCACAGACATTTTGAATATTGCTTGTGTGCAAGTATACAGTCCATACATACAGTCAGGAGAAGCTTCTGTTTTCCAAGAAGATGAATATTCCACCTCAGAATCACTGACAAACAAGGAGTGAAGTCATGTGGTGATGGATCGATTGGTATCACTGCCGTGATGATTTTAGCACCTTCGATTGCTGTCACTGCCGTGATGATTTTAGCACCTTCGATTGCTGTCACTGCCGTGATGATTTTAGCACCTTCGATTGCTGTCACTGCCGTGATGATTTTAGCACCTTCGATTGCTGTCACTGCCGTGATGATTTTAGCACCTTCAATTGCTGTCACTGCCGTGATGATTTTAGCACCTTCGATTGCTGTCACTGCCGTGATGATTTTAGCACCTTCGATTGCTGTCACTGCCGTGATGATTTTAGCACCTTCGATTGCTGTCACTGCCGTGATGATTTTAGCACCTTCGATTGCTGTCACTGCCGTGATGATTTTAGCACCTTCGATTGCTGTCACTGCCGTGATGATTTTAGCACCTTCGATTGCTGTCACTGCCGTGACGATTTTAGCACCTTCGATTGCTGTCACTGCCGTGATGATTTTAGCACCTTCGATTGCTGTCACTGCCGTGATGATTTTAGCACCTTCGATTGCTGCACTGCCGTGATGATTTTAGCACCTTCGATTGCTGTCACTGCCGTGATGATTTTAGCACCTTCGATTGCTGTCACTGCCGTGACGATTTTAGCACCTTCGATTGCTGTCACTGCCGTGACTGAGTTTGTAGCACCTTCGATTGCTGTCACTGCCGTGACGATTTTAGCACCTTCGATTGCTGTCACTGCCGTGATGATTTTAGCACCTTCGATTGCTGTCACTGCCGTGATGATTTTAGCACCTTCGATTGCTGTCACTGCCGTGACAATTTTAGCACCTTCGATTGCTGTCACTGCCGTGACGATTTTAGCACCTTCGATTGCTGTCACTGCCGTGACGATTTTAGCACCTTCAGCCAAAGTGGACACCAAAGCCCTGACATCATCACCAGAACTCTCTTTCTGTGGCATCATTCACTCATGTATGTGCTCTTTTGATCTCTGCCATCTTGAATCCAACAGTAATTCTTGCTGCTGCCACTCGCATATGATCTGCTGTGGTGCAGGCAGTGATGCCTCATGAAGACTGCCAGGTTTTGTGGAAAGAGTGGTCTTCTTTACAGACGTCCGCTGCTCTCAATGTCTTGCAGGCCAGTTTGTAACCTTGGTCGAAGCTCAATCTGGATACGGATTCTGATTTAGAATGGCTTTTTAGCAGATTTAGCTGTACATTAAGCACACTGTATAGTAAGGCCCAAGGATAGAAGTAAAGGTAAAAAGTATTTCATTATGGTTGGTACATTGCCATAATTTGAATAGAAACTGGGATTTCTGCTCGGTGCATTGCTGGCATTGCTCCATTTTTCCATGTTTTCAGTTTTGGATCTATTGCTAAAAATGCACTTTTGACATTGAGTAATATTTGCACAGTCAGGTGGGGTTTTTTCCCCTTCCATACCTGAAATTGCGATTTTTAGGTTGCTTTGTCTTTACACAAGGTATGCTTTTTTTTTCCCCTTGAAATTTAGAGCTTTATATTAGCTTAAACTCTACCAATTCTGACTTGTATACTTGAATCTGTGATCGGGTTTTACATCACATACAACTGGGGCAAATCACATGCTCAAACTGAAAATCACATTCACAAAAAAAAAAGCAAGAGAGTTTGTATGCATAAAGGAAATTGATCAAACGTTGTGAGCATGTAGCCCGTCAGCGAAGGCTTTACATCTAGTTAGTTTGTCAGGAGCGAAATATTGATTGGTTCTTGCCGTTCATTTTCCGTTGTTGTCAACATGGGAGGAGTCAGATGCAAAGAGATAATTGCAAGCTGACGTTAGCGAAAAAGAAGAAAAAACTACCAAAAAAGAAGAAAAAAAAAGAGAGACTACTTTGCTGAAGTTGGGGGGTTTCCAGCCCCCAACAACCAGACACATGGCTCACAGACTGACTAAACACCAGCGCTGAGTCCATGTCAGGAGTGGACGACCAGCAGAGTTTTGAAGAGCGATGGTTGACTTAGGTGTGGATATCCCTAGAATTTTATGTTGGGGATATGGAAACTCCCAAAAATGTACTTAGGAATATGAAAACCCATAATGATGTAGTCCTGTGTGAGTTTTACATTGGTTTGCCTTTTCAAAGTTGGGGGGGGGGGGGGGGGTTGTTGTTTTTTTTTTGTTTGTAAGTATTTGAGTAACTAGGCTTTTTGGAAATGTGTCATTTTGTTTGTGTTCTATAAGTTTTCTTTTGTTTTGTTTTTTGCATAGCTGCCAACCCTCCCGAAATTTTCGGGAAACTCCCGAAAATGAAAATCTGACAGGAAATCCTGAAAGTTGTCTTTTTTTCCCGAAAAATCAAAAATCACTTCACGTTTCGGTAATTTTTCGCAAGGTGTCGGTAAAAAGACACATCGGTTTACCAAAACAAATCGACTTCCGCCCGGTACTTCCGTCCGGTACTTCCATCCGCGCGAAAATGACTTCAGGAAAGCAGTGCCACAGGGACTTGGAAAAAAAGGGCAAAAGTCAAGTTTTTGCCGCGATACAAAGTCGACTACGCCTTCATTGATGCGTCCAAGAGAGATGAATATCATGCGTTTTGTAAAGAATGCCGTACTGACATCAACATTTCACATGGTGGAAAAAAAGACATCGAACTTCATGCCTCTTCTGCCAAGCACAAGAGGAATGCGGCGATGATGCCAGGACTGGTACATGGTCAAAGCCAACATGAGTGGGGCTTGCTATGAGCAGCAGTTTCCAATAGAGCTGTTGAAAAAAGCGAAGTCGGCAACATCAGATGCCCTCAAGGACAGAGAACAACTCAACCCCCCCCCCCCCCCCCCCCCCCCTTCAGCATCCTCCTCCTGTTAGGCTGACAGGTTGTGAAAAAAAAGTGTAGTTCTGAACAGATATAGGTGTACATTGTAGGAAAGAAATTTTTCCTTTGTGATCCCCCCCCCCCCCCCCCCCCCTCATTTTTTTTGTGTTCTTTATTACCATGGTGATGATGATTACCAACATCTTGATAGAAACTTTCGGTTTGCTGTTACAAGACTATAGAGAATCAGATATCCAGGGATGATGAAACAAGAAAATTGCAATATTGGTGGTATCCATTGTATACAGACTGAAAAACCAAGACTTCCAAAGTATCTTTCATCGTAGCTAGATAATCTAGGAGCAAAGAGCAACACAAATGGACATTAGTCTGGAGACTTTTCTTCTCTGCGTAACCTGTCAATACACAGTTTACTTGTTGGACTGAAGTGGTAAGTTGAAGTGCTTTCTAATGTTGAGTAATGTGTGATGACTGTACTTTTTGTAATCTGTATGCTTTGCTATCAGTACTGTTCATGTCTAATTCTAGCATGATGAGATGGAAGAAATATCCCCTTTTCGACTCCAGAAAAGCTAATTTTTTTACCTCCAAATGTGCATGTACCCGTCAGCGTCTGGGGGCGTTGCCCCCAGACCCCCAGCAGGGGCGTTACCCCTGCACCCCACCGGGGGCCTACGGCAGCCCCCGGACCCCCGCCTCCTCACAGGAATTTCTGTTCCAACAGGTTGGCAGCTATGTTTTTGAAGTAATGAATTGTGTGTATCCATTTTTTTTTTGGTTTTCATTTCTCCTATGAAATTTCACCTGCAGTGTTGTCAATATCTAGTTTCATAGGGTGCTGCTTTTTTTTTTTTTTCACAGATAAATGGTCACAGGAAAACTTCACGTGTGCTGAGATCGAAAAACAGTCACAGGAGCGTGACTTCATCATTAGATTTGCATGCCTCCTTGCAACAAAGACAACCTTAACCTTTTTTCTACCAGGTTGTTTTGACAAGGCATGTAATGAAGTACTAAATTCATATTCTAGGGGATGAGATTCAGTCATGAAATTGGAGTACTGTTGCAGATAAAAATTACAAAGAAAAAAGCAAACCTATAAGTCCAGATGTCAGAAAATCTAGTCATGAGTGAAGTATGTATGTTTTGTTGTTTATGACTGATTGGTCCATTCTTGAAACTTTTAACATTAATGCTTATACTCCGTATCTTGGTCACTTTATTGGGCTTATTTTAAAGCATGCTGTAAAGGTGTCAACTAGTCCTCAAGCTGTCCATTCAAAAAGCTGCTTCTTGATGCATAAATGTTTCCAAATAAATCATTCTGTTTGTCTTGTTAAAAAAAAGATGCGACACAGCCTTCTTTACATGTGTTTGTACATGTATCTGGGTCTGTATGTATAGATAATTGCAACGTTAAAGGCTGCTTTTGCAGCAGAATCATGGATTTCTGATTTGTGCATTTATATTATTTCCTTTCCTAACAGAGTCATGAATTTCTGATTTGTACATGTATGTTGTTTCCTTTCCTAACATTGAGTCACAGATTTCTGATTTGTACATTTATATTGTTTCCTTTCCTAACACTGAGTCACAGATTTCTGATTTGTACATTTATATTGTTTCCTTTCCTAACACTGAGTCACAGATTTCTGATTTGTGCATTTATGTTGTTTCCTTTCCTAACACTGAGTCACAGATTTCTGATTTGTACATTTATATTGTTTCCTTTCCTAACATTGAGTCACAGATTTCTGATTTGTACATTTATATTGTTTCCTTTCCTAACACTGAGTCACAGATTTCTGATTTGTACATTTATATTGTTTCCTTTCCTAACACTGAGTCACAGATTTCTGATTTGTGCATTTATGTTGTTTCCTTTCCTAACACTGAGTCACAGATTTCTGATTTGTACATTTATATTGTTTCCTTTCCTAACAGCCTTGGAATTCTGATATGTATATATTGTTTCCTTTCCTAACAAAGTCGTGTATTTTCGATTTGCATATTTATATTGATTTCTTTCCTAACAATATGGATTTCTGATTAGTACATATATTTTTTTCCTTTCTTTACACCGAGTCACGGATTTCTGATTTGCACGTTTATATTGTTTCCGTTCCTTACAGAGTCATGCATTTCTGATTTGTACATTTATATCGTTTCTTTTCCTAACAGAGTCATGCATTTCTGATTTGTACATTTATATCGTTTCTTTTCCTAACAGAGTCATGCATTTCTGATTTGTACATTTATATCGTTTCTTTTCCTAACAGAGTCATGCATTTTTTAGTTGTACATTTATATCGTTTCTTTTCCTAACAGAGTCATGCATTTCTGATTTGTACATTTATATCGTTTCTTTTCCTAACAGAGTCATGCATTTCTGATTTGTACATTTATATCGTTTCTTTTCCTAACAGAGTCATGCATTTTTTAGTTGTACATTTATATCGTTTCTTTTCCTAACAGAGTCATGCATTTCTGATTTGTACATTTATATCGTTTCTTTTCCTAACAGAGTCATGCATTTTTTATTTGTACATTTATATAGTTTTCCCAGCTGTTGTTTTGAAAATTGTTGTACTTTGGGGAGCAGATTTTATGTATGTATATATTGTTTTGCAGAGTGAGTATAAAAGAATCTTCGGTGGCGAAGTTGGGGTCAGTCTGTCGCCGTGTGTACAGGATCTTTTCTCACGCCTATTTTCACCATAGGGCTTTGTTTGATGAATATGAGGTGAGTTTGTCCAAGCATGCGCACATATGCGCATGTTCTTGTGCTAATTGAATGCACTGATTTATTGATAGATGATAGTGTGCGAATGTGTTTATCAGGAATTGGGAACACAGAACGTGGTTGTAATGATAAATGTAAAAGAAGAGTAAAACTAGTGCAAGCCAAATGTTTGCTTTTCCAGTGAGTTATGCTTTTTTGTTTCAAGGATTTCTGTGAATTTTTCCTCTTTCTGTATGATGTAACTAAATTGTAGCAACATTCTTGAAGAAAATGATTGAAGGGTAGAAAAAAAAAGGGTGAAGAATGAGTAATATAATTCTCACTTTTAAAATTATACACATGCATGCACACACACACGAATGCACAAGCAGACTTACACTTGTACACACACACACACACACACACATGTATGCATGAGCGCACATGCTTAAGCGCGCACGCACACACACACATGCACACACACATACACACACACACACACACACACACACACACACACAACACTTGGAGAAATACATGACAATCACAGACACCAACTGATGTTTATACACACAAATCAGCACATCTAATTTTGTGGAACATGCACATATTTTTTTAGTTTTAAATAGTGTGTGTGTGTGTGTGTGTGTGTGTTGTTGTTGTTGATTTTTAGTCTATTCACACTTGGTGATATTAGACTTTACGTTGGGGGGGGGGGGGGGGGGGGGGGTTAACCGGCTTAGATTTCGAAATTTCAATGTTTGCTTTTGATTAAAGAGCATTTAAAATGGGGCAATGGAAAAATATATTTTCACCAGATAATGGCTTAGAACATGCACACGCTATATTTTGGGAATATTTGGTCTTCCAAGAGATTCAAACGTATCTTGTATATTAAGCTAGAAATATGTCTAGGATATATTTCCATTTCACATTTATTTTGAGACTTCTCAATTCGGAAACAGCTTTCCAATAACGAATGTATTTCATATATATCTAACTTCAAATTACTTTTTGCAGCATTGCCCATTGCCCCGTGTCTGGCTAGTTTATCTGCTATTTCATTCCAATAAATACCACAGTGTGAAGGGACCCAGCAGAAGCAGCGTGTGTGTGTGTGTGTGTGTGTGTGTGTGTGTGTGTGTGTGTGTGTGTGAGCCTGTGGGGACCATTGTAACCCATCTTGAAGACAGAACCATTCATATCACCTGCTTTGAGGCCTTTAGTCCATGGACTTGTGATTGAGACAAGGCTGATCGTGTGTGTGTTCCTTTGGTATAAAATGGAGAATTGACGACAGTCTACAATTCTGTGATATTCTCACTGCCAACAACATTCAGCATATATATCAAATTTTTTTTTTTTTTGTGCATTTGTTTATGTTTTCCGTTTATTGAGGGAGGAGGGGTATGTAACAAACCCATTTTGTGGTACATATGTTTTTGGTTTTGTGTGTGTGTGTTCGTTCCTTCCACCACTTTCCTTGTCTTGCTGTAACCCATGGGTGCCATCAGTAACATTGTGTGTTGCAGAATGAGACCCATTTATGTCGGCGCTTCACCCTGTTTGTGACCAAGTACAACCTAATGCCCAGGGATAACCTGATTGTGCCCATACTAGGCGATCAACAAGCTGTGGAAGGGGAGAGTGAAGCCTGAACTGTACCATACCTTGTTGTTAGAAGGAAGAGTTGGGGGTGGAGAGTGGACAGGGAAGTATTAGTGTATATACATATACATGTGTAAGTGCATGTATTTTTAGCCCCCGATTGACCACCTTCAGGCTCCCAGTGGATGGACTACACTCACTGTTACTGGAGGAGCAGTGCGAGAAAAATGTCCTCTTGTCTCTGTGGCCAAGCAGTGTGGTTTCTGTCGAGGCTCACTCTGTTCCCTTGCTAATGTATTGAAAGATGCATGCCCACGTTGAGTGTATGTAACTTGATTTGCAATGCAGTAGATTTTTTTTGTGTTTTTTTTTTTTGGTGGTGTGTCAGTTGTGAGGGATGTGGATGTTCAATGTAGAAGATGAGAAAGTCATATGAGAAAGGTGTGTATTGGCAGACAAGGCATTTCTGTGACACTCTGCAACAGTTGATGTGGATACAGAGGTACTGCCACGTCCTCCAGAGCACCAACTGAAGTGGGTTTCACTTTGCCAGACTTTTATACTTGCCCTCGGATATTCATACCCGTCATGTGACATTGATTTTTTTTTTTTTTTTTTTTTTTTTTTTTTTAAAGGAGGGAGCAATCTTGTTTCTTTTCAGTGTGTTTTTCATTCTCTGAGTTCCTAAGTATTTGTGGTTGACTCTGTGTAAATTGCTGTTGAAGAGAGTTGCAATTTGGTAATAGGTAAATATATTTCACTGCCAATGACTGTTTGATGACAGTCAACAGACATGTAGTTGTCAGTCATCTGTCATTTCTTGTTTACTGATTTGATTGTAGAATGGAGATTTGATATGCATAACTCCTGTAGTTTGCATACTGTTTGCCAATCCTTTCTTTTGCCCTCTTTACCTCTGTTTTCAAGATGGATGACAGAAAAAAAGAGAGAGAGAGAGATAAAAGAGTTGGTGGTAAAATCTGAAAATGTGGCCGTGTCATGCTCATGGCACGCATCCATGATCAGGTCTGGGAAATTCAGATGCGTAGGTTGGTGGACAAACTTCACTCAGCTTATCTGTAACCAGTTGATTTGTCAATATCTACAAGATCGTTGTCTATCATTGATCCTGAAATGAGATCGGTGAAAGCCACAAACGACTTGGGTTGCACTGTTTGTGATTTCCTCCACATGTAGATGTATTGATAGTAGTGTGTGTCAGCTTGTCAATGCATGTGCACAGATGTGATGATTTTCAGTGCAGCTATTTACCTGTAGGTACAGCCTAATATCAGTTTTCTTCAAAATTACATTTATTAATTACAACTTCAAAAAAAAAAAAAAAGATATTGAAAAGCATGACTGGGAGAATAAAAAGATAAATAGGTAAATAAATAAATAAATAGATCGGAGATGAATTTTGTTCTGGCTTGATAGTTCTCCCCATACTGATGGATTTGTGGTAACTGTCATGTGAAAGTGAAACCGAAGTCAGGTTTTTGACTTGTTGATGCTGAAAAGTTGTGTTTTCATGTACGCATGCTTGGGATATGTTCATTTATGGCCCACTTTTTTTCTTTTTTTTTTTTATCATGGCCTACAATGTTTGTTTTATCATTCAAACATCTTGCAGTGTTTTATTGTTTACAGGTGTGTGAAGTATCTGTGTCAGAATGCTGAATCTGGCAGAAAAGATGCACAATATTGTGTTGGGCATGGATACACCGTTACGATAGATTTGATGCACCTGTATGTTGAAAGAAGTGTGCAGTGTTTTCTGTGTCAAAGGCAGTTCATGCTTGTTTGCTGTGTGCACTGATAGGTGTACACTTATATTTTGAGTGGGGTTGTGAAATCCCCTTTATGTTAAAATATAGGAAACAGAGCACATCCTATTCACGTTTGATTCCAGCATTAATATTGAAAATGTATATTGAGGTTGAAGTGGATTGACATTAAGTGTGACGGAAGAGAGACCAAAGAAACTTCTTCACAACAGACACTTTTTATGCAGTTCACATCTTCAGATCTGTTAGCTCTTCTGTTTCAGTAGAGTGTGTTTGGCTCGATTGCTTTTCATCCTGCATATTTAGAATAATTCTGCTGATGTTGAAAAACAATAAAAGGATGCAGAACTGTGTAGGTGGTGTACATATAGCTAATGATTGAAAATTGAAAGCCAATCAGAAACTTCTGTTTGCTACTATTGCAGAACCATGATGGCACAGATAAGCAAGAATTGATTTTTTTTTTTTTTTTTTTTTGGGGGGGGGGGAGGGGGGGTTAACCAAAGGCTTGAAAAACAAACAAACAGAACTTGCAGCCTAAGAACATGGAGAAGTGCCCATCTTTTGTTTCATCAGCTGTTTGCATGCATCATGTTTCATGCTGTGTTTTAGCTGGATTACAAACCACTACCTTGGGACATTAGAGATAGTGTCAATCATGTGAATATCACAGGAACATTGCATATTACTGACTGGAATCACTGGATTTTAAACTTGGTTCACATTTGTTGTGCTTGTCGTTGTTGTTGCTGGAAGCATTTTTCATAAGGGACTTTGAAGATGGTCAAAACAGTTTTCAAAATGTCTGGTCGATTAGCGTTGTCATGTGTACTGCAGATAATAGAAAAGTAAATGTCTGGAGCTCAGATCCTCTCTCCCCTGTCTCTGTCTCTCTTGTTCTCGCTGCTCCACCTACAACTTTGTTCCACTCATGTTCTTTTTTTACTACACAGACATGTCCACAAGGTACATAGACAGTAGGCGTGCGCAGGAAATTTAAAGACGGTAGGAGGACTTAACTCAGGCATGCAAAGCCATAAGTTCACCAGTGGAAGAAAATGATGCGTAGGAAAATCAAAACAGGTTGTTGTTTTAGTCCAGCACCCTACATTTCTCTCAACTATTGGTTTAAATAAATTTATTTTCCACTTTACAATCAACTATTGATGAGTTCTTCTCAGATATCTGAGGTATCTTGAAGGGTTGGAAAGTCTCTGAATCTTACGACGAGTTCTTGTTCTCTAGAAAATAAAGTATGTCTCAGCTTTTATGCCTGCAAGGATTCAAGTGAGTTGTGCTGAAATTTTTTTTAGAAAATGACGAACAATGAAAAAAAAAGAATTGTGACAAGCAAGCTTAAATGTTTTGTCACAAGAGGCTGTTTTCAGGGTTGAATACCCATTCCAAAGACCCCCATGGACCTTAGAGCAGTGAGTACTTATAAGCTGTTTCTTTCAAGGTGTGTCACATGATGTAATACCCATGGCAAAATTTCAAATGCTCAGGCCGTTACCTTGTGTTGCAGGTGCATGGAATCGGTTATATCAGAGAGGTCTATCTGTCTGGTGACGCTTTTTTTCAGTCTTCAGTATCACAGCCTTCAGGTGAAGGTGCAACAGAAGAAATCGATCTAAAATAGTTTGTATCATTTTTAAGAATTTGAAGCGGACCTTTCCAGTTCTTACCAGCATGTTGATTGAATGCATGCATTTAGAAAAAGAAAGAAAAGTCACAATATGTGCTTGTTGAATGAATGAATGCGTTTAGAAAAAGAAAGAAAAGTGACAATGTCTGCTTGTTGAATGAATGAATGCATTTAGAAAAAGAAAAGAAAAGTGACAATATGTGCTTGTTGAATGAATGAATGCATTTAGAAAAAGAAAGAAAAGTGACAATGTCTGCTTGTTGAATGAATGAATGCATTTAGAAAAAGAAAAGAAAAGTGACAATGTCTGCTTGTTGAATGAATGAATGCATTTAGAAAAAGAAAAGAAAAGTGACAATGTCTGCTTGTTGAATGAATGAATGCATTTAGAAAAAGAAAAGAAAAGTGACAATGTCTGCTTGTTGAATGAATGAATGCATTTAGAAAAAGAAAGAAAAGTGACGATGATAGCTCTTGTCAGCTAGCTGACTGTCAAGCAATGGAGTAATGTGTCAACGCTCCTCAGCTCATGATGCGAATTGCAAGAAATTATTTCAGCACGCTAAATCAGATAGTGAAATGAAAGGGGTTTTTTTGTTGTTGTTTGTTACAAAGGTATGTTGGGCAGGGGACATGTGAAACAGATTGCCGCATGCTTGCTTTGGCACAAAATACTGTTACATAACTACAGTGTGACAAAAGCCATAAGCCTGTCTGCACTATTTCTCTTCCCCATGATGTTCACATGGCAACCGATAAGTTCAGTGTACAAGAATGAAGAAGAAGTTGGTAAGTGCAGGATCTGGAAAACTAACCTTGCATTTGGACGGATGTATGAATTCAAGCAAATCTGAAGAAAAGATCCTGCAGGTACACACGTAGAGAAAAAAAAAGTTATATGCATACATTTTTATGTAGAGAAAAAAATTACAAGTATATCTTTCTTCGTGCAGTTCAAAACTGCTGTCTTTATCATGAATGATACTTTATAATTCATGGGTATATATGTTAATTTCACTACTTCCTGTCCCTCCCACCTGCACCCCTGTTACACACCTGCATAAACTGAATTTATAATGCTCTTTTGTGGAAAAACTTGTTCCATCATGCTGTGGTTTACAGCACAAACAAGTCAACTTTTTATTTGTGTGACCTGAATGTTTATTTGTGAATGAATGTACGTGTATGTATGTGTTATACATGTAAGACTGCATCAGACATTGTGTGACATCATAATTTCCATTTAATCAAACTCTTTTGCTGCTTCATTTTTCATAAGTGGGAGTCAGTCAACATTTATATTGAAAGTCAGTATTGTATTAAAAAAAAAAAAAAATTGAAATGAAAAAGTAACAGAAAGCTATGAGTACCTTTTGATGTTTTGGGTCTGTTTGTGTAATAATTTCATCAGCTCAGCTAATAGGTAACACTTCAGCTGCTCTCTTGCACTTGTAGCTTTTAAACTTGATGATGACAAGGATGAAAATAAAACTTTGCCTTTTTGTTTTTTTTTATTGATGACACGGAAATAAATCTAATGCGTTTTTTGTTAATGAGGAACAAAAAAGATTTTTCTCCCATTCTGCATCCCACCAGTTCGTGTGCCAGTACTTCTGACTGTTCAATACAGCTTAACGTGCTTTCCTTCATCCATGGCAATGCTCATGTCTGTATCATGCCTATGGGAGTTGAGTGTTAAACAACCCTTCATTTCTAGTGTACGTAGTGCGCTGACTTTCCCCTCCAGCGTTTGAACATGGTGCATGAGTAAGAAAGTACAGAATAGATTTCAGCATTTATGCCTCGTGCAGCGTTCATGGAAGACAAAAGGTGGCCATTCTCCGAAGGTTAAACCTTGTCCATAAAACCTGTGAGAGTCCAATCAAGTTGATCTCTCCTGTTAACTGAAACGAGGATTGTTTTTAAGGTAAGTCAACCAAGCAACTGTCAGTCTGTGTGTTTGAACACAACCAAGATTGATACTTCCTTTCGTTGACATTTGTACAACTGAGAAGTGCTTAAACCACATGCTTGGAATACCTCTGGAATTCACTTTTCAGAATTCAGTCTGTCATGTTATGTGCGCTTGTATTAGTGTCTGTGTGTGTTCTCAAGCATCATCAAATTTGAACAAAAATGTATGTTGTGAAATATTTTAATGTAAATTTCATAGTGATTTGAAAGATCCTCATGTACCTTATGTATTGATGTATTTATTATCTTTGTACGTAACCACATTCAGGTGCGTCCTATTCATCAGATATTTTGTAAACTTTTTCTTCAGTCTTGACCCTGAGATGTGTGCATGGAATGTAGATTTTGAATTTACTGTATATATAGTAGCAATGGACCCAGAATAAATATTTGCCACACTATTGTTGATGGTGTTGGGGAAAGGATGGGAATATGATTGACATGGAAAAGTTGCAGGGATGTTGTGTCTGTGTATGTGGAAGTGATCGTGTGCAGTGTTGAAAACTGTGTGGTAGCTTGTTAATCTCCTTTTAGTGGTAGGGGAGCAAACATTTGTGCTGCTCGTTGGTCTTTGGGCACCTTTTGACTCGCATTGGTTACCACATTCTCCACCCTTGAGTTGAAATGGTCTTTGGCATCAGATCTTTGGCATCGGATCTAACACACTAATACTTAGCTGCTGTCTATTGCTGTAATTTTAAATCATTTCACCTAACTTCAGGTAAGGCAAACTATAAATAAACACGCAAAACAAGATGCAAAGTGACGCTCATGTAACTTTCGTTGTATTTAACCTTAAATTTTTTATCTTATGCATTGTGGGTCTCCATGGACCCATGGTTTTTGTACAGGAATAAAGCCATGCACCACGTTGTTTGTCCTAGGGACCCGTAGGTTTTGTGAAGGACTAAAGTATTGCCCCACGTCGTGGGTTTTCAGGGACCCATGTGTTTTGTGAAGGACTAAAGCGTTGCCCCACGTCGTGGGTTTTCAGGGACCCATATGTTTTGTGAAGGACTAAAGCATTGCCCCACGTCGTAGGTTTTCAGGGACCCATGTGTTTTGTGAAGGACTGAAGCATTGCCCCACATCGTGGGTCTTCAGGGACCCATGTGTTTTGTGAAGGACTGAAGCATTGCCCCATGTCGTGGGTCTTCAGGGACCCATGTTTTTTGTGGACTAAAGCATTGCCCCACGTCGTGGGTCTTCAGGGACCTGTGCATTTTGTGAAGGACTAAAGCTTTAACATACGTCTTGTTTTTTCTGGGGACCCATCCTTTCACTGAAGGAGTAAAGCCTAGTTTTGGTTCTGTTTTGTTTTGTTTGGGCCTTCCTTTGTGAACAAAAACAGTTTGTGAAGGACTAAAGCTTTAACATATGTCTTGTTTTTCTGGGGACCCATCCTTTCACTGAAGGAGTAAAGCCTTGTTTTGGTTCTGTTCTGTTTTGTTTGGGCCTTCCTTTGTGAACAAAAACAGTCCGGAATACAGATTTGGGACCATGCTTTTATTGACAAAGTCATAAAATGAGAGGCGCCTGTAGTCCGCTTGTTAGAGCTTATGCCTGCAGACCTGACGGTCTTGAGTTAGAACATGTGGGGTTGGATTTGTCCTCTGTTGTCTGCACAGCAGTAAACAGGTACCTGATTAAGTTCAGGGAGGGTTAGAGGCGGCAGAGGAAGAGGGATAGGTTCCACCTTCCATTATGCTGTGCCTCAGACACAGTGCACTTCTGACAGCTAGCTGTCCCAATGGCCGATAGGCTATAACTTTTGTGGAGGTATCGATAGCCTATAACTTTTGTGGAGGTATTGATAGGCCATAACTTTTGTGGGGGTATCGATAGCCAATAACTTTTGTGGAGGTCTTGATAGGCCATAACTTTTGTGGAGGTGTCGATAGCCTATAACTTTTGTGGAGGTCTTGATAGGCCATAACTTTTGTGGAGGTCTTGATAGGCCATAACTTTTGTGGAGGTATTGATAGGCTATAACTTTTGTGGAGGTATCGATGGGCTATAACTTTTGTGGAGGTATCGATGGGCTGTAACTTTTGTGGAGGTATTGATAGCTGTAACTTTCGTGGAGGTATCGATGGGCTATAACTTTTGTGGAGGTATCGATGGGCTGTAACTTTTGTGGAGGTATCGATGGCTCTAACTTTTGTGGAGGTATTGATAGGCTATAACTTTTGTGGAGGTATCAGTGGGCTATAACTTTTGTGGAGGTATCAATGGGCTATAACGTTTGTGGAGGTATCGATAAGCTATAACTTCTGTGGAGGTATCAATTGGCTGTAACTTCTGTGGAGGTAGTGTGAAAACGGGCTCGGTTACCAAATGACAATCTTGACCGGTAGTCACTAAAGACCTACGACGTACTGTTAAGGTTGACAGACAATATAAACAGACCAGTTAATTTTTTACCAAAAAAAAAAGGTCTTCTTAAGATGTTACAAACAACAGTTCTGGAAAAAAAATCACACAGTACTATTTACTTGTAAGTGCTAATAAGAAATACTTGTGTGTTCAAAATGGTATTGGTTTATTTTGATTTATATATGTATATATGGAAAAAAAAAAGGGGGAGCAAATGGGGACAGAGAGGGTGGGATCGGGATGGGTGAGGAAGATGGAAACAAATGGTGGTGGTTGAAAATGGTTTTGTTTCTGATCCACGGGTCTAATCCGAGTGCACTTCTTGTGTGTGTGTGTGTGTGCACCCAACCATGACCTCCAATGAAAGGGGTGTGCACCAACTGGCCACCACCCTGAGCAGGAACAATTCCCCAGATCCTTCCTCGGAGGGATTAATGACTTGGGTTTCCTGCAGTTTGGCACCTTGGGTCCAATGGTTTCATTCAAACTGGCCGCACTGGAAGCAATTTGTTTCAGTGAACAGGCTTTCTTCCCTGCCATAACTGTTGTTGTCTGGAGTTCTGCTAAGCTTGGTGCTCAGTCCTGTGCTGTTCTAAACGCCTCCCTCTCTCACAGATTGATTAGAAAGCGCTCTGTTGATTATCAGCTCGTTTTTGATGAACTGGAAATAGGGGAGAAAATCAAGTTCATTACTGACATGTACGTTTCTGTTATTGACTTGAAATCATGCGCGTATATCAAAGTCTGATGGAACGGCAGTCAACTGAGCTGAGTGATGATAAAATCGAAGCTCCCGTCATCTCCTCCATCGTCAGTTACCGCAGGCTCACACTCCATTCCATTGATACAGAGGGTCAGACACCTTTGCATGACCTTGACTGACTGTTAAGCACAGACACATCCATGTCCCACAGAAACTGAAGCAGCATTTTGCAACCTGAAATAAATTGGCTCCATTGGCAGATGCCACAAAGTGGAAGCAATGATAAGTTCTGTAACTTCTTGTATTTTATCAAGGTTAGACTGTTGTAACTCTGTACTGATAATCTTCTCTCTCTCTCTCTCTCTCTCTCTCTCTCTCTCTTCGTCCGTTGGATCATGTCAGAGGATTATGGAATGAATTTGTGTGGTGTCCGTTGTATCTACAAGTACTGTGGTGCGTCGAGCATATCACATTGTCTGTCAGTGGATGTTACATGCAAAAGAGTCGCAGAAAAGCGCTTCACAAAGTGAAAGCTTGAAGTCCCGTATCCTAATGCTGAGGAAACAGTCTAGACATTCGCTTGTCTGGGGCACGGTATGGTGGAAAAAGGAACCCATCCTTCTGTTTCCACCGCTTCAGCCTTCCCTGAGTTGAATCAGGTACCATCATGTTGCTGGTTGGACAGAGTTTGCAAGGGAGAAAAATCAGACCTGCTCCTCAAGTACCTATTTCTACTCTTATTGATACAATACGGAACAGTAACTGCAGCATCGCTCGAGTTGATGCAAAAACTCAGCTTAAAAAACAACAACAACAAACAAACAAAAGACAAAAACAAAAAACTGAAAGCGCCTTAAGTATGCATTTAAAAGAAAGGAAAAAAGCAACGATGACAACCATTGTCTGTAGAAGCCATCTGCAGACATTGTTGACAATGAGCTTATTATCATGATAGACTGTGTCGGTTACCTTCGTGAGGGTTGTCATCTCCCTCTCCCTCTCCTCCCCCACTCTACCACCCTATCCCACCCTTAACCGAAATATTGATGAGCGAAATACAGTGGCTGAACAAGAATCAACTGGACACACCCCCCCCCCCCCCTTCCCTCTGCTCTCTCCATTCCCAACCTCCCTCCCCTCCTTAACTATATAAGCTTATACCATGGCATCCATCAAGGCAGACATGACTGCAGCATGTTATACCATATTTCTACCCTTAAATGCACAGGAAGCTGTTAATACTTTTTGATAAACAGAGACACCAACCTTTACATGTCTCCTACACATAAAAAAGAGGCACCAACCTTTACATGTCTCCTCTACATACAACTGACAGCATCATGCAGATTCTTGTGTGTACTGTGTACTAAATCTGCTGATGTGCGCAAACTTGTCGCTTTCACAGTGTACACGGATCTGTAGAACAATGTTGACTTTTACACGGCTCGGTGTGTGTGTGCGCGCGTGCGTGCGTGTGTGTGTGTGTGTGTGTGTTCTAGTTGTGTTTGTGATTTGCACTTTTGATTCGAAAAGGGATTTTCTCGTATGATTTGACTTGCCAACCCGTCTACGACCAAGGGGAACCACTGTATCCGACTTGAAAACAACAGCAGACGGTATATCGCCGCGGACCCGACATGCATGGGATTTATTGGACCAGAGAGAGAGAGAAAGTTGATGAGCGTTATAAGAAAATTACCAGCTAACTCGTGTAATAAAGACCTGTTTGCGACACGGAAATTGTTCGGTCAAAAATGGTCAGGATGAGACGGCGAACTACAACGAGAGAGTGACACAATTTCAGAATGTCAGGATGACAATTAAGCATGGAACTGTTGGAAGCTCCGGGAAAAAAGGTAAATAGGAAACCGGTTTGTATGGAATAGTGGTGATGCTACTTAATCAATGAAAAGACTGCTTTGGACCAAGATGCATATTACACGTGGCGAATATTGAGTTTTGTTAACTGGGTGATATTTGGATAACGGCATAACCAACATGAACTTAAAACTCACGAACCCTACCCGAATCTATCGCATATTTCTCTCGATATCTCATTCTCCAAGTCCAAAACTATCACATACGTGTAAATGGGTTCATGTAATTGAATCCTGCTATGGTGGTCATTGCAGGTTTCAGGCTCAGTTTGTTAACTGTGCTGTTGCTGAATTAATACTCCTCTCCATCACTCTCCATCCCCCCCCCCCTCCCTTGTCCCTTCTCTTCCCTTCCCCCTCCCCATCCTTCACCCCCACCCCCTCCCCATTCCTCACGCCTCCCCCTCCCTTCGTCCTCCGAATGCATTTTTACTCACTGGATCTGGGTTGCAGGCAAATCCTATAATGTTCAGTACATCTGATAAAGCTGATTTTATTCATGCGGATTCATGCGTTTTTCTCAATGAATTTGAGAAAATGATTTGAAAACAAACAATAAACAACAACAACAGCAACAACAACCCGCATCTTGCAATGTTAAAGACGGTTTGAAAAAAAAAAAAAAATGGATCCTCCCTGTCATCCGCAATCGCACCAGCATCTAATATATCTGTTCGTCCTTGGGCAACACTCGAATTCTCGTCCAAAGTTCGGTTCAATAGTGTTTGCCTGATACTGTCGACAGTCAGAAGAAAAAAACAACACGTCGTGGATGAAAACATGACCTCCCTGACGGGAGGTGATCAAATGGGCATTGATCTGGATTGTTTATGGATCCCGGCTGCATGTCGTGAACATTGAATACTGGTCAGGAAACAGCGGGCTTACGACAATAATATCCTGATGGGAGAAAGGGAATGGCAGCGTAGGCTGCTGTCCACGCACGCCCACACACACACACACACACACACACACACACACTCGCACGGACGCATGCACGCGCACGCACACACACACACACACACACACACACACACACACACACACACACGCGCGCGCGCGCGCGCGCGCACCCAACCACCCACCCACACACTGACAAACAGAAAACATAGTAGGACTGTTATGAGAAGAATGTCAGTTTTGCTCCATCTGTTTGATTTACTTCGGCTGTACTCTGAAAAGCCCTTGTAACGGGGACACACACACACACACCACACACACACACATACACATACACGCGCGCGCGCGCACGTTCGCACGCACGCACGCACGCCGCGCGCGCGCGCGCGCGCGCCACCACAACACACACACACACACACACACACACAACACGATGATAAGGACAAAACAAGACCAGAGTTAACATGTGTATTATATCAATCTGCGATACGAGAAACCATGTATTTTTATAATTATGAATAGCAGTTAGAAGTGCCTTCCTATACATCAAATTTCCACACTATCTCCTTACGAGTGATAATAATCATAATGACGATAACAATAACAATAATAATGATGATGATCATGATCATGATACGATTCTATCTACATAGTTAGGCAGTAGTTGTGGTCGAATAGGTTTTAATAATGATGATAATAGCAACAATGATAAAGACCACATACGTAATTCTTTCCCATATTGCCCCTTGATCTCTGACTGTTTGGTTGCGAGTCTGCGCGTCGGTGGACGAACCAATGAGTATTGGGTTGGGCAATGCCAATAACCATCACCACCATCGTTTAGTGCGTCTTTCATAGTTAACATGGCAATAATGCTGCACCCAAGACACAGAGTGGACAGGACCAGCATCGCACCTCTCGCGAGCTGGAGTCGCAGTGCACACATTTCTATCACTTCCTGTTAGTCGTATTGGCTCCGAAGCTGCCTCCTGTTAACGGGTTGGCTGTGTTAACGGTCCAACTGAAGCGCACGCACGCGGGCAAGGCACATGCCGGCAGTCGGCCAGCCTGACTGAACAGCAAGCAACAAAAAGCTGGCCTGCGACAGCTTCCTGAGGGCCAGCCCAACCAGCTGAGGAATTCTCTGGCCTGGAAGGGGTTAATTATCTGCGCGAACAAATGAGACTCCAATAAAGGCAACGAGTGGGGAAAGCCGGGCGAAATAATGCTCTTCTCCCCTCGTCATCTTTGGCTGCGTCAAGGTTTAGACCACGGTTACCTTTTTAGCGCTTAATCAGGCCATGCCGCTGTTTGACTGATACAGTTCCTTTGATGCGGAGAGAAAAGAAAGCCCCCATCGATTCTAGACCAAAGGCAGTCATTTCCCTTTATTGTATATATACAAGCACAAATGATGACAGATGTAATTCAGCGATTTTGAACTGACTGCAGTTATTTCTATAGTTTACGCAGAAAACCTAGGTCAAAAACTGCACAAATGATTCTGTCACAAGATTTCAAAGATGTTGTTTCAGAAACACTCGACATGGGGAGGGTTGTATGCCAGAAAAGCTGCTGTGGGTGTCAAAGGGTTAATTAATGTGTAAGAAGTTGATGTCGCCTATCTGTTTAAAAGGATATCTGAAAAAGGAATTATACTGACTTACATTGACGCTTTTTTTTTTTTTTTTTTTTTAATTTTCCAAACAGGCAGCCGCGATTATTAAAAAAAAAATCCGATAAAAAGAAAAACGGTTTTATTTAGCGTAAGATTCTGACACACGGTGAAGCAGAATCGAAATAATTTCGCCGCAGAAAACTCTCACACCAGTGCGAAAATCGAAGCAACAACATTGTGGGTTAATTGGTAATAACTGCGAGGGATAAAAGAGTCGGGGGAAGGGTGCGATCAGTCGTGAAATATTCTCTTGATGGGAGATTGAGGCAACTCCTCTTGCGCGGTGACCGTGCCAATATGGGGACACTGGGTTTCTATCTTTTGTTGAGAACTGGCCGGCCCGTCGGCATGATTATGATTGGCCGCCTCTGAGTCCTTGGCCAACGGTTGTGTAGCAATAACTATGGTTCCTGTTGTTGTTCGTTTTGGGATCATGCCGGGGTGTGTGTGTGTGTGTGTGTGTGTGTGTGTGTGTGTGTGTGTGTGTGTGTTGTTGTTGTTGTTGTTGATTTATAGTCTGTTCACACTTGGTGATATTAGACTTTACTGGGGGTGGGGGTGGGGGGGGGGCGAGGGGAGGGGGGGAAGGGGAGGGGGGGGGGGGGTGAGGGGAGGGGGAGGGGGATTGGGGAGGGCGGAGGAGGAGGACAGGGGGGGAGAAAAGGTCAGAAATAATGTCAAGAACAGTACAAA
Source organism: Conus canariensis (assembly GCA_033310375.1). Classification (NCBI taxonomy): domain Eukaryota; kingdom Metazoa; phylum Mollusca; class Gastropoda; order Neogastropoda; family Conidae; genus Conus; species Conus canariensis. The sequence continues at coordinate 23,079,895 of CM065738.1, forward strand.
TTTAAATATAAACTACACGTCATAATTATAACAATATGCTAATTTGAGATTGAGAGATAATTTTTGCAACCTCAACAATTTCTGAACTGAAAGAAATAGCGTGAACCGGTTTGGATTTCGAAATTTCAATGTTTGCTTTTGAATAAAGAGCATTTAAAATGTGTGTGTGTGTGTATAAGCGCGCGTGTCTGTATTTGTATGTGTGTGTGTGTGGGGGGGGGGTGGCTCAAGGAACTCTCTCTCACGTAAGTTTTATGCACATCCATGTTTGTTCGGTGCACTGTACTCATGTCAAATCAGAACAAACAAACAATCACATTATGAAGAGCCTGTGCTTATGTCTCTATGAAGTCTTTAAAAGACGATTAAACTTGACGATGGCATCTGAAAAATTTTGCTCATCTGTGCAACTACTCCACTGACTTACTGCAAAAATGTCAGCATGTTGGTTTCTGTTGTTTGCTTTGATTTTGTTCAGCTGTGATTTGTTCATTATCGTCAACCCTTTGTGAATTCACTCTCCTTCAAGTGGGGCTATGGGGCTGTATGTGTGTGTGTGTGTGTGTGTGTGTGTGTGTGTGTGTGTGTGTGTGTGTGTGTGTGTGCGTGCTTGTGTGTGTGTGTGTTGTGTGTGTGTGTGTGTGTGTGTGTGTGTGTTGTGTGTGTTGTGTGTGTGTGTGTGTTGTGTGTGTGTGTGTGTGTGTGTGTGTGTGTTGTGTGCGTGTGTGTTGTGGTGTGTGTGTGTGTGTGTGTGTGGTGTGTGTGTGTGTGTGTGTGTTGTGTTTCCCTGTTAAGTTTCCTTTATGATTTTTATGTCATTCAGATTTTATTTGTATTATTTTTGTTTCTCATTAATTTATTAAGGTTTTATAAATGTCAGTACAACAATATGTTAATCTGACAGTAAATGGTTTCAATCAGTCAGTGTGTGTGTGTTTGCGCACGCGTGAAGTCCCTTCTCTCTCTCTCTCTCTCTCTCTCTCTCTCTCTCTCTCTCTCTCTCTCTCTCTCGTGTTATTATTGTTATTATTTTAACTGTGATTCCTCTCTCTCTCTCTCTCCTCTCTCTCTCTCTCTCTCTCTCTCTCTCTCTCTCTCTCTCGTGTTATTATTGTTATTATTTTAACTGTGACGGCTCCAAGACGGACAGGAACTGACGCTCTCACGGTCTTAGCAATTAGAACCGAGTAGTTGAGAACACCTTCGTAGAGGTATGTCTTCTGCACTTAACGACTGATATCACTTATTCATTGATTTCAAGTCCACTAAAGGCTCGTGAGTGCAGTGTTACGTTAGGCTGAAAGCTGATCAGGTAAGACAAAGTTAGAAACTGGGATCACTGAAGATGATAATGACGAAGTCGATTGCAAAAAGTGGATGTTGTCAGTTGATACTGACAGAGAAAATATCAAATGACAACAGGGGGATGACAAGGGAAGGGGGGGAGGGGGGGGGATCAGGGATGGCGTGTTAGGGGCTGGGGGGAGAGAGGAGGGGGGGGGGTCTATAGCTCTGATCAAACACGATTGGTTTTGATCATAAATCTTTTATGGGGGTTGTTCGCTCGTTTGTTTTTTGCTCTCTTATTTTCTGTACTATCTCAGTGGCAAAGCTCCCATGCCACACATTCGTTTGTCTCTGTTGTGAATCTTAAATCCATCATGTGCCCATGTCCATCCTAAAATGTACCCGATGATGTCATGCGTAAGACCGCCAAGAAAAAGGGAAGGTGCCCGCCTGGCAGAGACAAAGACTTGGCACCCGAGGTCAGTGCTGACAGAGATCTCCCCCGTCCTTAGTTGGTTCATTGTAGAATAAATCCTGGGAACCAATACGACTGAATTCCACGGGTTTGTGTTGTATACAGTTTTGTAGAGTAATGTCAGTCACCCACAAACATGACAATCTCGTCGCAGCCTCGGCACAGGGAACCCACAGAGAGCAGTCAACATCACCAGAGATGACGCTGCGGTGCTGCCTAGTGACTTCGGTGGTGTTCAGTGGCGCCTGTCCTGATCCGAAATACACAGGACACCACATACCAAGCCTCCCATGACGACATTAACTGCTCAGTCTTGGAGTCGTGAGTGAGCATCCGTCCCCATCCGTAAGGCGCCTCATCGTTCATCCTAGCAAGTCCCCATGGGCTTGCCGAAGCCTTCAAATTTACACAAATTCACCCAGGCAATAGGCTGATCACACACCTTTGTTTTTGTTTTTATATTTGTTGTCTTACTCGAACATTAGTTCTAAATCTCCCATCCCGCTTCCCCGCGTCTGCTCTCTCCTTTCTATTCATAATTTTCAGTCATGAATTATGAACCTTTTACGACAGACATACACAATGGACATACGTTTTCAGGAAAGATTGGTATCTGTTTACCCTGCCGATTTGAAACTCTCCATTACAGACCATTACCGAGTCGGGCATGCAGCCAGGCTGTACTCAAAGTGCAGAATAGCTATGAACACGGACTAGCCATTGGACCAAGAAGAATGATCGCGAGAGAAAGGGTTAATGGCCCGCGTCATCTGAACGAAACTGTTTAGATCAAACCAACATTTACCCTCGTTGATTGGTACCCGCTGTTCCTTCTTTCCTCGGCTGTTGCGACAGGCGAGGTGTTGATCATGACCAATCGCCGTGAAGTTGACAAGAGTTCGGCGAATCACGTCGCTCAACACATATATTACACATAAATAAAGGAGGCAGAGCCGATGTGTCACCTTTCAAAGACTACCGTGAATGAAAGACATGTCCCTAAAAGCTTTCGCTATGAGGACGTAAATCTCAACTATTTTTCGATGTGTCACCGTCCGTTTCAAATCCACTTCATTTTCAATACAAAGAAGATGAGTGTTGTTTTTCAGGGTCAGATGGGAAACCTACTCTAATTAGGTGTGTTGTCATTTTTCTTTTGGGTCACACACCGTGCTCGTTCTTTCGCTGATGGGTACTTTGATTTAAGTGTCATTTGTGCTTTATTGGTCCTTCACGTGTGGAATGTTTGCGAAAGAGTGGCCGGGAACATTGACTTTTATTTTCGTGACTTATAATTTATTACAGACAACTACAAAACAAGTGTGATGTCGACCATTTTACTTCTGTATTTCTGTCTCTTCTCTCTCTCTCTCTCTCTCTCTCTCTCCCTCTCTCTTCTCTCTCCTTTCTAATTTTCCTTTTTGTTTGTTTGTTTCGTTTCTCTCTTTGCTTTCTTACTTTCCTTCTTTCTGTTCCCTCTTGTTTCTTTGTTTTCTTTCTTGATTGATTGTTTTCTTTTTTAATTCATTTCTTTCTTTCTTTAGCTTGTGCGCCTGATGTACTTATAATCCCATCTTCAACTCTGCAAAGCGATTTCACAGCAGACTTCAGCTTCAGGGTTTCAGTCGGTGAAAAAAGATACCCTCTCCATCAATTATTATGCGAAAGCTAGGCAATATGACTCCCAATACATTTCTATTCCGTGCTGAATGATGACGCTTGCAAGCGAAACCATGTCTTAGTTTCTGCACCCCTCTCTCTCTCTCTCTCTCTCTCTCAGTGTGTGTTTTGCGGAGAGTGGGGGGAGGGGGGGGGGGGCAGCGGGGGTGGGAGGGGAGAGCCTCTGTCACATTTATTTGTTTATCTCATTTGCAATGGCGCTATCTTCCCCTGATTTCTTTTTTTTTTTCTGGAACAGGTCTGTTTTTGTTTTCTTGCAGGTTCTTTCATTGCTTCATTGAGCTGTTGCTTGAAAGGACACAATGCTGCAAGTTGAACCTGAATCTGATGCAGTTCGGCTTCCTGATCTTCTTCACCCT
>CM065738.1:23088695-23098695 GCA_033310375.1 Conus canariensis
AGCAGCCACAATATTTTGAGGCGTTCCAATAATCTTGTCAAAGTTTCTTCTTTTTTTCTTTTTCTCGGTAGTAGTAGTAGCGTAGCCGTTTCTGTTCTCGTTAGTGCATCTCTTTATGTCTACGGCAATTTCCTAGTCTATTAGACATATTTTTCGACATAATATGTAGTGTATTGTGCCAATAGTACCACAGCTGTAGCTTACCGGGGTGTCAACCCTTGAGCAATCAGGGATTTCCACAGTCCTCTATTCTCAGTCATGTGCAACAAATTGGAGGTGTTAGGGGGCCGGAATAGCTCAGTTGGTAGAGCGCCGGACTCGTAATCCAAGGGTTGCGGATTCGAATCTCCGACGGGCCGTTTCGGCACAGAGGGATTTTTCCCTCGGAGTTAACATTGGTTCTGACTCCATTTTCCTTACAGTCCTTCGAATGAGACTTTAAACCGAGGTTCCGTGTGTGAACGTACGCATAACATCTTGCACACACGTAAAATCCCATCACCAACTTTCGGAAGAGAAGGCCAGTTTGGCCGTTGGTATGGATGACACGTTACACATAGCATGCACCTTCCCCGAAGATGGAGTATGGCTGCCTTAATGGCGGTATAAAAAAAACGGTCATGCACACAAAACTCCACTCCCTTTGTTGGGCAGATGGGATTAATACTTGCCTGTCTATACAGGGAGTGTCCGCAGGGGTATCAGCCTGCGTACGCAGAAGAAGAGAGGAGGAGGTGTTACATATCTGAAACTTGGGACACAAACAGGCAAGTACAGTATGTGGGGGTAGGGTCGGTAGACGTTGATTATCCCCTGGTGCACCTGACGCTGCTGATTGCAAGATTTCTCTCTCCCCCCCCCCCCCCCCTCCATCTACTCCCCGCCGTTCACTCCCTCACCCCACCCCCTTCTTCTTCATCCCCCACCCCCCACCCCCTTTCGGTCACCTCACCCCCTCTGGACCCAGCCCCGTGTTACGTGTGCTGATAAAAACTTCGGGGGGTGGTGTGTGTGTTGTGATAATGCAAGCCACATGGCTTAGCACTTTTCTTCTGCCCTCAATCACTCATTCCCAATACCCACCCGGCCAGCGGCACAGGCAGGTAGCCGTCCTCCCCACTACCATCACCAGCAGAAAAGAAACGGCGCCTGAGCCGTCACAGAGCTAATTTTCCCCTCGGTCGGCCGTCGGCCACCACCCCACAGGTACCCGTTGCGATGGACCCGCCACCATGCCAGCCGCCGCGGTGCCAGACGTTGAATGTGTGCTGAGCTCATGTTCCACCCGAGCCAGGAAGCAATACTAGCGCGGCCATCGACGGAAAGCCTTCTGGGCAGACTTGGGGGACAAACCCGCTCAGTACCGTACCCAGAAGTCCAGCCAGTGCCACCTCCGTAGGAAAGAAAGAAAGAGCAGCGAGCGCAATTGCGCCGTGGGTGCAGTGTTCGGGTAGGTGACCAATTTTCGGGCCGAGGTCCTGCGGAATTTCCCAGGCGATCGTTTATCAGTGGTATGTAACCCGTGGCGTGTCCGTTGAGAGGGTGTTGTTTTCAGTGTTGTCCTGAAGAGTTTGTTTTGGTTTATTACTGGGTTGATAACCGTGGCTGGCGTTCCGTTGGCTTGTCACTCGCGTATCTCTAAATGTGTTCTGTCTGTCGTTTGCTTTGTTTGTCTGTCTGAACAGTCTGAACATTCAATCATTATCAAGTATGAAGGTGCATCAAATGTTCGGTCTACGAACAGAAATTATTTTTGTTGTTGTTAATTTGTATAAACACTCCGGCTAGATTATAACAATTGTTCATTGGCTCGTTTCACCAGCTTATACGTACATACCCGTTTCTCTGCCTCTTCTTAGAATAGAGACCACACACACACACACACACACACACACACACACACACACACACACTCACACACACACGTACGCGTGCGCACACACACGCACACACACGCACACACACACACACACACACACACCACACACACACACACACACACACACCACACGCGCGCGCGCGCGCGCGCGCAGACCCAGTGTAGAGAAAAAGTTTTTAACTAAAGGATCCAGGTAACGAGAAAATGAACACCCTTATGGTGGAAAGGGAGAAAGACTAGGTCCTCTGGACAGATGGGACGGTGAATGTTTCTGTCGCAGCTCCTTATCTGTACTGTGGTTAGTTGCTGGGGTGTAAATTTTAAAATCCAGTAGTTAAATTCAGCCATTTAGAAGCATTCAGTGAAAGATCCAATGGGTCTCTTATTATCGTGTTAATGACTTCCAGGCATTCGTAGTTATTGGAGTGTCTTTTCTCCTCGATCTAAGATACAGCGTGACGTGAAGGGAAACGATGGGTGGATGGCACTTGCTCTCGTCTTCATAACTGATCAAGATGATGTCAGTAGCGAAGGACAAGACAGGGCGGAAAAGTGAGCTTTCGTAGCTTTTTTTGAAAATCTTTTGTTTCTAAAACTTGATGTCCTTCTTCGTTTCTTTAAGAATATAGCAGTGAAATTCGGTATTTAATAGACAGAGCAGTATTACATAGCTGTCTCCATCACGTGTCTGAGGTCTTTCACTGTGAAATACTTGTAACTAGTCGATTCGGACATGCGTAAGTTTTAAGTTTATTGCTGGATCTGTCTGTTTCAACGAGATCGTGCTTTTTATGTCAGTTTCAATCAAACTTTTTTTGTTTATTTGTTTGTTATTGTTGTTTCTAGGAAGAGGAGAGGGGACGGGGTTAATCACGGTTATTAACACGGTTTGAGTTCAGGAAATCTCACTTCGAGCACTCTAGTAACTGACTGCGGCTCGAAAACAATGAGCAGGCATAATCCAGGGTCCTGTGACGCGTGCTTAACTTTATGATCGCATTTATTTCTGACCCGCCAAGGGCACGCTTCCCAAGCGTTTTGTCGACTGTTTTTATGGCCGTGCAGCCGTTCGTGAAGAGTGCGGGGAAGGGACGTGACTGGTTCGGTGTGATGGAGGGTAGTGCGATACAAGGAGCCCCACATTTTGAGCGTACATTTAGCTGCTGCGACACAGATACCGCCAGGCTGAAGTCTGCTGATGACTAAAGTCGGCTCTGAACAGGGGAAACAAAGGGTTCTGTTGAGGGTCCCCTTATGCTGTCAAGGAAGGTTTTTTTTTTTTTTTTTTTACACTAAAACTCCTTCCCCTTTGTCCCCTTTATAATCCCCACCCCCTTCTGTTCTTTTTTTTTTTTTCAGTACATTTTTTCGCTAAGTCGTTGTCCTGATAACAGTGTATTTGTTTGCTTGCTCTAGTCCCCCCCCCCTCCCCCCCCCCCCCCCCCCACACACACACCCTCCCCCCGCCTCCCCAATACATATTTGTTCAGCGTACAAAAACACGTGTGATTTATTTGTTATTCATAAATTTTGAACGAGCAAAGCTTGAATTACGCAGTGTCATATTTTAAAGAGCGTTTGGGAAGGGGGGGGGGGGGGGGGGGGAGGGGGAGGGGGAGGAGGGGGGATGTTGTTGATGGCTATAGTACAACCTACTGCGGTCTTACACTCGTTTAAAGCAATAATCATGATGCGAAAACAGAGACGATACCGAAGTATGGTCCAGTCTACACTCTCTAAAATCACTTCATTAGGTGAAAACAATAATAATGTCACAATTCCATCATGGTTTGCTAACTTACCCACATTATCATTATGAAATTTATGAGAACACCACAATTTATTGCAGTCTACAGTCTAAATAACAGTTTTTTTTTTGTTTTTTTTCAAATCACAGTTTTGCGCAGCACACACTCTCTGTAACGCGATTATTACAACAATAATATAACAATTTGATACAGTCTATGCTCTCTAAAACTCTTTAACCAGTATTAAAATAATGAAAATGTCACAATGCTATGCAGCCTCTACTCTCAAAAGCATACTGTTGTATTAAGAGATCTACCGTATCACACAATGACGTATCATTTTAATGCAGTACACATTTTTATTCACCTCACGTCATTGTATCAAAACAATGACAGTATCACAGTCAGTTCAGTGCAGTCTACATTCCTAAAACACGTCATCGTATTAAAATGGCAATTTTACAATCTAAGGCATGTACAGTTTAATGCGTTGTACAGTCTCTAAGGACACGGCACAATATCAACATAATGATGGTAGCACATTTCAGTGAGTTTTCAATGTACACTCCTTACGGCGCGTCATACACAATGGCGGGTATTAAAATTCAGCGCAGACTGCACTTTTAAACACGTCATTATTTTAAGACGACTACAGTATCACAATTCAGTTCAGTCTACATTCTTGAAAGCGTCCATATATTCAAACAATTGCATTACAATTTACTGGAGTCAGTTCTGAAAAGATACGCTATCATATTAAAACAAAAACACTAATTGATAAAAACACGTCTTTGTGGAATAACAAAGATAACGTCAACGCAAGTCGTCCACACTGTTTCTAAAGATATGCCATTATTATTCAAGCAATAGTAACATCACAACTGAAAGCATTTTACACTCTTTGAAACGCATCATAATTCAGTGTATTCTACACTGTTTGAAAACGCGCCATTAAATCCAAGTACCATGCACGCAAATAGCGCTATAAAAGCAACTTCTCTCAGTAAAGCCGCTGCGGGTGCAGTGGTTAGTGTTGCGGATTCCGGGCTTGGAAGTCGTGGGTTCAGTTCGGAGCAAAGACATTCATTTGTAGGATGATTTTTTTTTTCCACCCAGACTGGCTGAGTTTGCTATGGGCTTAAATGGAAAGACCGGAACAATGCAGTCGAGCCGCCATCAACAAAATGGACACCTCTCTGAAAGTGTTGATCAACTTCACTGACCAGCTCTGCAGGTGTCAGTATCTCTCAAGCCTGGTTGACGCCGGGATGTATTGAGAAAGGAAGTGCAGAGTACAGCCTTGTTGTGAAGTCTCTGAACAGAGTACAACTCCATAGCATCACCCTCATCCTCAGGCATCATGGGGGAAAAAAAAGATTTCTTTGGGTCTTCATGGTGACCTCAGTGTCGACGTCGTGTCCACTTTTATGGCCTTGGTGAGTTCTTGTCGGGACGGTCAGTGCTGGCAAGGTGGCGGGGGATGTGGTGAGGGTGGGGGTTCGTTGAATGGACGTGGTGTCGCTCCCCGGCGGAGGACACACTCTTATGCTGGTTCCGCGCTGATGAATCATTATTATCGTCAGTATGGGGCATAGTTGGTGGGAGGTGTCCTGTGTATGTTGGATCAGAACAGGTCCCCACTGAACACCACTGAAGTGACTCGGCAGCCGTGAATTCTCTGTTGGGTGTCTCTCATAATGACCTGATATTGACTGCTCCCCGTGGATGTCTGGTGCTGGGACTACATCAGGACAAGCTAGGGTGTGGCTGTGACCGGGGAGCCGGAACGAACGTCGGTGAGAGTATTAGACAGAAAATGAAACAATAATTAAAAAGAAAAACTGTCAGATGCAAGACATGTTTTAACAGCCAAGCCAAACACAAAGACTACACAGGCACTCGGAGTCTAAGGTATTAAAGATGCATGAGGGTGTGTATCTCACGATTGAACGTGTGATCGAAGAAAATGTTGAATTCCTCGGAGGATAATTCCAATTTGAAGTCAATGGACCGAATATTCATCATTTCGCTTTGCAGTTTAAATATTTTATGACAGTGAGACTCTCTGCTGTTATAGAAACAATTCTGTTTGAAAGTTCATCCCACGGGAATTGAATTCACCGGAGGAAAATCCAATTAGTTTTCCGTCCACTGAATTCTACCTGTGATTTTCCCAAGAAAAAAAATAGGCGGATAGAAGCTATTACAACATTGCTGTCTGGTGGCTGGCTGGCTGGCTGGCTGTCTGTCTGTCTGTCTGTCCACAACACACACACACACACACACACACACACACACACACACACACACCACACACACACGCAGGCACGTACAAACGCGCGCGCGCATGCACACAAACACACACACGCGTGCGCGTGCGTGTACACACAACTTGTTTATCTAATAGATGTGTGTGTCTGTGATGTGTGTGTGTGTGTGTGTGTGTGTGTGTGCGTGTGTGTGTGCGTGTGCGTGTGTGTGTGTGTGTGTGTGTGTGTGCGCGCGCGCGCACGCGCGTCACCAGACTCCTAGCCTGTGACAAGATCTCCCAAACGAAAGGGAGACGGTTCAGCGATCCCTTTCAGGCAGAAAACTGAAGTCAAATAAGAACATGAAGTCAAGCGCATCCTCACAGTTGTGTGGACAAAGCAGCGGCGGTAGATGTGAGTGACTGGCAGTTAGGGCTCTGATTACAGGCCGCAGTCTACATACACGCTCTGTAGGAGGTCTGGCACATTCCGCGGCAGACAAGTGGAGAGTGAGAGTGTTCAGCGATGTGAGGTGGTAGTGTTCACTAATGTTTTTTGAGAGAGAGAAAAAAAAATAGAGCGATGAACAGATGGCGATGACAACTCCAGCAACAAATAAATCTCTTGCCCTGTAGTCAGCTGTGAAAACAACAACGATATTTTGGATAGACAAACAGCAACCATTTGTTAAGAAGGAAACAACTGTCTCGCAATCTGTTCACGCGGTTTTACCCCCCCCCCCCCCCCCCCCCCCCCAGCAATTATGATGAAAACTGGTCAAAAATAGCTGTTGAAATACGTTTAATAATTTTGCTATTTTCTGGGTTTTTTTTTTTTTTTTAAACGCAAGGTGCAGTTAAATCGACAGAGTGATTTAACATATTAATCTTTCAGGGAGACTGGAATGCACGGATGGACGGTCAAATAGAAGTAGACTTACTTGTAGTCGGATTGTTTGTAAAATGTTTACACGTTCATCTTCGGATTGTTTGTAAAATGTTTACACGTTCATCTTCACAGAGGAAGACTATTATCTTCATAATGAGCCGGGGGAGGGAGAGGGGGACGGGGCGGGGGTTTGGAGTGTTGGAATGTAGAAAGCGTTTCGAAGTGTAGTTGGCGAAGTGGATAATGCGTCAGACTCTAGTTCCAAAGTCTGGGGTTCAACTCCCACTCGACATAACCAGACTGGAAGATTTTCTGTTCAGACTGTGAAGACTCCGGCCTCCTCCTTGTCCTTCGGGTGAATCTTTGAACCGATACGCCGTCTGTGAACGCATGTATAAGAATCTTACGCGCGCATTCAATCCCATTCCATGTTCGGAGTATTCCATTGTGTGGGCGTGGGATCGATGGTATGGAATAAACCGTGCACACTAGTGTTATATTTAGATATTCTCCCTGAAGATGGGGTGTGGCTTATTTAATGGTGGGATCAAAAACGGTTGCACAACGCTAAAAACTTCACAAACGGTAAACTCAGAGTTCTTGCCAAGGAACAGCGAGAGAGAGAGAGAGAGAGAGAGAGGGGGGGGGGGGGAAGGAGGGGGAGAGGGAGAGAAAAAGGGGGGGGGGAGAAGAGAGAGACAGACAGACTGACAGAGAGAGAGAGAGAGAGAGAGAGAGAGAGAGAGAGAGAGGAGGGGGAGAGCTATAATTTACGGACTGTGCCGATGACTCAGTCTGATAGGACATGGTCGAATGTTCATTTAGAGATCATTTGGAGGCTGATTAGCGTTAATTGATTATGTTGGGAATAATTGTCCGGAGAAGTTCACGGCCAGCCATGTCTGAAGCCAGCGACGAATGCGGTATAGTCTAATGGTTTTTATTTGTTCACACCTACCCATGAAGTCAGACTAAAAACTTGAAAGCTTCACACAGGAAACTCGATGGCTTCCTGCGGAGGAAGGGAACAGAGAGGGCAGAAGGACGGGGTGGAGAGGGAGGAGTGGTGGGGGGGGGGGGGGGGGGCAGGGCGAGGACGTAGAATGAGGTTGGGGGGCTGACAGGCAAGGGCAGCCGCTTTCAGAGACGTTGGACTTCGACATGTGATTGAGGAAAACGAGGCAGGTCTAGAATAAAGGCAGCACTCCAGCAGACCCTGTTTTTTTTTTTTTTTTTTTTTTTTTTTTTTTTAAATCAAAATAGCGAATACACGTGTATGTTGTAATACATAGCATGTGTTTATGTCCACGTCTATCGGCGCTTGCTTACCACCGTTATTACCAATTAATTGAGTTTTGTCAATACATCGAAAGCCCTATAATTATCCAGCCATTTGTATTGATATTATGCTGGAATTTGAATTTAAAAGTTTGTTGAAAACAAAAATAAGTTTTCAGCTAAAATTTTTTATTTCCTGTTTTATAAGTTTTGTAGCAATTTCTTTCACTTTTAGATATTTTCATGAATTTGCAGTTGATAAGTATTCCAAGAAAGGTTGAAATAAACAACTGCTCTGTAACATTATTATTGCAGGACACATCCAAGAGATTCTTTTTTGCACTATTCCTTGGTTTTTTCTCCCCGAAGCAATTAACGCGGTGGCTTCATCTCTAACTTCCTCTTCAAAATTCACAGACACAGTGTCCGTCGATATAAACTGGTAGGGACAGACATTTTGGTCATAGGAGAGGGGACATCACTCCTGCCCATTTGCTGTGATGCGGGGAAGCTGCTCGTTGATTATTCCGAGATCGATTTCAAATAGCTTAAAGTGCAAAACCCTGTTTGTTGTTTTTATTTACATGTTAAAAAAGGAAACAATAATAATAATGATAACAACAACAACAAACAACAACAACAACAACAACAACAACAAAAACACACACACACACACACACACACACACACACACACACCACACACATTTCTCTGACGCTATCAAAAACAAAAACACAACTGAATAAAGACTGAATAAATTCATGTTGTATGTGGCCCAGACGATCTCCGAGGGCCATGTCAGGGCTTCACCTCGTCTCAGGCACTATACACACAGACTGCTAACAAAATTTAAAACAAAGCTTCAGTGTGTGTCGTTCTGCACCGAAACATTTTGGAATTACTGCTCTTGTTGTTCTGCTACTGCTGCTTCGGCTTTACCTCAGGGCAGAGAGTAATGGTGGCGTGCCCATCCTTTGCGACACCTTTCACAGAGCTCACTGCAGTTCTTTTTCAGAATGTATGACTTTTGACTCTAATCTCCTTTAGTTGCAAAGTGAGGCGACTGCAGGCAGAGATCTAAACAAACCTGTAAAAAAAAAAAATTTTTTTAAAGAAAAAAGAATTAAGTATTGTATCCGCCAAACCACGAACTAACGAATCACAAAACTGCAAGGGCAGCTACTTTCAAAGACGTTGGACTTCGACGTGTGATTGAGGCAAACGAGGCAGGTCTGGAGTAAAGCCAGCACTGCGTTTATATTATTATTATTATTGTTGTTATTATTATTATTGTTTGTCTTGTGATTCGTGTGTTCATGTTCGGCGGATACAGTACTTATTTCTTTCTTTTTTTTTTTTTTTTTTTTTAAAGATCTAATCTCCTGTTATTCTGAACCGTTGTCTTACTGCGTTTGGCACGTTTGACTTCAAATGGCTTCACCAGTCTGCAGAGCTGTAAGTCTCACAAGTGACTTGACGGGGAGAGTGGGAGGGGAGGCGGGAAGGGGAGGCGGGAAGGGGGGGGGGGGGAGGAAGCCAGAAATTGGCGAGTCGCCATAACAGTAGCACTCCATGAGGGGTCAGAAAGGGAAAATGTTGCGATTGTCGTTCGAGGCCTGTCGGGTCAAAGCCCTCAAACTCCTCCCACCCCCACCCCCCACCTTCCAGTCTTTCCTCTCCCTTACCTCACCCCCTCCCTACCCCCTCCCTTCGGCTCCCCCCCCCCCTTCCCTCCTCTCTGTCTCTCCACTTCTGTCCTCCCGCTTCCCTGCTTGTAAGGCTTGTCCTATCCTTTCCTGTGCTTTTTCTTTCACACACACACACACACACGCACGCACGCACGCACGCACGCACGCACGCACGCAACCACACCACCACACCACACACACACACACACACACACACACACACACATGTATTACGTAGTCTAGATAAACGGGAAATAAATGACGAATAAG
>CM065738.1:23103695-23111195 GCA_033310375.1 Conus canariensis
AAACGCACTTATATCAAGAAGCCTATTGCAATCTCAAGCAGTCATCTTACAACCCCGCAAAACGCCATGCTGATGCAGTCCCAGTGGCGTCTCAAGAGTACCATTCTCCCCAAATCCTAAGACTAGACCGAGAACGCCAGCCTCTCATAATCCGAGAACGATAACCTCTCATAATCCCCTAACACCTTCCCATACACAAAGAACGCCAGTCTCTAAGAATCATTGTATACAGCTAGCAAAAAAAAACCTGAAGTGTGTGACAACTGTTAGGGACACCACTATCGTCCAGCTGTCCTTCCTGTTGGCTTCAGAACATTAAAAGTGCACTGACCACTCTCTAGACCGGAGGCGACCTCTTCCTGCCACGCTCACTGCTGGAAGCTAAAGACCAGCTGTCTGCTGTGCGGTCATCTTTGTTGGCGACATCATGACGGACACTCCGGACAACGCCTCGGTCAACGGGGTGCTGGGAGAGCCGGACAAGGTGTCCGTGGATGAGGAGGAGCAGCAGAAGTTCCTCAAGGTGCTCTGTGGATCCCTCGTCGACCTGCCGTCGCTCAGCTCCAAGATTGTCCGCATCTTCACCAGTTCCACGTTTACAGGTGAGTGTGTAGTGAGTGAGTGAGTGAGTGTGTGTGTGTGTGTGTGTGTGTGTGTGTGTGTGTGTGTGTGTGTGTGTGTGTGTGTGTGTGCTTGTTCTTCTGTCGTTACTCTTAATTTGATTGTTTGCTTGTTTACTTATTGAGTGATTGCAGATTAAAAACACTTATATATCGTAAAACTTGGAAAGAGAGAGGGTTAGTTACCGCCAAGGACACAGACAAACAGAGTACAGGACTAGACTCAGTGTCTAGTCCCGTACTCTGTCTGTGTCCTTGGCGGTAACTAACCCCCTCTCTTTCCAAATTTTGCTTCATTTTCCGCCTTCAGTCACTCCGTTGTGAAACTTTATATATTGTGTTAAGGTTACAAATTGCTGGTCTGCCTGCCTGTCTGCCTGTCCGTCCATTTTTCTGCCTGTTTATCCGTCAGTTAGTTCTTCCATTTCCCCCTTCAACCACAGAAGCCACCCCCCCCCCCTCTCTCTCTCTATTTGAGTGTGTGTGTGTGTGTGTGTGTGTGTGTGTGTGTGTGTGTGTGTGTGTGTGTTGTGTTTGTGTTTGGTTTTGGTTGCTTGTTTGTTAGTTTTAGTGAGTGATTGTTAAAAAAAGACATGCCTATCTGCCAATCTTCCTGTCTGTTTATCAGTCTGTCTGGCTGCTTTTAGTTTCATTCCCCATCATCAGTACTGCTCTGTCTGTCTGTCCGTCAGTCTGTCTGTCTGTCTGTCTCTGTCTCTGTCTCTCTCTCCTCTCTCTCTCTCTCTCTCCCTCCCTCCCTCCCTCCCTCCCTCCCTCCTCTCTCTCTTCTCTCTTCTCTCTCTCTCTCTCTCTCTCTCTCTCTCCCTCTCTCTCTCCTCGTGATTCCTTTTGGAATATATGATTGTAATGGAATATAAATTTTGATTTAATCCTCATAATGATACCTGCTAGACACTGTGACTGCCTCTTGTTCATATGGGATAATCATCTGAATCTGAATTTTTTTTTCTCTCTCTCTTCTCTGTCTGTCTGTCTGTCTCTGTCTCTGTCTGTCTGTCTGTCTGTCTGTCTGTCTGTCTGTCTGTCTCTCTCTCTCTCTCTCTCTCTCTCTCTCTCTCTCTCTCTCTCTCTCTCTCTCTCTTAAATCACTCGATCTATCCGTTTCATCTTTTTTTGAATTTACGTATGCATATTCATGGAATGAATTCATTTGAAGTTAATACGTTGTTTTAATTTTCACATTTTCTGAGCATTTTGTTGTTCATTATGGAATTGGCTACATATAAAATGTACACTTGAGTTTCACCCTCTTTGAATAATTTTTATCTTATCAAAACACTTACGTTTTTCTTAATGGTTCATTAGCTTTCTTCCAAACTGCCGATAAAAAGAGAGAGAGAGAGAAGAGAGAGAGAGAGAGAGAGAGAGAGAGAGAGAGAGAGAGAGAGAGAGAGCACTCGTGTGTTCTCTTTATTTTAACATCTTTTCTAAAGAGAGATATTAGGCAGAAGAAGGGATTGGTGTTGGAGTGTGCCGAATATATATGCATGCACGCAGTGTGTGTGTGTGTGTGTGTGTGTGTGTGTGTGTGTGTGTGTGTGTGTGTGTGTGTGTGTTTTATGTGTGGTGTGTGTGTGTGTTTTATGCGTGTGTGTATGATCAGTTTTGTTTGTGTGTGTGTGTTAGAGAGAGAGAGAGAGAGAGAGAGAGAGAGAGAGAGAGAGGTGAAGGTTGGGAGGAGGGAGTGACAGGTCAATACAAGAGAGGGAAATGGAAGGGAAGAAGGAAGAGAATGGGGTGTCAGTGAGTTGAAGGTGGTTGGTTTTTTTTTTTTTTTTCAGTTCCTTGAAGCATTCTTTTTCACGGTTAATTGTTATCATCCAGTTATCGTCAGCACAAGCAAAGGTCAATTTGATGATAAACTGGTTAAGTCAGTCTGCGTGGCTTTGTGTGTGTGAGTGCGAATGACTTGCTTGTGCTAAGTGTTCTGATTAGTGTGTACATGTGTGTGTGTGTGTGTGTGTGTGTGTGTGTGTGTGGAGAGAGAGAGAGAGAGAGAGAGGGAGTGTGTGTGTGTGTGTTGTGTGCACGCGCGCGCGCGCTTTTGTGTATGTGTGTGTGTGTGTGTGTGTGTGTGTGTGTGTGTGTACGTGTGTGCACGTGCTAGTATGTGTGTGTGTGTTATGTATGTATGCATGTATGTATAAATAATTAGAAAGACAGATATATAGATAGACAGCTACACACAGAGATAGGTCTTGAAATAGAAGTTCATTCGGTATGCAATATAGAAATGCTTCATCAAGCAAAACAGCTGGCTGGTTTTGCCGACTATCCTTAGAAGGGACAGTAAAACTAATGAAAGCACTCACTGTGGAAAGATGTCTTCCTATACCCCCTTCCCCGTTAAACACCTGTCTCTCTTTTTAAGTTGTGTGTTGTCACCTGGGACGCATTGTGATAGTTGTACCACTCCATGTCAGGAAACGAAAGGCATTGGGCGGGGTTTTGTCATCATTTCTATTTTTGCTATGTCCTCCTTCAACCTGTGAGCCCTTGGAGTGGTGTCCAGTGTTTAACTTGGGATTTTCTGAGGGTAGATTTTTTCTTTTTTTTTTTTAATCCTTGTGGATTTTCATCTCTGGTTACTGGTGTTGTCTACGGTGTCTGGTATATTTCCGCCTTTTAAATTTTAGACAAATTTCAGTCTACCATCGTATTCAAAATTCTTTATTTTTCCCGTCACTGAGTTCTCCTGTTCGTTTTGGGAGACACTGATCATGTGGCCAGTGGTGTCTAATTGACTTCTAATTTCCACCTTTTGAATTTCAGACAAATTTTAGTCCAACATCTCATTCAAAATCCTTGATTTTTTTTCCCGTCACTGAACGCACTTGTTCCTTTTTGGAGACACTGATCATGTCGCCAATGGCGTCTTCTTGATTTTCGCGAGTTTTCTGTTTGCCTGTACGGAAGTACTCATCATACAGCAGGTAACCAAAATCCAGTAAAAGCCTGATGAGCTTCTCACAAGGCGAAACAGCTTTTGCTTACTGGTCCTGTTTACCTCCCCTTGAGATGAACAGTGAAACTAATGAAAGCACTTACTGAAGAAAGATTTATTCCTGTACTCCCTTCGTCTTAAACGCAAGTCCGTATTTTAAAGTTATGTATTTTATCTGGGGCGGATTTTGGTATTTTGTTGCACTCTCTTTCAGGATGTAAAGACTCTCTGTCTTTGTCTCACTCCTTCTCTCTCTCTCTCTCTCTCTCTCTCTCTCTCTCTCTCTCTCTCTCTCTCTCTCTCTCTATATATATATATATATACCTGTATGTGTGTGTGTGTGTGTGTGTGTGTGTGTGTGTGCCTCATACGTATACATGTTCTGGTACTTTACAAATGGAACTGAAAATGTATTTAGAGGTTTTCAGGGAAAGATATAATTCAGAATAGAACAGAAAAAACGGGACAGAAAAACAAAGTCAGATAATCTATTATCTATAGAAAAATCTTAAATAAATGTTAGCGAACCGCCCAGAGAACGTGGACAAACGAGTCACAAGACGAAACACAACGCGTTTCGACCTCTTAGGTCTTCATCAGGTGAGACATAAACGAATAAAACAACGAAAATTCACTTAGCTTTGATCGCTTCAGATCACTTCACAGGGTTCAGCGCAAGGAAGAAGGCGTTTCAGGGTTCAGCGCAAGGAAGAAGGCGTTGAATGAAACGCCTTCTTCCTTGCGCTGAACCTGTGAAGTGATCTGAAGCGATCAAAGCTAAGTGAATTTTCGTTGTTTTATTCGTTTATGTCTCACCTGATGAAGACCTAAGAGGTCGAAACGCGTTGTGTTTCGTCTTGTGACTCGTTTGTCCACGTTCTCTGGGCGGTTCGCTAACATTTATTTAAGATTTGTTTAGATTTCTGCCTGCACTCCTGTCGCTTTGCAACTAGATCTATTATCAATAGGACTGTTTGATTGAAATAAAAATCGTGCGCTTGCGTAAATGAATTAAAATGATCTTGTACAGTGTGTCTATGGAGAATTGGAAGAAAATTGTTTACAGCGCTACCTGAGAGAATATGATCAGGTTTTTATGATTTCTACAGGTAAAAAAAATGTTTGGCGCATTCAGTTTTCAGGGCGACAATGAACCATCGACGCTCAAAGAAAGTTATCTTCTGTTAAATCATACGGCTTTTTTGTACGTTGATTTTGAAATTTGTTAATTTTGATAGTTTGCTAGGCAGCTTTTGAAATATTCTGGCAAGGATTGGGACAGTTCCCATAAACAGACCCAGGACAGCCCTTCTCCCCATGTGTAGCAGTTCTGTCTACTTTCTCATCACAACAACACGAACAGTGAGATGGTATCCAGATGTTTTTGTTCCTGTCAAAATTGGTGTATGGACTGACTGATTTAATTATTTCAGACCTTGTTTGTAATTTTAGTTAATAGTCTGAAGCTTTAAGCAATGAATCTTAAATTGACATAAGAAAGAATTTGAAATATACTTGCTTGAAGTTACGTAAAGCCATACAGATTTGCTGTAAGTTCGGCAGTAAAAATTGTTCTGCTTGTTCCTAGAGTTGCAGTTTCTCCATTTTTATAGCACATGTCAAATATGCGTAGCCGGCCTTTTTCTTTAGTACTAATCTGTCTGTATGTACTTTCATGTAATGCTGATACTTATATGAAAAACTTGTCTCAACTGCGGGTTCTCATAAACATTTTAGTGGACGCAATTTCTTCGTTCCTCTAAGGTTAGGATTCACGGACACACACACACACACACACACACACACACACACACACACACACACACACACCACACACACACACACACACACACACACACACACACACACACAGTGGGTGATCTTATACCCTGTTTGAATGTCTTGCATTTCATGTCTTGTCAGTTTTTTTCTATATTTTTCCTTTTTCTTTTTTACTTTGTGTGTGTGTGTGTGTGTGTGTGTGTGTGTGTGTGTGTGTGTGTGTGTTGACAATAACTCTTGTACCCACGTTACCTTAGAGCTAATCAGGAACTTACAAAGGTTCACTAACATGGAAGGATCTTGTCCCAGTGGTTACTTAATTCTAGACTTTAAACAAGCCTGTTTGTTTTCCTCAATAACTATTATATGTTGATTTCAAGGTAATCCATTCAGAGAAAATCCTAACAATTTGGTTGAAGACTTACAGTACAGAGCAGTATATACAGTCATTTTTTCCTGGCTTAAGACTCGTGTTTAAAGTACGGTGTTTGGGGTTTTGTTTTTGTTTTGTTTGTTTCTTTGTCTGTCTTTTTTGCTTTCTCTGAAGATAAATGTTGCACTTTACTGACTGTATATTTTGTTATTTTATCAATGTAAAATTTATTTCTGTGACTGAACCTGCATAAAAGTTTGTTTTTTTTTTTAACCACTTTCCACCGACAGACATATATTATTTGATTATTGAAAGAAACAGACACACTCCAAGGTACGAGTGGGACCCAGAGAAGTACTGTGCTCAAATGCCGAACCAACCAGCTGGGAGCAATCCTGCACCATCTTTGGGAGCCTGCGCTGTGTTCACTTTGGATGCAGGCACGCACAGGGCATTCCATTAAGACGTCAAGGGACGTAACTGCCCCTGACAGATGCCCCTGTGTAATGGCCACTGGACACGACACGACAGAACCTCCACGGGAGCGTTCCTGTGGGTGTACCAGCCAATCTTTCAAGACTGCAGAGCCCACAGGCAAAAAAAAACCCACTACCGCCAAGCAACTGCCATGTGCGTCCCGCAGCCTCACTCGTCGCTGTTCCGTTGACAGGTGAAGACAGTGCACGCTTTCGCCATGAGATCTTACGTGCCCTGTGAAGAGAATCCCAAGTCACACTCTTTCCTGCTGTCAACAGAACTTTTGCTGTGGTCAGTGGGTCTGTCCTCACCGTCACTGGGCCTTTCCCCAGAGTCTGCCCAAGGCAGACAAGGAAAAGATACATCCGAAGGTGCGGGTGAAACCCAGTCAAGTACTGTGCTCAACTGCCGAACCAACCAGCTGGGAGCAATCCTGCACGACCTTTGGGAGCCTGCGCTGTGTTTACATAGGGTGCAGGCACGCACAGGGCATTCAGTTAAGACGTCAATATCGCTCCCTGACAGAGGCCATTGTGTCATGGCCACTGGACGCGACACGACAGAACCTCCACGGGAGCTTTCCCATGGGTGTAGCAACCCATAATTCAAACTGCGGAGTCCACAGGCATGTCTACATATAGGACTAGAAATACATTTTTAGATATTTTGCCTGGTGGATCAAATATTAGGATTGAAAACAAGAGGGGGGGGGGGGGGTTTATAACTGACCCTTGATAGATTCCCATTCTGAGATTTGTGTATCAACAACTTTTGTTTGAATATGTCAGTTATTGATAATAAAAAAAAATGATATAATATGTTTGATCTGACGGATCAGTTTCTTTCAGCTCGAGCAAGTGCCGAGAATTTTGCATTTGATCGTGTGCTTTATCCACAAAAAGGTTGCTTATACGCATTTGCACTCGCAAATTGTTTATGTTGGTCGATAATTTCAGTGAAAGTTTTGTTGTTGATCGATTTATGAGAACTACATTTTCTGGCATGCGGTACAATTCTTTTCAAACTAATTATTTCCAAAAGTTCTCTCGTGATACTGTACACGTCTATTCGGAATAGACCTTTCAAAAAATAAATGTTAAGACACAATAGATGTGAGTGCTAAAGATCCGTAGTATAAATGTCAGTGGCACGTTTAGCTAGTTTTTTTTTTAAACATATACAGAAACCCATAGGCTACGGACTTTCTGCTCCCTCCCTCCCTTCCACCCTCCCTCCCTCCCTCCCTCTCTCTCTCTCTCTCTCTCTCTCTCTCTCTCTCTCTC
>CM065738.1:23118695-23131195 GCA_033310375.1 Conus canariensis
GATATGAGAGCCTGCGATTACTGGACCACGAACACAAATGCCTGTCTTGATCTTTCTAGACACTGTTAACACTTTCCCCAATCTTGCAATGCACGCAACCGCGTGGGTTCGTCCACTCGGTTAGTTCAGCCCTCTGCTCGCTCTTACTCACCACCCCACCCCCACCCCCACCCCCACATACACACTCGCACCACCCATCCCTACCCACAATCCTACATGCATTTTACAAGAAGGGATTGTCGGCTGTTAAGATCAGTACATGTAGTCATTTCTTACTTACTTAATTACTTAGGCCCATAGCTCAAGAGTGAGCATAGGCCATCGACAACACTCGGCCATCGCACTCGGTTCTGGGCTGCTCGCTGAATGTCTGTCCAGTTGTCCCCTGCCTCTTTATCTCTGCCTCAGTGTCTCGCCTCCAGCTGCTGCGAGGTCGGCCTCTCTTCCTTTTCCCCTGCGGGTTCCATGTCAGGGTTTGGCGTGTGGTGCTGGATGCTGGCTTCCTGAGTGTGTGTCCAATCCAGCCCCACTTCCTCTGCAGAATCTGCTTGGTTCCTGTCCTGCTTGCTTCCATAGATCTTCATTGTTGATCTTCTCTGGCCATCTGATTTTCAAGATGCGCCTCAGACAGGTGTTGATGAAGGTCTGAATATTTTGCTGTATTGCCATGGTCATTCTCCAAGTCTCGCAGCCGTAGAGCAGAACCGACTTCACGTTTGAATTGAAGCTACGCAATTTTGTCTTCCTTCTGATCTCTCCTGAGGCCCAGATGTTCTTTAGCATGATGAATGCTGCTCGCGCCTTGCCTATCCTGGCCATGATGTCTCAGTCGGTGCCCCCCTGTAAGACGCGTGTTTGCTCATTTCAAAACAATTTTCACGCCTGTCTAGAGTTGATTTTCAACCCCTGGGTAAGACTTATCAGCAGACCCAGTCTGGTTTGTAGCCCGACTCACCTCAGGTAACCATGTCAAAGACTGTCGCGTCATCAAACTAGATTTCATACATGCTACTTTCCTAACAACAGCGACAACAAACAGTAAAAAGAACAGTGAGCCATATTCACACATATTCAAAACGTTGTAAAACTGGATTTTTCCCCCCCACAAAATCTTATGTCAAAAGAAAAAATATTTTTCCTCTTTAGATACTCAGAAACATTATCCGGTGGAATATCCCTAAACAGGATCTTCACGGAGTTTGTTATTAAATGTTTCTGTTGAGTCTTAGTAAATCCCAACGTCATAAACACATATTTCATTGTGAGTTGCACATCACTTTGCACCATGGAGCACCCTCATTTCCAGTATTTCAAAAAGAGTAGCCCACGTGTGATCAGCACAAAACTTGTTTCTGTTTGACATACGGAAAGATTTCTTTCATATTTGAATAGATTTGAAAAAGTTGATCATCTGTTCCTTTCCATCCCGCTTTCCAGAAGCTCTGTAGCATAACTATGAACTTATGTGTTACTTCACCCCTAATATGTGACTGAGACAACCTTTATTCTGTGATACGTGGAGGGCGGAACACGGGAATGGGAAAAAAGCGGCGGAAAGATATAAGCACACACACACACACACGCACGGACACACACACACACACACACAACACACACACACACACACACACACACACACACACCTCTCTCTCTCTCTATCTCTCTCTCTCTCTTTCTCACACCACACACACACACACACACACACACACACGCGCGCGCGCGCGCGCACACACACATATTAAAGTAAATGAATAAACAATTAACAATATAAAAGGAAACCTTCAAGCATAATCTTGAGGATCCAGACAGAATACGTGTGTGTGTGTGTGTGTGTGTGTGTGTGTGTGTGTGTGTGTGTGTGTGTGTGTGTGCATGCGTGAGTGCGTGCGCGTATATGCGTGTGTATATGAGTGTGTGCATGTGTATATGTGCGTGTCTGTGTGCATGTGCTAATGTGTGTGTGTGTGTGTGAGTGTGTGTGTGTGTGTGTGTGTGTGTGTGTGTGTGTGTGTGTGTGTGTGTGTGAAGAAACAGCGTTTCAAAAGCTTCATGTCGGTCACATTTACATTTTACAAGTGTTAGGGAGAGGATACATTCTAGCTGATAGTTATGAAAATTCCCTTTCAATGATCTTCTAAAGAAGATTGAAGTCGATAATAGAATTGTGACGCTGAAGAAACAAATCACCGATTTCACCTCTGTGTCTTTGTCTCTGTCTGTCTGTCTGTCTGTCTGTCTCTCTCCCCAGCCCCCCCCCCCCCCACCCCCCTCCTCCCCTGGTACACACTCAACAAATCTCTGTCTGTCTTTGATTCTCTCTTTTCTCTCTCTCTCTCTCTCTCTCTCTCTCTCTCTCTCTCTCTCTCTCTCTCTCGAACATTTTTGTGTTTACTCAATAAAATCGAGTTCGAGTTCGAGTTCTCTGTCTGTCTGTCTGTCTCTGTCTGTCTGTCTGTCTGTCTGTCTGTCTGTCTGTCTGTCTGTCTGTCTCTCTCTCTCTCTTCTCTCTCTCTCTCTCTCTCTCTCTCTCTCTCCTCTCTCTCTCTCTCTCTGTCCGCGCACGAACAGTGGGAACGTAAAAACAATCATCACTGCACCAGGAATGGTGTGTGTCATTCTCATTACCTTGCTTTCTCGATTCTCTGTTGTTGTTTTCTTCCAATTCACGGTGACAGATTTGACCCTGAAACCATTTAAGTTTTGTTTCTTGATTAATTCAGGATTCGTTTGACTTGGTGTACATCCTCTCATTAGATGAAGGTATCTGTTTTCTTCGGCTGGCCTTACAGTGCTCAGGCGAATGGCAAGTACTTGATAGCAGTGAACATTTCTCTTGGTAATGGGATCAGAGTAACCCTGACTAAAGAGTCGAAAGTCCGTGTTTAAAGGAATATTGTTGTAAATCTTATGTCAGAAGCCGGACTGAGAACAAGAGATGAATTGCTGTTCCATAAAATCTAATAGGTGGTAGATATTTAGTATTGGGTGGAACAGGAAGTGATTTTGGACAAGACTCCTGTCTCACTATTTTACCGTATATTTTTGTAGTTACTCTTGTGAAATGTATCTCTTTTTAAAGCACAGTCCGGAAATAACCATTGTTTTAATGATATGGCCAGACATGAAAGAATTAATGATAAATGTTGGTGATGACTTCCTTTATTTATTAGTATTCTGGTTTTCTTAATTATGCCGAGAACATAATTATGTTGACCTATGTTAGTTGTCGTCTAAAATATACTGAAATATCTTTTTTGATATGAAAAGAAAGACACACATCTTTTCCCCAAGCTTCATTTGTTGTAAATTTCTGTAATATGTGGGTCTATTTAGTAGCTATCAACATTCGCACAGTAAAATCATACCTGTTTTGTTTCTATTTTTCAGTTCAGTTTTTTTTTCTCAATTGAGATAGTTTTCGTGTCCATTTGCAGCTCGTGTTATCGACGTGAGGCTTGTTGTGTGAGTCAGTGTCATCTTGCGATAGCTCAAGTGGGTACAGGAAATCCGATTATTTTGTCTGGCCTTGTTAGATGACGGAAGTCGTGTTTGCACTAAATAGCTGTAGTTGTTGTAGCAGCAAAAGCAGACAAAACACTGGTAATTTATTGAATATAATAGCATTGACAATGGTCATTTGTTAGCCAGCCTGCTGTTTTGAACTGAAAAAGCTGTTCTTATTAACGATCACTTTTTGATACCGATTGTGGGAAGTACACTCATATGGCTTTCAAATTTGAATTGCATGCGTGCATTATAGGAATGAATGTATGCATTTCTCGAGAATGTTATGTAAACGTGCATGTATGTGTAGAGACTGCAACAAACGTTTCTGCGCTTATGCTCATCCGCGCTTCTTCATATTTCTGTGGCAAGTTAAGCAAGACGTCAGCAGAGGCAGTGTTGACATAAAAGATCTGCCAGTACAATTCTTCCACCCGAGGCCTGCCTCGGAACACCTCCTGCCCAAGTGGCCATTGTTATTATTTCCACAAGGCATTTGCAGACACGCTTTATTGCGGCTTGCTTTTCGGCCTTAACGAGAGCTGCCATCGCTCCGTTTGTTTGGAGTCATGGTCAGCTAGTTCCCGGTGCAACCATTGCCAGCGGTCACCGCAATGACAGGCAGGTGTCTCTCCCGCTGAACATGTGGCCTCTTCGATTTCTTTATCTGTCTGATTGGGTATCTGTCTGCATTTCTTTCTGGTTCTATGTTTTCTGAAAAAGCAAACCAAATGTGCGTTAGGTCGGAAAACGCATACATTCATTGTTAAGTTTTATCTGCGAAATATCCTACT
Source organism: Conus canariensis (assembly GCA_033310375.1). NCBI lineage: Eukaryota > Metazoa > Mollusca > Gastropoda > Neogastropoda > Conidae > Conus > Conus canariensis. The sequence continues at coordinate 23,122,994 of CM065738.1, forward strand.
ATTCAGGCACTTTGAATGCTTTCAAGATAAAGGCGTTCAAAATTGTCGCTTGAAAAACTAGTTTTTATTGGCTTTTTTTTTATTTTACAGTATATGGCACCAAACAAACAAATAAACAAAATTGAATGAAAAAGGGCACAACAAAGATTACACAAGTCCTAGGGGTTAACGAGGCAAACAAGAAATCAATGTTACTGAAAGATAAATTCACGTTTAGGCTACAAAGCATTGTACATAGGTCAGTAAGGGTTAAAAATGGGGATGAGACACAAACAGGAAACACACATGCACCATTACACTAAGAACAGACAGACTGCGTTGGAATGTACGATTTGTCCATAACGGACATTGCTTTAATTCGTTTATCTATTCATTTGTCCGTTTGCTTGACGTGTTGCACTACGCAGCTGGCTGAGTATTGTAAACTGTTCCTTCGTTAGTAAATACAGTTGTGGCCAGTGCGTGCTTCCCCTCCACGAACGAAGCCCACAGTGGTGTCAGACATGAGGAGACAACTCCAACTCACCCAGTGGACATTTGCGCTCATGGACCGAGCAGACTGGCACGACTCGCTCAAGAACACGGCTCTCATCTTGGGGAAGTGGCGTGTCAACACTGACCTGGAGTCAAGTGTCGACGGACCAAACGAAGGAGAGGAGGATTTTTATACCAGTGAGACAGATGGGACGTGTCCCTCTGAACGGGGCCGAAAAAATCATTGACCAAACTGATTTCAGTTTGACAGACCACAGGTACTTCGACGGCTTAAGTTTTGGGGGTACCACAGAGCGGATGCGTCAAAGGAAGAGAAAACACAAGGGGTTGATTAGATTTAAGGTAGGGAGAGTTGGAAGGGGTAGTAAGGGAGACGGAGGAGGGGGGGGGGGGGCGATTTGATCTTTGTTCCTTCCCAGTGGCATTATTGCAGCGTTGTTAATTCCGGCGCCTTCATACACGGCCACATTCAGGAAGTTCTGTGGCAGCCTCCGCACCGGCATTCTGCAGGGAGCAGTCAAAAGGGGACTTCATGGGGCAGCCTACCTAGGGGAGACATCTCTCTTCTTTTGGGCCACTCTGGTGGTGATGTTCCACAAGGCAGGGAATCGCCCACTGAGCCCTCGGCTGACGACAATCACTGCTTTGTCTCGGGGCCAGCTCCAACAGGCATCATCCTTCGAGGGCGGGGGGTGGGGGAGGGGGGAGGGAGGGGGGGGGAGTTAACGATAGTTCTCATGAACTGGATGATAGAATTTGACACGAGCTCATCACGGGCTTAGATATTATGATATAAACAGAAGTCATATCTATATCTATCTATATCTATCGCTATATCTATGTATCTATCTATCACTTCTCTCTGTCTCTCTCTCTCTCTCTCTCTCTCTTATATATATATATATATATATATACAGAGAGAGAGAGAGAGAGAGAGAGAGAAGACAGACAGACAGACAGACAGAGAGACAGAGAGAAGGAGAGGGGGGGGGGGGGGGGGAGCGAAAAACACTTTAAAAGAAACTGAAATGTCAGTGAGTGGTCCTCGTCTTCCCATTGGAACCTATAGCACACCAAACAGCCCCACAGACTCGACACCTTCAGAACATCTCAGAAACATTTGCCTGTGGTGAGAGTGGAACCTGTAGGACCAGTCACCCTGGGCGCCCTGGCTACTCTCATCATTGCACCGTGGCGACTGGGGCGGGCAATGGGGATTTGTTCAGGGGATCCAGGGTCCGACTTCTCCTCGTCACCCCCTTCGCATCACCCTGCCCCCGTGTTTCACCCGCCGCCTCCCTTGTCCACCCCCCCTCCCTGGCCCTTTCCTTTCATTGTTCACCTGACACCTTTCTGAGGTGAACAACTGAAAGGCAATGCATATCTAGATCTGCCTTCAAGAGGGATTGCGATGGTTCCCTCATGCAGCTAGTGAAGGGTTTTCATATATATATATATATACATTCCCATTTTCTTCATCTTCAGCCCCCATTTTTTCTTTTCTTTTTTTAATTTCAAATTTTTGCCAAGTCATTACTATAATGATGGAAGAATTGTTAACCTGCACTTGTTTACCCCCACTACTTAATTGTGAAAAACTGAAAGCATATAAAGGAAACAGAATCAAAGAAACGCCATGGCATTAGCAACAAGTATTTAGTTCTCAGTGACCTTGATCGATCCCTCCTTTGTAGTCCTAGTCCAACCCCCCCCCCCCCCCCCTTTTTGTCACATCCTCTCCCATTTCACCTCCCCCCTCCTCCCCCTTCCCTCTTTGGTTGTCATGTGCAAACTCGTGTGGTGGCTGTCGTCTGTCCCCTCACCAACCACCCCACTTCCGTACAACCCCCTCCATCGTCATCAACTAACACAATACCGTGTGGCGGCAGTCGAGACACCTTAAAAAAAAAACAACAACAAGCAAACAAACCGAACCCATCCTCACCTTCACTGAACGACATGGTCGACTGCTACAGACAACCACGGTGCAGGAGCTCCGTAGTTCAGACATGGCACTGTTGTTGGGCTACTCCCGTGATGTTTCGTAGTCGCAGCCGACCCACAGAATCCTGATGAAATTCATCAGGTGATAAAACCAAGAGTGAGTGGCATTTACAGACTCAGCTGAGCCCTGAAACATGGCGTGTGGAAGAAACGTTTTCTTTCTTTATTGATTATTCTCACTTTGTTCTCCAAAAGCGCAAGTCGATATTACGTTCTTTGGCTGAAGTACTCTTTTGTTGTATTCTTTTGATGTACGTAAAATGAGCTAATTAGTATTACATTCGGAATCTTTGCGGTACTGTTATTGGAAACTTGGAAACTTTACTACATTCGGAAGACGACTGAAATCTTACAAACCAGAGAGAAGAGAGAGAGAGAGAGAGAGAGAGAGAGAGAGACGAGACAGAGCAGAGAGAGAGAGAGAGAGAGAGAGAGAGAGAGAGGAGAGAGAGAGAGAGAGAGAGAAGCATCTACACAAGATGGTGCGGTCAAAGGCTCCAGCAGAAATAAATGCGGCATCGTGTATCGTCTTGGCAATCATATATCAGTTACAAAAGACTTTCAAGCGATTACTCCATACAACCGCGCCAGGCAAACTGGTGCGAAGTGAAATCCTGAAACGTTGGGCGATCATGTAACGCACTGTCACATCGATCATGTTTGGCCTCGTCGATAGATTGACCTAGGATCGTCTCCACTTGTACATGTCCAGATGGATCATCTAGAGTAGCACAATGGATTAAATCAGATTTCGATCTGACCAGTAGTGGAGAGGTTTTAGAGACTTCAACGAATCGAGTTTCATTTTTCATTTCATGTGTATAGCCCAGCCGACCGTAAAGAAGGGGTGTGTGTGGTGGGGGGGGGGGGGGGGGGGGGGGGGGGGGGGGTACCAGGGTTGTCATGCGAGTTGGGTGACCCTACATTCATATGTAAAAGAGAGGTAACGGTCAGATCTCTGATTCAGCTTCATTCGTTGAAAGTCCACTAAATCTACGAAACACTCAACAGAAATGTTGTCTGTGGGAGTCAGAAACGAAGCCTTCACTAATCACGTCCCGCCGTCTTTTTTTTTTTTTTTCCCCCCTTCACCTCTGCAATGTACCATAAATAGTAATGTCCGCTGATTGGTCCTTGATTTATGCGTAATTCATACACGCGGAATACGGAACGGCTCTGTCTGTATATGAAAAATGGCCACGAGCCACTCGTACCCGCGCGCAAATTGCGAGACTTTGCGATAAGGGTTGACAGGGGGAGATAAACGTCGTCTTGATCGGGACGTGAAGTCGAGGCCTTCCACCCACTGTGGATTGCAAGTTGGAGGCAACATAATGGACTGCCAGATCCCCCCTCTACCTCCCTCCCTCCCCTCTCTCTCTCTCTCTCTCTCTCTCTCTGACTGTGTGAAGAGACAGGTGGGGGTGGTGATGGGGATCGGTACTGCTATCAGCGAAATCGACTGGGTTGCGAATTGGATAGTGGAAGGTCGAAAAGGGGGGTGGTTTCCATAGATGCGCGCCCGTGTGTGTTTCTGTGTTTTGGATTTGTGTGCGCCACTACTCCTCCCCCCCCCCCCCCACATACCCGTCTCTCTCTCTTTCTCTCTCTCTCTCTCTCTCTCTCTCTCTCTCTCTCTCTTCTGTATGTGTGTGAGTGGGGGAGGGGGAGGGAAGAAATAGGGTAAGAGGTATGATAATTAACAGGAGCATCACAGAAATCGGCTAGGATGTGGATTGAATGGCGGAAGGTTAAACAAAAACGGTTGGTTCCCACTAAGCGCCCGTGTGCGTGCGCGTGATTTGGATTTTTCTGCGTCCTCTCTCTCTCTCTCTCTCTCTCTCTCTCTCTCTCTCTCTTCCTTTTTCCTCACCTAACCCCTTCATAAAATCAAGCACCCCAAACATCGTCACTGTCGCTAGAGACGGCCCGTGAACACAACACCAACTTCGACCTTGATAGTGGCATCCGGGTTCACACCCATTGTTATTATCCTGCGCGCAGCGAAGCACTGCGCAGAAGGCTTTTGTTTTCAGCTCTGTTTGTTTGCATACCAGTCTTTCTGTCAGTGAGACAACAACAACAAAAAAAGAAAAAGAAAAAAAAAGCTTGAGAAAACTGAAAAAAATTACGAAATTTATCAAAGTGTATTTATTGAGTCAATAATCAATACAGTTTAAAGAATAAGAAAAGAATTGCGATGTTTTTTACGGCTTTGACCTTACTGCGTTAGGGCACAAAGTGTATCTTTCAAACCGCTGTATTGTGGTGTGATTTGCTGACGTCAGCTCTGCATATGGCATCATGTGTGACTCATGAAAGGCCTGTGCTGAGTACTTTTATATCAGAACGTACTTTCTATGTTATAATTCGGTGTTAGGGAACATGACATATGTTCAACACAATACACTGGTTGCTTTTGTTTTGCTGATCCATATAGAAGTAATTAAGTCTCACAACCCCGAGTTGCAAAACTAGCGTAATGCCAGCAAAAAAAGACGTTCGCAAACGACTGAAAGTAGAGAGAGGGACGCAATTTTCACTGTCGCTGGTATCAGCTCAAATACGCTAGACTTTCGACCATTTATGTAGAAATGGTATAAGCAAACAAAATTGCGTCCTCTGTACTTTCGGTGACTGTAGCGCGCAGGATTTACGTCTCTTTCTCAACCACTCATTTCTGATGTCTGAACCGAAGTGAAAATACCCATCGTCCACTGATAGTGACGAGGCTATCACAAAGTCAGTCCCATCTCCATGAATCTGAACACGGAAAAGGTGTGGCGTTAGAGGTGAAGAGGGTGTTAAAGGGGATTAGAAGCATTGTGGACAGCGTCAGGGGAGCCAGATAACAGGTTTGCCTAACAACACCATTCTGGGCGTAGCATGTTCGAACCCCGCTCACACACACACACACACACACCACGCACGCACGCACGCACGCACGCACGCACGCACGCACGCACGCACACACACACACACACACACACACACACACACACACAAACGCGCGCGCGCGCGCGCTCAAACAGAGAGAGAGGAGAGAGAGAGAGAGAGAGAGAGAGAGAGAGAGAGAGAACCCAATCCACATACACACATTTGATATGTGTATACTTCCAACTATATGCAAAACTTTTAAGTCCCCAGCAACATCTCTCCCCCCCCCCCCCTCTCTCTCATCTCTACCCCCCCCCCCCCCCCCAAAGATAATAATTGCAATAATGATTGCGATGATGATAATAATAGCAGTTGTATTGACAGTGATGATGCGATAAAAATAATGATAATATGTAATTCAATAAAAGAAAAAGAAAAAAAAGAAGAAAAATAAAGCCTGACCGACTAACTATCTCACCACCACCTGCGATCGATACGTGGCTACCAATCGTACGGCGTCACTCAGAGAGAGAGAGAGAGAGAGAGAGAGAGAGAGAGAGAGAGAGAGAGAGAGAGAGAGAGAAGGAGGGGGGGTGGCAGGGGTAGAGAGATAGGTGAGACCACTATCTATGAGGAGAAGTCCCAGAACAAAGGGTGCAAAAGGCAGATCTCCGCCCGGCCCAACAGAAAGGGGGATTAGGGAGATAAGTGACCCCCACCCCGCGCACACTTGTGGTGTGGATGACTGGCTGGCCGGGGGCCAGGGGTTTGTCTCTCGTGTCTCACAGAGGGGTGGTGCGGCCCGACATGGATTTGCAGCGGGACCTTTTGACGATAATGGCATTGACACAGATTATCGGTTATCACACCATGTGGGAGTGGTTATTGGTCTGTGGTGTCGAGCTACGTCCTGGTTTTAAACACATACATGTGTGCACGCATACACGGAGAGAGAGAGAGAGAGAGAGAGAGGGGGGGGAGGAGAGGAGGGGGAAGTGAGAGAGAGAGACAGATGCGAATATGGAGGAAAAAAAGTCTCAAACTACTTGCCTTGTTCACCTAGTTAGTAAAACCAAGTTATTCAACACTGTTTGATCAATCTTTGAATGAAAAAGGAATAGGAAATATGTAATGCAGGGTATATAACTCATCATCACTTTTTTTATCACGTCTGCAGGCAACTCCTTCAGAGCAAGTTCTCTCTCTCTCTCTCTCTCTCTCTCTCTCTCTCTCTCTCTGTGTGTGTGTCTGTGTACGCGTGCGCGCGTGTGCGTGAGTGCGTTTGTGTGTGTGTGTGTGTGTGTGTGTGTGTGTGTGTGTGTGTGTGTGTGTGTGTGTGTGTGTGTGCGCGTGTGTGTATGTGTGCTTGTTTGTGTGTTAGTGTATGTGTGTGTGTGTGTGTGTGTGTGTGTGTGGTGTGTGTGTGTGTGTGTGTGCGTGCGCGCGCGCGCGTGTGTGTGTGTTACACACACACACTCTCACACACACACACACACACACACACACACACACACACACACACACACACACACACAGAGTTCAGTTCACATTGTTTATAGTCCAGCCGACCACAAAAGATCATATTAGAACTGTCACCTCGTCAAAGTCATTTCTTACCACACACACACACACACACACACACACACACACACACACCACACATATGCATGCACGCACGCACGCACACACGCACGCACGCACACGCACACACACACACACACACACACACACACACACACACACACACGTTCTCTCTCTCTCTCTCTCCCCCCCCCTCTCTCTCTCTCTCTCTCTCTCTCTGTCTCTCACACATGTGCGCGCGGGCAAATAGATAGATAGATAGAAAGATAAATGAATAGATAGTTAAACGCAGAGAGAGAGAGAGAGAGAGAGAGAGAGAGAGGAGAGAGAGAGAGGGGAGAGAATGACTTGACAGACCTTCATTTAATTATACAGTGCTTTGTTGGTTGCGATCCCATTTCACATCCATGCCCACCTAAACTGATTGTGATAAAGACGACGGGGATGACCATACCCGGAGGATGAGGGAATGGGGATCTATTTCACTGTACACCGAAGCCACCAGAACGACAACATGCTTAGATAGGCAATAAGAAAAAATGTTTATGTTTATGACCGGCGCAAGCCCACGTCGACCTCAAAACGCCTGGATGTTCTATATGCTCATCAGCAATAGAACTTGTATCTCCAAGTCCAAGTCTGTCAAACTCCAGGCCGGACAGTAATGAAATGATCACAGGAGGACGATGGAGGGGGGGTGGGGGTGGGGGGTGGGGGGGGGGGCTTTGACGTTACGCTGTGGTGCTATCTAAAATCGTTCACAAATGATTAACAGAAACTGTCTGAAAGGGAGTGGGAGAAGTAGACTGTGGGTGGGAAGTGAGTTGAAGAGCAATTTTCGTTTGAATGCTTGTAAGTTTTGCATCCCTCTATTGGCTTTTATTTTAGTACTCAAGGTCGCAGTGGTCACTTCAGAGAACAACCGCACTACTAAAAGTCAGAACCGCCAAGAATCCCCCCCCCCCCCCCCCCCCAACATAGCTGAACCGCACTTTGGCTAAATTAAACTGATTACAGTTTAAAAGGTTTTTGTTGTTGTTGTCTTTTGTCTCAGTCAAAAGGCTTTACGTCTCATTACCTCCTCCTAAGAGAACTGACATAACTTGGCAATTAGAAACCTTTGCTGCGTCGGATCGCTTTTCACGGCAGCTAGGCCTATGGAACTAATCTTCTGGTTTGCCTTCAGCGTCGTTAGCCGACTTGATGGGGGTGTTGTGTCCATGACATCACCGAAACGCAAGCCAT
>CM065738.1:23136195-23148695 GCA_033310375.1 Conus canariensis
ATACTACTATTTACTTTTTATACATACACAGAATAGTAGAGACAGGCAGACAGACAGATACAGGGGGAGGGAGAGGGTGAGTGAATGAATGACGATGATTATTTAAACTGGCTATGCCCTTACGAAAGGGTGTGAACAGTACATATTTTGAAATTATGATTAATGTTTCCAACAAAATGTACGCGCATGGACACCAAGATATTTTATCACTCCAAATAAAGAGTTAAAATACGAGAGACGAACGATTTAGAAAGTTTCTGTTTACTGATGCGCATTTAGATGGATTTAGCTGGTGCTATTTCTGTCTGTGTGTTCGAATGAACTGCACCATTTAAAGTGGCATGTTGACATTTTTGGAGGCTGCGCGCACCGTAGAGGGTTTGATGTCTACAAGTCTACGCCCTCTTCTCTACCCTATCCAAACACTCCTTGTCATTCGAATCAAAGACTGCAACGCATTGTCGTCATACCCCCCCCCCCCCCCCCCCCCCCCCCCCAATTCCTTATGTGTTCCGTGCGTGGCAGGTGGTGGACATGAGATGGGGCGTGCGAGACGAAGCCACGGACGATCACATGACCACACAGCTCTGCATGCAGGAGATCGACAACTGTCAACGTCTGTCCATGGGGCCCAACTTCATCGTGAGTACCTCTTCCTTGCTGTCCAGCTGTTTTCATTGGCTCATGATCACTTGGTCAAGGGAAACGGACAGGGAGGGAGAGAAAGTAGGGGGGGGAGGGGGGGGGGGGCGGGGCTGGAAATGTTATATGGTACAGACGAATTCATACATTGAAACTGTCTTGTGGAAGGTTTTCTGTTTTTATAACGTTCGTTCTGCAGTTTCTTGTGGTGTGGTCAGTGGTTGCCACTCTTCCCTTGATTGAGTTTGCTTCTTTGTTTCCAGTCGAAGGGAAAAGCCTTCACATCGTTGGTGTACTTTACGTACACTTCTGTGTCCCACTGTCTCTGTTTCTGGTCATCTATCCTGCGTAGCCAAGCGAATAAGTTGGGATAAGGCTAGAGAGCCAAAAGAAAAAGCGAAGTGAAAAAGAGACTGTGTGTGTGTGTGTGTGTGTGTGTGTGTGTGTGTGTGTGTGTGTGTGTGTGCATGTGTGGATTTGCACGCGCGCGCGCGCGCGAGAGAGAGAGAGAAAGAGAGAGAGAGAGAGAGAGAGAGAGAGAAACAGAGACAGACAGACAGAGACAGAGAGATACAGAGACAGAGACAAAGAGAGACAGAGGGAGAAGAAAAAGGAGAAGAAAAAGAAGAAAGAAAGAAGATGAGAAAAGAACAAAAACAGAGAAGAGCGCGGACGAGGAGGAGGAGGAGGAAGAGCAGGATAAGCTGAAAAAAGTGTGCGCACTTTTGTTTTAAATTGAATGATTCTCAAACTTTTGTGGGTCACATCGGAATTTTGAACCTCTTACTGGTTTAAGAAAGGGGACAAAAACGCAATTTAACGAGATCCACAGCTTCAACCGATATTGCTCACATGCATGTGTACTATTGTGTTGGTGTTCTTTGATAAAAACAAAACAAAACTCATGTTCGAACCAAAAACGCGAGTGGTGACGGGTTCAGAAAGTGAATCCTTTTCGAAGTATTTGCTGTAGGTGTCAGAATTCTCTTGGGCGTATCCACCCGTAGCATCAGAATTCTTTGGGCTTATTTGCATGTGTTATCAGAATTTTGGTAGGCATATTTGCTGGATGCGTGGGGAGCTGTCTTATGTGTAGTTGCCAAAGGTATCAAATTTTTTCAGGGCATGTCTGCCTCAGACTTCAGAATTTTCTTCTGGGCCTATTTGCGAAAGGCGGTAGATTTTTTTTTTTTTTTTTTTTTTTCAGAAAGATGTTTATTCCTGAGCGTAAAATGTTCTATAGGCATTTTCTTTTGCCTGAAAAGATAACTACGTCTGCGAGAATTTTCCTGAGACGTGGGAATTCTTCTGGGCTTATTTGCCTAGGCATCTGTATTCCTCAAGGCGCATTTGCCGTAGATAAGAAATCTCAGGGAGTATTTGCCAGAGGCGTCAGAGTTCTTCTTACCACATTTGCTTGAGGCATCAGAATTTTCTTAGGCGTATTTCCATTGGAAACCAGGATTCTTTGGGATGTTTTGTCTCGGCATAAAACTTCTTCTGGACGATTTTGGTCAAGGATCAGAATTCTACCGGTCGTATTCGTCTGAGCAACAAAATTCTTAATAACAAAATTGCCTGAGGTTTCACAGCTCTATTGGATTAAGTTTTGCCAAGATTGGTGTATTAAGGAGAGTCATGTGATTACAGTGGAGAACGTATTGCTTAAAGGTGACCTTTGCTGAGGTCAAGGTTACAAGCACTGTCATTCCCTGTCTGCAGCAACAGCCTAAAGGGAGGCAAGCTTGGAACGTGGAAATAAATGGCGCCTCTCTGTTGTTATTGATTTTCTGAAAAGTTATCAATAATGTAGGCGGGGTATTTCTTTTGGAAAAGGATAACCAGTTGATGATTCAAGATCGGCTGTTTCATGTCTTCAGACCATGGTACTTGCAGTGATGACGGGGTTCTCTCTCTCTCTCTCTCTCTCTCTGTATGTGTGTATGTGTACGTGTGTGTGTGTGTGTGTGTGTGTGTGTGTGTGTGTGTGTGTGTGCGTGCGTGCGTGTGTGTATGTGTGTGTGTGTGGTGTGTGTGTGTGTGTGTGTGTGTGTGTGTGTGTGTGTGCCCGCGCGCGCACGCGCAGGAAGGTAGGGTGCCCGTAGCCATGGAAAGGAGGAGGGAAAGGGATGGAGATCGTGAGGAGTGCTAGGGAAAAAGGGAAAGAAGGGAAGAGAAAAGGGATGAGAGATGGGAAGGTGGGGGCGAAATCATGTGCAATGTGAAACTCAATAGCTGTATGTCGGGGATGGAAAACAAAAAAGTTGTTTAAAACCGAGGTCATTTGTTTACACCGAGGGAAAATTTGATAAATTCTTAACGAACATTGTCAGACATTCAGTTTAGCCCGAGTCTCACCTTCGAAAAGCCCACAACAATGTTTCAAGCTATATTTTTGTCCACAGTTCGTTGAAATATTGCAGAACAGACATTTGCAGGGGAGGAAACGAGAGGGGGCAAGGAGAAGGGGGAAAGGTGTGTGATTTGACTGCGTTTGTCGTCGTCGTCGTCATTTTCATCATTGTCAACATAATGATCATGACCCTCTACGACAAATCGAAGTCATGTTTTTCATCATACACCCCCCCCCCCTCTCTCTCTCCCCCCCTCCCCTCTCCCCTCTCCCCTCCCCCACTTTTTCGTCTTTTTTTTTCATTATAATTGTTTATGTTGTTGTTGTTCATCTTTTTCGTCTTCTACTATTACAAGTACGACGACTAGTACTACTGCTAAGACGACTGTTCTAGTACCACTATTACTGCTGCAACTGCAGTGAGGCGAGCACCACTACTGCTGCTGCTGCTGCCCATGGTACGACTACTACGACTGTTACTTGTACTACTACTACTATATTACTACTACTATCACTGCTACAACTGCTGCTAAACTAATACCACCACTACTACTGCTGCTGCTGTTGTTACTACTACTACTACTACTACTATCGCTACTACTATTACTGCTACAACTGCTGCAAAACTAATACCACCACTACAGCTGCTGCTGCCGGTACTACTATTACTAACACTGCTGCTGTTGTTGCTACTACCACTACTACCAATTCTACTATTTTTTTCAATGATGCCTGCTCGTTATCTGTTTCTTTGTTTAACTGCACTTGATTACCAACATTTTCCTCTGCTTGTCGTTATCGCTCAGTCGCTCGCGTTACCTGTAGTTACTCAGCTCACCCGTACCCTTTCCACCTTTTTTAAAACATTCAAATTAACAAAAGTAGTAAAACTTTGATCAATTGATGATATCATCTGTACAAAAATTGAAAAGAAAGAATTGTGAATTTGCTTTTCGTTTGAATATAGTTACTGTTTCTTGAAAAGTCATACAAAATAAGTTGCAATGCCAACGAGTCTAAACAATAGTCACCAGATGGATATCAACTTAGTACAAGGATTGCGCTTTTTTCTTTTTCTTTTCTTTTCTTTTTTTTAACCAGTGAGCAATGTAACGATCTCTTTGGGGAGTTTACAGAGTATGTATTGAAACGGTTACTAGCTTTTTCAACATTTGCCAGAGAATAAGAAGGAAAATGCCATGGGCAGATCGTGTAAAGTCGTGTTGTTTGTAGCCGACCGCCAAGGCCACATCAGAACCGGGGCAGATTTTGCCAAAACAAGTCCAGCGACCAACAGATCAATAGTTTGACTAGGGCTACGATCTAAAATACAATTACACACAAAACAAGGTCCAGAGTAACGCTTAATTTAAACTTAACTCGAGACAGAAAAGCGAGTTTTCGGCAACTATGAGTCATCCACGTCTCCTGCTGACCGCCTTATGAGGACATTTGTTTTCTGTATTGCTAATGGCTGTTATTGGTAACGTCTGAAGAAAAAATATTTTAAAAATTCATTCATCTGTTTTGTGACGTGTGTTAAAATAAGCTTCACTTTGCACTTTTTTTTTCTTTTTAATTTAATTCAGGCTTGTTTTCAGTAACCCATAGGCTAGTCTGATTTGGTCTCATAGGACCACCATCTGTCAGAACTTTAAATCCCTTAGCAGATACATTAAGTATTAGAACGGCCAGGGCGAAATGCCTGTGTACAAAGAACTGATCAACTGAGGCTCAGGCATATAGGCTAGAAAGAAAGGAAACCCACGGCGTAGAATCAAAGTTGTTTTTTTTTTTTTTTAAGACTTCAGTGGGCGTAGAACTCTGCCTCATTTCATTTAGGCAAAGCGTCACAGCGGTGCCAAAATGGAGATGCGTCCTTCAACTCTCACCTTTTTCACTGATCACATTTTCAGATCACCCTCGAAACCCCGATTGTTTATAGATCATGAAACGGAAATTTCGCGAAACGTTCCGTAACACGGCCAGTCAACAAGCATGAAATATGCCGAACTGTTGGAGAATCATGATGTACACACAAACAAAATGCATGGAATTTTCTTGAAAATTCGGGAACCATGACGCATTAGCTGGTCAAAATGCTAGGGAGATTCAAGAAAGTTCGAGAGCAGTTGAGGTAGTAAAACTAATTTTAGAAAAAAAAAAATGCATGAAGTATTCCAGAAGCAGTTTCTAGTTCTTCCTAAAAGCCTTTTGCTCTCTGGAGACGATTTTGGAACCAAACAAAACAGAACAAAACTTCATTTGCGCATTACGTTGCCCGCGGATGCGTCATTTCATAAACTAGCGTCACGCGGAACTCGGCGCATCTAAAGGGGAACAGACCACTGCAGCCGCCATTAGTTCCACGCCGGACTTATTGATCGGTAACCCTTTGCAGCCCGCGAGCCTTGAGGGGCTTGAACCTCCATAACTAATACAGGAGTTGACCAAACCGCTGGGGACTGTTGATACAACCAGCAGCCTTGAGATGGGGATCGACACCACTCCAAGTTTCTGACCTGACCGTTATTGAACAGGACACCGCTGACCTCGCCTCCAAGTGGGCTGCATGCAGCTGTGTCACTTACCCGAGTGAGATTTTGTTGACATTGAATGAAATAAAGAAATAACAACATGGGCTTTTCTTTGTTTTGGTTTTGTTGTGTTTTTTTTTAGAAAAAGCGAAATAGCACCGGGAACGTCTCAGTAGTGAAGGATTTCGTCCGGTTGGTCATACGGGCGTTACCTGAACAAATGTCGTCACTATCCGAAGATAATATTTATTATCTCGGTAAATCCAGCGATCTCCCTTAGAAGATTAAGAATCTGTTTTGATACCATTGCTACAAACCCAAAATTGAATATTCTTTATAACAGAAAGAGTGACAAAAACGTACGGACATAATTTATCGTTTCTTGACAAATGTAGCCGCTACTGCTGCTGCTGCTGCCGCCGCCGCTGCTGCTGTTATTACTGTTGCTTTTTTCAATTGTCGTTGCAAATTTGAAGGCATTGGTCAAGTTGTTCACAACAGAGATATAGTTAGCGCAGGAGTAACAGGATTTAAGAATTAATATACTCCACGTATGAGACTTGCTTTTGTATTATATTCCACACGCATTATGTATTAGATTCACAGCACCAGTTTATACAATAAATAAAAAAGGCACTGTGTGTCTCCGTGTGTGCGCATGCGCGCGTGTTTGAAACAAGAATAGTGTGTCTGTGTGTCTGTGTGTGAGCATGCGCGCGCGTGTCTGAAACAGAATAGTGTTTTGTGTGTGTGTGTGTGTGTGTGTGTGTGTGTGACAGAATAATGGCGCAGTCGATAAAACGGCCGAGTGGAGACTACTGCCCCCCACCCTATTCCGTCACCCTTTTCCGTTCCTTTCCTCCTTTTCCACTTCTCCCCGACCCCCCACCTCCCCTCATTCCCAATTGACCCTTGTCCCTTCCATGCCCCGCCTCCAGTGTTGGAACATTTGATCGCGTAAACCCGACACTAAGAATAATATCAAATCGGCACGTAGGTGGTAAAGAGGCTCTGTTGTCTTTCCATTACAGATTTATAGTTATGTGTTTGCGTGGTTGTTCGTTAATTTGGGACCGGGTTCATTAATGTGGTATCGTTAGAGGGCTTACATTCCTCCAAGGTTACTTCTTCTTTTTCTCTCCCTTCTCTCCATTGTTTTCTCCTATGCGTCGTTCTGGCCCTCGCCCCCATCCCCCCTCCACCTCCCCCAACACATCACCTCCCCCCCCCTCTCTCTCTCTCTCTCTCTCTCTTCTCTCTTTTTTCATCTTCCCTGTCTCTGTCGTGTATATTGACCCTATTTTCGCCATGTATTCATTTCAATTTTTTGTGACAGATTGTTTGTGTGTTTGTTTGTTTCTTTTTTTTTTTTTTTTTGATTGATAATTCTGTTCTTACACCAACGGTTTGTAATTTCTATGTCCATCTAAAAATGTGCCCGTATTTTCTTTGATTTTCCTGACTTAAGACCGGATAGGAAAAAAAACCCAACACAGTGGTGCCTAGCGCGTTTTCCCCTTTTCAAGAAACATTTGTTCGTCGTTCGTTTGTTTTCTCTCTCTCTCTCTCTCCTCTCTCTCTCTCTCTCTCTTCTCTCTCTCTCTCTCTCTCTCTCTCTGTGAACTGGCAGTTCTGCATGCATATTCCTCACAGTATGTACCTAAAAAGCTCGGATTCTCTCTCTCTCTCTCTCTCCTCTCTCTTCTCTCTCTCTTCTCTCTCTCTCTGTCTGTCTGTGTGTCTGTGTCTGTGTGCCCGCGCGCGCGTTGGCTGATAGTTAATGCAACCATGATTATCCAAACTATGAATATGCATAACATGTTCTGTATCTGGCAGAGTCCCTTTGAGGGTGCGGACAGAATGCGTTGGTGAGAGGAGGAGGGGGGGGGGGGGGGGCATGAGGGGGGGGGGGGGGGCTTCGGCTGTTTCGTTTTAACAAGAGTTTCCTCTTTGGACGTGTGAGGCTCCTTTCTCTGACCTGCTGGTACTCACGTTTCCCTCACTCCAGCGATCGAAATCCCTGCAGTTGTTCCCCGGCGTACCGGAAAGCGTGATTTTGGAAAGGGGGAGAGGGGAGGGGAGAGAGGGGGGGGGGGGGGAGGGGCGTGCTAGGAGAGTGGGGGCTTCTGTGGGTTTTATTGTAATTACCCCTTCCACTCCACAAACCACACCCTCCTATTCTTTTTCTCTTGCAACACCGTCTCTATAACAGGCTGCACTACCGCCCCTTTGACACTTTTCACGCCTGACGACTTTTTTTTTTTCTCTTTTCTTTTTTGAATCTCTACAGACTTCTCATTAAGTCTCCCACTGTGCGGCCAGCCAGCGTCAGATCGACATTTGTGGACAAAGCCCTTCTAGTTCAGGTTCTTGCTTCGAAAACTTGCAAACTGACTGGAGCAGACCTTTGTCCTGCATGGAACAGGGTTGGTCAGTCCCATCGACTAGGACAATAACCACACACGGGAAACGTGACATGTGGGGAGAGGGGAGACCTACCCTAACACGACCCTGACCCCAGCCGGAACGAAATCAATATTATGTAAATGAGAAACGAAAATGCACGCCTCACCCTTCCTTCTTCTCCTCCCCTCACCTCCCCCCCCCTTCCAACACGCACACACACACACACACACACACACACACACACACACACACACACACACACACACACACACATTTTGCTCCTTATTCTTTTTTTTTAATCTTTCTTTTTTTTACTTTTTTTTTCTGGTCGCCCGGGGATTGAACTCATTATTGATCAAGAATACTGAATCTTGTAGCGAAGATGCCAACGCTTTTATGCACATGTGACTCAGGTTGTTCTGGTGTGAAGAATTGGATTGTCATGCGGGGCGTGTTAGTCGGATGATGATTGGAGCGAAAGGCTGGGGATCTGGCGACCGTGAGCTCAAAACACCCAAAGGGGTCGGATTGTTTTCTTTTGAAAACCCTCTCCCTCCACGCAGTGATACGTAGGTGTGCTGCTGGTTCACTTCAGAGAAGGCAGCGGAAGGGGAGGGGTGGGCTCCGTCGTCCATAATGCCGTGCTCTACACACGTTGAATCCCTGACACTTCACCTCCCCTTTGCAGGATGGGCTCCGTCGTCCATAATGCTGTGCTCTACACACGTTGAATCCCTGACACTTCACCTCCCCTTTGCAGAATGGGCTCCGTCGTCCATAATGCCGTGCTCTACACACGTTGAATCCCTGACACTTCACCTCCCCTTTGCAGAATGGGCTCCGTCGTCCATAATGCAGTGCTTTGCACACGTTGAATCTCTGACACTTCACCTCCCCTTTGCAGGATGGGCTCCGTCGTCCATAATGCTGTGCTCTGCACACGTTGAATCCCTGACACTTCACCTCCCCTTTGCAGAATGGGCTCCGTCGTCCATAATGCAGTGCTTTGCACACGTTGAATCTCTGACACTTAACCTCCCTTTGCAGGATGGGCTTCGTCGTCCGTAATGCCGTGCTCTGCACACGGTGAGATTCAAACAATCCAGGCCCCCCTGCCGTCTGCAGGCTGTGGGACTTGAACTTTTAAATTGTCATGGAAAGTGGGAAAAGACGAAGAGAAAGTTTGGGGTCGACGGTTAGGGGGAGGAGGGGTGGGGGGATTGAGGAAGGGGTTGGAGAAGTGGACGCCGTAAATAAAAGGTGCGCATGTACGTTCGCGGATGCGTCCGAGTGTGTATGAGAGAGAGAGAGAGAGAGAGAGAGAGAGAGAGAGAGTCCGTGTTTGTGATCTTTGGGTGTGATCGTTTGTTGAAATTTATGTCCCCATCTAAAGCCCATCTTAACAGCATGCGGCAGAAAAATGAGTTATGTGACAAGTACTAAGGGATATTTTTTCTGTATCCCTGTAAGAGAGAATGTCCGGATTTAGTTGCATGTCCAGAGAGAGAGAGAGAGAGAGAGAGAGAGAGAGAGAGAGAGAGAGAGAGAGAGAGACTCTTACTCTTCTTTTCTTTAATCTGTAGCTGTGATGTCTGTAAGGAAAATGTTAAATGGTTCTTATGAAAAGGGACGGACATCAATTTAAAGAACCACTCACTGGCAGCCATCATCTCGCGCAGATCGTAGATGTACCGTGATGAACGCTTGGATAGTCAGACGTGTTCAGTGCTCTTGGGACTCGCCGTACGTGACAGAGCAGAGGTTTCAAGACCGTTCCTGCCTACACGTCGCCCGTCCACGACTTAGTTGGCCTGCCTGTTGGACGTCCACATTCACCGTACCTGGCAGGATGGTCTCAGACAGGAGCTTAGCCGTAGGAAAATGATGACTGGCAAGCTTACGGTGTCTTTAAACTGCGAAGAGAGGTTCTTGTGTGCATGCGTACGTATGGCCTTCCCGCTGGACAGAACCCTTGGCGTTATGCTTGTTTGTTGTTGCCGTTGTTATTGCTGTTGTTGCTGCTGTTTATCGTCCGTCGTAGTCGATGATGACCCAGGGCATCACACTGAAGAGGGTTGAGCTTGGTGTGTCTCACTGTGGGTGTTCAATCCGATGCGGGCATGGAATGCTCGGATACCACGAGGTCTGGGGGCATGTCTTACAGTCGATGTTCAATCCGATGCGGGCATGGAATGCTCGGATACCACGTGGTCTGGGGGTGTGTCTCTGTAGCTGTTCAATCCGATGCGGGCATGGAATGCTCGGATACCACGTGGTCTGGGGGCGTGTCTCACTGTGGGCTGTTCAATCCGATACGGGCATGGAATGCTCGGATACCACGAGGTCTGGGGGCGTGTCTCACTGTGGCTGTTCAATCCGATGCGGGCATGGCATGCTCAGATACCACGTGGTCTGGGGGCATGTCTTACAGTCGATGTTCAATCCGATGCGGGCATTGAATGCTCAGATACCACGTGGTCTGGGGGCATGTCTTACAGTCAATGTTCAATCCGATGCGGGCATTGAATGCTCAGATACCACGTGGTCTGGGGGCATGTCTTACAGTCGATGTTCAATCCGATGCGGGCATTGAATGCTCAGATATCACGTGGTCTGGGGGCATGTCTTACAGTCGATGTTCAATCCGATGCGGGCATTGAATGCTCAGATACCACGTGGTCTGGGGGCATGTCTTACAGTCAATGTTCAATCCGATGCGGGCATGGAATGCTCAGATACCACGTGGTCTGGGGGCGTGTCTCACTGTGGGTGTTCAATCCGATGCTGGCATGGAAAGTTCAGATACCACGTGGTGTGGGTGTGTGGGTGTGTTTGGGGGGGGGGGGGGGGGTCTCACTGCGGCTGTTCAATCCGATGCGGGTATGAGGAAGAGATAGCCCTGGGCTGATCAGTCTCGCGTTTTCTTTGGGCTTCTGCTGTCCTGTGCTTCATAAGAGTCAGCACCTCTGCTGCTAAAGCTCCCCCCCCCCCCCCCCCCCAGGCAGGGCGGTCTAGTTCTACCGGTTACCAGGGTCAGTGTCAAAGCTCTTCAGTGATGTCCTTGGGAGTTTCCTTGAAACGAGTTTTCTGTAGGTGAGGCAGAGAAACAGCCTGAAGCACCGATTGCCGAACCATGTTTATTGTTTGTTTTGTTTTGTTTTTCAAATTAATGTTTGCTGTTGAATATGTAGTTGTACATTCCATGCAGGAGGAGAGGTGCCAGCAGTGACTTACAGAGTTTCAGTTTCACAAGAGAGTCAACAGAGCCGGATTACCAAGTGATAGACTTTTCTGAGCCGAGTCTCATTTAGGTCCCTTTTAGTTCACCATCAGAGTATGAAAGGGGTGATCCACTACTTCCAATGCCTTTCAGTCAGTGTGATCTTGAGTATTGCTGGTATGCAGCTGTTGACTTTGGTTTTCAAAGAGCTGATTCCATTCCGTGCTTTTCGCTTTAGTCTAGTTTGTCTTGTGCTTTTCCCAGACTGGTGGTAGATCCTTTAAGCTCATCATGTGCCTCGCTTTCTCCTGTCGTTAGCAAAACGTGGACTGTAGTGAGGCCGACCCCCAGTGAGTCATGGAGGTCCTGAAGTCCCTTATTGTTTCTTGTAGCATGTATGCTAAAAGGAATTCGAATGATGAATGATGAGCCAACCTTGCCACACAAATGTGGGTAGTTGGAAGATGTCTTGAAGATTGTTGTTCAGCGGAACTGCACTGGATCTTTGTAGAGCTCTGCGATAAGTAGAATGAGATTATTGTCAAAATGAAAATTCCCGATAATCTGTCACTTATCACAGGCATGGTCAAGGGATTACTTCCAGTAGGGATAATGTCGGTGACAAAAGTGCTTCACAAAAGAATAAAGATAACAGATCCCAAAGCAGCTGACCAGAATGCATTGGAGAACCAGGATCTTCAGGCAAAATGAGAGAGGCCAGAAAAATAGAGAGCCAACGAATACGATATGGTGCGTGCAAGAATCTAAAGGGAAAAGAAAAAGGTCAATAACAGGGTACGCCAAAGCCGCCAGCAAAATTACAACACTCCGTAAGTTTTAGAGAGTAAGAATGGTTTCCTTCTCACAGGTGGATATCTGGTTTGACTGCCCCGGGTGGATAGAGCACCGAGCTCCATTTCAGAGGGTTGCAACTTCAAACCCTTAGGCGCCAAACATAGCAGTTGACATCTCCGCTGTCGGTCTCGATTATCAATGTAGTTTTTCTTGTAGTGTTTGTAGTGTTGAAAGCGTCTCCCTCCTTTAACACTATTCCCATTATTACTGGAGGCGGTAACCAGCAAGAAACCTGAACCAACTATCCCTGCCCATAATACAGAAGTCTTGGGGAGGTTGACCACGAATTGTGGAAAAACGGTTTAAAGACAAGCCGGAGTTAAGGCACACTGAAGACTGGGCAATGTTGTTAACACAAACTGCGCTCCTTAAGCGACATTGTTTGTAGCCCAGCTGACTACAGGGGTCTAATCGGGGCTGAACAGTACACCCGGGGTGTTCCAACGTTCACAAAAAGAAACAGAGAAAGAAGCGCTCCGCGTTTTCA
>CM065738.1:23151195-23168695 GCA_033310375.1 Conus canariensis
CGTGCGTGCGCGCGCGCGCGCGTGTGTGTGTGTGTGTGATAAATCTGAGCTAGATCATTGTCATAATGACAGAGGATTGTTTTCCTGCGCTTATTTGTTCCCTGTTACTTTAGTTATTTGGTCAAAAAAAAAATCGAACATGTACCATTGCTGCTTGCATAAAACCTCTTTTGAAACACAGAACGATTCAGTCTACGCGCGTGCGCGCGTTTGAGTGGTGTGTTGTGTGTGTGTGTGTGTGTGTGTGTGTGTGTGTGTGTGTGTGTGTATGTGAGAGAGAGAGAGAGAGGGGGGGGGGGCAGAGAGAGAGAGAGAGAGAGGGAGAGAGAAGGTATTCATTGTGTATATTACCAATCTCTGACCACGCTAAAACGGTACCCACTAAAACACCTTCGAGTTAACCGCCCCTTCTAACCCTTACACCCCCTCCCAACCCACCCATCCTTTCCCTCCACTTCCCACCCACCCACGCCCATCCTCCATCCACCCCGACCCCCCTTCCACCCCTCCACCACCACCCGCAAGTTCTGTCTGTCACACTTCAGTTACTGACCGCCAGAGAACCGACGACAACGCAGGAGGGACACGACGTCATCAGTAAAGCTGGTCTGTCCCTCCCCCCCCCTCCCCCCCTCCTCTCCTCATTTTCCTTCTTACCAGCTGCCGGTTCCCCTCCTTTGCTCCTCCCTCCCTCTCTCTCTCTCTCTCTCTCTCTCTCTCTCTCTCTCTCTCTCTCTCTCTCTCTCTCTCTCTCTCTCTCCGTGCGTCTCATTCCATTTGAAAACAGAGCGCCCCAAAGCTTCTTTACTGCTCTTGTAGGACCGTCGGAGGGAGAAACCCTGAGCCACAGGCGCTAGTGTGGTGGGATGGGGATGGAGGGAGGTGGGAGGAGGGTGGGAGGAGATGCTGGTTCATCCTCTCTGTGGCATTCCTTATCCCGACTCCTCCATGAACACACCAGAACAAAAATGTTTGGACGAAAAATCGATAGAAATGCAATTATTGATATAATTAAATTGCCTGTTAAAATGGGGTACAAGGTGTTGCAGAAGTTTACAAATTTCTGACTTTGTGTCTTAAAGAAGCTCATGATAACTGACGTCATCAATATCTTCTTAGAAATCTGTAGAAAGGGGCTACAGAAAAACTGCCCGTTGTTTTAAAAGAGGCTTCATCGAGCAATAGTTTTCTTTTTAGGAGCTGTTTGACAGGAACGATTCTTTCTAGATACAGACTGATCTGTGTTTCTATGATCGCATCTGTTCACACGAGAGAGAGAGAGAGAGAGAGAGAGAGAGAGAGAGAGAGAGAGAGAGACAGAGAGAGAGAAGAAAACAGACAGACAGACAGACAGACAGACAGCACAGAAGCCTCATTTTAGGTACCGAAGCAAACGGATAAATTCAAAACGTACAAGTCTAGTCTGAAACTGTAAATGTATTTTCGGAAAACAAATAGTCTAACAAATATTTTTCACAGAGAGAGTGAGACAGACAGACAGACAGACAGACAGACAGACAGAGATGCAGGCCGAGAGAAAGACAGAGACAGAGTTTGATATCATGTTTTGTGGTATGACTGGCTGTTGAATAACAACACCTCAATCCTCCTGTCGTCTGTAGCCTTTTCTGCAGCCCTTCCGATCACCTACCAAAACTGAACATGAAATGAGGCAGGGAACAGTAAACAACAAACAATAAACAAGTAAGGTAATTCTTGCTCCCATAAGGAAACCTAATTCGGAGTAACTTTTATTCAAGACTGGCACCTAACCCAGAGTAACTTTTATTCAAGACTGGCACAATAAAAGTTACTCCGAGTTGGGTTTCCTTATGGGAGCAAGAGTTACCCTACTTGTTGATTGTTTATAGATCACATACCGTTTCACGAGAGGACAACCGTCATTATGCTTCTCGTGATCAGCATGATCATGGACCACAAGAGAATACTGACACATAGTTTTGAACGCCGTTACCATTACAAACGTTAGTTTTCACGGCTCCAGCTCACTTGCATCGAAACTTGTACTAGAAGAAGACACAGCTACGTTCTGTCATGCCTTTTATACTGTTTTAGACAAAATGTTACACATGTGTCGAATCAGACGACAGTTTGCGTTCAGAGTTAAGCAAACTAAGATTCTAAATGCACTCGATTGCAAGATTGTAACAACAAAAGCAAGTCATGTCTGCAAGGCGATTCGGTGTCGTAAGCAGCATTCCTCTGGAGTTATGTTTTCTTGTGGGAGCAAGAATTACCCTACTTGTTTATTGTTTAATGTTCTTTGTTGCCAAAAACAAAACAAATTGGTCCTCTGTTGCTGTCGTGGGTGCAGTTATAAGCACTGATTTATGTTAACTAGTATCATTTTGTTCAGTGTGGGCGATAATATCCAGTCCAGTTTCGAACTGATTGACAGATAATCAACACTGTATGGCCGGGGATGATTGTGGAAACCAGAAAACCAGATTTGTGATTGACAGCTAAATCGGCACTCGATGAGATAATTGTTTCGTGGAAACGAGAAAGGCAGACTTTTTTTTATTTTATTCTATCATTCAGTGTGAAATCGAACGCTTGACACTAATCGAACATTTAGATTCAGTCATCATTCTGCCCATGCCGCCCAGTTTCCCTTCCCTCCTCCTTGCTTTTCTCCTCACTTCTCGGTCACACCCCCCCCCCTCCCCAACCTCCCAACCCCCTGTCTGTTATACCTGCAAACAGCACGTCGGCGGTTTCAAATGTCCTTCCAAAATCGCGGCAGTAATCACACGCGCACTCTTACATTCAGTCGAGCTGGCTGGCAGACGTTGAACAACAACAGCAACAAAAACAACAACAATAACAATGATAACAACATACGCGCGCGCATGCGCACACATACATACATATATATACACACGCGCGCGCGCGCGCGCGCGCGCGCACACACACACACACACACACACACACACACACACACACACACACACACACACACACACACACACCTCTTTACAGACGAAGCAAACAGATATTGGAAAATAGTGGTTTTCCAATGGAATAAATAAGTCGACTAACTTTCAAACGCATGCAAAGAACTGCGTGTGTTTCAGTGTCATATCTCTAACGATGAAGTTATTCACTCATAGACCGCGTCCACAAGTAGGCTAAACCGCCCCTCTCGACGGCGTTAGAAATTGTATCATGTGACAGTAAAATTAGTTACGAATGGAGTGAACTAAGATTTTTTCCTGTCATCGGCTTTGTAGGATAAATCTGGTGACAAAAATGATTCACGCACATGCGTGCAGTGACGGGCTAGAATCGACGGCGCAAAAGAAAGAAGGGAATGTAATAATAATAATAATAATAATAATAATAATGACGATGAAAAATGATAATGATAACGCTTGTGAATGTTATTGGTGTCTAGTATTACCAACTCAATGCGCTGTCATCCACTCAAATTCTCACCAATAAAAACCACATCCCACATCCCTCCCTGTCTTACAGAAGCGCTGAGATCCCCTTGCCTCCCGTCCTCCTTTCCAACCCCAATTCTGTTTCTCTAAGGGAGAAAGGAAATGGGCAGGCTTCGAGGAGACGCGTGGCGAGAGTGAAAGCAGCATGGGGAGCGGAATGGTAGGGGGTGGGAGCGGGTGTGGCGTGTGTGTGGGGGGGGGGGGGGGGGGGGGGGCGAGGGTGTTTGTGGTCGATGTATACATCGACTGCTGTCGGAGCCAATTCCGCAGCCAAGGACGTAATGAGGCCCAATTAGACTGCCTCTCTCGCGCTCACAGTCGCCGGAAATTTGGCATGGGGCAGAGTCGAAATGGCTCTCTGTCTTCCCGGTATTTTCTTGTCCATTCAACCCATTTTCTTTTTTACTCCTCTACGCCCCCCCCCCCCCCCTCCTCTCCCACCCCGTCCCCCATGCTCTCTCTGTGTGTGTGTGTATGTGTGTGTGTGTGTGTGTGTGTGTGTGTGTGTGTGTGTGTGTGTGTGTGTGTGTACATACATATTGTATTTTCCCCCCTTTTTTAAATTTGTAGTAGCTTTCTATCGTTAGCGAATGAAAGGGAGAAAAACGTACTAGCTAAACGCCACGCGCAGTAAAACATAACATTCAAGAAAAAGTTGAAAAAGCCTTCCGTTGAGTGGAAAAGCACAGAACAGTGGTGGCAGAACAATCCCTGTGGTTACAGGTACCATTAAACTGAATGAACAAAAATAGTACAAATCGATTCTTCATTCTATATTACAGGATTTAAACCACAGTGCCAAGGACATCCACGCTGTTGGTTCGGATGAGGAATTTGCACAGGCCCTCGATGCCAGGCGCCTGAAACTCAACCTGCCACGAGCAAACGAAACTGAAGATTGGGAGAAACTGGATGCAAAAATCGTCCAAAGACTCGATGCACTGATAGGGAAAAGCACCCTGGAACACAAACTAGCCACGTATGGGGACATTGTGTATGCCACATGTAGAGACGCCTATGGAGCAAAACTACCCAAAGAGAAAACACCTCCAAAGAAATCCAGACGCCAAGAAAAGATGGACAAGATCAGGGTCCAAAAGAAAAACCTCAAGATGCAAATGAAGACCGCACTGCCAGCTGAAAAACAAGGCTTGGAAAAACTGTGGAAAGACCTGAAAGAAAAACACAGTGCCCTCAGCAAAGCGGAATCTGCGAGGAAGAGGAAGAGCAAAAAGAAGAAGACACAAGAGCGCTTCTTCAGAGACCCCTTCCAGTTTGCCAGAACACTGTTTGAGCAGCCAAAATCTGGGACCCTAAGTGTGGACAAAGGAGTTCTTGAGCAGCATCTGAGGAAAACATACTCTGACCCACAGAGCAAAGCACCACTCGACATTCAAGGTCTGGTGTGGCCAACCAACCCTGAGGAACAGTTCAATGGCAAGCCTCCAACGTTGGCGGAAATCAAGAAGGTGGTCGACAAAGCCAGAGCCAAATCATCACCAGGGCCAAACGGAATACCTTACCAGCTTTACAAGAAATGTCCCAAGGTGCTGGAGTGGCTCCACAGGCTGCTGCGATCGGCTTGGAGAAACCAGAAGATCAGCGGCCAGTGGATGACGGCAGATGGTGTGTACATCCCCAAAGAGCAAAACTCAAGTGACATTAGCCAGTTCAGGCCAATATCACTACTGAACGTCGAAGGGAAAATCTTCTTCTCTGTCATGGCAGCAAGGCTGACCAAGTACCTGATGGAAAACAAGTACTTGGATGTGTCAGTCCAGAAAGGTGGCATCCCAGGCGTGGCGGGCTGTGTAGAACACGCCACAATGATCTGGGACGCAATCCAAAAAGCAAAAACAGAAAAGAGAGACCTGGACGTAGTGTGGCTTGATCTGGCAAACGCATATGGATCTGTGCCCCATGAGATGATACAGTTGGCTCTTGAGATGTACCATGTGCCAAAGAACATCCGCGACATGCTCAAGAAGTACTTCAATGGCTTCTCAATGCGGTTCTCTACCAAGGAGTACACAACAGACTGGATCAACTTGGAAGTGGGTATTGCAATGGGCTGTGCAATTTCCCCAATACTGTTCGTGCTGGCAATGGAACTCATCTTGAAAGCAGCAACAAACAACGCGAGACAAACAGACCTTGGCGATGGATACAAGATGCCTCCTCTCAAGGCCTTCATGGATGACACTACAGTGATTTCATCCAGAGAAGACGAGACACGTCATGTGCTGGAGAGGCTGGACGACATAGTTGCCTCATCCAGAATGAAGTTCAAGCCAAAGAAATCACGGAGTCTCTCACTGAGGAAAGGAAAAGTGGCCGGATCTGTGGTCTTCAGTGTTGCCAACCAGGCCATTCCAACAGTCACAGAAGAACCAGTCAAGAGCCTTGGAAGATGGTATGATGATACGCTGAAAGACACACAAAGAGCAAAAGAAACCAAGCAGATGGCGGAGGAAGGCTTGGAGACCATTGACCAGTGTGGGCTCCCTGGCAAATACAAGGTCTGGTGTCTGCAGTTCATGCTGATACCAAAGCTGCTATGGCCTCTGATGATATACGACATCTGCACCAGCATAGTGGAGGCAATGGAAGCTAAAATCAACAAGTTCACAAGGAAATGGCTTGGTGTCCCACCCTGTCTGACTGACATAGCGCTGTACTGTCGCCAAGCAAAGCTGAAACTACCCCTGAAATCCATCCTGGAGGAATACAAAGCAGGGAAGATCAGACTTCAAAGCATGCTGGAGGACTCAGGAGACAAGGTGATAGAAGCAATTAAGCCCCAGCTGAAGACAGGCAGAAAATGGAAAGTTCAAGAGGCGATGGATTCTGCAAAAGAAAGTCTCAAGATCAGAGAAATAACAGGACACACACAGACCAACAGACAGGGACTGGGGGTGACCAAAACTGAATGGTGGTCAAAGGCCAAAGGAAAAGCCAAAAGAGACATGATGATTCAGGAGATGAGAAAAGAAGAAGACCAAAAAAGACTCCAAAAAGCAGTCCAGCAGAGCCAGCAAGGGCAATGGACAACGTGGGAGAATGCACTCCAAAGAAGTCTCACTTGGAATGACATTTGGCACATGGCCCCTCTCAGGATCAGCTTCATTCTCAGATCTGCATATGACCTTCTGCCCTCAAATGCAAACCTGGTGAAGTGGGGGAAAACAGACGATCCTGCATGCCCCCTCTGCCATGAAAAACAAACAGTGGAGCATGTCCTAAGCTCATGTAAAGTAGCCCTGGCTCAAGGAAGGTACACATGGAGGCACAACCAAGTGCTCAAAGAAATTGTACAAGTAGTCTGGGCTAGTACCAACACCACAAAAGGGAAAATCAGGACTCCAAAAGCACCCGCAACATTCTTCACGGCAGGAGGCAGCAAATCATGGCCAAGAACAACAGTGCCACTCGAAACATGCAGGCAGAGTCTGCTGGACGGGGCAGATGACTGGGAGTGCACCGCAGACCTCCCAGAATGGAAGAGTCACCCAGAGATCATCAGCAAGAGTGGCATGAGACCAGACATAGTAGTCCACTCTAAGTCAACCAAGCAGCTGATCATGATCGAGCTCACGGTGCCATATGAGAACAGAATGGAGGCAGCTCAAATCTACAAGACTGAAAAGTATGCTGATCTGGCAAACAGCCTGAGGAGAGAAGGCTATCAGGTCAAAGTCCTCACTGCAGAAATTGGAGCTAGGGGGTTTGTAGGAACGTCTGCATACAGCCTCATGAAACAGCTCTCAGTTGCAGGGAAGGAAAAAACCAGAGCCCTGAAAGCAATGGCAGAAGCGGCAGAGAGGTGTTCAAGCTGGATCTGGTCAAGGAGGAACAAAAGTGAACTTCATAAGGCTTAATTTCCCTACAAATATCAGGTGTCCCTGTGGCTCAGTGGTTAAAGCGCGAGTCATTAAGTGGAAAATGAGCATGTCCAGAGGGTCATGGGTTCGAATCCCAGCCATGGCTCGTCCCAAGATGGGAAAAAAAGGGGCAGCAGAGGGACATCCGGAGTCATGAACCGGGTGTGGCCCAACCCCCCTAGAGTGTCAGGAGATAAGGGCCGAAACACTTGCTTGAAGGGGGCTTCTCTTCTGAGGACTCTCTGCTGCCACGCTCTCCACGAGTTTCTTTCTACAGATCCAAGCCACCATTCAGGGATAAGATGACCTGTCCCTAAAACAAACGAACGAACAAACAAACAAACAAAAAAAGTACATAATTATTGACCTAAGCTTCATAACATGAGAACTAGTCTATTGTTATCCTTAGAACTCATAAAACTAGGCTGTGCCGAGGGCGCCAAACATAAGCCATACAAATTCATCCCCAGTCTACAGAAAAGTAAACCAATATACTTTGAACACACTTTGATGGCAACAAAGAAATACAATAAGTAACGGCCACACGAGCCAACTGCCACAGCAGCATGGACAGCTACTTTCCACTCTCGACAGTACGTACACGTTCACCACCAGCTCGTCAGATTACAACAAACCTAGAAAAAAAAGTGTAAAAATGTCCACGACAAAAGACAGACGAAAGGGCCACCAATGCAGTAAGACAATGGGTGACGGTAAAGCAAATGAAAAAACACCTAAGTCAAAGTCAGTGACGGAAAAGAGTCAGTTAGGAACACAGAATTTCCAGCAGACAGGGATTCAATCCATTCTGAAAGAGGCATCCCAAGGGGACAGCGTGATCGATTTGTAGAATAGACTGTGCTGGTCGCAAAATATATGTGGTGAAAAGTAGCACTCCACTGAGAGAGAAAAGTAGTGTAAGCGAAACGATAAATACAGTAAAGTGTAATAGTTACTGAGAGGGAAAAGTAGTGCAGATTGAACGATATGTGAAATAAAACAGGAGCATTCGGTTAAGAAAAAAAAAAGTATTACAGGGTGATCGATACTCGTAATTATAAAAAAAAAAAAGCGAAAAAAAAAGGAAAAGATAGAAAGAAAGAAAAAAAAAAACCGTTCTGTTGAGACGGACAAGTAGCGTAGGCGGAACAATAGAGTGAAAAGCAATACTCTGCTGAGAGGGGGAACAGTGTAGGCTTACCAATGAATGTAGTAATGAGTACTGCTCGATGGTGAGCGACAAAGTAGGAAAAGCTAATGATGGCTGAACAGTACATGTGATGAAAAGTACCATTTGGTCGGAGGAAGGAAGGAGAAAGTATGGGAGGCCGAACAAAACCTTTGTTCTCTCAATCGCCCACAGCTCGGCGACCGAACAGAGCCTCTTTTTTTTCCCCAGTCGCTTATAGGAATTAAGGAATTGTAGGAGGCGAAGTGACCATAGAATCACTGATCAATTTCCTCTCCTGTCTTTAGGGAGTGGAGGATGGGGGGGGGGGGGGGGGATGGGGAGGCTTTTTGTTGTCTTTTATTTGTGCGATTGTTAGTGTGATAGAAATAGGGCGCAATGCCAAAGCTGGGAAAGAAACGTAAGGCTTGTGGTCGATAATTCATTGGTTCCCATGCCATCGAAACAATAAGATCAATAAAGTCATCAAAAGCACAATGGCGGGATTGGTTCGTGAAGGAACGATTTAGTTAAGGCACGAGGAGGTGGAGAGTGGTACTTTACTGATTAATAACAAAAAGGATGGTGATAATATGATCGTGATAAAGATAAGTTTAATAACAATGATATCATTACATTATAGAGTATAAAATACAGTTTTCCTTTCTATGATAGGTGTCACTCCGCGCCTTTCTGCGAGGTGACAGCCTAAAAAGGTCCTATGTGGTCGTCTGGACCGAACAGTAAACAAGATGCAAAGCATATAAACGTACTCCCAGTTTATCTTGAATACGCGTGTACATGTCAAGAGCATGTTTACTATGAAAATACCCATGATCTGCCAGTCAGTTATTAGATCTAAAGCTATTTTAAAATCTGGAAAACGTCACAATCAAACATGCGTCATTATATCTTTCGTCACGGAGATATTCCATAAGAAGAAAAACCGTTTTGGGCCGTTATAGCCGTTAGTAACGGCTATTCTGGTAACATAAAACATCGGGCATCATCCGTGACCCATAATGAACATACGTACAAATTTTCAGAAAGATCGGCCCAGAAGTTTTGTCTGGAGTGAGTGGAACACATTTTGACCACGGACAGACCACACACACACACACACACAGACACAGAGACAGCATTTCTTCGTTCCCATTGTGAAGTACTCCCTGTTCTATAAGAACTGGGAGTACAAAAAGAAGAGTCAACAGCCGAATAGCCTTAGACACCGTGAACCGCTAGAAGCTCGGGGCGATGGAAGGCGGGAGTCCTTCCCTCTGCTGCCGCCTTACCTTCCCTGACCTGAAACAGGTACCCGTTTACTTCTTGATGGACAGAGAAGGTTTTCAAGACCGTGAAAATCCACCCCAAAAGAGGTTCAAACTCACGAACGTCAATTCCGAAAGCAAACACTGACAAATTGATTACGGGCCCCTCACCAGGGCTATGATCAACCTGGACAACTGAAACCACTGCTGCTGCTGCTGCTGCTGATGTTACAACCCCGGCTTTTGCTGTTCTTACGTTACATCTGCCCCCACCCCCACCCCCCTACCCCGCCGCTGCCGCTACCTTTTCCATTTCAAACTTCGCCCTCTGACAGGCTGCACCCCCTCCCCCTCCCCACTTCCCATCCCGTTTTCTTTCAGCAGCGATCATTCAAGAATTAAGGAGAAGGTCAGGGTCAGGAGAAGGGTGCGAGGAGGGAGGTAGAGGGGAGAGGGTCGGGGGATGAGGGGCGCGGAGAAATGGTCCGGTTGCCGCAGTGTGGAAGGTGCAATCATGGTCAGAGACGTGTGAAACACGAACAGTCCATTACCCAGAAGCCCGGGGTCCCTTAGGCGGCCGTGGCGGCGTGACGGGGCCGGGTTGAAATTTCCTGCCTCGCTGAACTCGCCTTGACTGCTGTAGCTAGCCAGCCATTCCATCCCTCACCCATGGGCTGCCCCCTTCCTTCTTTCTC
Source organism: Conus canariensis (assembly GCA_033310375.1). Classification (NCBI taxonomy): domain Eukaryota; kingdom Metazoa; phylum Mollusca; class Gastropoda; order Neogastropoda; family Conidae; genus Conus; species Conus canariensis. The sequence continues at coordinate 23,161,675 of CM065738.1, forward strand.
TCCCCATCCCCCCACCCCACCCCACCCCTGCCTCTTCCTCCAGCCATCCCGCCTCCCCTTTAACTAACCATCACCATTTTTCTTTCAAGATTTATATTGTTTTGCTTTTAGCTCGTTTTCTTTCTTTATTCCGTTTCTTTGTTTGATGTCTGCTCTCTTTCATTCATTCATTCATTCATTCAATCATTCGACCGATTATTGTTTATGTTACTCGTTTGTTTACTGTGCACTTACTTATGTACGTGCTCATTGATTAATTAAACGACATACTGTTTTCATGTTATTTTTTTTCCAAGCAAAAAGAAAAAAAAGCTAGTATGAGGAAATGTGACCTGATGTGCACAGTCGAGGAGGGAGATTTGCTGAATTGCTTTATTTAATCACAGGTTTTCTGTGTTAAAAAAAAATCAAGTGGCTACTTATCAAAAACAGAAAGGTCTCGTTCTCTGTGAGACAGATGTGTGGGGGTTTTGTTTGTTTGTTTGTTTGAAGTCATTCTTTGTGTGTCGAGTTTGTAGTGTGGGTGTTTTAAATCACTTTCTCTGTTGCACGTGTTGCTTCTTCTTCTTGTTTTGTTTGTCTTTCACTCTACAGATGTGTGAGCAGATATGTGTGCGTGCGTGTGCGTGTGTTTTGATGGTGGTGGGGGTGGTGGTGGGTTTTACTTTGTTTGCATAAGCTTCTCTTTGTGGCATTGTTTGGTGTTTTGAAAACAAAGTCACTCTTTGTCTGGCATGTTTGTTTTTTTTTTTAAAAGGGAGAAATCACTTTAGTGGCATGTGTTTTATGATTTGTGGGTTTGTTTATATATATCCTCGGTGTGGCAAGTGATGCCTTTTTATAAACAAGTATTCTGTGTGTGACATGTCTTTCATGCCTTGCGAAAAAAAATGTCATTCTTAGTTTGGCAGTCGTTTTGTGGATGTTCTAAAGTCAGTTTCTGTGTTGCGTGTTACCTTTTTTTTTTTCAAAGGCATTTGCTGTTATGGCAGGTGCTTAATGACTTCTTTTTCGTTATTTTGTGTTTGAGAAAAAAAAAAAAAAAGAACTCTGAGTACTTGCAGCTGTTTTGTAATTTTGAAAAAAAGTTATTCAATGTGCGTTAGGTCTTTCTTGTTTTCAAAAAGTCATATTCTGTGCAGCAAATTCTTTGCATACTGAAAAAAGTCATTACCTTTATGACAGGTATTTCGTTTTTTTTTTTGTTTTTTTTTTTTAAGCCATTCTGTGTAACAAGTGTTTTGAATTTGTTGAGAAAAAAAAAAAAAAACAGTTTCTCCGTGACAGATGTTCGTGTTGGAAAGAAAACCTCTCGTCATGTTTGTGGCAGGTGTTTCTGGGGCAAAAATACGGCTACCGTCCTATTCCCACCCACATCGTGGCCACGGAGTTTGAGCTCTTGCGAGGTTGTGCGGTAGACGAGCCCCAGGAGGTGGCGCTGCTGGACACGTGGTACAAGAAGGACGACAACTCCGTCCCCGCCGTCTACATCCTGCAGCCCATCTCTTCCATCCTCACCAACTTCAATAACAAGGTCAGTCCACAGAGCTGACGAACACTGTTATCAGGCGGGCATTGGAGAAAGAGCGCAGACCTTACCCAAAGGTCGAACGGTCCTCTTCAAGCTTACCGAAACCAAAATCCATGCCATATCTTCTTCTTCGTCGTTCGCTCAGACAGGAACCCCCGATGCACTGACGAAGGCTGCCGTCCGGCGGAGGTCCTCCAGAGATCTGTAGAGTTTCTCCCTCATCGTTTTGTCAGCAGGCCAGGTCTCTGCTCTCAGGTTATGGTGTGTTGGACAGTCCTGTAGGAAGTGTTCCACTGTCACTGGGGCTGTACCGCAGGGGCACACTGCAGACTCGCCAATGCGGAACCTTGTGAACATGTGATGGTGTAGCCTGGAGTGGCCCGTCCTCAGCCTCACAATGTTTACTTGGTCTGGTCTGGGTAGGAGGTAGTAAGCATCTGTCCGGTTGTAATCTGGATGCAGCTGAGGCCATCTTTTCCTCTGCTTCTCCTTGATGATCGTCTTGGCCTCTTCATAGGAGATTTCCTGTTCGTCTTGTGGCTGCTGTCCTCATTTCTTCGCCAGTCCGTCTGCCTCCTCATTGCCTGCTGTGTTGCAGTGTGAGGGTATCCACTGAATGACGGTTAGTTCAGTGGCCTGCTGCAGCTGGCAAGGGCAGAGACAAGGGGGTTGAGGTCCTTGTTCTTTGGGTTCTGTACAGCCTGCAGTACTGACAGTGCATCAGAGAAGATGACGACTTTGGGATGTATGGCCTCTCTATTCGCACACAGTGTCTCCGCTGCTGTCTGCAATGCGTCTGCCTCAGCTTTGTAGTTCGTGGAGAATTTGCCTTCAAGGTTAGGAATATTCCTCCACCTCCATTTCTGGTAGCCTCCTCTGCTGAGCCGTCCGTGTATGCATACGTCCACAGCTCCTTGGGATATGCCTGTTCCATATGGTCTAGGGCTAGTGCTTTCTTCTCTGGTTCTGACTGTGTGCCCTTTGTCAGAATGCCTGGGATTGTCTGTCTGACTTCCGGAAACTGGTCCCTTCTCCAAGCGGGTACAGAGCTGTGTGTTGGGATCTGCTTGTTCCCTTGCTGTAGTAGTTCAGGGTCCTGCCTCTCGAGTCTGCGAGCGTTGTGCACAAAACTGCTGCGCTTCAGTCTGCACTTGGTTGGCTCTGACATTCTTATGCCATATCTCATGACACGTCTCCGAAACTATCTCAGACAGATCAGAACTATTTCATCTTACTGAATCCTTACTGTCTCGGGTACACTTTGGTGGTAGCTGCAGATTTCTTGATTATTAGGTTACTTCGTGCTGACCGACTAAATTCCCCAGAATTCATCCCTTATGAACGATATTTTGCTCACTTGGTTCACGTTAAGGTCTAGGTTCGCACCAGATCTTAGAAACTCGTAGATTCCAATACTCCTGATCCTTTAGAGACCGAGATGCATGCATAAGTAGTCGAGAAATTTAGAAAAATGTTGAAAAATCGCAGTGTTAAAGTGAGAAATAAAAACCCCATGAATCCGCTTTTTGACCCGGATCCGTTCCAAACTTTGTTAGCATCGTCTTAGGCCCGTCTTCCACTTTTGTTGAAAACGGCTCAGTGCTCTCTCTCTCTCTTGTGTGTGTGTGTGTGTGTGTGTGTGTGTGTGGTGTGTGTGTGTGTGTGTGTGTGTGTGTTTGTGCGTGCGTGCGCGCGTGCGTATGTGTGTGTGATTTTGTCGACAGGCAGATTAACAAACGACTGGCACATTTGACACATAACCTTCTTGGTACAGAAGATGATGATGGTGATGATGATGATGATGACGATGATGATAACATTAACAATGACAATGATAAAGAGAGATGATGTAGCCCAGTATCTCAAGTATTAGTACTGCTGTGTAGGCTGTATATAACTATGTGTAGTCTGCACACTTCTAATTCAATGTATACGCTGAAGATTATTTTACCTGTCTGATTGTTACCTTAGAGTAAGACTGAGAACTAGGATATGAAATTCTTTCTGTGTTGCTGGCATTCATGTACACGTGAACAAAACAGAAGAAACAGGTAGATAAGAAAAAGTTGAAAGGAGAGAGTGTCCTTCTATAGATTCTTTGTCTCCAGTTCAGGCACTTTACAGGGCAGGATTGGTTATATAAGTGATGTGGGGGGGGGGGGGGGTTCAAAAGGGAGATCCTTGGGTCCACCCCCAGTTGAGTAACAGGAAGTCAACGTGTCAAAACTGCCATTCAGCCAGTCAGGAAATGGCTGGCTGGGGAGGGGGGGGGGGGGCCAGAAACTCCACTCGCACTCTCCTCTTCACTCCTGTCCCCCCCCCCCCCCCCCCCCCTCGGCCAGTACACTAACTTGTCGCGTTCTGGGGGTGTGGGGATGGTCTGACAGAGGCATCAGAGGCTGATGGAGCTGGACCAGAACACGTGGTGGGAGACGCTGGGCAAGCTGCAGAAGATCATCCGCAAGTCGGCCCAGGTGCTCTTCCTGGCCAGGAAGCTGGACAGGGATCAGGTGCACAACTACTTCATGTCAGGTGTGTGCTCTCATGGGGTTTTCTCTTAGGTACACCTCTCTCTCTCTCTCTCTCTCTCTCTCTCTCTCTCTCTCTCTCTCTCTCTCTCTCTCTCTCTCTCTCTGTGCGTGCGTGCCTGCCTGCGTGTGTGTGTGTGTGTGTGCGCGCGCGTGTGTGTGTGTGTGTGTGTGTGTGTGTGTGTGTGTGTGTGTCTATGTGCGTGTGTGTGTGTGTTTACTGAAGCCATTCATAGTGTAGTGTTTCTTTATTTCATTTTTGTCGCTGTAGAAAACTAATGCCGGTAAAATGTGTTAAGTGTCAGTATCTCTGTATCTGTCTGTCTCTCTCTTTGTCTTTTCCTGTTTATCTGTCTCCGACATAGAAGGATTCAGAGAAATGAAAGCTAGTTTTGGCCATTTCTGAAGCATTGTACCGCACGATGTAATCAGAAGCTAAAAATTTTATAATGCTCCGAAACTTTCAAATAAATCGATACCTAATCGTCTGTTCCTACTCTTTCTTCAGTGACCGAGCGGGAGGTGGAGAGAGGTATCCTGAAGGCCAAAAACACGGACGAGCACTGCTTGGCCTACATACGAGACATCGCCAACATCAACCTCACTCTTCTGCGCATGGCCTGCAAGTTTGTGGACGTGGCGGCCAGTTCGGTGGACAACGACGCCCAGAATCTACTCAAGGTCGGTCTGCATGTCGGCATCTTGTGTCTGGGCCCACGCCAAATGGCTTTCTGTCTCACTGACATTTTCTTTCTCTTCTATTCATCAGTTCAGTTCAGTTCAGACATATCAGACAGTGAACTGAACTGATCTTCTATCCATTTCGCCCCCGAGAGAGGAGGAGGAGGAGGAGGAGGGGTAAGAATGTGTTTCAAACATCACTTCATCAAGAGGTATGCGTATCACACATGCATTCAATTTGTAAATATGGTAAACAGCGGGATACTTTTTTCAGACAGAAAAAAAAAAAACCTGTACAGGGCGTTTGAATGAAGACTGGTGAGATGGTGGAGTAAAACTGATTTCAAATGTCTCTGTGTACGGACACATGTGAATACAAAGGGAAAGTCCAGCTATGCACCGCTAGTTGACTGTCATCGCTCACACTGATACCACCTGAAGACATGGCCCGCCACAATGCATGTCGAGATGGATGCTGATCCTCACACCGTTCCTTCCTTGGCCGGCATCTTTTCTCCGGACACCCAGGCTGACATGTCTGCCAAGAGGTCCATGACACAAGTCTCGGCCCTTGGTGGCTGTGAGGTCTTTCTCATTACTGTTGCCGTTTCCATGTAGACCTCTTCTGTTGCCCCGCACATGGGGTCACGGTTGTCAGTTACAATCTGATCTGAATGGGGAATGGCTTTTCACTGCTTTGTCGACCGGTCTGGTGCGTGACTTCAATACTGGAAAATGTCAAATTTCGTTGAATATGTCTGCATGAGTTTTCTGACAGTATTTCTTACCCTGTTCCGATTTTCATTCTGATTCCAAATTTTCTTAACCTGTTACTGATATGAGCTTCCGAGCCAGGCCAAACAGCTGTATATGACTGTCATGGCAAGAGATAGGTTCTGATTCTGATTTTCATTCTGACACTGATTCTGTCACAATCCTTTCCATCGCGGAGACTGAGAGTCCTGTCTATACTATTTCGTGACTTTGATGGCAATTGAAATATTCTGAATATGATTTTCAGTCGAATTCAGATTGTATATATTGTAGACTTCTGTTTTTAAGGAAACTTAGAGCTGTATTCAAATGATTCATCACTTTTTGATTATTACTTTTCCTTGTCCCTAATCCTAGCTGGAAGTAAATTTATGTGACTTTCGCGGCAGTAAATGTGTTCTGGTTCCGATTCCATGCCGAGTCTGACTCTGTCAAGGACGTTTTCTTTGAAAATTTTTTCGTGCTATGTTCATTCAGCACGATGTAATATATGCAGCAGGAAATATATCATTATTCAAATTTTTTTTTTGCTTCTGAATTTAAGTCTATCATGGACCCACCCTCAGCACAAACTCAACGAGTTGTGTAGACTTTAATGGCAGTGCATCTGCTCTTATTACCAGTACGATCTCCTTTTCTGATGCACTTTGACTGTTGTCATGGGGGTCCCCGTCCTGTGCAGAAACTTCGCGACGAGAAGCTGCCCAAGAAACTGGTGACCTCCAACGTGACTCGCTTCTCTGTGGAGTGGACCGGCAAGGAAGGCATCGACGAAGAATCGCACCGCGCCTACTTCGAGGATTTCTGCGCGAAGTTCTACCACGACGTCACGACGCAGATCGACAACGCCATGGCCAAGCACGTGAAACTGGCCAACGACCCCGTGTACAACGAGCCTCTGCAGCACCTGCACGCCTGCCGCAACCACGTGTCGGCTTTCCAGGTCAGGGGCGAGAGAGCGAGGGAACATGGGTGTGAGACGAAGGAGATGGGAGTATAAGGAGCATGGAGAAGGGGGTGGTGCAGGGGAAGGCACGGACTCTGTATAGAACTGTTTTCAGCGATGTCAAATAATATTGGGTAATAATGCATTGTATTGTATAATAGTGAATTGTATTGAGTGACGATGTATTGCACTGTGTTGTATGATATGACATTGTACTGCTTTGCTTTGCACTGTCAGTTAATGTATAGTAGAGCATTGCGTTGCGTCCGGAGTCTTTCTACTGATACGTTTAAGGATGACCCAAAAGGTTACGTGCCTAAGTTCTCGCTTTGTCACAAGACAGTGGCATTCAAGAATACTAGGTACTGCTTCAAATGAAACTATAATTGTTCATTGAAAATTATTTTAAGTCGTTGTACACGAATTCTTCTCATTCAGCTGTCGTTCAGCGTGTCGTGTTACGACATTTTCCCTTCTATCTTAAAAAAATTGTCGCTTACATGATACCAAAAAAAAAAAAAATCTAAACATCCCACAGCTAGTGAACGACAACAAAAGAAA
>CM065738.1:23176195-23216195 GCA_033310375.1 Conus canariensis
GACTCTGACAGCAGCGTTCCAAAGGAAGATCAAAGCAGTGATAAATGAATGGCTTCAGGGTAGCATTCAGCATCCATTTTACTGAGCATGGGACGATCGACAAAGTCCACTTCAGGGTAGTACTCAGCATCCACATTACTGAGCATGGGACGATCGACAAAGTCCACTTCAGGATAGTACTCATCATCCACATTACTGAGTAAGGGACGATCGACAAAGTCCACTTCAGGATAGTACTCAGCATCCACATTACTGAGCATGGGACGATCGACAAAGTCCACTTCAGGATAGTACTCAGCATCCATTTTACTGAGCATGGGACGATAGACAAAGTCCACTTCAGGATAGTACTCAGCATCCATTTTACTGAGCATGGGACGATCGACAAAGTGCACAGAACCACCAGGCAGCATAAGGGTCACTGTGAAGACACTGACCACATAGAGGAACAGAAAGGTATGCCCATGTAGCAGGATCAAGCCGACTCTCCGAGACCATCCCTCCAACTAACGGCGCACAGGGAAGAAAAGGCGAGGCAGACTGAGAAAGAAGCAGACAGACAGCATTATTGAAGGGACCGATTTAAAGGATTTTTCGTCCCGCAACGAAGGCAGCTTGCACACGACCACCAGAGGTGGACACAACTGGTGCAGCGTCCGTCATGGCAGTGTGGCCACCGGTCATGATAGGCTTCGAGACCAGCGACCAAGAAAGTGACCCCGCGGCTGAACGCAGCCTCTCACGCAACACTGCGTGGAATTACCGACGATTTAGTGTAAGCGTCAGTGTCCTGCGCGTCCCAGCCATTACCGTTAATGTCAAGGCCAGAACCACAAAAACACTGAAACCTCCAGATAAAGATCCCACCTGAAAGAAAGAATCATTCACGTTTCTGCAACATTTTTTCATATATAGCTGCATTACATTTACCCGTGCGTGTATCATGGTCAGGACTCGCCTCCGTTTCTGCAACGTTTTTTTTAAAATCCCAATCTGCACTACACTAACTCGTGTGTTTATTGGCTGATACTTCTGATCACTGTTTACATTTACCTTAAAAAATTCGCCTACCTTTCTGTGTGGGTCGTCATTGAAAGATTCTGCTGTACCTCATTGGGGGACATGCACACAAATGGTTTGAAGGTACGGCTGCGGTGCTGACAGTCATGAGTTCGAACGACACTTGTGGGGACAGATTTTTATGTTTTAACACGATGTGTTTTGTTTTCATGCCTCCACATAGTGCGGTATTGTAACAGGATGGGTTTCGTTTCTGGATATTACATGCTTTCATGTTTTTATACGATGTGTTTTGTGTCTGAGCTGTACGCACTTTTGCGTTTTTAAATTGCTTTTATTTACAGCTCTGTGCGTAATTCTGTGTTTTTAAACGAACTATTATTTGTTTCCACGCCTGTGTATGATGTAGTCATTTTATACAGTGTGTGTTGCTTCTGGTGTGTCTACAATGTTCATGTTATGACTCGTCCCTTCTGTCTTGTATCAAAGGGTGTAGAGAATGCATCATTGCACCCAGTTCCACCACTGACTGCAGTTCATGATCACAATTGCTTTTGGGGCCCTGCAGGTGATCTTCAACTACGAGTGGCTGCACGCCAAGCTGGCCTCTATGCCCCTGCAGTCGGTGCTGGGCGACTTCGAGGACCTGCTGGAGCACGTGTACGACAAGGACGTGAGGATCATCGCCGACGCCATCCGCCTGTCGGGGTCCATCCTCTCCCACTACCCGGACATGCTGGGCCCACAGATCACCGGCAGGCTGCTGCCCTACTACAGCCAGAACCCCAAGATCCGCAGCCTCATCCAGCAGTGCGACTCGGACGGTCTCAAGCACTGCGCCTTCGTGTCGGCGTACCACTGCCTCCACACGCCCAGCGGACCGCTGCAGTACTCGCTGGAAGGTCACCAGTTTGCTCCGTTTGGTATCGCCACCACCCGGGACGGGAAGAACCTGGTGTCGGTGTCCAATAAGGTCATCGTGTACGATCTGGCCACCGGGGAAGTGTCCCGCACCATCGCTCCGGGCATCGAGGCCATCATGCAGAACCTGAACATCTCGCCCAGCGACAAGTATGGCGTCAGCTACACCAACAATAACCAGGTAGGGAACTGAACTTCGCGTTCCTGCAGGGGTCTTACAGTTCGTGTCTTTAGTCTTGACGATTGATCAGCTTTTCGTGATTTTTGTGTTTGCCATTTGTGTTGCCTTAAGTTATTCATTCAATAGTGTTTGTTGTTTCTGTTGGTGTTGTAAGAAGCCCATATGAAACAGTGGTTTTCTGGGCTAGACGCAAAATAGATAACTTGGTTATGATGGCCGTAATCATCGTTGTTTGATCATTGTTTTCCTCCGCCTCCAGTACCTACACAGTCTTCTCTCTCTCTCTCTCTCTCTCTGTATGTGTGTGTGTATGTGTGTGTGTGGTTTATGTGTGTGTGTGTGTGTGTGTGTGTGTGTGTGTGTGTGTGTGTGTGTGTGTGTGTGGTCATTGCTATAGGTAGCAGGTAATGATAGTGATGACGTTGATGATGTTGTCTTATTTAGCTTGTAGTGATATGTTTCTCTCTCTCTCTCTCTCTCTCTCTCTCTCTCTCTCTCTCTCTCTCTCTCTCTCTCTGTTTTTGTTGACATTGTCGGCAACAGGTGACTGAACATGTTAACGTCACATATTACTCGTAAAGTGGGTAAAACAACCATATTCTGTAATGTGATGTCCTAGTAGTTAACAGACTTGCTCAGGAAGCACGAAAACTGGGCGACATCTACATTTACCCCCGTGTACTCTTCTACGTGAACTACAGAAAAATAACTTTCTCAATGTTGCTTACACACCAGTCCATACAAGTCAGAGAAATTTGCTTTTCCATACTTCGAGCAGAATAGTAAAGTGGGGGTAAATGTCGATATTCCAAGAAACATCTGGAGGCGGACACCAGGCAGATGGATTACAGTGGGGGGAGAAGTAGAAAAGATTGCCCAGGACCGTGGTCGTTGGCGTGCAGTTGTTGATGGCCTATGCTCTGGCAAGAGCAAAGGGCCTTAGAGGAAGAGAAATGTGGGTATTGCCAAAAATCCCAGCTGCTTCAGCTTGGTTTGAATCTTGTGCTGGATGGGTTATTTCCCCTCTTCGGTAGATCTTAAGCGGTGGTCTGAGTGACAGTGTTTCGGATGAGACGGTAAGTCAGAATTTATTGAACAGCATACATTTAGTGCAGGTAAAGAACCCTCGTCAACGCGGAGGTTGTCCAGGTAAAATCGTGTATAAAATATTCTCTAACGTATTTAAAAGAAAAAAAATCATACCATATTCCGGCGCCGCATTCTTTGCGTGGGAGCAGCCCTAAACGTCTCATAGACAATTCTTTCATGACATTATAGCGATATCACAAGAAATCGAAACTAACATTAGAAGGTTACAGCACAATGACCCGGTTCCCACATTGATAGACGTAAGGCCACGTGTTGCTGATTGGCAGGTGGTGGTGGCCCAGCTGCGGACAGGAGACTCCATCGTGATCACGCCCAAGCTGGACAAAGGCGAGACCATCAAGGGCACCAGCGTGTCCAACACGCACATCGCCCTCTGGACCTCCAAGTCGTGGCAGCTGTACACCACGGAAGGGCAGTTCCTGGCTAAGCAGCAGTCGGAGCTCAAGATGCCCCTCATCGACGTCACTCTGGACGACGAAGGCAAGCACTACCTCATCGTCAAGACCAACACGGAGGACGACAACGACATGGCCTTGGAAGTACAGGACAAGTCCATCGAGCCCTTCGAATTCCACAGCGCCATCGCCATCAACCAGGACCGCAAGGTCTTGTACACGTGCATCGAGATCAGCGACAACAATGTGGCCGTGTACAAGAGGGAGGACTCGGTGTGGAAGTACGACCGGACCTTAGGGGAGAACGTGGATGCCGTATTCGCCCTGACCCTGTCCGGGGACGAGCGCTACCTGGTGGCCACGATCGCTCTGGGGTACAAGCTGTGGGACCTGAACACGGACAGCCTGAGGGAGCTCAAGCTGCCGGCAGGGATCAGGAATATCCCCGTCAAGAACCAGCTCACCACACCGCTCGAGTTCACCAAGGTTGGTTTACAGAGCTAGTGCAGGCATAACGCCAGCTGGCCGGTTCGGCACGCGGATAGCGTGATTTCATGTAGAGCTGGTGCACGAACAATATGAGTAGATAGAGTATGATTCGGGTAAATTAACAGTTGGTACAGGATTTGTTTCTTTCATGTGCGTTAACAGAGTTGGTACACGGTTAATGCGAGTTAACAGAAAGTCCGTAAATTAAATTAATAGAATTCATACATGGTTTACATAGGTTGATAGAGTTGACGCATGGTCATGGGAACATACGCTGTTGTTTAAGATTGCATGGAAGTTGACAGGATTAATGCGAATTGATGTCTACCCCATCTTCCTCACCACCATTCTCAACGTCACCATTCCAGCCCTTACCCAATCTCTCTCTTCTTCAGCCCCATTTCCCTGCCTTTTATCATCATTATATGCACGTTTTTTTTATATTTCAGAATGTAGAAGGGCGAAATGTGTTTGCTTGTAAGCACGTCGTCCCACGTAGTATAAATCTAACGCAAAGAACTGTCAGCCTATCGCAGTTATTCGAACCAAAGACTTCACTTTTTTCCTGTGTAAATGATAACTATGAATGCGTTTTGTTTTTGCTATGGATACAAATTGTTTTGCTGTCAATTTATGGACAGACAAAAAATCATTCATAAAGATAATGCTTATTATTGAATGCCAAACACATTAACATGGGTTTCTAGAATAAAAGAGTATCTCATTTATCTATGGTCATTAACAATATGTAACGTGTGTTATGCAGGGTAACCAGTTCGTCGTAGCCGGAGTGCGCAAGAACTTGTACGTATGGGACGTAAAACAAGGCAACATGGTCAAGACCCTCGATGCCCACTTCGGAAGAATTATCGCCATGACCGCCGTTTCCAACGGCAGGAACGTGGTCATCTCCTCCTCCATGGACAAGACCATCAACGTGTGGAACTTTGACAAAATTCTGGAGGAGGTGCACCCCCTAGACCGCATGGAGAAGCCCATCGAAACCGTGAACCTGGCCTCGGAGTCCAGCCTGTGTGTGACCACCACGCGCAACCAGACGGCCGTGTGGAACTTGGAGACCGGGCGCCTCATCAAGCTGTTCGTCAGCAACTCGCGCAGTGCCATCGTGTCGCAGGCGATCATCACCAGGGACGGGTCCCTGGTGCTGTCGGCGGAGCCCCCTGCCTGGCGGTGTGGGAGATGAGCAAGGACACGCCGCTGCAGCAGGTGTCGGTGGGCGACATCCAGCAGATGCTACTCAACGAGGAGGATACCAAAGCCATCGTGGTGGCTAAGAGTACCGTCAACAAAGGCTGCTGCTGTTGTGTGACTCTGCCCGCCGGCAAAGAGGTGTACAAGTTCGAGTACCATTTCAAGCGGTTCGTGCCTGTGGTGTTGACTCACGACGGTCTGTTCCTGGCCGTGCCGGCGGCGGACAAAAGCGGTGACGTCATCGGTGTTTACCATGCCAAGACAGGTACGGTGCTGTACAACCTTCAGCTGAAGTACGCCAACTACCGCGAGTGTCACGCCGTGGTGGCCATGCAGCACGACACGAACCAGGTGGCCATCATCGACGACGAGAAAGGCAACATTCTGGACCTCAAGAAAAAGACGCTCATCCGGTCCGTGCCTCGCTGGAACGGCATGGCCACGCGCAACGGCAAGAAAGGCCTGTACGCCCCTTCACGAGGCGGGCTGGAGATTCTGGATCTGAAATCGGGCAAGACCACCAAGACTCTCATTCCTCGCGTGGCCGAGGGCGTGTTCAGTGTCAAGGTGTTCTTCACTGCCAACGACAAACATGTAGTGTACTACCACAGCGGGCACCGCACCATCCGCTTGTTCCGGGTCCGTGACGGCAAGATGCTGGCCAACTTCAAAGCCAGTGCAGAAGTCAAGACCATCGTGTGCAATCCCGAGGGCACGGCGGTGATACTGGGCGCTGTGGACGGTTCCCTCACCACCCTGGCCATCGCCGACCCCGAGGATGAGGAGCACGAGGACGTCCTAGAGGATCTGCCCAGCCGGGCCATCACCGTGAAGCCCCCACCGGCCCGGAAAACACGGAGAAGCCGGCCAACGGGGAGGCCCTGTCCACCAAAAATGCGGTGGGCACGGCACTGCAGGTAGCAAGGTTTGTGGCAAAAGCCCGCGGAGCCCAGAAGTCTCGAGCATGCGTTCTGTCCTGAGAAACAACCCCCATTTGAGCCTGCATACAGCATGCTGCTTTGGGTCTGCAATTTATTCCGTCCTGAAAACTGCCTGCCATTTGGAGCCTGCATGTTCTGTCCCAGAAAACAGCTTGCTGCTTTTAGCCTGTGTTCGGATTCACAGCGTTGCGTTTCAGCCTGCATGTTCGGCAATCAGCCTGCTGTGTAGAGCTTGAGTACTCTGTTTTGAGCTTGTTGTTCTGTTCTGAAACGGCCTTCTGCTTTGAGTCTATGGTATGATTCTGTAAGCAACCGGCTGCTTTGAGCCTCGCACATGTTTTGGTTCTGAAAGCAGCTGGCTGCTTTGAGCATATCCTCTCGTTCTGAAATATCCGGCTGCTTTGAGAGCGTTTTCAGCTTTGAATATAGCCGGCTGTTTCGAGCTTATGTTGTGATTTTGTACATCCGTCTGCTTTGAGCCTCTGTTCTTGGTCTCGAGCGCAAAACCATTTTGAGCCCAGTTTGAGGAGCTAAGTGACTGTCAGTTCGTGCTTCGTTTTCATCGTCTTGAATGTTGTCTGTCTTGCCTGAAGAAGACCAAAGAGGTCGAAACGCCGTCGTGTTTGTCTTGTAATATGTTTCTTTTGTCCGGCAGCATGGTAATTTCTAAGTTTGAAAACAACGAGCTGGTACTGCCTTCTGCCTTGAAAGCAGTCTGCTGCCCTCAGCCTAGTTTAGGTCATGGTTTCAAAAAAATACAAAAGATTAATAATAAGACCCTTGATGCTGCTTTGGGAAAGCATTCTGCCCGGAAAACACCCAGCCGCTTAGTGCCCGTGTCGTGACTCTGAAAACAGTCCGCTGCTTTGAGCCTTTGTTCCAGATCTCAAAGTAGACGACAGTTTTGAAACTGCTTTCGGTCTTGAACAGAGCCTTTTAAAGCTTCATTCTGGTTCTGAAAAGAGATTGCTGCTTTAAGCCTGCAATCTGGTTATGGAAACAGCCGGCTGCGTAGAACCTCGCTATTGTTCTGAAAACAGCCGCCCGATTTGAGGGACTGCTGGATCCGAAAGTAACAAACAGCTGCAAAACTTCTTGATGATTCTGGAAATAAGAACGGGCGGACTTAAGGCAGTTTGCGTTCTAAAAAAAAAAAAAAAAAAAAAAAAAAAAAAAGCTGCTTTAGATCTCGTTTTCGTTCTGGTTCTGAAGAAAAGGGCTGCTTTAAGTCTAGTTCTGGTTCTGAAGAAAACGGCTGCTTTAAGTCTAGTTCTAGTTCTGAAAAGTAGCCGATTGCTTGGAGTTTGTTTGATGTGTATGTTATGGTTGGTAATGATTTCATTACTGTTGTTGTCTGTTGCGCTTGTGTGTTGTACTTCTTCCTTTTGAAGGTAATTGTTATCCATTCGTTCAGTCATTGCCGAATGACTGTGTTGTGTGCTACCCATACCTGTGTGCAAAACCCGTTGCATGTAGGAAACTGTTAAGTATTGATAGATTCGTCGTTTTTCATTCCACATGTGCAACCAGATAAACCAGGTCTTTCTTTCGTGATATTTCGTGTAAATAAGGCTGCGACGCTTAACTGATTTCTGACACTGTTTTAGATTGCAAGAGGCGTCACACCAATTCATTCGATGACACATTTCCTACATGTTTGCCGTTATGGATTTGTAAAGGGGTTGTGAGCGTGCATGTGCCCGCACACACACACACACACACAACACACACCACACACACACACAACACACACACACGTACACACACACACACACACACACACACACACACACACACACACACACACACACACCTCTAAACACAATCAAACTTTGTCTAACAGTTTGAAATTGAACCCTTTGGTCAGGACGGACACTCCGTCTGGGTATTCAATTCAGTTTGCATCGTATTAACAGAAAGAGCCGCAATCTGGCGCTCTGTTAGTTATCGCGTTAGCACAAAGAGCTGCAATCTGGTGCTCTGCTAGTTATCGCATTAACACAAAGAGCCGCAATCTGGCGCTCAGTTAGTTACCGCATTAACACAAAGAGCCGCAATCTGGTGCTCTGTTAGTTACCGCATTAACAGAAAGAGCCGCGGTCTGGTGCTCTGTTAGTTACCGCATTAACAGAAAGAGCCGCAATCTGGTGCTCTGTTAGTTATCGTATTAACAGAAAGAGCCGCAATCTGGTGCTCTGTTAGTTACCGCATTAACACGAAGAGCTGCAATCTGGTGCTCTGTTAGTTACCGCATTAACACGAAGAGCCGCAATCTGGTGCTCTGTTAGTTACCGCATTAACACGAAGAGCCGCAATCTGGTGCTCTGTTAGTTATTTGTTTTGTCACCCGAAAAAATCTCACAGAACATAAAACGGGTTGATACGCGACTAAACCATTGTCATTGGTAGGGGCACCGTAGAAGGTGCGCGTTTCAGTTTAGAATATGCACCATCAAAAACTACAGAAGGGCCTCGACGTCAACGCAGTGTCTCCTCTCGTGTCTTCTCATCAAGGCCCGGTATTTATTTCTCTCTGTTGACCACTGTGCTTGAGCTATGGCTGTGCTTTGTGGTGGCCGGAGTGACAGGCGTACACCGAAGGAGAGAAGAAACGGGAGGGGGGGGGGGGGGGGGGGGAGGCGGGCATGGAAGCAAATGCAACAGTAGAAAAAAGAAAAAGAAAAGAAAAGAAAGTACCACACGGGAGAGCAAGCACGACCGCGGGTGTCATCTCGGGCAAATCTGGCGTTTAATTTCGACAGCATGGAAAAAGAAACGTTTCTTGGTTTCCGTCCGCAGAATGTGGAAAGACGTTTCTTGGTTTCCTTCCATACGATAATGAAAGGAAAGGTCTCTCGATTCTCCTCCGTACAGTGTTGAACAGAAATATTTGTTGGTAATCTATCATGAAATGTTGAAAGGAAACGTTCCTCGATTGCCTTTTACATCACTCACCATACCGAGTTATTTGCACTTGTTTCTCTGTACAGTCTTCAACATCAAAAGGCCAAGCTGGTCATGAACGAATTTCTGTTTGTACATTACTTCTGTCGCTGTTGATGGGTGCATGTTTCCGCTCGGGGTGTACACAAAAATTTGGAGTTTATTCATTCTGTGCGCCTGTTATTTGCATATGCGCTAGGTGAAGGAAAGGATGCTGAAAGCAGCTTCGGTGCAGATTATGCGCACGTACTTAAATCACTATGATCATGTTTGGGATATACCTATTAACTTTAACATAGCATCTGGAACATTCATTGTTCCCTTGCGCTCATTTTGAATCATTTGATAGTCATTCATTTTTCGGAGATGGGAGAAACGCATGAAGCGTGCAGACTCATTCTGTCCACCGTCTGTCGTCTGCTGAGGGTCTGACCAGTGTACATGACTCCTTGACAGAGACCCGGAAAGCTGAGCTGTGTAGACAACAGAATAGTCATCATCTGTCGTTTGTTTTCTGAGTAATGCGTAATCTGTATCCATCCCAACCAGCCGGTCAACTGCTGCTCGCATTTCATGCTGTCTGTGTGCATCATGGTCAGCAGACAGTGCTGCTCACATTTGATGTTGCCTTCGTGCATCTTGATCGGCTGATACTGTTGCCCGTGTTTGTTGTTGTGCTTCACTGTCGGCCCATTCTGTTGCTTGCAGTCGTTGTTGTGTGTGCATCATGGTCGGTCCATTCTGTTGCTCACATTTGATGTTGTGTGTGCACGTTGGTTGACCGACAGTGCTGCTCACATTTGATGTGTCTGCATCTTGATCGGCCGACACTGCTGCTCACATTTGATGTGTCTGCATCTTGGTCGGCCGACACTGCTGCTCACATTTGATGTGTCTGCATCTTGGTCGGCCGACACTGCTGCTCACATTTGATGTGTCTGCATCTTGGTCGGCCGACACTGCTGCTCACATTTGATGTGTCTGCATCTTGGTCGGCCGACACTGCTGCTCACATTTGATGTGTCTGCATCTTGGTCGGCCGACACTGCTGCTCACATTTGATGTGTCTGCATCTTGGTCGGCCGACACTGCTGCTCACATTTGATGTGTCTGCATTTTGGTCGGCCGACACTGCTGCTCACATTTGATGTTAACGTGTGCATCCTGAGCGGTCGATGCTGCCGTTGACATTTGATACTGTGTTGGCACTAAGGTCGGCGGCTACCGTTGTTCCAATTTGATGTATGTCTGCCCAGTCGGTCAATACTGCTGCCCACATTTGATGTTGTGTTAGCATCCATGCCAACTAATACTGCTGCTGACATTTGATGTCGTGTTTGCATCCTCGCCAACCAATACTGCTGCTGACATTTGATGTCGTGTTTGCATCCTCGCCAACCAATACTGCTGCTGACATTTGATGTCGTGTTTGCATCCTCGCCAACCAATACTGCTGCTGACATATGATGTCGTGTTTGCATCCTCGCCAACCAATACTGCTGCTGACATTTCGTGCCGAGTGTGCATGAAGATCGGTGGAAATTTCTGCTCATGTATGATTTGTGTGGGCACTAAGGTCTGTTGATAGTACTGCTCACCTTTGATGTTGTGTGTGCATTTTGGTGTATTTTGACATTGGTCGGTCCAAACTGTCATATACAATGTTATGTGTGTAGCCTGTTATGGTTGGCTGATACCGCTACTTGCATTTAATGTGCTTATTATAGCTGGTTGATCCTGCTGCTCATATTTGGTATGGTATGGCTGTGTGTGTGTGTGTGTGTGTGTGTGTGTGTGTGTGTGTGTGTGTGTGTGTGTGTGTGTGTGTGTCTGTGTGTCTGTGCATAGTCGATCAATACTGCTGCTCGCGTTCGATGTGTGTGTGGTCGGCTAATACTGCTGCTCACCGGCTTTCCATGTGTTACATTCAGTGTAGGTTTCCGTGGGGAAAGGTCCGCAGTTGTGGTTTCTGTGGCAATGAAGTTCTGATCCAATGTGCAAAGCAAAACTCATCTCAGTCGTTCTATCGCTGCATTTGCGTTGTTTGCAGCTGATACTTTCTGTGATCCTAGTTGTTCTGTTGGCTGCCCGTTTTTGTTGCAAGAGTGGTCATGGTACCGACTCTCTCAGTAATGGGTCATAACGCGCGCGTACATGGGCAACATGTGCTTAGTATTAACGAATTAAACAAAAACAACAACCACAACAACACACACGCGCATACACATACGCTCGCGCGAATTTGTCACTTAGCGCTCGAGTATTAGCTTAAGTAGAAAGAGCCGGAGGATTTAGGTGGGGGAATGTGTGTGTTTGTGTGTGTGTGTGCGCGCGCGCGCTCTTGTGTGTTCGTATGTATGTATGTATGTATGTGTGTGTGTGTGTGTGTGTGTGTGTGTGTGTGTGTGTGTGTGTGTGTTTAGGGCGAAGATGTTAAAAATATTGACTTTATCTAGTTAGGGAGGGTGAGGTGGTGGTGGAAGTGAATCGGGAGGCGGGAAGAAGGCGGTTACTTCAGGGCAGGTTGGAACTATCGGCATTGACCTACAAAAATGTAGTGCAACTGCTACAAGACCATCTCTTTCAGTGTAGTACTCTCTCTCTCTCTTTCTCTCTCTCAAGAATTCAGAAGTTGGTTGACCCTGTTGATACTTGCATATTTTTTGTTGTTGTTGTTATCGTTGTTGATGTTTGTTACCTTATTGATGATTGTGACACGCAGATATCTTGACTGTGCGATATCGTGATCACGACTTTTGTGATCGTTTATATTCTCTTGCTGTGATATGTATAGATTCGCTGATAAATGGAACTCTTGGCTTTAATGTCGTAGTTGTTTTGATGTTACTGCTTTTATTTTCGTACAATTTCGTGTTGTGTGTTGAACCCAATATATGTAACGACATCTTGTATTTGTATTTAGGGGTCAGTTTATTTTCTGGTGTGTGTCTCTCGAATATCACTCCTCAGTCCAGAGATGGTGTCCGTGGTCAGTACGCTATGAATATGACTTGACTCCACTCCCACTCCACACCCCACCCCTTATTAAAAAAATCCACGAGGCGAAAGTTGACGTGCACATCCACTAATGTATGATGAATTGATTTACATCTGTTCAAGTCCAATTTTTATGTTTTCCAACCTTTCCTTTGCCTGTCTGGGATAGACAAAACTTAAAAGAAAAACGTCAGCATGCCATTCAGAATGGAGCAGGAGACAGCCGAGAAAACTGTGTTTTTGTAACACGATAAATAGATCGCTTGATCCTCCCCTCCCACCTCCCACCGCCTTATCTTTATACTTCCTTGTTCCTTCCCCCCTTCCCACATTCCGTATTCCGTCTCTGCCTACCTCCCAGCAAAACAAAACAAAACAAAACGAAGCAAAATCACGGATATCAACCACATCAGCTGGTGGACTGAGATCTTGATTAAAAAAAAAAAAAAAAAGCAACCGCAAGGAGATTTCCAGAATTCGTTGAATTGTGTACTCCCCCCCCCCCCCCCCCTCTCTCTCTCTCTCTCTCTCACTCACACCACGCACACACACACACACACACACACACACACACACACACACGCACACACATGGGCGTGTGTGTGTGTGTGTGTGTGTGTGTGTGTGTGTGTGTGTGTGTGTGTGTGTGTGTGTGTGTGTGTTCGTGGATATCTATATTAGAGACAGCGGTGGCAAACGATGACAAAGATTAAACATCTTAGTCTCAGGTTCTGTGTTTCAAATTTACTTTTATCGTCAAAACAAACAAGTCTAGAAATATTTAGGCTTGAAGGCTAGAGATCAGAAACATTTTTTTTTGTCACTGTGTATTGCCACAATTTTTTTTCCTCTGAGCACCACAAATTTGACGTTGTCTCTTAATAGCCTCAAGACTTCTTTCAGAGAAACCAAGTGGAGATAATTGTAATCGGGAGGAAAAGGAATCCCACAGAGCAGACAGGAAGATTCCTCTCCCTTTATCTATCTCGTTCACACAGGTACAGCGTGTAGCGATCAGATTCTGTCCGAAACTGTGTCTGCTTTTAATCACTTTTTTTTTTCTCCCGGTTTATCTCACTCCGATGATTTAAAAAAAAAAAAAAGTAAAAAAAGAAAGAAAATCCAAAGGCGTTTTCGCTTTCCGAAAATATGAATGAAAAATGTTCAAAGAATGTAAATCATTACTTTATCGTGAAGTTGCAAAATTCGGAGATTGGCAGCACTAGTTTGAGACGCATCTGAACAAGCGGCAAGGGAGTACAAAAGAGAGCTGAAAAACAAGTGCAGTATTCCGTTCCTTTGTTCGTGCATGGAAAGACGGTGCTCGTATGTCCTGCTGCAAACTTTCGCGACCTTGAAACTTCTATGAAACAACACACACACACACACACACACACACACACACACACACACACACACACAGAGAAAAATAATAATCCCTTCCCCTCCTCCCTCTGCACCTCTACTCCACCTCCATCCCCAGATCGCACAAACCGAGTCCGTTCAGCTTAAGTCTTCCCACAGACTCCAAGAATCATTGCCATCGTCATCAGTCGCTCAGACGATGAAATATGATAAATACTAAGCCAATAGAAAGCTTACACTGTGCGTTAGTGATATGTCCGATAATGTCTAATACGCGTTATGATGCGTTAGCGAAGTAAACGTTCATAAGGCGCTTTTTTTTTTCTTTCTTTTTTTTTTTACTAGCTAAGAAGGGACCCGAAGACATCTGATGTAAATTTCACTTCTTTCACAGATTTTCAGTTAATGTATTTTTGTGTGATTTAACCAGATCCGACATACGCGGGTTTTTTTTTTTTTTTTTTCCTCAGCTTTTTAACCTTCATCCTTCTTCCGCACACCGTTTTGTTCGTCACTCACCTACCTTAAGGCAGGTTTTGCTTTTCACCTCCATCGGTCTGTGGCTTTGTTTGTCCATCTGTCTGTCCGTTAACAAGATAACGCCAAAATTAAACCACCCGATTTAAGTGAAACTTGGTGGAACGACTGGGACGATGCTGTTGAATGTTGGAAGGTATCTGGATCAAACGGGGATCCGGGACCTGCTCCACATTGGCAGAGGTCAGGACAAATCCGAACTCTCTTCTGGGTTGTTGTTGTTGTTTTGTCCTTTACCGGATGACGTTTTTGACTAGACAGACCCGATCGTGCGGGTCACCCAAGACCCACGCATTTTGTAGAGGCTTTTCCCAATTGCGTATCCCTATTCAGATCGCTTGGGTCTTGTAAGACCCACACCTGATAAAGGGCGGTTCAGCAACTTATTCCTCACCCGATGGCGTGGGTCATGTGCGACCCATTAAAATGTATGGGTCCTGGGGGAACCGCGACTAATTACACTGATAATTGATTGTGCCCATACATGAAATTTCTGTGACCAACGGCTGTTAAGATCGTTGAGGAACTCCTAAGATATCGTGAGCATAGCTCTATCCGTTCATAAGATATGATGTTTTCATTGAGTCACTGGGTCATGGAAGACCCAGGAAGCACGGTAAAGGTTAAGCGTGTTCATAACTGTTCTGTACTACCGTCCTATGTTACCCTTTTCCAGTGATCTTCTCTTCCCGTTAATGGATACTGACGATGACGGTGTTGTTACTGTTCCATTTTTTTCCCCTCTGTCGTGCTTTATTCATAAGTATTAATTTTTTCATGATGAAATCCTTGCAATAATAATGATGATGATAATGATGTTAATGATAATAAACAACTAAAACATTGTATTCTCCCTACCCATTATGGCACCATTCCAATCTCCGGTAGTTCATGAGATGATGTGATGTCATCGGCTTCTGTGGTAGGAAAAACGTAAGGCATACTACAGGACATGTCACGTGACATTCTTTTCCCCTTATTGATAGATCGAGGGTTGACTGCCAGAACTCAGCATCTCTCTTATATATATGTATTGAAATACTGGGTTCTGGCAGTCAACCCTCGAGATGTTATTGTTTAGTCGGAAGGTTATTATTTTTTTCTTTTATTGTGTGTATGTGTATTTCCTCCACCTAGAAACTGTCCGACAAACAATCATATCCGTCTTCAATTTAGTATTGGAGAGGATTTTTCACACCGACGAGGAGATAGCGTTGAAGCTACCTGTATTCTGTAGCATGTGAGCTGTTGTTCTTTAGACATAGTGTATAGTGTATGTGTGTATACCCTGGCTCATCACTATCATGTTGCTGTTGCTTTATCCGTGACCTCCTCTGTAAATCTGCGTTCCCGGCCATCATTATTGCTACCCGCATTCCCCTCCTTCTTCCGCCCATCCTCCTCCCCCACCTTTCTGTACCTTGCCTCAAAGTTGTCGACATTAAGCCTAGGATGTCAACATTATTATGACGGAAGATTGTTTTAGCGGCCATGCTTGCTATCGGCTTGACCTGGGCACAGTGTAGTTGGTGTTTTGACTGTCTGCTTAAAGCCTATCCCACCTACTTTTTGGTACCTTTCCCTGATTAACCTGTCCGTACTGCATGTATAGCCTACTACGTGTCATTCCGGCCTGTGCTGGCAGACTGTCGACTGAGTGGCTCCTCCGACCGACAGTGTTTGTATTTTGCACGTGCGCCACCACGCGGCTCGAGACTGGCTCCTACAGGCATCTGCGCAAACCATGCTACACGTGGTTATCTCCCTGCACCACTCTTCAGCCCTTTCCACTTCCTTCTTCCCGGCCCTGCCTATCTGTCATCCGGCAACGTCTATCACAAACTGACAGGGGAGCAGAAACCATGAACGGGATAATGATGAGGATGATAAAGCCGAGACATTTTACCGGCTTCGTCCATCTTCGTCTTCAAGATAAGCCTGCGCTGCTTGCTGCTGCTGCTGTGTGTGTTTATTTATTTACTTATTTATCTATTTATTCATTCATTCGTCTGTTTATTTGTTTGTTTATTTTGTCAGAAAAGCGTTGACAGATAAAGCACAGGCGTAAAACTTGACCTGTGCGAATTCTCCAAGGCATCGTTGGCTTATGGCTCGTCAAAATCGGGTGTCGTGGAAGAAGACACGAACGCACGTACTTCTCTCTCTCCCTCTCTCTTTCTGTGTGTGTGTGTGTGTGTGTGTGTGTGTGTGTGTGTGGTGTGTGTGTGTGTGGCGCGCGCGCGCGCGCGTCTGAGAGTGCGTGTGGGGTGTGTGTGTGTGTCACAGACATCATGACTGGATGTAAACATACTTGGACGTTGCAAAGATGTTGGCGTGTAGCGTATCGAATTGCCTTCGATGGGATCTGATAGTGGAGCGAGTCATGAACGAGAGAATGTAACCCAATCAATAGGCCTCTGAGCGATTTTGTTTTATTTATTCATTTCCAGGTTCAGTTCTGTAATTAATCATTCTTTGAATTTTTTTTTTTTAATTTGTTGACATAGATTTTCGCACGCATGCTTCAGTCACTACATAATGTGCATCATGGGAGCATGTTAATGAAACGGCGAACTAGCCTATGTCCTCGTTACGTATTGCTCTGTTAAAACAATTTAAGCAGCGGTGGTCGTGCCATTGGAACAGCCACTCGCTGCTTGCGCTCTGTTTGTTACAAGTCAGTGTGACTTCGGAAAACACCCGGTTTTACGCACTGGATATACCTTTCATTGATGCTTTGGTTTGGTTTTAATGTGGAGATGATCAAAGAGTCTGGCGAAAGGAGAAAGATGAAGTGGTCCGGCACAACACACCACCGACGGAGATGACATTCATGAATGAAGAGGTTAACGTCAGGAAGTGGAGAAGCCTGGTTTTCGCCTGATCCTAAGAGGTCCACCGACAACGGCACCAGGCGGACAGATATTGTCAGGAGGTAAATCAGTGGAACCTCGACACCCCTGCCTGGGGTTGCAGATAGTTAAGGTACTGCAAAGCAATTAAGCAGAATCGCTGCTGGTTCCAGAGCCACGTCGTTTATCTGTCTGAGGAGGTCAGTGGTGTTGATGACCATTTCTTGCTGGGGGAGGAATGTGGAGGAGAGTCCAGGTGTTATGTGCCTCACGTCCCCTCCGCCCCCTTGTGTGTGTGTGTGTGTGTGTGTGTGTGTGTGTGTGTGTGTGTGTGTGCGCGCGCGCGCGCGAGTGTGTGTGTGTGTGTGTGTGTGTGTGTGTGTGTGTGTGTGTGTGTGTGTGTGTGCGTGCGCACGTACATGTGCATACCTGAGCGTACATGGGTGCATGTACATGTGTGCGTGTGCGCATATGTGTGCGTGACCATGCAAGCGTTTACGTACATGTGTACATGCTCGCATATATGCGTGCACACAGATAATCTACACATGCTAATGTGAGTACCGTATATGTATGGGTATGGTTAAGAACAAAGATGAAACAAATGAACAAAGAATGAAGTTTATAAAGAAATGATAATGATAAAACACATACATCATTAGAAAACAGACAAACAAGAAAACCCACCCCCAGGTGCACACATGGGCATTCTCACTCACAAGTACAAGATCCTATGAGTACTGAAAGAGATATGCCACACAATCGCTTAGTTACAGATGCAACCGTTGTACACAAGAGCCCTGAAATTCACGAGATCAACAAACACCCCCCCCCCCTCCCCTTCTCTGTCTCCCCCTTCACCCCATCCACTGTCTACTCCACTCCCATCAGTGCAAACATATAGCCTTCCACACTCACCCACATAC
Organism: Conus canariensis; assembly: GCA_033310375.1. Classification (NCBI taxonomy): domain Eukaryota; kingdom Metazoa; phylum Mollusca; class Gastropoda; order Neogastropoda; family Conidae; genus Conus; species Conus canariensis. The sequence goes on from CM065738.1 coordinate 23,194,085, forward strand.
ACAAATGGACAAGTATTTATTTGGATATTGCATAAGAATACATAAGATTACTACCATCTCCCCAATATTACCACATACTCCAGCATGCTATGGCCCTTTAAGTTTCTATGATATCAGTTAGCATGTGATTAGCCATTTGCATATGACGCGCCTACACCTGCTATAATGGACACACGCATTTTATCACATGCTAGCCCACCTCTACCCCCACTCAAGCTCATCTTTTACCCGCTACTGCCATTCCTCTCCCCCCCCCCCCCCCCCCCCAAACAAGATTCAAAAAGCGTGCGCGCGCCTGCATGTGTGGTGTGTGTGTGTGTGTGTGTGTGTGTGTGTGTGTGTGTGTGTTTACTTTTCATCTATTAAGAACTATCGCTCTCTCTGTCTCTGTCTCTCTCTCTCTCTCACACACACACACACACACACACACACACACACACACACACACACACACACACACGAGAGCCGAGAAGTAAAGAGAACGTTCATAAGGCGAAGAAAGAACGGAGGACACTAAAGGTCGCTAAAACTGGAGGGAAATGATTCTGACCTTCAGAACCGCGCAGGCTTTTCGGATCACAGAGGGCACTTGATGAACCATGAGCCAGGGCTTGCACATCGACACCCACAAAGACCGTGTCCAACAGTCTGGTCATCTAGCTGTTGAAGGTCGATTAATCGACTACCAAGTACCAATTTCTGTCTCTGGCTTTGTCTCTGTCTGTCTGTCTGTCTCTTTCTCTCTCAGTGTGTGCGCATGGACGCGTTTCTGACATGTGTGTGTGTGTGTGTGTGTGTGTGTGTGTGTGTGTGTGTGGGTGTGTGACTTTTCATATATTATGAACTATCCCTCACACACACACACACACACACACACACACACACACACACACCCGCGCACGCACGCGCGCGCGCGCGGGCACACATGCGCGCACACACACACACCCACACCCACACAAACACGCGCGCGCGCGCGCGCACACACACACACACACACACATTTTAAAAAGATGATTTAGGTATTGAAAAAGAATAAAGGCTGCACAGAATTCCGTTGTTAGAACTCTTGATTGGTATTACCTTGATGTAAAAATCACAATAAGAGCAGGTATTGTTGCACACTGTTCATGTCTCTTCATATATTTTTTGTACATTACCATTCATGTCACATTCTTAAACGAAACCATAAAGTTTCATATGTCACATGCTTAACTGAAATCTTTTGAGTTTCATATCATTCATTTTATACACGCTTAGAAAACAAAATTTCTTTTTTTTTTTTTTTTCTTTTTTTTTCCACACACTTTATTCAAGAAATAATGCATACAATGATACACACGAGGGATGCGGGGTGGGGGATGGAGGGTTGAAGAAAACATCTGGCATAAATCTCTATAACTTAAGATTAATATTCTACAGAATGTAAGTAGATGAAAGTGACAGACGGACAGACGGAGAGATAGTCCTAAAAAAAAAAAATATAAAAAAAACATAAATAAATAAATAAATAAAAAACAAAAAGAAAGAAAGAAAAGTCAGGCACTTATATATATCTTTTTACTTCATGTGCACAGTCTTTGGTAATAAAATTATCTTAATGCTTTTTAAAGACAAAAACAAATTCGTGTCTTATGGATATATTATGGATATCCGGAAAAGATGAGTTTAATTGAAAAGAAAGATGGGTTTAATTGAAAAGATCTTCATAATTTTGCCATTTTGAGATAAATTTTTCAATGGTGCCTCGGAGAATATGTTCTCCTTTCTCTATAAGATATTTTTGTTTTACAATACTTTTAAAAATTGCCAGAATAGGTTTTTTTTTTTTTTGTTTACACAAAAACAAGTAATGTTTACCCAAAAGGAGAATCAGATCTATCACTCCATCTGTTTGAAATCCATCCATGACTCCTAAAATAACTATTTCTGGATCAATCCAAAAATCCCTTTTCCCTACTGCATTACTTTTTATCCATTCAGTAACCCGGCACCAAAAGGTCTGTGCAACATCACAATTCCATAATAAGTGAAGGTGGTCTTCTTCTTCCTCTCCATCTTCACACTGATCGCACATTGGAGATCGTTTAATTTTACAAAAATATAAATATCTATTTGTTGGTAGAAGCCTGTATAGAACTTTCAGCTGGAACCACCGAAGTCTGGGATCTTTAGTTGTTCTATATACACTTAAAAAAGCTTTTTTCCTGTCAATCCTATAGTTTAGTTCATTTTCCCATTTAGTTAATGATGTTGGCTCCTCGATGTGTCTTTCAAAAAAAACTTTTATGCCTTTTGTTCCTCGGCTGAATTTTAGTAGGTTCTCCCAGAATAGACTTTCTCCTTCTCTGTTACCCTCTTCAAATTTTATGTTGTTTTTCTTTTGATAAGTCTTTATTGATCTTATAACGCCAACAAGTTGAAGAAAATTGGTTAAGTTCTGCCCATATCTATTTTGGAATTCAATGAAATTTAGAAAAACTCCATTATTGGTTAGGTCTCTGACCTTAAGAATTCCGTTCTGTATCCAATTACGTACTTTTATGGACGTTTTATCTATCAAGAATTTTGTATTGTAGTGTAGATTTTCATTGAGTAGTTCATAATATGTCTTGGGTTGGACTTTCACTTGGTATTCTTTTAGATGATTCAAAACGTCAATCCAGAACTGGTTTTCACATTTATTTATTATGTTTTCCACATAGTCTGAGCCAAAAGTACTCAATCTTACTATATCTGGATACAATACTTTTACTAGTGTTGTCCAGTTCGCTTCCTTTTGTGTTAATCGTCTTATCCATGTCAGTTTTAATTATTTACAAACTGAATATATGTTAACCATTTTCAACCCGCCTTCGTCATAATCCTTGAAAGTAACTGTGCGTTTTATTCTATCGGGCTTTTTGTTCCATAGAAATTGGAAAAGCATCACATTCATGTCTTTCAAAAACTGTGTAGGTGGGTCTGGTAGCAGTAAGAACAAATGAGTGATCTGAGATGTTATTAGTGATTTTATTATACTTATCTTTCCATATGGTGTAAGGCTTCTTTTACTCCATGTTGCTATACACCTTCTCATTTTAAATAAAGTGCTTTCATAATTTAGTTGAGGGATGTTCTCTAGATGACTGAAAAAACTATGCCCAAAATTTTGAATATTCCTGGGTCCCAGACTATTCTGTAATTTTCTCCAAAACGCCTGTTACTATGCTTCTGGGAACCTATCCAGACTGCAACAGTTTTTTCGTAATTAACTTTTAGACCTGATATTTCAGCATATTCTTCCAGTACTCTCAGAGTCGTTAAATAAGACTTTTCAGATCCATCAAGAGTGAAATTGGTGTCGTCTGCAAACTGACTTATTTTCGATTCTTTGTCACCTATATGTATACCAGTAATATCTTTGTTTCTTCTTATCAAAATTCCAAGAATTTCTACACATATTAAAAATAGGAACGGTGAAATAGGGTCTCCTTGTCGAACTCCACGATTTACTTCAAACCATTCTGTAAATTTTCCATTTACCCCTACACAAGATGTACAATTTTTGTAAAACGTTGATATTCATCTTTTAATTCCTGCACCAAATCTGAAAAAATCTAAACATTTTATAATGAATGAGTGGTTAATGCTGTCAAATGCTTTTTCGAAGTCGATTGAGAGAATTAATCCTGGAATTCTCCTTTTCTCTGTATAGTGCATAATATCGTACAGTAGCCTTATGTTTTCTCCTAAATATCTTCCGGTCATGAAACCAGTTTGATCTTCATTAATTAACTTCGGTAATACTGTTTTTATTCTGGCAGCAATACATGAAGATATGATTTTATAAACAACGTTTAGAAGTGATATAGGCCTCCAATTTTTCAACTCCTCCTTATCCTTCCCCTCCTTTGGTATACATACGATTATACCTAATTTCTGTGAAACAGATAATTCTTCGATTCTAAAGCTGTAATTTGCTGCTCTGACAATAAAAGTGCCAAGATCTCTCCAGAAAACTTTAAAAAATTCTACTGAAAAACCATCAGTCCCCGGACTCTTATTGTGTTTCTTTTTTTTTTTTTTTATTGCACTTAGTGCTTCCTCTTCAGTAATGTCTCCCTCTAAATTCTCTGATTCCTCTTCATCTAATTTTGGAACATGTTCTGTTATTATATCTCCTAAATTAACATCTCCCGTTGTGCTTTTCGAGGCATATAAGTTCTGATAAAATGTTTTCACCTCTTTTAACATTTGGGTTTCTTCTTTAATTATTTCATCATTTAAAGACCTGAGAGATGGCATTGCTTTACTGCAAAAGTGTCTCTTTTCAAGATTAAGAAAATATCCTGTTGCTTTTTCCCCTTCCATTTCCCATTTAATTCGCGATCGAATTATCATTCCTTGCAACTTGACCTCTCTCAATTGTTTTAATTTACCTTTCAGCTCTTCATATTCCTGCAAATTCAATTCTGTCAAATTTTCTTCAAGATATTTTAGTTTTTGTAACAATTCAAACTCTTTACAATTCTGTTCTTTTTTCTTTTTACTAGCATACATAATTGTTTTTCCTCTAATTTCCATCAAAAGTGTTTCCAGAAATAGATTTTCATTTATAACTAGTTTTACTTCTAGATTAGGAATGGTATCAAGATTTTCTCCGTCCTTCAATATTGAATATTGTTTTTTTTTACTGTTTCTATTGTGCTTTTAATCTCCTTTATATATTCTAGATCTTTCAGCAGAGAATTATTAAATTTCCAAAATGGCTGTGGTAACCATTTATTTCGGAAGCTAACAGATAAAACAACTGGAGAATGATCTGATTTGTACGATACTAGTACTGACGTTTCTATCTTATCCGTTTGAAGACTGTCTGAAATCAAGAAGTAATCTAGTCTACTTTGTTGAAATGGAGTTGTCCTTCTCCACGTATATCTCCGTTTATCTAGATTAAGTTGACGCCATATATCTATTAATTGCCATGTATCCATCAATTGAAACAGTCTGTTTCTCATATTTTCCTTATAATGTGCCTCTCTGTATCCACAACAGTCCTTCTCACTATCTAAAAATACATTCCAGTCTCCCCCACAGAGTAGCTGACAGTCGCTTGAACACATTTCCAGAATCTTATCTTCGAGGGTGTCAAAAAACTCCGGTACATCTCCATGACTCGGAACATATACATTCACAAGAAGAAACCTCCTACCATTGATTGTAATATTCATGATAAGGAAATGGCCATTTATATCTGCATAACAACTGTGGACTTTGTATTCAAACGTATTTCTAAACAGTATAGCTACTCCTCCAGAGTCTGTCCTGGAACCACTGAGCCAAGTTTCATAACCCCACATTGCTCTAATATATTGTTGTTGTTTTACTGGCAGATGAGTTTCCTGTAAATAATGGATGTCATGTTTTAAATTTCTTAGATAATCAAAAACATCTTTTCTTTTTTTATAGTCACCCAAACCCTGGCAGTTAGTACTACAAATACTGAAATCTTTACTCATCTCAATTTCCTTTTTCCCTTCAGGTTCAATCATTTTTCATATAGAATTGTATGTCCTCTAGCTGAACATTTTTACATTTGACTGTGCCCGTCATTTCCCGTCTGTCTACAAAAAATGAAAACCCTCCAACAAGAAACAAATTCACAAGGGGAAAGAGTTCGTAGTATACAACTACACACATATTCAAAAAAAAAAAGAAAAAAAATGATCGTCAAGACACAAGCAATCGAACAAGATCAAAGAAAATCAGTCTGCACCGCCTCCTAACAACATGGCCAACATGTTTACAAAAAAACTTTCATACGTCCAACGCTTTCACAAAAAGAAAAGACAATATAAAGAACACTACAGTACTCAATGCACGTCAACACAGCTAACCTCATCGCCGCGTCCATCATCATCATCACCCAATCGCTCTCACAGACATTGTTCTGATTCCACCAAGTCAGTGTTATGCAATACCTACAAGTCTGCACTTAATGCACAGACGTTGTAGAGATCCGACAGTCAGTTTTTCATTTTGCTAGGAATTTTCCTCACGTTCCAACACACACACACACCACACACACACACACACACACACACGCACACACACACACAACACACACACACACACACACACACACACACACACACACAACACACACACACACACACACACACACACACATACATTTACCTCCATTCACAGTGCCCTCTTCAATTTTTATACTACTATGCCAGTGTTCCTACCATTCTCACTTTTCTATTAATACTCCCCCCCTCCCACCCCCACGACCCCATCCCCGAATAGGGAGGGGGCCGGGGGGGGGGGGGGGGGGGGGAGGGGAAGAAAACAACCAAAGGTAACAAACAGCAACCATTACCATTAATCTTATCATCATCATCACCACAGCCATCATCATATAAATCAACTCATAACGACTATATTGCGAAGTAATATGTTTCTTCAAATGAAAATTCCAACACTACGATTGGCAAGAGAATGTATACTTAATATCCATGTACTACCGTCTCTCCTCCCCCCACCCCAACACACGCATACACACAAAAACTCCTACCCGAAAACTTGCACCACACACACACACACACACACACACACACACACACACACCACACCATCCCCCATCCCATGATAATATTGATGACAATGATGATAATATCAATAACAATAAAAACAATAAACAAAATTTCTAGTTATGGGATATTTATTACTTAAATCTCCTTTGGTCTGAGACCATTTTCTATCATAAAACACCGAACAACCTGGAACGTGTGTTAAACATGAGCCACTTTTTGAAAATTCAGTTATGAATTTGAGTACCTAGCATACTTCACACACACACGCACGCACGCACGCACGCACGCACGCACGCGCACACACACACACACACACACACACACACACACACAACACACACCGTTCCTGGCTGGATGGTCTTGAAGAATCCGTTTGACCTTGTCAGATATCCACACCACTTCAGCTATGTTTTGCTTACGGTGGTCAACATGTCTTAATAGTGGCTAATGCGCTCCGTGATGGTTGTGTTGATTCCATCATCGGTGACGTGCTCGTCGTAAGAGAAGCAGAGTTCTCTTCTGAAGGAATACCCATGTCCACTGCCAGTGTCTTCCTTTGCAATTCAGCTGTCAAGTAACGTTCCTTTACGCATGCTGGGGGTTGGATCAATGTACAGGGAGACGGATATGAGTACTGAAGGGTGGCTAAGCGGGTAGAAAGGTGCAGGAATACACAAGAAGATGGATGGATGTGCAGGAAAGTGGACATACACATAAGATGATGGATACTTAACAGGAAGATGGATTTATATACAGAAAGATAAACGCACAGGAAGGTGGATAAATACACGGCAAAAATGGCTCAATACAGAAAAAAGATCAACAAATATCCAGGAAGGTGGATCAATATAAAGGAAGATGAAAAGGTACACAAGAAGATGGATGAATAAGCAGGGAGATAAACAAGTACAAAGAAAGATGGATAAGTATGTAGGACGTTGGATAAATACACAGGATAATTGATACATATGCAGGAAGATGGACAAATGCACTGGAAGGTGGATAAAGATTCGGGAAGATAGATAACCATACAAAAATATCAATAGATATACGGGAAGAATGAATATACAATAGTGCTGAGAAAATGTACAATAAGGTGGATAGATGTACAGGATAAATGCACAAGAAGATGCAAATATTTACAGTAAGATGTATACTTTTACTGTAAGATTGACAGACATACGGGAAACGAATAAATTCACAAGAAGGTGGACGAATACACGGCAAGACTAATAACAAACACACGAAGATGGTGTACATGCAGCAATATGAATGAATATACAGGTAAATGGATGAATACAAAGGAGGGGGAATCTACAGGAGGACAGGTAACTGCGCAAGAAAATGAATAAACACCCAGGAAGATAGATGTTTATACGGTAAAGTGGATAAACAGAAACTTACAGAAAGATGGATTGATATACAACAAGATGAAACAAACAAACAAACAAACAAACAAAAAAAAAAACAGCTAAAGATGCAGGAGACTGGACAAATACACATGAAGATGGATAATTATACCGAAAGATGACGGACGTCAGACGACGCGAGAGCTTCTATGTCTGCCGTCTCCTTCTTCTCTCCCTTACCTCTCTGAAGAACAGTTCACTAGGTTCTTCGGGGGCCGGAATAGCCCTGTGGTAGAGCGCCGGATTCGTAATCTGGTTGATCCTGGGGTTGCGGGTTCGAATCTCCGCCGGGCCGATTCGGTACAGGGGGATTTTTCCCTCGGAGTTAACATTGGTTCTGACTCCATTTCCCATACAGTCCGAATGAGACTATAAACCGAGGTTCCGTGTGTGAGCGCACGCATAACATCTTGCACACACGTAAAATCCCATCACCAACTTTCTGAAGAGAAGGCCAGTTTGGCCGTTGGTATGGAAGACACGTTACACATAGCATGCACCTTCCCCAAAGTTGGAGTATGGCTGCCTTAATGGCGGGATAAAAAAAAAAAAACGGTCATGCACACGAAACTCCACTCCCTTTGTTGGGTAGATGGGATTAATACTTGCCTGTCTACACAGGGAGTTCCGCAGGAGTATCAGCCTGCGTATACAGAAAGAAAGAAAGAGAGAAACTAACTAGGTTCTTTCAGTTCCGTCGGTTGTGTCCCAAGGCTAGTGTCTCTGCAGATGTTTTCCTTGTCCACTCTGCAATGTTGTCAGTCCTACGGATTTTTGTTCCTGGCTTTCCCCTCGTCCCCCTCCCTCAACAGTTCTCTGGGCGTTTGTTTTTAACAAGGCCATCAGAACTTGTTGTTACATAGCCACGCCACCGTAGTTTTTCTTTTCGTTACTGTCAGCAGATCGTCATATGATCCAAAAGTGCTGCTTGGTGGTTCATTGGTGATGCGATCAGTATATCTTGTATTTAGTGTCTTGGCTCCCGGTAAGACCTTATTTCCATGGCTTGGATCCGCTTTGGCTTAAGGCTGTGTCAGACCAGTTGACACAGGCTAGAACACCAAGGCTACATCAGAATGTTGTTATGCTCTGCATAGTTACGCGGAGATTGTCTTCAGTCGTGACAAGCTCCTAGCATAACATTATCAGTCTCCAAAATCCCTCAAAGTCGGAGTGTGGCTGCCCACGTGGCAGGGTAATCAAAAACGGTCACACACGTAATGTTCTCACCCCTAGCTGATGCATTTGTACCATAACGTTCAAGTAATTCGGCTGTTCGGATGATCCCTGGAGTCTTTTAGCCAGGGTACGACAACAACAACATAACAACATGGCTTGAATTCTTCTTTCCAGATACGCTGTGGGGGGTCCATGTCTGGCATCCATGTGGGAAGATGGAATAGGCCAGTGCACTGAGGAGCCTGATCTCATATCTCATGGAGATGTCCATCCTTCCAGATAAATGAACTGTTGAACACTTCGCAGGTTGCGTCCATGGAGACATATCTGTGGTGATGATAGTGTTGTGGCAAAGATAGACAGACAGTTAGAGGAAGACGAACTGATCTACATGATAGCTAAATATATACAGTATCTTGGACTTGTACAGGAAGACGAATGAATACACAGGGAGGTGGAAAATATTTAGGTAGATGGATATACACATTGGAAGGCGGTTGAATGCACACTTAGACGGATAAATATTGATGCTACTGATGAATCAATGAATTACAGGTTTTTATCATGTACCAACGATAAAAAAAAAAAGTTTTCAACGTTTGAGACATCACGCAGACCGAAATATCTATTAATTCACACAAACAAAAGAGACAGTGTTAAAAGGAAAATGAAAAAAAAAAGAAACGAAGTGTTAACAACCTGGTATCTGATATAGTTCTTTTCATTTAGAATCTATTTTGTCTTCGTAACAAAGAAGATAAATATTGCCTATATGGGCTAGGGTTTGGCTAGAATTTTTCTTTCTAGTTGCATTGTGGCAGTGTATTCTCTACGCATTATATGTAGTACTGTCCTCTTGTTTTCCATGAAATGATAGGCATTCTCATTCTCACAAACCTTGTGATACGTCATGAGAATCCGCTCGTCTGTTTTCCAGATATCTTTTGCACAGTAAGACTGACACATAGAGACAGACGCACAGACAGGCACTCTTGTTTTAGCGTAAAAGATCTGTCCACGGCCAGGAATTAAAAGACATAGAGATTATAGGGAAACAAAGTTATTGAGGACAAAGTGATAGAAAGTAGATAACTGGTTAACATTACAGGAAGACAAAATCACGAAAAGCTAAATAAAATGGAACAAGTTATCAGCTACCGTGGCGAAGTGGTTAGTGTCGCGGACTCCCGGCTGGGAGGTCGTTGGTTCGATTCCCATCAGATCATGTTGGATTTTTCTGCCCCGACTGGGTCTACCCAGAGTTGAGTTTGCTACGGGCTCAGCTGAGAAGACTGGGACCACACAGGTGAGTTTCATCCACTAAATGGACGTATCTCTGAGAGTGTTGCTCAAACTTCCTGACCAACACTGCAGGTGTCTGTATCTCTCGTGCCTGGCTGACGCCGGGATAGAATATGAAAGTAAGCGTAAAGTACAGCCCTGTTATGCAGTCTCAGACCTGAATGGAAATCCGCAGCATCATCTTCATCATCCTCATTTTCATCGATCAGCATTAAAAAAAAGTCTCAAATTCTGTGGCCCTTCATGCCCTGCTGTCATGGTGACCTCAATTTCGATGTCCTATCCACGTCTGTGGCCTTGGTTTGATTCCGTCGGGGTCACAGGTATCGGCGAGTCCATGGGGGCTGTCGTTGAATGGACGTGGTGGCGCCCTCCGGAGTTGAGAGATCACTCACGCAGGCTCCGCGACTAAGCAATTATTGTCGTCAGTAGGGGGCTCAGTAGGTGGTGTCCTGCATCAGAACAGGCGTCGCTGTATACCACCGAAGTGACTCGGTAGCAGTGCAGTGTCTCCTCCAGTGGGTTGCCTCTTTTCGGCTTGACATTGACTGTTCTCTGTGGACTGCCGATGCCAAGGCCGCGGCGGGTCGCGCCGGGCTGCGTCTGTGGACGGGGTGTCGGAATGAGCGGCGTGGGTGCAATGCCACTGAGATGGCACAGAGGATGGGACAGGCAAAAAAAAAAAAAAAAAAGAAAAGAAAGAAAAAAAAGTCTGCAGAAGACTAGCTTATATGAACAAGTCTGACAAAATGATATGAGACAAGATGACACACACACACACACACACAACACACACACACACACACACACACACACACACACACACACACTCACTCACACACACACACACACACACACACACACACACACACACACACACACACACACACACACACACACACAACACACCTGGCTGTACTGTGGTGTTATTCTAAACTGTTCGTTATGGGAGACGAGATTATATGGCACAGAATTATAGGGGGACAAAATCAATGGTGATAGATTCATGATGGACAAGAAAGCAGCAGGCTGCATACAGAAGTGTGTAGAAGTGTTCAGTCAGAAGGTGGGAGTGGCAGTGCGACCGGAGGACATCGAAATTGCTCATCGTACAGGGAAGCCCAGAGGAGCGACCGGGGACGCCACAGGGAACAGACCCAGAGCAATCATCGTTCGCTTCTTCTCAAGACAAAAGAAATCTGAAGTGTTACAAAATAGACGAAAGCTGAAACAGACTGGAATATCGATCAGTGAGGATTTGACCATGGCGAACTTGAAACTGTTGAAGCAGGCGGCTAACCACTCGGCAACGATGTCCGTGTGGTCCTCCAACGGAAAAGTGATTGCGAAACTTATAAACGGTTCCACGGTGCGGCTGACCATCGGCACCAATCTCAGTGAACAGTTGCGTTCGGAAATGGAACACTGAAAGATCCATACGTGCGGATGCGTTGGGATTGGCACACGTGCGCACACACACAGTGCAGGATTTTGTTTCATGCCCTCTCCATACCTCTTCTGTTCGTGTATGTTGCTGCATCCAGTAGTCTGGCGTGTGTGGTGTGTGTGTGTGTGTGTGTGTGTTGTGTGTGTGTGTGTGTGTGTGTGTGTGTGTGTGTGTGATTTGTTTAGTGCTGGAAATGGTGAAAATCTTGTGTTTACAAATGTGCTTACAAATGTGTGGGAAGTCTTCAAATCTTTAAGGTCGGAAAAAAATGTTTACTTTATGAAAACACTACTCTTCCATTGAAAACAAGGTAAACTTTTGTTTGTTGGCGGGGTGGCGGTGATATATGTGTGTGTGTGTGTGTGTGTGTGTGTGTGTGTGTGTGTGTGTGTGTGTGTGTGTTGGGGTGAGTGTGTGTGTGTGTGTGTGTGTGTGGTGTGTGTGTGTGTGTGTGTGTGTGTGTGTGTGTGTGTGTGTGTGTTTCCGATGCAAATTGAGACTGGGTGTGTGTGTGTGTGTGTGTTTGTGTGTGTGTGCGTGCGCGCGCGCGCGTGTGTGTGTAAGACAATGAGAGTTTGACATTTAAAATTGTAGGCGAACAACATGCCTCATATAAAAGAGATTGGCTATTGTTTACGCTAACTACATTTTCCTTTGTGTGAAAAATTTTCGTTGATCAGCACCAATGGGTTTCCGTACTATATTACTAAAAATGTGTCAGGGGTGAAAAAATGGTTTCGGGATTTCAAATAGGGTAAGACCTGATCTGTTGATATCTGATGTCTGATGGAGACTGCCAGTTTGTGGGAAGCTTGGTCAGGTGGTCTTTCCATTTGATATCTATGCAGGCAGGCCTATATGGTATGCATTTATTCCTTCATATTTTCTCCACTTTGTCTTAAACTGATGGAAAGGCCGATTTATATATTTATGGAAATCATTGTGTGCTTCTTTCATGCATTCACTTCAGACATACGTGTGTATATGTATGCATATAATATGTTGGCATGTGTTGGTGTGCGTTCGCGTACGCATGCATCTATTTACGCTTAGAGTTGTGCTTAATTTTATTGGTATTGTTTCACTGATTTGTTTTTGTTTTTTTTTTTCTTCTATACATGTGATCGCCTTGTCACTTCTAAGGGAGAATGGTCTGTATTTGGTGTGATTGATCACGAGTAGTGGCCAGGTTGTGAACATCCCCCACCCCTCCCTCCTGCCCCGTGCCGCACACCCCCGCCAGCCCCTGCGCCCCCCTCATTCCCCGCCCAAGCGCCCCCTCTCCTCCCCCTCTCCCCATCCTCCCTGCTCGCTCCCCCCCCCCCCCCTTCCCTCGCCCCCACCCTGTACCCCCACTTCCCCTCACCCTTTGCGAGTTTGTGAAAGTAATTGTGATCTTCTTTCATACATTCAGCTATGAGTGTACGTGTATGAGTCTAGTTTTGGTGACATTTTTTTTAATTTTTTTTATTTAATTTATTCATCCCCCCCCCCCCCCCCCCCCCCCCCCCCGGTTATTGCCTTGGCATGGCTAGGGAGAATTGCCTGTTTTGATGTCTTTTTCACGAGTTTTGGCCAAGTTATGTCTACCCCCCCCCCCCCTCCCCACTTCCGCACCTCCCCCCTCCCCGTGCCCCTGTGTTCTCCGTTGGTACTGAGATGGTGGATCTGATAAAGGTAATCATTCTTTGCTTGATGAGTTCAGTGTGTGTTATGACATGTGCTTTTAAATTGTGATAAGAAAGGTGCATTTTTTTTGTTTGTTTGTTTTTTTTTTGAGAGTGCAGCGTTATAACGATTTCTCTATCAGTTTTATGTATCACTTGTTTGTGCTTGGAAAATTGAATTCCATGTCGAATGATGCACGCGCACAAAAATACTGTCTATACACGTTCGCACAATGGAGAGAATGGCGGGATGAGGGTTGGATGATTGTGTGTGTGTGGTGTGTGTGTGTGTGTGTGTGTGTGTGTGTGGTGTGGTGGGTGGGGGGGGGGGGGTGTCTGCTTTTTTCTGTTTTGTTAATAAGTCGTGTGATATTACCCGAAAGGATGTGATTATTTGTGTTTTGTTTCTGTTTGTTTGTTTGTTTTCTGTTCAGTCCAAAGGAAGGCGACTTCAGGCAGAAACAGAAAGGGGCAGGGGGGTTGGTCTGCCGCCGGGCTGATGTAGCAGACAATGAGTCTGTCTTGTAATTTGTTTGTTGCCTTCGTTTGGCGCGCGGTGTAGTAGACTTTTTGACTTTTTGACTCTGTTTGTTGGTTGGGCTTGTGTGTGTGTGTGTGTGTGTGTGTGTGTGTGTGTGTGTGTGTGTGTGTGTGTGTGTGTGTGTGTGGCTTTTTTGTTGCATATTTGATGTTAATTTGATGTTATTGTTTGTTTTGTCTCGGATCAAGAAAGGTAAATGGCATGGTGCACTTGAATGTGAAATAAGTCGTACATTAAGCTTATTTTTCTAGTACAAATAAAACCTGTATGACGCGTCATATGGTAATGGTCTGTTGAATCCAATCCGAATACCCCTCCCCCTTTCATCTTCCTGCCCCCCTCCACCCTCCCCCCTTTTTTTTTTTTCTTTTTTTTTTTTTCTTTTTTTTTTTTCCTTCCAACCCCGGTAACTCTGCCCCCCCCCCCCCCCCCCACCCTTTCTTGCCATCCGGTGAGTCCTTTTGACGAAAAGATCGGAAAGAGAGCGGTTTTGCCCCCCCCCCCCCCCCCCTTCCCCTTCCTCCCGTGCTTCTAGGGGCTTTTCGTGCACTGTTTTACTGTTGGGTGAATATTAGGATGGGGTGCCTGTGAGTGAGGTTGAACCAAGCACGGGCAGTTCATACTTTAGGGGGGTGGGGGTGAAAAGGTGTGTGTGTGTGTGTGTGTGTGTGTGTGTGTGTGTGTGTGTGTGTGTGTGTTGTGTGAATTATTCCCCATAGTGTTGGCAAAGAACCGTGTCAGTCTTTTTTTTTTTTTTTCCTGGAATGTTTGTAAGCAAACCTGAGAAATAATTGTGTCTTTACAGCTTGAACATGGTTAAATTCTGCACGTACGTGATTTTTTTTTTTTTTTTTTCGCATACTCTTGCGCATGCACGATTTTTGATGCAACAAGTTTTTTGCATTCAGACGACTTCTGAACCTTAAACAAAATGAAAAATATCGGCGTCATTTTTGTTGTTGTTTTCTGCTTTTTTTTTTATTCAGCATTAGTGGGAGGAGAATGACTCCTATCTACCACCAAATATTGTAAAAAAAAAAAAAAAAATTAAAAAAAAAAAGAGAGAGAGAGAGGAAGCAATGGGCTAGCTCTTTTTGGCTTGATACTGCTGGCTACTTACTAAGTATCTTTTGCCTTTGTTT
Organism: Conus canariensis; assembly: GCA_033310375.1. Classification (NCBI taxonomy): domain Eukaryota; kingdom Metazoa; phylum Mollusca; class Gastropoda; order Neogastropoda; family Conidae; genus Conus; species Conus canariensis. The sequence continues at coordinate 23,209,350 of CM065738.1, forward strand.
TGGATTTATTGTTGTTGCTTTTGTTTGTGTTAATTGTTACTGTTTGTACATATCTCTTTCTCTTTGTCTCTCTCTCTCTCCCTGTCTCTCTCTTTCTCTGTCTCTGTCTCTTTGTCTCCCTCTCTCTTATTTCCTCTCATGGTAATTATTGTGCTCAAAGACATGCATTTTCCTTTTCCTTTAGACTTGAAATTTTTGGTTTGTTACTGTTCCTCTCTCCCTATGAAGTTGGATGGATGTGCTCTTTTGTATTCAATGTGTGTGGACAAATTTGATGTCCTGGAATATAGTAAAACATTACTGTGCCTTTTTGGTGTTCATTTTAAACCTCATCTTGTAAAAAATGGATAGTGGTGTATCCATTTTTTCTGTTAATTGTCAGGGCCTCAATACCGCCCAGAAAAGGCGGGATATCTTTCATTACATGAGAAATAAAAACCATTCCATTTATTTTTTGCAAGATACACATTTTGAGAAGGAAATGGAAAAGTATATTTTAGCGGAATGGGGGTATCAGGGATATTTCTCAAGCTTTACATCAAATGCAAGAGGAGTCGCGATAATGTTTAATAATAACTTTGAATTTAAGATTGAAAGAACTATTAAAGATAATTCAGGTAATTACATTATGGTAGTTGTTGAAATCCATAAGAAAGTTTTCTCCTTGTAAACATATACGGACCAAATAGAGACAACCCAGAGTTCTATAATAACCTGAAACAAAAGATTAGTGAAATAAAAGTTGAAAAGATTATAATAGCTGGGGATTTTAATCTAGTTCTTGAGCCTGAAAAAGATTACCACAATTATAAACATGTTAATAATCCTAAAGCAAAAGAGGCAGTTGATGATATGATCGAAAACTTAGATTTGAACGATATCTGGCGAGAATTGAACGTAGAATGCCTTCGTTATACATGGAGAAGAACCAACCCTTTTCAGCAGGCCAGATTAGACTTTTTTCTGATCTCAGACTCAGTAGTGTCGTTTGTAGAGGACGCAGATATTGAATGTGGCTACAGGACAGATCATTCGGCTGTTGTATTAAAATTAAAATTTGAAGACACCAGTAAGCATAACACCTTTTGGAAATTCAATGCGTCCCTTCTAAAAGATAAAATGTATTTGGATGAAATAAATTCGGAAATCGATAAGGTTAAAAAAGAAAACGCGCTAAATGCAAACGTAGAGGAAGTAACTGACGAAGAGCTGAGGTTTTCTATCTCGGATGACATCTTTCTTGATTTTCTTTTAATGAAAATAAGATCCAAAACAATTTCATATGCCACGATGAAAAAGAAAAAACTGACAGAAGAAGAAGAACAGCTTGAACATGACATACAACGGCTAGACAGAATCGAAAATAAAAATGAAGAAGACATCAGATTTATAGACATGAAAAAAGAACAGTTAAAACAGATAAGGGAAAAACAAATGGAGGGAGTATTGTTAAGGTCCAGAGCTCGATGGATAGCGGAAGGGGAGAAAGTGAGTAATTATTTCTGTAATTTAGAGAAACGTCACTATGTTAGCAAAAATATGGCTAGATTGATAGGCCAACATGGCAATACTCTAACAAACCAGAAAGACATTATTCAAGAAGTATATACATTTTATAGATCGCTATATGCAAAGATTGAGGTAGAAAATTGCGAAATTAAAGATTTAGTAGAAAATATCACGTGTTTAAATGAAGAGGAAGCAAAAGGATTAGGGGGAAAATAAGTCTAGAAGAAGCTACATGTGTTCTAAAGAACATGAAAAATAATAAAAGTCCCGGTACAGACGGTTTCAGCGCGGAATTTTTTTAAAGTTTTCTGAAAAAGATAGGACTCTTTGTTGTAAGAGCACTGAATGCGAGTTTTGAACGAGGAGAACTTTCAAATGTACAGAAAGAAGGAATCATTACTTGCATTCTGAAACATGATAGACCAAGACAGTATATAAAAAACTGGAGACCTATCTCGTTATTAAATGTGATTTACAAAATTGGGTCATCCTGTATTGCAAATCGTTTAAAGATAGTACTACCAAAGATCATCAGTGAAGACCAAACCGGATTTATGAAAAATAGGTATATTGGGGATAACTTAAGACTGATTTATGATACAATTGCCTACTTAGATAAACATGGGTTACCAGGATTGCTGTTAAATATTGATTTTGAAAAAGCTTTTGACTCGATAAATTGGGAGTTCATGTTTAAAGTATTAAAAACATTTGGTTTTAAAGAAGACATACGTAAATGGATAAGTATATTCTATAGAAATACTAAATCTTGTGTTATAGTGAATGGCCAGGTGTCAGAATGGTTTCAAAATAACAGGGAGACCCCATATCTCCATATCTTTTCATATTGTGTGTTGAAATATTAGCAATGACTGTCAGAGAAAACACAGATATTAAAGGCATTACGGTGAATAATGTTGAACTCAAGCTGACACAGTACGCTGATGACACTGAATTTTTACTGGCAGGAGACAGAAAGTCTTTTGAAACTTGCATAGATGTACTTGATATGTTTAATTCTGTCTCAGGGCTCCATATAAACTCGGGCAAGACTGGTGTGATTTGGCTAGGGAGTCGCAAAAATTCCACAGCTCGTTATATGGAACATTTAGGTTTAAACTGGAATCCGCCGAGATTTCGTGTGTTAGGTATTTGGTTCACTAATGATTTAAAAGGATGTCTTGAAGTTAACTACTCAGAAAAATTAGCAGAAGTAAAGTATCTGTTCAAAATATGGGTCAAACGTCAGATCACACCTCTTGGCAGAGTTGCAATATTAAAATCTATAATCCTTTCAAAGCTGACTCATCTCTGGCTCCTTTTACCAAACCCACCAGACATATTTTTTCAAACGTGTCAACAAATTTGTTATAAATTTATTTGGAACAGGAAACCAGACAAAATCAGTCGAAACATTTCACACAATAGTGTGAAGAATGGGGGCATTGGCCTTCCTGATTTGAAAACATTTGTCTTATCTTTGAAACTTTCATGGATTCGTAAAGCTGGGAAAACAAAACATAAATGGAAAAGTCTTTTGTTGCATAACTTTCCCAAGTGGGAACTTATTGATAAGTATGGACCAGAGTTTGTGTCAAAATTCACTAAATACAATCAGTTTTGGTCAGAAGTTCTTGAAGCATATAAGGTGTTTTACTACAAATGCATTCCTAAAAATTCTGCTGAACTTCTCGCCGAACCTTTATGCTATAACAAGAGGTTTCAAATGGGAAGAAAATTTATCGTCTCACAAGTATTGCATAACAAAAACATATTCTGTGTTGCCCATTTCTTTGATGATAATGGGCAGTTCCTCACTTACACATGTTTCAAGGATAAGTATGATATTAATATCAATTTCCTCACTTACGCTGGTTACAGATCTGTAATACTTGACTATGCAAAAAAGTCTGGCATTAATATAAATAACAATACATACCGAAACTCATCATTGTGTTTTAAACAACTGTTTGCAGTTCACAAAGGTTGTAGATTATATTATGATATATTGATTACAAATAACGTAACGCCTAAATGCTGCGAAAAATGGGATGCCAAGCTCTCAACATCCCATGACTGGAAATCTTGTTTTGTATACGCACACAAGATACAGGATATAAAACTCCAGTGGTTTCAGCTAAAAATAATACATAGATGTCTGTGTACAAATATCATATTAAAGGAAATTGGTGTAAAAAATAACGATAGATGTGACTTTTGTGGAGAGTATAAAGATAGTATTGATCATGTGTTCTGGAATTGTCATTATGTACAATTGTTCTGGAATAATCTCACTGATTTAATGAAAGAAAGATGTATGAATGCACAAAATGTGCGGCTAACAGAGTCACTGATACTATTTGGTAATGATGCAGCAATTTCTAGTGATGTAATCTTTTATTTTATAATTCTCTTTGCAAAATACTATATATACACTTGTAAAGTACAAAACAGTCTACCACAAGTAAGTGCATTTATAAGGAAACTAAGGAATCGGTATAAAATTGAAGAACACATCGCATACTTAAAATTAAATCATGTAGATTTCACTGTGAAATGGTCAATGTACAAACCATTATTTGTTAATGATTAACTATTTAAACATCGCTCGATCTGTATCCTATGACCCATGTTCACAGATTTAAATGCTTTGTCAACTTTTAGTAACCTGTTATGCTTTGATCTCTGCACACACAGACTACCTAATGTTGCAGATGAGTCTGTACATATGTCTGTTCTGACATCATTATCTCTTTTATTGATGGTTATGTTTTTGTTTTCTGGCCACTGTGATTTACTTTGTGAAAGTACCTTGTGTCAACATATTGATTGAATGTAATCCATCCAGCGTCTCTCTCTCTCTCTCTCTCTCTCTCTCTCTCTCTCTCTCTCGCTCTTTCTCATCTTCTCTCTTTTTCTCTACCCCTCCCTCCACTTCTTCTGCAAAACCTACTTTTCTTTTCTTTTTTTTTTTTTTTTTTTTTTTTCAAATGAGAAATGTGGAATTTTTTCTTGCTTGTGTGATTGCTGAATTCTCTTTTTTTCCCAAAATTCCTTATGTATGTTCTATGTTCATGTAAATGTTTGAAATGAAATTAAAAAAAAAAAGTTAAAAAAAAAAAAAAAGAAAGCAGCAGGCTAAATGACAGGTAACGAAATTATAGAAGACAAGCTTACAGGAGCAAGATACAAGAAGACAAGATTAAGGGGGACTTTTTAAATTCACATACTCTCAACACTCTCAGACTACTACAACAACAACAAAAAGGGGAAAAGAAAAACGAAAAGAAAGAAAGAAAGAAAGAAAGAAAGAAAGAAAGAAACAGACGAGCAAACAAAAGGCATCATTCAATCGGTCGATATCCTTTGCCGGGTCCCCTCGTGGACTGAGTTGTCAGGCAAAAAAAAAAAGAAAAAAAAAAAAAGAAAAAAAAAGAAAAAAAAAAAAAGAGAGGCAAGAATAAAACAAAGTGGTGATGAACATGTTTCACTCATCTCTTTCATCTCATCTATCTCGTAACGCTCCTGCGGGCGTTGTGGAGGCGCCACTGATGACTTCCTGACTGCAGAATCTCTCCATCTGTTCCAGTTCTGTTTGGCCCTCTGACAGCTAGCCAAGTCGTGCTGACGGTGGCTTCTGACCCAATGCCTGAAACACCTAAAACCTTGGGCCTGTTCAGCAAGGTGGTGAGGGGTGTTGTCATCGTGACCAATCAGACAAAGCAACATTAAAAGGAAAGACAACAAAGCACAAAAGCAACCGCTGCACAACATAATGAAAATGTGTGTGTGTGTGTGTGTGTGTGTGTGTGTGTGTGTGTGTGTGTGTGTGTGTGTGACTGTGTCTGTGTGTCTGTGCGTGCGTGCGTCCGCGCATGCGTGAGTGTGTGCGTGCGTGAGTGTGTGCGTGCGTGCGTGTGTGTGTGCTTGCGTGCGTGAGTGTGTGTGTGTGTGTGTGTGTGTGTGTGTGTGTGTGTGTGTGTGTGTGTGCGCGTGCGTGTGTGCGCGTGTGTATGTGTGTGTGTGTGTGTTTTAATCGAAGAAAACTCTAATCAACGTTACGTGACGAATGTTCTGAGCACTGTCAGATCGTACTGGCTTGCCTGAACTTCGCTTTGTTTAGACCATCGTACCACACAGGGATAGATAGTATTAAAAGTGAATGTGAACGCAAAGCTCAAATAAAATGGCTCCAGTTTGCACTTCTGAAGCCATCCTGGTCTGCTTAAAAGCTGGGTTGTACAATCGTAAACTTTCGGCTAGTTCGTTTCCAGCTATTAATACCAGTCCACTATCCAGCCATTAAACCAGTCCATGATCCAGCCCTTAAACCAGTCCATGTCCAGCCGTTAAGCCAATCCATGATCCAGCCATTAAACTAGTCCATGATCCAGCCATTAAACCAGTCCATGATCCAGCCGTTAAGCCAGTTCATGATCCAGCCGTTAAGCCAGTCCATGATCCAGCCGTTAAGCCAATCCATGATCCAGCCGTTAAGCCAGTCCATGATCCAGCCGTTAAGCCAGTCCATGATCCAGCCATTAAACCAGTCCATGATCCAGCCATTAAACCAGTCCATGATTCAGCCGTTAAACCAGTTCATGATCCAGCCGTTAAACCAGTCCATGATCCAGCCGTTAAGCCAGTTCATGATCCAGCCATTAAACCAGTCCACCATCCAGCCATTAAACCAGTCCATGATCCAGCCCTTAAACCAGTCCATGATCCAGCCCTTAAACCAGTCCATGATCCAGCCGTTAAGCCAGTCCATTATCCAGCCACTAAACCAGTCCACGATCCAGCTGTTAAGCCACTCCATGATCCAGCTGCCAAGCCAGTCCATGATCCAGCCATTAAACCAGTCCATGATCCACCATTAAACCAGTCCATGATCCAGCCGTTAAGCCAGTCCATGATCCAGCCATTAAGCCAGTCCATGTCACCATTAGCCAGTCCATGATCAAGCCAGTCCATGATTCAGCAGTCATGCCAGCCATGATCCAGCCGTTAAGCCAGCCATGATCCAGCCGTTAAGCCAGTCCATGATCCAGCCGTTAAGCCATTTCCTAATGTAGCCTTGAAGACTGTCCATAAGCTGGAAATGAAACCAGCCTTGGAGCTAGCCATTAACCTAGTCCTTGATCCAGCTGCAGATCCAATTCTTGAACTAGGCGTGACGCCAGTCCTTGATCACGCCGTGAAACCAGTCCTTGAGCGTCAGTGCAAGAACTGATCGGGATTCCAGTCAGCATTTTTTGGTATAATATTCACTCCTCGTCAAACAGTTGTCATCGGCGTTCACGCTTTTGGGTTCGTGTTAATAGCACAGAAAGTCTT
>CM065738.1:23221195-23228695 GCA_033310375.1 Conus canariensis
AGGGAAGTCGAAATCTATCCTTGTGCTTTTCTCGTGCTGAAATATCTCTCTCTCTCTGTCTGTCTGTCTGTTTGTCTGTCTGTCTATCTTTTTAATTTTAATTTCCCGATTGGGCATTTAAAAGGAACGTGATAACTCTAAAAGAACTCGATGAAACGCGAACATTTTGAAGCTTTGGACCTTGTTTATTAAGAAATACTGAATTTGCAAACGATTTTGTTACGTACTGCGATGTAGTTATGCCCGTATATTGCTTTTCTGTTGCCCACTTTTGGCCATGCATATACTACACTAAAATAGTAAAGCTTCGAACCACACCAGTTGTTTAGATCAAAAGCCATATTCTGAAGTCATCTCATGCCAGAACCTGGAATTATATGTGTATTAATAATGACTGCCAGTGTAAGATCTTTCATATCCTCCATGAAGATAAGCTGGTTAAGGAGACTAAAACTGGATTCTGAATGGACACAGCAGACCTTTAACATGTACCCAGAGCTAGCAACTTCAGAAAACTACGGTAGTGAGCTTGCAAATGTTTTAATGGAAAAAATTAATAATGCATTCTGGAAAGATGTGCTTCGACATTATAGAAAGCTGTGTCTCCTTTGTTGTCCTTTAAACACAGATGAATTTCTGGCAAAATGCATTCATTATAATGTCAATACTCTTAGAGACAGGAAGACAGTGTTTTTGTAAGAATGGCGTTAGGCTGCTGTCTTCAAGGTCAAACAACTGGTTGATCTCAATGGTCTATATTAGGTTTAGAGACTTCAAAAATCTATTTCCATCAACACTGAGAACTGATTTTCTTACATATACTGGTATAATAGATGCGATCAAACAGTACCAGATGAAACTGAGTATTATCCTAACAGACCAAGATAAGGAGCAGAGGTCAAAAGTTTGGTCCTGCATTGGAAAAGGAAATAAAACATATTCAATCAGTGATGACAACATCTAAAATAGTTTCCACTGCAGTTGAGAGATGGTCCGAAAGATACAATGACAATATGAACTGGAATTATATATTTAATTCTTGTTTTTCTACTACTATAGATGGACAATTAAGGTTCCAGATGAGACTGCTACATAGACTTCTGCCAACAGAGGAATATTTGTATACAAGAAAGTTGATTGACTCTCTAGTTTGTAACCTGTGCGGTCGAGAAACTCAGACAGCTGAACATCTTTTCTGGGACTGAGATGGTCCATTCTATCTGGCAGGATCTTTTGAGACGGCTGCGTTACAAATGGCCACACTGTGAACAGTTTTCTTTTGAGAAACGTTTGATTCTGTTCGGCATATCAGAGCAACAAACTACAGATAAAATAATGGATTTGTTGATTTTGCGGGCTAAATTCTATATTTACAAATGCGAGTTAAGAAATACGCCGCCAAGAACTCTTGTATTTTCAAAACTTGTGAAATCTAGATATGACCTGGAGCAAAATGTGCTGATTCTAAAAGGTAATATTGAAAACAATGTGGAAATTGACCTTAACAAATATTGGTTGATTTATCTTCCACAATTACCAGCTTAAGATGACTTTTGATTCGACATGTGATTGTGCTTTCCAAGGGAGTATGTGTGTGTGTGTATGTGAAGGGGGGAGGGGGGGGGGGTGAGAGAAGAGGGGCAGGTCTTACCTTTTTGTTTACTTATTAATCTATGTGTTTATGTACTTCTTTTCTTCATGGGAAGTGTGTTTCTTCCTGAGCTTGAGATAAAACTGCAAGCGCAACAAAAGTGGAATAGATAGAGTATCCATCTTTTGCCCCTTTCAGCTGATTACCAGTCATTATGTTTATGGCAGTGGCTGGGATAAACACAACCACTATGTTTCTTCATTTTCATTTTAAGTTTACGGCAGCTACAACCATTCATACTTGTGATACTCTTAGATTTACATGTGACTAAGCGGATAAAACTCTTTGCGCACTGTTCTCTTTGTGCGCACTTGTACTTTTCCAATTATTTGAATGAAAAAAAAAAAGACTGCCAAACCGTGTCACCATTTTCCCCCACAAACTTCAAACAGGCGGCTATCTACAGAGCAGCAGCCACCCCGTACCAGACACCGACCTCACTTGATAAGACAAATGATGAGGCAGAAGGTCCGTTGACAGAGGTTACACATCTGCGCACCTTCCTCATCTTCGTCTTCCTCTTTACCACCAATCACTGAAGGGGTTCTCTCTCTCTCTCTCCTATATATATATATATATATATATATAATATATATATATATATATATATATAAGTAAACTAATAAATTCCAAGGGTAAGTAACTGAGCACCATTCCAGCAATTTTCAAAGCAGCTTGGTGTTGCAATGACTGCAGGAAATATTGAATTATAAACAAAGCTTGCTCTTATGTCTTAGATTGGAAAAATAGGGGGAGATAAGCTTTCATATCTGCATTGGGAGATAATTCTGCCTAACTAACAGTATGTGCTTGAGTGGGTGAATGGGGAATAATAAATGCTTCTCAAAATGAGCTTTCAGCAAGCTTATAGTCTCCAAGGGGGAGACAATCTCAAAAGGGGAGGAAACTCACTAACATATCATAACTCCTGGTGAGATACCGGTATATTGAAACCTGATCGTTTCTCCTCAGTGACCTCGGAAAGAACTAACTTGACTCCTCTGCCTTTTAGGTTTTAAGCAGAATGCTATCCCAGAATATAAATATAAGCTTGAGTGTAAATGTCAGGCTAACATAACTGACAGTAGATCATTCTTTGGCTGAAACAACACCCCCTTCTCAAGCACAAGGAAAAAAAATTACTCTACTCAGTCGTGAGACTTTCCCTTTACGAATTCATTTACGAATTCATTTCCGGAAGAGTCTATTCCTTGAATGTCATCTGCTCGAACGAGTGAAGAAAAACTGGAAAGTAGGCGAGCTGCACCCCCGATTCAAATTTTGACTATAGGTATGTCCGCTCAACGTTATCATCAGTACTCCGGCTGTGCTTTCAAACAAAGACGACAAAGCAAAAAGAAAGAAAAAGAATCCATATCAGCCAAGCCGAAAATAAAAACCACGCATCACGCTGATTGAAGAAGGTGAAAGATGAGAGAGAATAGGTCATAGTCTCAGACTAGAATGATACAGTGACCGCTTGTGCTCGATTCTGGCGAATGTCAACTTCCTGGCCATTTCCAAGGTGGTTTTAGCCCATGTCATAATATCTCTCGTTACTATGGTGACGAAGCGACGTTTGAAAAGCAGAACATTTAAAACCCATTAAATCAGATATCAAGTTGATCAGCCTGAAATCAAAGCATGCCTCTTTCTCTCTCTCTCAAATGTGATTTTAATCGTAATGCATATTTCCGTTCTAAGGGGATATGGTCTTTATGAACGAAAGATTTGAAACTCTCTCTCTCTCTCTCTCTCTCTCTCTCTCTCTCTCTGTGTGTGTGTGTGTGTGTGTGTGTGTGTGTGTGTGTGTGTGTGTGTGTGCGTGTGCGTGCGTGCACGCGCGCGCGTGTGTGTGTTTACGTCTGTCTCCTTCTGCCTCTTCCCTTCACTCTCTCCGTCTCATCTGTTTTCTGCAATGTATCTTGAATATAGCCTATAATCAAACACACACACACACACACACACACACACACACACACACACACACACACACGCGCGCGCGCGCGCGCGCGCGCGCGCACACACACACACACACATATATATATATATATAGATATCTATATATAATATATATATATATTGAGAGAGAGAGAGAGAGAGAGAGAGAGAGAGAGAGAGAGAGAGAGAGAGAGAGAGAGAGAGGTTTTCTTTATGCACCCTCTAACACGTGTGCTAAACATTTGTCCAGTACAGCTGCTATCAATACTTCCCTCACATACACATACACATGCGCGCGAGCACACGTGTGCGCTCATGTGTGTGTGTGTGTGTGTGTGTGTGTGTGTGTGTGTGTGTGTGTGTGTGTGAGTGAGAGAGAGAGAGAGAGAGAGAGAGAGAGAGAGAGAGACAGAGACAGAGAGAGAGAGAGAGAGAGAGAGAGTGAGTGAGGGTCAATCGAATGGCTTGCTTTACACATTGTGAAATGTTCGCCGATTGCCCCTAAGGCATCGCTCTCCGTGTCCATTTTCACTCTCGTTATAAAGCAGTTTGTTGTTCAACTCCATCCACTCTTCCACTACAAAACAAATACGAAGTAAAACCGTTCGTGGGCGTTATCTGAAAAAATCATAACAAAACACAATGCACAGTGTGAAACAAACAGATACAAATCGGATACGCTGTATTTTTTTCAGACATAAACAACCACAACAACAGCAACACGAAAGGGTAATATGTTCCCATAACCAAAGCGATTGTTAGGAAGGGGATGAGGGGAAGATGTAAAGTATCGGAGGGGATAGGGTGGAACTGGTAAATGGTACTGGGCCAAGGCGTTAAAGAACCTTCTCTCGGAGCTGAAAATTTAAATGGTGTCTATGTCCCCTCTCTTTCCCTCTCTCTGCTTCACTTTCACCGTGCTCTTGCGCCGATGTCATAGTATCACATGTACTTTACTTCTTCTCACCTTTTAAAGAGCAAGGAGGTCCAATCCTGCACACAGTGTAGTCTATATCTCAGCACAAAACCTGTCTCTGTGGAGCGGTTGGATGTTCAACATCTCAGCACGAAACCTGTCTCTGTGGAGCGGTTGGATGTTCAACATCTCAGCACGAAACCTGTCTCTGTGGAGCGGTTGGATGTTCAACATCTCAGCATGACACCTGTCTCTATGGAGCGGTTGGATGTTCAACATCTCAGCATGACACCTGTCTCTGTGGAGCGGTTGGATGTTCAACATCTCAGCATGACACCTGTCTCTGTGGAGCGGTTGGATGTTCAACATCTCAGCATGAAACCTGTCTCTATGGAGCGCGCGGTTGGATGTTCAACATCTCAGCATGACACCTGTCTCTATGGAGCGGTTGGATGTTCAACATCTCAGCATGACACCTGTCTCTATGGAGCGGTTGGATGTTCAACATCTCAGCATGACACCTGTCTCTATGGAGCGGTTGGATGTTCAACATCTCAGCATGACACCTGTCTCTATGGAGCGGTTGGATGTTCAACATCTCAGCATGACACCTGTCTCTATGGAGCGCGCGGTTGGATGTTCAACATCTCAGCATGAAACCTGTCTCTATGGAGCGGTTGGATGTTCAACATCTCAGCACGAAACCTGTCTCTATGGAGCGGTTGGATGTTCAACATCTCAGCATGACACCTGTCTCTATGGAGCGCGCGGTTGGATGTTCAACATCTCAGCATGAAACCTGTCTCTATGGAGCGGTTGGATGTTCAACATCTCAGCACGAAACCTGTCTCTATGGAGCGGTTGGATGTTCAACATCTCAGCATGACACCTGTCTCTATGGAGCGGTTGGATGTTCAACATCTCAGCATGAAACCTGTCTCTATGGAGCGCGCGGTTGGATGTTCAACATCTCAGCATGACACCTGTCTCTATGGAGCGGTTGGATGTTCAACATCTCAGCATGACACCTGTCTCTGTGGGGTGGTTGGATGTTCAACATCTCAGCATGACACCTGTCTCTGTGGAGCGGTTGGATGTTCAACATCTCAGCATGAGACCTGTCTCTATGGAGCGGTTGGATGTTCAACATCTCAGCACGAAACCTGTCTCTATGGAGCGGTTGGATGTTCAACATCTCAGCACGAAACCTGTCTCTATGGAGCGGTTGGATGTTCAACATCTCAGCACGATACCTGTCTCTATGGAGCGGTTGGATGTTCAACATCTCAGCACGACACCTGTCTCTATGGAGCGGTTGGATGTTCAACATCTCAGCACGACACCTGTCTCTATGGAGCGGTTGGATGTTCAACATCTCAGCATGACACCTGTCTCTATGGAGCGGTTGGATGTTCAACATCTCAGCATGACACCTGTCTCTATGGAGCGGTTGGATGTTCAACATCTCAGCATGACACCTGTCTCCATGGAGGGGTTGGGTTGTTCAACATCTCAGCATGACACCTGTCTCTATGGAGCGGTTGGATGTTCAACATCTCCATGTGAAATATATATCTATGGAGCGGTTCGATGATCTACATCTCCACATGAAATATGCCTTTATGGAGTGATTGGATGATCAACATCTTAGCATGAAACCTGTCTCTATGGAGTGGTTGGATGTTAAGATCAAATATTAAATTTATTTAAGAAAGCATGCCTATGCGACAAAAAGACATAAAAATAACATTTGGACAAACACTGCAGAGTGGACAGTTGGTGTCAACTCTGCACGCTGTGTACAGTTGTGACCTGCTGAATGCCAGATAACAACCAACCAACCAACCAAACGAACAAACAAAAAGTGCTGGCCTGTCATGAACTGTTTTTGGAGAAGAACATTTCAAGCGTTTGCAGAACAGAGGCAGGACCAGGGCTGGATCACAGAGTTTTTAAGGTGGGGTGCTGGTAAATGTTTTAGGCCGGGGTCCAGGGGCCGCCTAGACCCCGGTAGGGTCTAGGGGCAAAGCCCCGGTGGGGGGGGGGGGGGGGGGGAGGGGGGGCCAGGGGGGCAAAGCCCTCCGGCCGAAAATTGGTTTTTGACATTTTAAAAGCTGTTTCGTGGCATCTCCTGTGAGCTGGGGAGACATTATTCATAGCGTTTTATCAATTTTGCACTGTGTTTAATATGACGGTACAGTGGAAAGAGGGAAAGAGGGACTGGGGGTGCTTGCTTTCTTTCTTTTTTTTTAAATTTTTTTTTTGAGCCGGGGGGGGGGGGGGGGGGGCTGTAGTACCAAAGCACCCTCCCCCCCCCCCCCCCCCCCCAGGATCCGGTCCTGAGGACCATGATCCGCAAAGGCAGACATCAAAGAGAGACAGAAGTACTTAGAAAAAAAAGAAGACAGGTAAGGTAATGTTGCTTATAGCCCAGCCGACCGCAAAGGGCCATATTAGGTCTGTCACCACGTTAAAATCAACTCACAAGTAAAAAAAACTTTTACATATCTCTTTAAAATACATCTTCTAAAATCGTATCAGAAACTTCGTTAAAAGTCTTTCTTCCGTAAAATCCTAGATCAGATGAAATATGTTGATCTCTCCCAGAAACCCAAAGATCACGTCAGGTGGGACATCTCTGAACTGGGTTTTCATGGACTCTGCTGTAAAGTGTTTGTGTCTCACTTTGTGCAAGTCCCAACAATCTAAAAGAATCAGTTTCACCGTGAGTGGGACATGACATGGAATGCACCACGGAGCTTCTTCCCTTTTAAAAGATAAGAATGGGTATAAAACGAGTGGCCTGTGTGCAAGCGGCACAAGACTCTTTCGTCTTTACGGCCGCCTCGGGGAACATGGTAAAAACTCTTTCAAGTTTGGACGGCTTTTAACTAGACAGGCTCAGTTACAGATAAGAGGAAATAACTACAGAGAACATGCAGGAGGCGAGGGGGCTGTTTGTTCTGAGCCAGCCTCTGATGTTTCTAGCGGG
>CM065738.1:23236195-23241195 GCA_033310375.1 Conus canariensis
TCATCCTCAGTCACATCGGTCAGCATAAAAAAAGTCTAAAATTCAGTGGCCCTTCATGCCCTGCTCTCATGGTGACCTCAGTTTTGATGTCCTCTCCACGTCTGTGACCTTAGTATGATTCCGTCGGGGTCACGGGCATCGGCAAGTTCATGTGGGCTTTCGCTGGACAGACGCGATGACTCCCTCCGGGGGAGAGATTCACGCCGGCTCCGCGACTAAGCAATTACTGTTAGGGGGCTGAGTAGATGGTGTCCTGCGTATGTTGGATCAGAACAGGTACCACTGAACACCACCAAAGTGACTTGGCAGCAGTGAAGTGTCTCTACCGGTAGGTTGCCTCTTGACGACTTCACACTGACTGCTTTCTGTGGATTGCCGGTGAAGGGTATTCATAAGTATTCATGTAAAAAAAATATATATATAATAAGGGGCTTCGGCGGGCCGGGCCAGGCTGTGGTTATGGACGGGCGGAAGGGGGGGGGGGGGGGGGGGGGGAGTGGGGGGGAGAGGGGGAATGAGCGGCGTGTGTACAATGCCACTGAGGTGGCAGAGAAGATGAGATGGGACAGCAAAGCAAACAAACAAACAAAAATTCACAACCGCACGTTATATATACAAGGAAATCATTTACATAGATAAAAAAAAAAAAAAAAATAAGAGAGGTCGTAACACAGACCCTTGAGGAACACCAGATTTCAAAGGGCGCAATTCAGACCGTTTGGAATTAATTTCAGGTTATTGGCGATCAGTAAGAAAAGATCTAGTAAAATCTGTAGCCTTATTTGATAGTTTGTAATGTGTAAACTTTTTATAAGATGCGAATGGCTGATAACGTCAAATGCTCTAGCAAAATCAACAAAAAAGACCTCTAGTAAATTCATAGTTGTTCATATTAGACAGACATTTGTCTATAAGCTGTATAAATGACGTATGTGGCAAGAGTGATTTTGTCGAAAACCAGATTGATTTTCATGAGTTAAATCATAATACTTCAGGTAAATGTGTTTGATCATGTCTTTCAAATGATCTTGGCAAAAAGGAACGAAACAAAAGAAAATCTACTATGCTGCCGAACGAAAGAAACGAACCAATTACAAGACAAACACGACGCGTTTTGGCCTCTTTGGTCTTCTTAAGGCAAGACAAATATCTAAGACGATGAAAACGAAGCAGAAACTGACAGTCACTTACTTTCTCAAATAGGACACTGTTGAAATCTTTAACATGTTCGGTCTTGTTCCAGCATCTTACAAGATCTGTTTCTCTTATTGTAGCATCGGCTGAAAAGATGAAGAAACAAATACTGTCGATCCTAAACCTGCTGTGGTATTTTTGCAGCATTGTCATTGAAACGGTTAACGTTGATCACATGCGCAGAAAATGGCAGAAACTACAGAATGAAACTGCATGTGCCAGAAATGTGTTCGTTGTTCATTTTTAAACCACCCAGCTCCTTGTTTCCTGTCAAAGACGGGAAAAACCCTGAGACGCACAACTGCCATTTTTTGCCTTTTGGGTATATTTAAAGCAGCAACAACAAAAACAATAAATATAAACCCACGAGATCCTGCCCCCCCCCCCCCCCAAAAAAAAAAAAAAAAAAAAATGCGGTTGGCACTTGGCTTGAGAAGACTGCAAAACGGGACAGCTGGAAAGGAAAGTGTTAATGCTTCTTGGAGAGTTGTCCATCGGAGTGCTGTAGCACTCTGTCCCGATAGAATGTTATCGCTGCCACGTGGCTTCTGTTCTGAGTCCGAAAGCGTCCGAAGAATGTTGAAAATGTATTCTTTATCCGTTGCCAAGATAGTATCCGATGAAACGGCTGTAAATAAACCTCTTTGGGGCCATTTCTGGAATATACATATTACTTTCACTGATGTGTGTGTGTGTGTGTGTGTGTGTGTGTGTGTGTGTGTGTGTGTGTGTGTGTGTGTGTGTGTGTGAGGGAGGGGGCGGAAAGGGCTGGGGCCGACATGCTGGTTTGGAATTATTTCCAGTGAGGATGAAATTGTGTGTATGTGTGTGTGTGTGTGTGTGTGTGTGTGTGTGTGTGTGTGTGTGTGTGTGTGTGTGTGTGTGTGTGTGTGCGTGTGCGTGCGTGATTCATTTAACGTCTTTCCACTAATCGTGATATTAGACCAAAACAAAACAAAAAAAAATCGTGTCGAAAGAGAGAGATAGGGAAAGAAAGAGCGTATGTGCTTATGCTTGTGCACGCACACGTATGTGTGCATGTGCGTGTGCTCGTGTGTGTGTATACATATGTGAGTGTGTTTGACTATGTGTGTGTGCATATGTGTGTGCTTATATGAGTGCTTATATGAATAATAATGGTAATTACAAAACACTTAAATTTTTCAACTAAGTTTTTTAAAGGGAAAAAAGCAAAAATGTTAACAAAACTAATTAACAACCATCAAGGCACAGAAACTTAACCTTTCTCAGTCCTTGTCACTTTTGAGCTTTGTATATTATTCCATCTTCCCTCCCCACACATATCCCTCATCCCCGCCCCACACACAAAAAAGGAACCTATAAATACTTCCCCAACAGAGTGCGCTCTAAGCATACAATAAAACTCATATGTTAGAGCTGGTGACTCAAAGATGGCCTGTGCACTATTTTGCCTCAACACTGGAATTATTTTTTTCATGTCTTGACATGTTACAATATGATCACGTGTTATTTTCTTTTTACATAAACACACTATGTTTTTAACATATTTTGTTTTAAAAGCATCAAGTTTCCACCTATACATCAATGAAAGTACATTTTTATTTAAACTAAAATTATGTTGAATGATTTTAATATAAAAAATTTCAAACTGATTTTGATTGTCATGTTCTATCATTCTATCTTTGAAAGTTTTCAAAACAGATGTTTTAACTAAATTGCACTGCTCATGTACCGATAAGGGTAGTTTAAGATATTCAGAACCACAGATATGTTTTGCTCCACGCTTAGCTGCCCTATCTACTTTATCGTTGTAATAAAAGGAACAGTGTGAAGGAATCCAACAAAAGGATAATTGGGTGCCTCCTTCCATAAGCATGTGGATCAAACAGCTTATCTTAATAATCATTTCAGGCCTAGTATGCAAATGAAAATCTTTTATCGCCTGAAGGACTGATTTTGAATCTGCACAAAACAGAGCTTGAAATATTGTTTTGGGAAATTTAAAAGGTAATTTAAAGCCATGAGTATTGCTGTTAATTCAGCTGTAAATATGGATATGTTACATCCAATGCAAAAAGATTACTCCACCCTCAAGTCAGGGATTAAGAATGCACAACCTGTTTACTTACCAATACATGAACCATCTGTGTATATTTTTAATTGGTTAGTGTATTTCTCGTCAATATGACACTTAGTGTAACTTGTTAGCATATTGATATTTTTATCTTTTTTGATGTTGGTGTGATCAATATCAAAATGGGCTTTTTTAAGTTCCCAGGGTGGAATAGGACAAAAAGATGGTCTGGGAGAGAAAGCTTCCTTTTCTAAAGAAACCCCAGAATCTGAAAGTATTTTTGATGTATAAGTTGCTATAGTTATTTGAGAAGTTATAGATTTTGCTCTTTTCGGAAAATCAAAATCTGATCTTATTTTGATTTCTTATTTAATATGTTTTTCTAGCTGTACTTTTAATGACAAATTTACAACATATTAAATCTCTATAATCATCTAGAGGAAGTACCTGAGCTTCATAATATGTACGTGACGATGATGCATGCACAGGAAGTCCAAGGGCTAATTTCAGTGCCTTACATTCAATACTTTGCAGTTTTTGTAATATATATTTAGGCGCGTTAAAGAATATTTCTTGGGCATAAGTTATTTTTGATCTCATTAAAGATTTACATAGAGTAATCAATGTAGCTGGATCTTGCCCCACTTTTCTTTAGAAATAATTTTCAGAAAGTTTAATGTTTTTCTCGCCTTTGTTGATAAATATTCGATATGAAAGTTCCATGATAATTTAGATGTAAAATAAACTCCTAGAAATTTTATCTCTGTTACGTACTTAAGAGGAGAGTATCATCCAATGTGAAAACAGGCATACTTTCTGGGTTAGATCCACTGTTAAAAAGAATCATATTTGTTTTTTTCGGTTCACAGACTTAATCCATTTTGCTTCATATAATCCACCATCTTGTTTAGTTCTCCTTGATAGATCTTTTGACGAATTTACATTTCGCTGTGAAGTTTTTTTTTTTTTTTTTTTTTTAACGTAACATCCATCCCCGTGCATATATCATCTGCATATTGGACAAGAACAACTTTTTTTTTGATAATTTGCTTGGCAGATCATGCATTAATAACGAGAAGAGAAGTGTGTGTGTGTGTGTGTGTGTGTGTGTGTGTGTGTGTGTGTGTGTGTGTGTGTGTGTGTGCGCGCGCGCGCGCGCGAGGGTGTGCATGAAGAAGAGGTACGGAGAAGGAGGAGAATTCATGTGACTTTGGGATCAACTGCTGTGAGGATGAATGTGCGCGCGTGAGTGTGTGCGCACTCGCGCGCGCGTGGAGGTATACATGAAGAAGGGAGGACGGAGAAGAATGCATGCGAGTATGGGATTAATTCCAGTGAGGATGTGTGTGTGTGTGTGTGTGTGTGTGGTGTGTGTGTGTGTGTGTGTGTGTGTGTGTGTGAATGAGCCTATGAAAGCGTCAAGTAAGTACATGAAGTGTGTTTTAGTTCAGTGCACAGTAGTATATTGTTGTTGTTAGCTATACAAATCCGCAAGATTCGTCTTATTTTCCCCAACTCTGGCATTGATAAACATTAGCATTCTGGACACAACCCACAGCTAAGCTCCAGTGGAAATGACTTGGGGTGGAAGGAGGGGAGCGCAGGACGACCGGGCGTGGCAGGAGACTTTGAATAAGGGAAGGGGGGGGGGGGGGGGGAGGGAGGAGGCGCAGGAGGACCGGGCGTGGGAGGAAAGTTTGAATAGGGGGAATGTTAGAGGAGGACTAAAGAACCGAGGACGCGGGGGGTT
>CM065738.1:23246195-23263695 GCA_033310375.1 Conus canariensis
AGCAACACAATACGAGATTAGTATGTCAAGCTGGAGGGAAAAGTTTTCAGGTTCGATTTGAAAGAGGCAGAATATGGAAGTTCAAAGTGAAAGAGGCCTGGCAGGCAAAAGAGAGTTGACTAAAAGTTTCAGCAGTACCTGAACTGGGTGTAAGCATTCACCAAGATCTATTGTTACTATTGCTACTGCTGTCGCTGCTACTTCTACTACTGCTTAGGCTGCTGCTGCTACTGCTACTGCTGATACTACCACTGCTGCTGCTGTTTAGTACTACAGCTGCTGCTAGTGCTTCTCTCTTTCTTTCCACTCTCTCCCCTCCTCCTCGCCCCTAGACTTATTGCTGCTGCTACTGCTACTGCGGCTACTACTATTGTTACGGCTGCTACTACTATTGGACCTGCGTACCCAGAAGGAATCAACCATGGTCAAAGTTCAGCTTCTCGGAAAATGCCTCTCTACACACAAATCAAATGTAGGTTTAAAACTAAACACAAACAAACAAAACAATAACTCGAACAGAAAAGGACTTTTTTTCAGAAAAGAAAAGTCTCTGGGGTTACTTTGCTGTACGATGCATCTATGTCAGCGCATATATCCTTTCATCATCAAACATACCCAGATTCTGTTTACTTGTTCTTGTTCTTTTTCTTGTTCTTCTTTTTCTTCTTCCTCTTCTACTTCGACTGAAACAGTTTTATTCATTACTTCCTGTTCGTCATGATTTTTTTCTTCTTTGGCCCTTGCAATGAAGGTTCACTTTCCAAATTGAAATATACATCCTGCATCATTGCAAGAAAAAAATCCAAATATGGCAAAGGTCGAAAGGCATGAATACGCATCACATTAATGCACGTAATAGCTCTGATTTCTAGAAGGGACATTTCAAATGTTTGCAATGGTTTTGGGTCAAATAAAATCAGAGAAGCTGATATGACGTATAAGCAAATATACAGCGCTAAGGACTCAAGATGCAAATGCAAAACCTCTTACAACGCAATAGATCTCAACTAATGATAATACTTCGCTTACATAAATGATGAATTTTCAAGCATCATCATCATCGTCATCATCAATATCGTTACTACTATTACTATCATCATTATTATTATCATTATTACTATTAAAAATACTTTCATAGGCCTATCCTCGGTTTACATCAAGCTCTAAGCATATTTTTGCAGTCCACGCTCTCACTGCCTACCCGGGAAGAGCCGATTGAAAAGCTGCCTGCTAGCAATCCATTTAGTCGTTTCCCATGTCATTCAGACAGTATCAGTCATTCAGTTTTATCATTCACTTTTTCCATCTTTCGCACAAGGTGCAATGCTATGTGTAAAGTGTCATTCATACCGACATTCAAACTGGCCTTTTCGTCCGAAAGATGGTGATGGGATTTTGCATGTGTGCAACATGTACGTTCACGTACGGAACGACGGTTTACAGTCTCATTCGAAACACGTTTAAGAAAATTGAGTCAGAACCGATGCTACCTCCAAAGGAAAATCACCCTGTACTGAAACGGCCTTGCGGAGATTCGAACCGCAACCGCAGGGTCTTCAGGACTACAATACTCTACCAACTAAGTTATTCTGGCCCCTTAATCTATTTTCAAGTTCGATCAGAAAAGCGATGAACATGTTTTATCACTGTTTATCTTATTATAGACGATCTGTTTTTATGGCGACACATGTCTGCCATTTTTCTTCTCTATTTTTTTCCCCTTTCTTTGTTTCTTTCTTTCCTCCAATGTTTAGTCAACAGACAAACAACGACAATGACTTCACCTGACAAGTAAATAATTCTGATTCATTAGACGTCTTTAAAAACACAGAAAGAAAGAAAGAAAAAAAACAACTGGAACACCGACATACCGTGTTGTTTATATAGATTTATGAATCAAGGTTTCGGGGCCAATACAGTTTACATTGTGACGGTGGCGTTTTGATGGCGTGGCGGTGCTTTGGATTTTCCCATGTATAAGGAAATGAAAAAACGAAATGTCAGTACTTATATCACCAAAAAGCTTTAACATTCGATGAAAATATACTACTTCATAGATCGTTATCAATTCATAAACAGTAACGTAGCTGAGTTCAAGGCATGTGCAAAATTTGTGATAATCTCGATGATTGGATCGTGAATCAGCCCTTCAACCGGGTTCAGGATCATGTCTCGTTCCAGAATTAAATGGCTTCATCTTAAGTCACATTCCATCTTCATTCCAAGTTTCCATAAAAATCAATAGTCATTTTTTCCCGTCATCTTGCTCACAGACGAACAATCCAAAGGACGTACTTCCCACACAGAGGGAAAAAAGAATGTCCCCGAGGAAACAAACGGTTTGTTGGCATCACTAGTAATAGACTGACTGCGTGAGTTCGTTTGCAGATATGTTGTGGGGGCAAACAGGGAAGATAAGGGCAGGCAGTGGAGAGAGGGATGGGTTGGTATGCGAGAGTGAATGCCAGAATCAGGATGGGGTATTTTCATTTTGTGTGCTGACAAGCATTCGTTCAGACAGGGACATGGATTAGAAAAGATTTTTTTTTCCTTTTGAATGTGAGAAAACCTGAGTTACGCAGAAGTCCGAAATGTTCACAGCTCTGCCTGCATTACCTCGGCTGCCAGAACTAAACCAGAAACTGGGCAACAGCCACAACTGAGCACAACTGTACTAGATGAACTCTACAGGAGTGGCAATAGTTTTATTCATAATCTTATTTCAAGATCACTGGCATGCATTTCACAGTAATGAAAGATACTCGTCTCTCTCTCTCTCTCTCTCTCTCTCTCTCTCTCTCTCTCTCTTCTCTCTCTTTCTCTCTCTTGGCGTTTGCCACTCGGAATTGTTCCTGTGGCATGCTGATTTATCCAAAGAACGCTAAATATGCTGCCCTTCAGCTCATGCTCGCTCAACTCCTTGCCCTCCTCTCCTCCCCCTCTTCTCTACCTCCAGCTCTTTCCCACCCCCTTCCTTCCTCTTGCATACCCCCGTCTTCTTCTCTCTTTATGGACACAGTCGGTAGTCCAACACATTGGGAGTGTCGTTTACGTCCCCCTGAAGAGGATGTTTGCAATTTTTAGCGTTCTTTTATGCTACGAGTTCAAAGCCAATGAGGCAAGAGCTGTCGGCGCCAGAAAGGACTGTAAACGTCCTAAGGAATTGTTCCTGTGACTTTCCTCTACCCTCCCTTTCCATCAGCTGAGCCACAGTTGTTTGCCGTTCAGCGCAGAACTGTTACAGGGGCAGTCAGTCCACAAGAACACAGCTTGTAACAGCGGCAGTAGAGTGACTAAATACCCTGACTCTTTCTGGAACCATCTTTGACTTCACAATTGAGAGAGAGAGAGAGAGAGAGAGAGAGAGAGAGAGAGAGAGAGAGAGAGAGAGAGAGACAGACAGACAGACAGACAGACAGACAGACAGACAGACAGACAGAGGGGTCGAGGGAAGAGACGGATGGTGGAATAGGAGGGTGAGAAAGATAAGATAAGGGAGGATGTATGTTGTGGTGGTGAGGGAAGGCGGATGGGAGACGAGGAGGAGGGGGGGGGGGGGGGGGGAAGGGGGGGGATAAGAGGGGCGAGGGAGAAAAGTACACAGAAATGTCATCTTCATTATTATGTGGTATCAACAAGTTCGTACTTCTGTATCCACCCTCGCTCAATAGAGAGGCAAATATGAAAATAAGCATTCGACGGAAATGTGTTTATAATTAAAGAAACGAATAGAAAAGATGACGAGAAAAGGGATGTCTAGAGAATGGCAGAGAAAGAAGTAAATATTGATAGTTTTATAGACGGACAGGCAGGCAGACTGGTGCTGTAATGGTTCTAGCTGTCCTGTAATAAGTGGTGCTGTATTGGTCCCTGCTGTCCTGTAATGACTGGTGTTGTATTCTTTCTCGCTGTCCTGTGATGACTGGTGCTGTATTGGTTCTCCCTGTCCTGTAATGACTGGTGTTGTATTGTTTCTCGCTGTCCTGTGATGACTGGTGCTGCATTGGTTCTCGCTATCCCTTAATGACTGGTGTTATATTGGTTCTCGCTGTCCTGTAAAGACTGGTGCTGTTTTGGCTCGCGCTATCCTGTAATGACTGGTGTGCTCTAGTTTGGACTGTCCTGTAACGACTGGTGCTGCATTGGTTCTTGTTGTCCTGTAATGACTGGTGCTGTATTGGTTCTCGCTGTCCTGTAATGACTGGTGTTGTATTGGTTCTCCCTGTCCTGTAATGACTGGTGCTGTATTGGTTCTCGCTGTCCTGTAATAACTGGTGCTGTACTGGTTCTCCCTGTCCTGTGATGACTGGTGCTGTATTGGTTCTCGCTGTCCTGTAATAACTGGTGCTGTACTGGTTCTCCCTGTCCTGTAATGACTGGTGCTGTATTGGTTCTCGCTGTCCTGTAATAACTGGTGCTGTACTGGTTCTCCCTCTCCTGTGATGACTGGTGCTGCATTGGTTCTCGCTATCCCTTAATGACTGGTGTTATATTGGTTCTCGCTGTTCTGTAATGACTGGTGCTGTTTTGGCTTGCGCCATCCTGTAATGACTGGTGTGTTCTAGTTTGGACTGTCCTGTAACGACTGGTGCTGTATTGGTTCTTGTTGTCCTGTAATGACTGGTGCTGTATTGGTTCTCGCTGTCCTGTAATGACTGGTGTTGTATTGGTTCTCCCTGTCCTGTAATGACTGGTGCTGCATTGGTTCTCGCTGCCCTGTAATGACTGGTGCTGTAGTGGTTCTCGTTGTCCTGTAATGACTGATTGGTTCTCGCTGTCCTGTAATGACTGGTGCTGTATTGGTTCTCCCTGTCCTGTAATGACTGGTGCTGTATTGGTTCTCCCTGTCCTGTAATGACTGGTGCTGTATTGGTTCTCCCTGTCCTGTAATGACTGGTGCTGTACTGGTTCTCGCTGTCCTGTCATGACTGATGCTGTATTGGTTCTCGTTGTCCTGTAATGACTGATGCTGTATTGGTTCTCGCTGTCCTGTAATGACTGGTGCTGTATTGGTTCTCGCTGTCCTGTAATGACTGGTGCTGCATTGGTTCTCGCTGTCCTGTACTGACTGTGCTGTATTGGTTCTTCCTGTCCTGTAATGACTGGTGCTGTATTGGTTCTCGCTGTCCTGTAAAGACTGGTGCTGTATTGGTTCTCGCTGTCCTGTAATGACTGGTGTTGTATTGGTTCTCGCTGTCCTGTAAAGACTGGTGCTGTATTGGTTCTCGCTGTCCTGTAATGACTGGTGCTGTATTGGTTCTCGCTGTCCTATAATGACTGGTGCTGTATTGGTTCTCGCTGTCCTGTAATGACTGGTGCTGTATTGGTTCTCGCTGTCCTGTAATGACTGGTGCTGTATTGGTTCTCGCTGTCCTGTAATGACTGGTATTGTATTGGTTCTCGCTGTCGCTGTCCTGTAATGACTGGTGCTGTGTTGGTTCTCGTTGTCCTGTAATGACTGGTGCTGTATTGATTTTCGCTACCCTGTAATGACTGGTGCTGTATTGGTTCTCGCTGTCCTGTAATGACTAGTGTTGTAATGGTTCAGACTGGTCCCATAGTGACTAGTGCTGTAATGGTTCAGATTGGTCCTATAATGTCTAGTGCTGTAATGGTTCAGACTGGTCCCATAGTGACTAGTGCTGTAATGGTTCAGATTGGTCCTATAATGACTAGTGCTGTAATGGTTCAGACTGGTCCTACAATGACTAGAGCTGAACTGGGACTGGTCATATAAAGACTTGTGCTGTAATGGCTCAGACTGGTCTATAATGACTATTGCTGTATTGGAACAGACTGGTCCTATAATGACTAGTATTGTGTTGGTACAGGCTGACATGTAATGACTGGTGCTATGTTGGTTCTAACTAGTGTTGTTATGTCTTGCACAGTATTGGTACAGGTTGTCCTGTAATGACTAGTGCTGTATTGGTACAGACTGATCTGTAATGACTGGTGCTGCACTGATTTGGACTAACCTATAATGACTGGTGCTGTGTTGCTTCAGGCTGTCCTGTAATGACTTGAGATTTATAGACAAGGCTGTCACGCTGTCCTGTAATGACTTGTGAAGTATAGATTAGGCTGTCACGCTGTCCTGTAATGACTTAAGAATTATATATTAGGCCGTCACGCTGTCCTGTAATGACTTGCGAAGTATAGATTAGGCTGTCATGTAATGACTGGTGAAGTACTGGTTCAGGCTGATCCTGTAGTGACTGGTGCTGTGGTCAGCCTGTCCTGATGTGATATTCATCAGGCTGTCCCAGAATCAGTAGTGTTGTAATGGTTCATGTTCTCCAGTGACAACTGGTGTTGTGTTGATTCAGACTGTCCAGGAATGACTACTGCTGTATTGGTTCGGAGTGTCCTTAATGACTTGTGAGGCACAGATCAGACTGTCATGTATTAAATGGTGCTGTGTTGGTTCAGGTTGTCCCATAACGACTGGTGCTATACTAGTTCGGATTCTCCTGTAATTACTGCTGCTGTATTGGATCCAATCGGTCCTGTAATGTCTGGTGCTGTATTAGTTTAGATTCTCCTGTAATTACTGGTGCTGTATTGGATCCAATCGGTCCTGTAATGACTAGTGCTGTATTAGTTTAGATTCTCCTGTAATTACTGGTGCTGTATTGGATCCAGTCGGTCCTGTAATGTCTGGTGCTGTATTAGTTTAGATTCTCCTGTAATTACCGGTGCTGTATTGGATCAAATCGGTCCTGTAATGACGGGTGTATTCATTCAGACAATCCGGTAACGACTTGCACAGCACTGGTCCATACTGTCCTATAACAGCTGGTGTTGTATTGGTCAGTATGTCATGTAGTGACTGCTGCTGTATGGGTTCTGATTTTCCTGTAACGACTCGTGAAGCATAGATTAGGCTGTCTTGTAATGAATGGTACTGTGCTAGTTCAGGCCGTTCTGTAATGACCGGTGCTCTATTGGTTCAGGATGTCCGAAAATACCTGATGCTGTATTGGTTCGAGCTGTCCTGTAATGGCTGGTGCTATATTGGTTCAGGCTATTATGTAATGATTTGGGATGCATCGGTTCGGACTGTGCTGTAATGACTTGTGAAGTATAGATTGGGCTTCACATAGTAAATGGTGCGGTACTGGATCAGGCTGATTCTATAAAGACTTGTATTGCTTTGGTTAGGCAGTCCTGTGATTACTAATTCGATACTGTCAATAGAGAGGACCTGTGGAAGATCATGGCCAAATACGGATGCCCACCGAAATTCATCTCTATGGTGCGGCAATTCCATGATAGCATGCAGGCCTGCATCCAGGACAATGGAGAGAAATCTACCCCATTCCCTATCACAAATGGCGTAAAGCAAGGCTGTGTTTTGGCCCCACTCTGTTCAGCATCATGTTCTCTCCAATGCTGACTGATGCCTTCAGAGAAGAAGACGTGGGCATCGACATCAGATTCAGAACAGATGGAAAGATGTTTAACCTCAGAGGGCTCCAGGCAAAATCTAAGATTAGGACAGACATCATCAGGAACTTTCTGTTTGCTGATGACTGTGCTCTCAACGCTGGCTAAGAAACTGACATGCGATCCAGCATCAACAAGTTTTCCGTCGCCTGCGCCAAATTCGGTCTCACCATAAATACAAAGAAAAGAGAAGTTCTGCATTAACCTGCGCCAGGCAGACCCTTTTATGAGCCTAACATCATAGTCAATGGTGTGAGACTCGCTACAGTATGTAAATTCACCTACCTTGGCAGCACACTGCTTCAGAACGTCACCATCAACGATGAAGTGTGCATCAGAATTGCAAAAGCATGTGCAACCTTTGGCAGACTTCACACCAATGTTTGGGATAGAAGAGGCATCAGTCTCGAGACCAAGCTAAAGATGTACAGAGCAGCTGTTCTCCCCAAACTCCTCTACGCATGTGAAACGTGGACAGTGTACCAATGGCATGACAAGAAGCTGAATCACTTCCACACAACCTGCCTCAGAAAATTGTTAAACATAAAATGACAGGGCAAAATCCCAGACACAGAGGTGCTCGACCATGCAGGCCTGCCGAGCATCCACACCATCCTGATGCTGTCTAAGCTTCGATGGGCAGGTCATGTAGCTCGCATGCCAGACCACCGGCTACCCAAGAGACTCTTCTATGGTCAACTGCAAGAAGGAAATCGTTCCCATGGAGGTAAGAAGAAACGCTTCAAGGGCACTCTCGTGACATCCTTCAAAGCGTTTAACATCAACCCTGACACATCGGAATAAACTGCTATGGATCTAGCTAGGTGGCGATACTCTATCCACAAAGGTGCCAGTTTATGTGAAGAAAGGAGGACAGCTGCAGCGCAATAAAAAAAAAAAGACAGGCAAGGAAAGCCCGCGCCAACAATCAAGGGCAGGTCCTTCACATTGCCTTCCAAGCTGTCGCCGCACATTCCGTGCACGCATGGGCTTGGTCAGCCACCTGCGTATCGACAAATCATCCTCCCCCCCCCCCCCCCCCCCCCCCCCCTTTCAGTCCCTAGATGACTGAAGTGGTCCTCGTCGATTTGACGGACGAACAACCGTAGTTGTTGGCACGGTAGTCTTTACAGCTTGTTCCTGGTCGGACTAGATGACAATGCATTGTTCTTTTGACCAAAGGATCGTGGGTGGAATCTCCAATTCAGACATAGTCAGGTTAAAAAGGATTCTCTTCAGAGTCCACATTTGCTAAGGTTAAACTCTAACCAACCATCCACCCCCTCCAAGCCTCTTGGATAAGACTTTGAATTCAGGCCCTGTGCGTGTAATGCATGCATTGAAAGAATTTGCATGCACGTTTAATCCTGCTCTGTCCTTTAAAGAAGAACAAGCTATCTCGTGCCGGAGGAAAGGATGACAACCGAATACTTTAACACCATGTTCAAATATCATTCCCGAAGAGATGGAAATGTGTTGGTATACCTTATATGATTTGGAGTTTTATAAAACAGAAATTTCCTGTTTGTGCTCGCATTTCTTCAGTTTTTGCGTAAGCTCCAAACGGCCTGCCAGTGCCAGAATACTGAGGATACAGAGCATTATCAGACAAACCAAAGATGTAGAAGGGACAGGATTAGTATCTCGCCACACATTTCCAATAGTCGCCTTTTTTTTTTTTTTTTTAATCCTGTCCTCTCGTGCAAGACATCCAACCATTTCCGGGAACCACAGTAACCGTGTGCCCATAGACATTGGGCTGCCCTCTAAGGTAACTACGTGTACCAATTTGCTTTTCACTGTTCGGCAAACTCAGCCCATAGCCGGCATATAGCCTTCGTCGCGTGTGCACCACACTGTGGGTGTTTCCATCTTCATAGTTCGACACTAACAGCAGGGTAGTGTGGTGGCGAACAAACTGTCAACCCATGAACTGGAGGAGGACAGAGAGCCAAACAGATTAACAGGAAGTGGTGAATGCCTTCATTGCGATGGAACTCTAACTGGCGAAAAGCGAGTATACTTATTCTGCACCCTCTGTATACTGCACAAATAGGACGAACCTACTGACCGGCCACCGTGTGTTGCAGCGACAAGTCCGGGTCGAAGATTTTGGGTGCGACTGGCCCATGCTCCGGGGCAAATCACTTCAGGTTTCAAACCGCCGTAGTGCAGTTTGCCGTTCTCATTTGCCCGAGTGCAAATGCGAGTTGCCATGCACTCCCGGGTCTGATTGCCTGTCGCGCTAGATTCCCATCTGAACACACACACAACACACACACACACACACACACACACACACACACACAGTGAGAGAGAGAGAGAGAGAGAGAGAGAGAGAGAGAGAGAGAGAGAGTGAGTGAGAGAATGAAACAGATAGAGAAAAGTGGAGGGAGGGGGTACTGCGACAAATACTCACAGAGAGAGAGAGAGAGAGAGAGAGAGAGAGAGAGAGAGAGAGAGAGAGAAGAGAAAAGAAACGAAACCCAGATGCTGCTGAGGTGTGGCAAAGGTTACATAAACTGTGACGGAGACAAAACAAGCAGCATGGAATGGCACCAGAATGGCTGGCAAGAGCCGCCACACCTCATCTCATCCTTCTTCTCTCCCTGTCTCTCTGACGACTCCTCCCTACAACGCCCCTTCCTCCACCCCTTTCCGCCCATCCTCATCACCCCTTCACAACTCACCTCTCTCTCTGTCTCTCTCCGTGTCTTTCGTGTACATCACTCCGTCTCTCTTCCTTTGCCTTTGTCTCTTCGTCTTTATCTTTGTCTATCTCACACGAACGCGCCTACACACACACACACACACACACACACACACACACACACACACACACACACACACAAACTAAAGATTATAACTTTGAAAAGGGAGCGTCTTCAGAACTTTGTTTTGAAAATAAGACTGCTTGAATAATGAGAGTATCGCCGGACAGAGAAACCTAAAGCCATGTAGATGGCAAAGAAAGCGTTCATTTAAGTTTGTGTTCCTACTTCGAGGACTTCCAGATTTCTCGCTGTGTTAGACAAAGAAGAGAGGGATGTCGATAGACAAAAACAGAACAAAGTCTGGGCACAGATCAAGCGGTGGGCCGGAATAGCTCAGTTGATAGAGCGCCGGACTCGTAATCCAAGGGTTGCAGGTTCGAATCTCCGACGGGCCGTTTGCGTACAGGGGGATTTTTCCCTCGGAGTTAACATTAGTTCTGACTCCATTTCCCACACAGTCCTTCGAATGAGACTATAAGCCGATGTTCCGTGTGTGAACGCACGCATAACATCTTGCATACACGTTAAATCCCATCACCAACTTTCGGAAGAGAAGGCCAGTTTGGCCGTTGGTATGGATGACACGTTACACATAGCATGCAGCTTCCTCGAAGATGGAGTATGGCTGCCTTAATGGCGGGATAAAAAACGGTCATACACACAAAACTCCACTTCCTGCGTACGCAGAAGAAGAAGAAGTCAGGGCAGAGACCAAGCAATAGCACAGAGAAATGAATGAATAAGAACAGCAAGCTTACTGTCAGTACCTCCCCGGGTTGAAAGCCAGTGGGGATTTTCCACTAGACACTGCACATGACAGTACATTTTGTTCTTTGAAATATGAGAAGCGCAGCTAATCTATGGTAATCTTTTAAATATATTTTATTCAGATGTAATCGCCGCCTTTTGACATACTTAAATTAAGTATCCCACCTCGAAACGACAAAGCCGTAGGTAATTTTTGTTCGTTTGTTTCATTTGCATGTACACGGAATCCAGTCTTTCTTGCCAAAATCTGTCACTCAAAATCGATTATCTGATTCCTTCTTCTTTGTGTTGTCTATCAAGTTCTGTGTTAGATCCTGTTCTTCTTGTCCACTCTAAATAACACTGCAACGATTAGATTTTATTCCTTGCATTGTTTTTTCGTTTCTAGTTCTTGTTACACAGCACCTCGATGCAGGTGTCTACACCTCCAGAAAATAACTTCCATTGAAAGCTATATTTCTTATATAAATACCTGGTTGTAGTAAAGTAAATGGAAAGTAATTACAGATACGGATGAAAACCAGGATACTAGACTGCCAAACGAACGAATTAAGAAATGACAGAACGGAAGTTAGATACTGCAGTCAAAGAGAAGGAAATTGCTGTCTTGTCATAACAAACCCGGATCGTTCGTGATAACAAAAACAAGGCAAGACTAAGTTTGTTAACAATGCAAGACTAAGTTCGAATACATACACGCACGCAACAGTTGAAGACATACAGCGGTAATGGCGGGCAAAATGTGAATGATAACAAAGCACTACACGGCCCCACTATTTTTTTTCGACAGATAATGCATATCTGTTCTGAATATGTGGGGTCCATTTCGCTGATATCAACAGATCTGACGTTGACAACAGACATACACAACCACAAAAAGAAGAGAGGTCGACGATGAGGACAAAAAGAAGTGAGGAATAAGAGAAGAGCATACAAAGAAGAATAAGGAGGAGAAGGATGAGGAGAAAGAGGAGGAAGAGGTTTATTAAAATATCGATTGGTTTTTTTTTCAGTGAGGATTTGAAACCTTGTCAACAGGTAGACTGAAAATCAGAATGTTAGTAATACTCGAGATGAAATCGGAATTTTTGTAATAACGCAACTTACGAAAGACCTGCGCGACCATGTTGCATAGGCTGAAAAAAGTTACAATCTTAACCTTTGCTAGGGGTATCTCGAGGACGTTTGGGTATCCTCTAATGTCATCTCCTCCCCTCCTTTGTCCACCACAAGGATGTAGGAGGATATCAGTATCACAGCAGGATACAAGGTGAAGGGTTGGACAGGTTATAGCTCCTCTATTTCTTTTCGCGTGACTAAGGACAGGGTGCTGTGTGATAAAACTTAAAATGTAACAATGTAGCAGTCTCCCGAAAAATAGCAATGTCGCAATATTTGGGTGCGTTCAAATTTCTGTGCAAATCCATAAACATTTTTTTTATTTTTTGGCACACAAAGCACGAGTTTTAAAAATAAATCGATAATATTTTATGGGAGCAACACAATGTTTAAGAATCATAAATACAGCAGTTTATATAGCCTCAGATAAATCAATCTGAGATGATCATCCCAAAAGCGTTGGAAACTTATCAACATCCGGTAACAAAGTTTCTGTTATCAGAAACATGCAAAATGGAGTTATTAGCTGCACGTTCAAATGCTGAGAACAGATAAAACATTTGAAAATAACGAAAGTCCTTACCCTTCAATAGCAGAGGATTTAAATACATTTGTTCTGTCGGGTTTGATTGTTATCGATGGATAAAACCTAAAATAATAATGATAATGATAATAATAATAATAATAACAATAATGAAATAAAATAAATAACATTAAAAAAAAAACCAGTCTCAAAGAAAAATGTAACATTTGGTACATTGTTCATACATCCTAAAAGAAAAAAAAAATTAGCGATTGTTACGATGTTAGTACAGAGCGCTGTATTGTTTCACTGTATGTGGAGATTGTTTCATTGTTACGTTTTGCGTTGTACCAGCCGTGGCTATCCTTTGACAACCAGCTGTCCTTCGTCACAGCACCCCGTCGACCTTCTGTCATGAAACGATGAGGAGGATCAGCATTACTTATCACCCAGCCGCAACCTCTCTCTCTCTCTCTCTCTCTCTCTTCCACGCGTGCGCGCGCGCAGACGCGCTCTCAACCCACTGTTAATTCAACAGATTTTCATTTACCGTCCCTTTCCCAAATTTCTGAATATAAATGGACTGGTCAGTACAATAATTGGGACTTGACTCTCTCTCTTTCTCTCTCTCTTCGTTTACGACGTTTGGAGTGGCCGTTTCCGAGAAAAAATATCATTTTCACATGTTACCCTACCCCCATCCTATCCATTTCGACAAGGGCAGAAATGGCCTGATCGTGAAACCATTTCGTTCTTTTCTCTGTCTCTCTCTGTCTGTCTGTCTGTCTCTCTCTCTCTCTCCTCCCCCCCCCCCCCCCCCCCCCCCCCCCCCCCCCCCCCCCGCCCCGTAACATGTGCCGTGTATATATGACTCCTCTTCCCTGAACGGAACCACATACTGTTTTATGTGTTCCTGGATATCAGGTGACGCCCATGAACGAACTGAGGGAAGCAATGTCTTCAACTGTGCATTGTTTCTTTGTCACGTGCCTCTCATAAGAAGAAGAAAAGATGTGAAGAAAAAAAAGTCATGGCGGACCCAGATAACGTGCCCTTTTCCTTTTCTAGTCCTTGCACGTACAATAGTCCTTCATTCCGTCATAAATAATTCATGAGCTCTCTCTCTCTGTCTCTATCTGTCTGTCTGTACTCTCTCTCTCTCTCTCTCTCTCTCCACAAATAAAGATAAAAGTGTGAGTTATTTCGGAAGACAAAACTGATATCTACAGTTTTTGGATGATTAAACTGTTCTGAATATATTTTGTTTATACTTGATCATGCAGATTTAAATGTGCTTGTTCCAAATATGCCCTTTAGTGCTGGTCTGAACTAGTAAACATTTGAATACGTTTTCCTGTCGAAAGCATGTGTGTTTAATTACTATCACATTTTTTTTTATCTTGTCATATGATTTGCTATGCATATGTATTAGCTTTGATATTGTTTGCTGTTGTCACACCCTCTCTCTCCCCTTGTCACAAGACTTTTTGGCAATGGAAAAAAAAAAAAGTCAAGAGTGTCAATGTGCCGTGTGTCGTTCCGTGCTACTACATCATATACCGTCCTCAACCGTCTTCTTTCACTGCCTCTAGTTGTCTCTGTGTGGGCAAACCTAGGGTAAGGCCTTATGCTGACATACTGCAAGTTTGGGTGGTCTTACGACGACATCGTATGAACAGCTCGGTGAGGATTGTCTAAACTGCAACTGAGACAGGACAGGTGTGGAAACATGTGGGGGAGTCAAAGATAAGCCTCAAGTGGAACCTAGGGGAGACTGATAAGATGGGATTACACACACACACACACACACACACACACACACACACACACATGTATATATATATATATATATATATAGATATAGATATTCAGTTATAAACAAAGCTTGCTCTTATGTCTTAGATTGAAGAAATAGGGGGAATTTATTAGTTTATTGTAATTTAGTCCCTTGCGGATTCATTCCAAGAACTGGCCCTCAGCACTTGTGTCTAAGAGGTTATCTTTTTATATTTTCTACTTTTCATAAGAAAATGTAGCTTGTTTTGCTCTTTCGTGATTTTCTTTTGCTTCTTAGGTGGCACCTTTGGTTGGTTTTTTGAAAACTCAACAAACATACTACGGTATTGCACACCAGACTTTTCTAGGATAGCATTCTTGTTAAAACCGAAAAGGCAGAAGAGTCAAATTACCACTTTCCGCGGTCACTGAGGAGAAACAATCAGGTTACGAAATATCGGTATCTGACCAGGAGTTCTATTCTAGTGAGTTTTCTCCCCATTGGAGAATGTCTCCCCCTTGGAGACCATAAGCTTGCTGAAGGCTCATTTTGAGAAGCATTTATTTCATTTTTTTCCCCATTCACCCACATACTGTTGGTCAGGCAGAATTATCTACCACTGCAGATATGAATGCGTATTTCCCCCTATTTCTTCAATCTAAGACATAAGAGCAAGCTTTGTTTATAATTGAATATTTCTTGCAGTCACTGCAACACCTAGCTGCTCTGTAATTTGCTGGAATGGTGCTCGGTATTTATCCATGGAATTTATTAGTTTATTATATATATATATATATGTATAACTGATCTCCCTGTTATACTGCGTTTCGTCTGGTTAGATATTAACATAGCAATGTTGAAGGAAAAAAAACTTACAGCATATTATCATAGAAAGCATGTTACCGCTAATCAACATTAGGCTTAAAGATAACCCACTAGAAAGAAAGCTTAAATCAACAATCATCTTAATCAACGGCTGTTCAAAATCAATGCGTGTGTGTGTGAGGAGAAAAAAAAAAAAGGGGGGGGGGGGGGAGGACTGAAAAAGAGGGCGTTAGATTATAAATATAAACCCCTCGCCAGCAGTCTACTGATCCTCAGTTAGATTATAAATATAAACCCCCTCGCTAGCAGTCTACTGATCCTCAGTCCATCTGGGAAACAGAATCATACACATCGCCTGCCAAGAGACCTTTCGTCCGCTGATTGGGATTCACCAGTGAAACGGTCAGTCAATATGGATCATCAAATTACTTGGTGAAACGGCAAATACTGCTCAAACACAGAAAGCGACGATGTTCACGCGCATTCAGCTATCGTAGACATATGTAACTCGCTTGTTTCTAGCGCACTGCACACAGCAAGAAGAGCATGATCAAAGTCGTGCCATTCTTGATAAAGTGTAAAACATTCGCCACATCCTGCATCTCGATAACCAAGATTGTAAGACAAGCTCGAACCGATTTTCAGAAAAGTCTGTCAGACAACCAGAGAAGCCTTGAAGTGGAGTCACCAAGGTAACCGGAAGCGGTGCCGGCTAGGAACCAGCTGATACCGGGACCTCGAAGCCGACCCCAAACAGGCGGAACACTCCTGGGGACAGCTGGAGGAGAAGACCCTGCACAGATCTCTGCCGGACTTACCTCTGGTATTGCTTGTCCGTTGTTGTCGTGCCCTGGCTAAAAGACTCCAGGGATCATCCAAACACCTGAAATACTTGAACACTGTGGTACAAATGCATCAGCTGGGGATGAGAACATTACGTGTGTGACCGTTTTTGATTTCCCCGCCACATGGGCAGCCACACTCCGACTTAGGGGGATTTTGGAGACTGATAATGTTATGGTAGGAGCCAGTCACAAATGAAGACAATCCCCGCATAAATATGCAGAGCATAACAACATCTTGATGTAGCCTTGGTGTTCTAGCCTATGTCAACTGGCCTGACACAGCCTTAAGCCAATAAGCTGATCGCGGTCATGAAGGGAATTACATATACTACCCATGGAAGTGGGGGAAAAGCCACTCGAACATAACAGAGACATCTTATGAACTTCGTTGTGAAGGATCATAAACACTCACAAGCTTTCAGTTTCAAAACCAAATACTCTACACAGCTTTTGCGTCACACTCCGTCCTGTTGGGTGTTCCCGTGTTTGACCTTCTCTCGTATGTGTAACTTGCGACGTCACCTGGTTCAGCTCCTCAATCAGATCATTGCTTTCGAAGCGACAAAAGAGAATCTTAAGTTTGTTTCATTAAAAACAAACTTTTGTTTTGTTGTCGTCATCTGTCAAAGTTGATTGACGCGTGGCACAAAGACGCAGAAAGCACAAGTCCGAAATAGAGCAAGCAGCAACGCTGAAAGACCCACAACTGTCACATTGTTCTCCATTTATGCTCTGTCAACTACACCTACATGCCCGCGCATATGTCGTTACTGACAACAACGGCATCATCATCCCACTGTCTAAACACAAACCACATATCCCTGAGTGTAAATACGGACGGGTCTTTCTACCAATCAGAAGACGTTATAAATGTTGGTGCATGGGGAAATGTCTGAGCTGTAGTGATAAAAAGTTTCCTGTCTGATCTCTAGCTTTAGCAGACATTTGTCATGTTTGTATTGATGATGAAATGGATTTTAAATTAAATTAGAAACTGAGTTAGAACCGGAATAACAAACTGAATTGTTAAAGTTTCGTCTTTTTTTCCATCTCTGTTTAGGTACAATTATTATATAATTCGGGCTACGTGATTCTCCAACCTCTGTAAACTTCCTAGCGATTTGTCGGAGAAGCCGTTTGCTTCCATCTGTAGAGGCTGCCCTCCAAGGATGTAAAGCGTAGACGATCAGTATTTGGTCTTGCTTTGCCACTATTCGTCTTCATCAGAATCCTGTCCCCTCTCGTAGTTCACTCACTACTTCCGCGTTAGAGAAATGTTTAACCGACCGGACTGCCCTCAGTGTGACCATCTTGTCCGTTGTTCAGCGGAGACGGCCTACTGCCTGTATAGCCTTTGCCGACGTGGAAACGACCGTTTTATGCTTCGAATTTGGAAAGGTAGGTAAGGTAAGGTTTTGTT
>CM065738.1:23268695-23271195 GCA_033310375.1 Conus canariensis
GTCAATAGTCTTAAGGTTGAGCACAGTGATGTAGATTGGCTGTGGGCATGGTAGTCTGAAGTCAGAAAGGCTGACCAAACGGAAGTGATCGGAGGTGAGGTCACGAGACGCCACTGTTTTCCCCGCCCAGGTGTCGTTTCCTTTCTTTTTTGTGTGTGTGTGTGTGTCTGGAAAGTAACAGAAACAGCCGTCAGCCGTATAAATTATTCTTAATCTGAAAGATTAGAGAATCAGCTGTAAAGCATACAGATTACATCCCAAATCTGAAAAATTACAGAAACAGCTATAAACCGTACAACTTATTTTCCTAGAAAGATGACAGAAACCGCCATAAAAGTAAATCTTTTTTTTTTCTAAGTCTGCAAGATTAAGATAAGTAAATGATGAAAATTATTTCGAACTTAAGTGGATAGAATGAAACAGCTTCTAGCCGTACAAGATACCCTCCAAATTTTAGAGACAACAGGTGCAGCTGCAATGCTAACTAGTTACTTTCAACATTTGCAAATTATTTGATCAAGTGAAAGAGTGGTGCACACTAGTTTTGGCGTGTGTCTATGGGCCCTCTGCATGTTTGCCTGTCCATCTATATAGACAATCTACCATCGGTCTACTATCAGTCAGTATCTCTGTCTGTTCATCTGTGTGTGTGTGTGTGTGTGTGTGTGTGTGTGTGTGTGTGTGTGTGTGTGTGTGTGTGTGTGTGAGCAGCTGCCATTCTCATTGCCCATCTTGTTATGCTGCCGTTCCGGGTGTATCAGTATAGCACACTCTCCTAGGCTGGTCCACCTGCCATATTACCTGACGTGGGTGCGCATATTAAACTTGAACTTACGTAGCTGGATGACAGAACGAACAGCTCGTATAGACTCTGATTAGCATATGAAGTCTCACTTAAAAAACAAAAAGGGGGAGGGGGGGGGGGGGGGAGGGGGGGATGGGAGGAGGGGAAAATACTTCAAACTGTATCAAGAATAAAATTAAAAAACCCACCCTAAAAGCTTTCTGTATTAAATTGAACGACTGAACCACAAAACAGAAAAGAAAAAGGACGACGATAAAGAGTAAGGAGAGTCAAAGAGAGTAATACAAAAAGGGGAAATCACTTTTAAGAAATCTCCAAAAAGTAGGAAAAACTTATGCTGGAAGATCCTAGTCCATCCATTGCAACAAATGGGGAGAGAGAAGTGGTGGAAGCGGGTGGTTGGAGGAGGGGCTTGCTGTAGGCTGGTTGTTTTCATTTTCTTTGTTTAAAACAAAAGAAAAACTAAAAATTCCAAATCTTAAATAAATGTTAGCGAACCGCCCAGAGAACGTGGACAAACGAGTCACAAGACGAAACACAACGCGTTTCGACCTCTTAGGTCTTCATCGGGTGAGACATAAACGAATAAAACAACGAAAATTCACTTAGCTTTGATCGCTTCAGATCACTTCACAGGGTTCAGTGCAAGCAACGCCTTCTTCCTTGCGCTGAACCCTGTGAAGTGATCTGAAGCGATCAAAGCTAAGTGAATTTTCGTTGTTTTATTCGTTTATGTCTCACCCGATGAAGACCTAAGAGGTCGAAACGCGTTGTGTTTCGTCTTGTGACTCGTTTGTCCACGTTCTCTGGGCGGTTCGCTAACATTTATTTAAGATTTGTTTAGATTTCCGCCTGCAGTCGTCTCGCTTTGCAACTAAAAATTCCAACTTCGTTCACAACTGGGAAGCTGTTTTTAGGCCAGCCCACTTCTCCCATTGTCGGGCATTACTAAGTATCGAAGCATTTCTACGTAGAGTTCACGTCTAATTTAGGTTTTGTCCATTCTTTTATTGTGTGTTAAGAAAAAGAGCGTCGTGCGACATCTCCTTCCCAGTCATATAAGGAATCAGGTAAAGACGTGTCCATGTCTGGTCTACACTCCTTATTTTTGACAGCGACCATGAGGAAGCCTTACATGGAATAGTCATTTCGCAGCAGCACTTTCAAATGCAAAGGCGAAGAGACATCATCCTTACCTCTTCAGAAGCCATGACGAAACCTGAAACTTCGCCAGATTCGTAATTCATAGGTATTTTCCATCCATTAATTACCGTCAGCAGACCCGTTTGGGGGGCTTCTCAGCACACATTTCCCTCCGCGATTCCTCCAGTGTCTGTCTTTTCATGACCGTTATCAAAGCATGATTCCCCTGGTTGTGTCTCGGTGTCGGTTTTGTGGGCGGTAATTCTTGTGCCGAGATAGCTTCAGATTTCGAGTTGCTTCGTCAGCCGAATAGCAGACAGAGTCATCTGATCGTTTCTCTTCTGGAAAGGAAAAAGGAAATGAACGAGACAGACTCTCTCTCTCTCTCTCTCTGTGTGTGTGTGTGTGTGTGTGTGTGTGTGTGTGTGTGTGTGTGTGTGTGTTGTCTGTCTGTCTGTCCGTCTGTGTGTGCTCTCTTTGTGTGTGTGTGTGTGGCGAGAGAGAGAGAGAGAGAGAGGAGAGAGAGAGAGAGAGAGAGAGAGAGAGAGATTG
>CM065738.1:23273695-23301195 GCA_033310375.1 Conus canariensis
TCCAAATTAGATTCGTATGTTGACAGCATGGTAATTCGTATATCTAGAAGTTTTAATCTGCTTCCAGAAATTAGTGGGCATGCATTTTTAAAGCTAGGTATTGCGACGTCAAAATTTCAAAGCGCGCTCAATGAAACGGTATTCTTTTGGTGGTCGAACTTTTGAGTAGTAGTACATAAGTTAAACTTAGCAGACTGATAAGTCGTGTAGTTAATTTTAGTGCTCGGTCCCGGATACTTCCACGGTCATCAACTGAATCACTGGTTTTCAAATGTGCTTATTCACTTAAACGTGAACGGATCATTAAACTCAACTTGATTTTTACACTATTGTAAATCGATATGTCACTAAGCCGTAGTTGTGGCACTAATTTGGGTACGGTGGCTACCGGCGCAATATTTTTGACGTTGGATGTTTTGGAGATTACACAGGGTACAGTAGCACGAGGCAGAAATGCCAGTTTTATAGTAGGCTTATGTGCAGATGCCTTGCCATTGCAAGGCGAGATCTAAGTAGATCTGATCAACATGGAATCCCAAAATAGTCGTGGTTAACACATTTTGACGATCTACTTGGGTTAATCTTGTATGGCGAGATCTAAGTAGATCTGATCAGCATGGAATCCCAAAATAGTCGTGGTTAACACATTTTGACGATCTACTTGGGTTAATCTTGTATGGAAGAATTACAGTGCCATGTTCTTTGAAAGTGAGCCAACACATGTAATGGGTTGGCCTCTAGCGAAATTATTGCCATCCGTAAACACACACACACACACACACACACACACACACACACACACACAGTGGCACACACAACACACACACACACACACACACACACACACACACACACACACACACTCACACACAAACACACTGGCTCAAACTTACAGACTGGCATATGCACGAACGTATGTACAGTGCACTCACAAGACAGTAACGCTACACATATTCATGGTAGCACATAGGCTACACATACTGATGCACACGTGCGCAGCCACACGCTCACAGACGCGCGCGCGCACACACACACACACACATACATGCCCGCGCGTGCGCGCGCGCGATTGAAACCCGAGTGATGGGGGTAAGCATGCTATTGTTCGTGAAGATCTCGCCAATAGATAGTTATCCATGAGTTCCGGTGGTTTTTAGTTTTATCCAGCAACCAAACGGACCGCGTTGACAGATTGCTGCGTGTCACTGGCCCGAAGGTTTTGCAGTTTTGTTCTTGTGAAGAACTTTTAGCACGCATGAGCGTTGCGGGAGGCTCGTAATGTGCTCCTACTTTTTTTTTTGCTACAAAATCGCAAACATAGCAGAAGAAGCACCCACTATGTCAGA
Source organism: Conus canariensis (assembly GCA_033310375.1). Lineage (NCBI taxonomy): Eukaryota > Metazoa > Mollusca > Gastropoda > Neogastropoda > Conidae > Conus > Conus canariensis. Next base: position 23,275,042 of record CM065738.1, read on the forward strand.
TCTTCATCACTATTGGATGCCTGTGTAACCTACATGTAGTTGTCATCGACTACCAGTTTCCGAGTTTGGTACGTCATCACAGCGCTTATCATCTGATCTTCCAAACCTCCTCTCTGTTTATCTCTCTCTATCTCTCTGTCTCAGTCTGTCTGCCTGCCCCCCCCCCCCCCTCTCTCTCTCTCTCTCTCTCTCTCTCTCTCTCTCTCTCTCCCACTCTTTCTCTGTGTGTGTGTGTGTGTGTGTGTGTGTGTGAGAGAGAGAGAGAGAGAGAGAGAGAGAGCGTGCGTGCGTGCGTGAGAGGAGAGAGAGAGAGGAGAGAGAGAGAGAGAGAGAGAGAGAGAGAGAGAGAGAGAGAGGAGAGAGAGAGAGAGAGGAGAGAAAATGAGATAGAGAATATAATCCGTTTTCAGAACGTACGGCCTTGATTTTCCAAAAGCTTAGTGTATACACTAAAACCGGAGATTCTTTTAAATCCCTGTGAATGTAATCGAATGTCGGGGAGTAAAATTTTTAAATGCGGGTTACAGTAGGGGAGAGAAATATAGATAAAAGTAGAAGAACTGGTTTCCGATTGGAGCAGAACCGCGGATGCTTTCTTAAATCGAAATTTCTCAAAAGTACATACACATACTTGACTCTCTCTCTCTCTCTCTCTCTCTCTCTCTCTCTCTCTGTATGTGTGTGTGTGTGTGTGTGTGTGTGTGTGTGTGTGTGTGTGTGTTTTACTAAACAACACTCCTGTCCTTCAGTTACTTCTCTTCTCTCTCTCTCTCTCTCTCTCTCTCTCTCTCTCTCTCTCTCTCTCTCTTTGTCTTCCCGTCTTGTCACTTCTCTCAACTATAGCGTTCCCCAAACAAAAACATCAGCGACCAAAACTAATTGAAACATTGCACGAAGTCACGAATCTTCCGTATTCGACATTATTGAAACGAATTCTTCTTATCACCTCCCAAAATATTGTCTCTATGACATTGAATTTTTAAGACTGGATGCATACAATTACTCACAGTGTGCATACCGAACTGGAATACAAAGGCAGTTTTAATTAAATGCCTGTTAGTATTTGTCAATACTAAGGTTTTAGATCTTTCAAGAAACATAAGAATGATATCTTTCGATCGATCGCAAAATTAAATCGTTATAGCCTGCGTTACATCACTATAAGTCAGTTACTAATTTGACACATCTGCGTGCATTTTCCCTTTGTTTAAATTTTTTTTTTTTTTTTTTTTTTTTTTTGTCGAGTTCTGTTAGAGAAACGTTGATTTTATTGGTTGAAACTTAGATGCAACTATCTTTTAAAATCGAATATGTCTTCTGGTCATTTTCGGTAATAATTGAATGGATGTTCTGAGACGATCTTACATCATTACAGTGAACCGTCAATCATGACACAGCCATCTGTACACACACTTAAACACACTTAAAAGCGCGCTCGCGCGCACATCACGCACACACACACACACACACACACACACACACACACACACACACACACACACACACACACAGCATAACTAATGTGCTACATGACTGACTGCATGTGGGGTTTTCTTTCTCACCGCTCCCCCATACAGTAAGTGTCGTTCTAGAAAAAAGATGTGTCGGAAGGGGAGGTATGAGAAGGCAGGGGGAGGGGGTGTTTCGTTCGTCGATGGCAGTTACTGACCCCAATATAACCAGGTAGAATCTCTGTGTTTAAGTAAAATCTGACGTGCGCTATGTCGAGCATTTTAACCAGGTCTTGTATAATCAACGAGCATGAGTGGATGAATGTTCCCCACCTGATAGTGATACTAAACAAGGGGTTTTTTTTTTTGGTTTTTTTTTCTCAAGTGCAATGGATTACAAACCAAAAAAAAAAGAAAAAAGAAAAACTATATCCTTAGCATTTTGATATTTGAAACATATCTCTGGCGTTGTTACAAGTGAAATCATGACTTCCTTATTTTTGTTTTTCGGATGTACGATTTTCACTTTTTTCCACATTTTAAACAGAAGGTATTCTTTCAGGGAATGTTTGTGTATCCTGATGAAAAAAAAAATGGCGTGTTCTACATAATGTATCAGGTAATTTGAAATGAAAAAAAGGTTCATCCTTTTGTTTTTCCAGTTTATCAAATTTAGCTTTTTAGCAATTTGCATAATGTACACACAATACCATAGCAACTGGTTTTTTAAGTAATAAAATCTGTTCAAATCCACTAACTTTAAAGAAATTGGTGTCAATTTACTCAGGTTACTATGCTCTGTCCAGATAAAAGTCTTTGGTCAAGACCTTGAAAGAAAGTGACGGTGACACAAGTAGCAAAAAAAAAAAAAAAAAAAAAAAAAAAGCTGCTACTGTCCTCCAGCAGAATCGCAGAAGCATCAGGATCTTAAGGTTCGCACTTCCTCCACAATGTTGGCATCATTCGCTGCGATCAAAACGGCGAGCTGATAAAGGTAATAAGCTCTGTCTTGCGTGCGTGTTTCTGTCTCTGTGTCTGACTGTGTGCCGAAAAAGGGGGCAAGGAGAAGTGGGAGTGGGGCTGCGTGTGCGTGCGTGCGCGCGCGCGCGCGTGTGTGTGTGTGTGTGTGTGTGTACTTGCTCACGCACATGTTTTAGATTGAATTTGTTTTGATTTTTTTTTTTTACTTTATTCAGTATGATTGTATGCAGTAATTTTAATTTCTGTCATGTCAGTTTATGAACTCTGATCAAAATTAGACCGATACATGCATTGTCTACGTGAGGAGGCTGGTGGGGGACTGGGTATGATTTGCATGCGTACGTGTGTGTATGTGTGTGAATCTCTCTCTCTCTCTCTCTCTCTCTCTCTCTCTCTCTCTCTCTCTCTCTCTCTCTCTCTCTCTCTCCAAGAAATGTTCGGTAACAACTACTAGTGTTTGAGTTTGTTTGTTTTTTCATGTACCTTACGCAGCTTGATGACCGTATTGAAAATGTTTTCGTTCTCTTCACTATCATGAATAATAGTGAAATAGACATTGATGACTTATGTCGTCCAGCGGAAATTATTTATTTCAGAGAATATGTGTGCCTGTTTATGGCACTTGTATAAATGATTATGTTATTAAGAAAATTATATAGTCATTTTGAATGATGAAAAAGTACTACATGGTTTCGAGTCCTAACATTAATATCAACGTTATCAATTATTTTTTGTTGTTGTTTATTTGCATTACGTTTTTCGGCGCTGCAAGTATTAATGTACACCCCCTTGACATAAAGGCCATTGTCAATAAAAACATGTCTGAAGCGTCTCTCTCTCTCTCTCTCTCTCTCTCTCTCTCTCTCTCTCTCTCTCTCTCTCGATATATATATATATATATATATATATATATATATATATATATATATATATATGTAGATATCCTATCACTGTTTATTTGATTGCAAATTGCGTCCGTTATTGGCTGAGATTACCTAAAATGGATAATGGCAGGTTACTCAGAAGAGCTTTTATCTTGCTAAGGGATTTGGATAATACAGTTAAGAGTACCTGGGTTACGAGTATACGATTATGTTTACAGCAAAACGGTTTTGGTGATGTATGGGTTAATCAAGGTGTGGGGAATGTGCGTGAATTTTTGCGCGTGTTTTAGCAGCGATTGATCGATTGCAGATGGCAAAATGTGAGTGAGCACCTGAATAACAGTGAACGTTTTAATGCTTACAGTATGTTCTGTGACTCTCTACACTGAGTACCGTAACATCTATCCTTAGACATTGATAGACAATTGAAAAATTAAGACAAGATTCCGTTTTAGTACCTCCGCCTTGAAGGTGCATTTTTATAGGTACAGGAGGCATGAAACATAGAATCTGTTATGTCCATTGTGTAATGTGTCTGTTGAAAATTAATTACATTTTACATTGTGCTGTCCTTTTAGACAGTTTAAGAAAACATTATATTGCCCCTAAATATTACAAAAATCATAATAAGATCCGTTTCTGTTTATTAATGTTTTATAATAACAGCGACACCGTAAGGAAACTTTGTATCTTTTTGTATTCAGTATTCAAGGCGAAAGCGTTCGTTGTATCATAATTTATTGTCGTGAGTGCTGTATATGTGTTAATATGCTATGTCTTTAAATTTGTTAATCAATATGATTTCTCGTACACGCCCCTTCTAATGGCACTATGGCCTATACAGGTTATATTCGAGTTCGAGTTCGAGTTCTCTCTCTCTCTCTCTCTCTCTCTCTCTCCTCTCTCTCTCTCTCTCTCTACGTGTGTATGTGCGCGCGATTTGTATGTCAGGCTTTGATCTGCTCACTGCGTTCAAGTCAACATAACATAAATTGATAACATGTTTTAGATCCAATTCAGACCGAGGTCTTGTTTCTCATTCCCCTTCCTTTCTCACTTTCTCTCTTTGTGTGTGTGTGTGTGTGTGTGTGTGTGTGTGTGTGTGTGTGTGTGTGTGTGTGTGCGTGCGTGCGTGCGTGCATGCGTGCGTGTGAACATCAGAACGTGAAACTGTCCAAATAGATAGTGTATTTTTTCTTAAACATCGAACTTCACAATAGTGAGCTGTTCATAATGTAACGATGATAATACAGTAGGTTACAATTGCAGTGTTCATTCTCCATTTCAGTGCGAAAGCAGTGGAAGCTCGATGACCAGTGGACGCTTAGCACTGCATGCATGTGTTCAGTTTTGTGAAACATTGGTACACAGAAGCAAAAGATATATTAAGTAAGAAAACATTTCCTGTCTGTCTGTCGATCCGTCTGTCTGTCTCTTAGTATGTCTGTCTCTCTGTCTGGCTGTCTCTCTGTCTGACTCTCTCTCTCTCTCTCTCTCTAGGTGTGTGTGTGTGTGTGTGTGTGTGTGTGGTGTGTGTGTGTGTGTGTGTGTGTGTCTGTCTGTCTGTCTGTCACCCCCTTCTCTCTCTAATTCTCTCTGTGTCACTCTGTTTTCGTATGTCTCTGTCTGTCTGTCTGCCTCTCTCTCTCGCTCTCTTTCTATCTGTCTCTCACTCTTCCTTCTTCCACTTCTCTCTCCCTCTCTCTCTCTCTCTCTCTCTCTCTGTCGCTCTTGCTCTGTACCCCCTTTCTCTTTCTCTCTGTCTCTCTCTCTCTTTGAAACTTGTAAAGCGCCCTGTAGCCTGCGTCGTTTGGATGGGCGCTATAGAAATTGTCCTCATTATTATCATTGATCGATCAGGATATAGGAGGCTTACAATTACATTTACCATATTACTCCCTTTTCATCGCAGTACTAGCAACTATGAGTTCACAAAAAGTGGTCACCAATTCTTTTTTTTTAAATCTCCGTTTCTTGGCAGTTTTTCCTTCTGGTCTAAACATAATGCACTTCTTGTCAACCGGAAAAGCACAGATGGAAGAGTGTTAGACAAGATCAAAACGGCCGCGGTTCGATCCTGGGTTTCGACACTTTTTCCCGTGAAGGGATTCGAAGGAAGCGGGCGCAAGGCAAAGGGAGGCATAAAGGGAAGGGGGAGGGGTGAGAAGACGGAAGAAGGGGCGACAGGAGAAGTGAAAAGGGATGGGTTAAGAGGTGGGATGAAGCGGGGGAGGGTGGCGCTGGGGGTGATGGGTGGGGAAGGAGGGGAAACGGCGAGAGGTGGGGATGGGGAATCAACTCGCCTCTCCCCTTCCCCACTCCTACCGACAAGGCCGACGAAAACCTTTTAAATTCGTGACATGATCGCCGCCGCATGGCCCAAAATCACCTTGATGATCCGGCTGCAATATAAAGAAGACACAGCAAAGGAAATTAGTGAAGAAGGTGGACAGATTCGTCAACTTACTACCTGACACAATGGTCTCTCAAGTCACAGATCTGCGAAGGAGTTGACAATTAATTAATTATACCCCACCCCAACTTATTTTGTTATCTCTTTGGTGATAGATACGACTGTTCTGGGCCTTTGTGTTCTTTTTACCGTTGTTACGTAAAATACTCTGAGCTCAAACAGTTGTTTTTTGGGTTTGTTTTTTTTAAAGCGCTCTACAAATAATGATTACGCCTGGAGCTGTCCGAGTTGGTATTATTGCAACTCATGGCCTCGGACTGACAGAAAAACATGCGTGTCCACCCGTCTGTGTTGATATGGTGGACATAGCCTAATTTGGCGGATGTTGACTGAGCCCGTTTTTATTCTTACATTGATTCATTGTTCATGGTTTGACACTGTCACCGACTGTGAATCTGTGTCATGTTGTTTCGTGTCGGTCTGTTGTTCATGTCCCCTGCGAGAGTAGCGGGGTGGCTGCTGTCTTCAGATTCATGTGTATCAGAACGAGTCATGTTGCGTTTCCCGGTATCTGCATTATAAAAGGGATTTGGTGGTGTTGGCAAAAATGAATGCCGAATGATATGATAGACGGTCACTTGCCTGTTGATTTTTCCAGTGTTCTTCAGTCCTTCGTTTATCCCTGTTCATTAGGGATAGACACTTGCTTCAAAAGACAGCACAATGACGTAGAACCTGCGTTTCATGGGAATGGTCGGTAAACGTTGTCGGTCTGAATGCAGCGATAGTTTGATCTTCTCTCTCTATTTTTGTGCGAGCATAGTATCGCGCTTTGCACTATTGAGTTCAGCATTCTGTCCACAGTAAATGGGAGTCCTCTCTCTCTGTCTCTGTCTCTCACTCTCTCTCTGTCTCTCTGTTCTCTCTCTCTCTCTCTCTCTCTCTCTCTCTCTCTCTCTCTACCTCACGCACACACGCACCCCCCTCCCCCCCCCCCCATACACACGCACGCACACGCGCGCACACGCGCGCACACCACTCGCACACATTCATTTTTTTTTTCAACTGAAACCTTTTGGATGAGACGGATGCTATAAATCTGAAATAAATCCATGAAAATTACATAAACGGGACACCAGCAGCCAGGTAAAGGAATCGCAATCATTGCAGCAAGATAATCGTAACAGTACAATGCGCAAAAATAGAAAGAAAGAAAAATAAGAACTCTGTATAGTCCCTTAAGCTGAACTATACTTTCGTGCCATCAAAGAATGATCAGCAAAATTAAGAATAGATTTAAGTTATTAAGCATATTCTTGAGGAATTTACTTCAGAAATCCATGACTCCGGGCTTTCATTAACGCTGACACACACACACACACACACACACACACACACACACACACACACACACACACATGCGCGCGTGCGGGCAGGCACACACACACACACACACACACACACACACACACACACACACACACACACACACACACAGGGTGCCGAAAGAGTCGGGGGGAGGGGGAGGGAGGGGGGGGGGGATAAAAAAGGAACCCGAGCACAGGCCGGTATGACATTTTAATTCCGCACAAGTCGACCCAGAGGTCGTCTCGTAAATTCAGCAGGTCACATCATGGTTTACATGGCGCGGACAGATTGGGGGCTGTCAGCGGGTCAGCTGGTGGGCGCCATGTTCATGTTACATGGAGACACATTTTCTCCTGACCCCATTTAGTTTTAGGACTACAGTACGTCCTTGACCCCTTGCTAATGGCTGGGCCTCTGTGGCGAGCGCCCCTGAGACATTCTCATTTTTGCCCTCCCCTCCCCGTCCTCCCACCACCACCCCTTTCCCTCCCTATCCATACCGTTCCGATCCTAACCGCATCCCAGTCCCGTTCTCCACTTTCCTTACACAGCCCCGTCCTCATCCCATGTTTAAATATTTGCCAAGGACACCCATCTCCCTCTCTCTCCCATGGAAAGTCCTGTCACATTCTGTCTCTCTCTGTCTGTCCGTGTCTCTCTCTCTCTCTCTCTCTCTCTCTCTCTCTCTCTCTCTCACACACACACACACACACACACACACACACACACACACACACACACTCACACACGCACGCACTCACTCAGACACACACACACACACGCGCGCGCGCGCACGCGCTCGCGCGCTCGCACTCCTCCCCAGCCCACCCCGTACCCTCTTCTCCATTTTCTCTCCCCGCTCGGCACCTCTACTCCTCTCTCCCCTCCCCCGCCCCCCTTCCTCACCTCTCCTCCGTACCCTCTTCCCAACCCCCTTCTCCCACTACCCCTCCACACACACATTCTATCCCAAACAAAGGCGCACGGACCTAAGAGCTTCCGAGTTGACAGATCAAGAGTACTGCAGGGATATTCTTCCGCACACAAAGAAATACTTTTTGTATGGTTTTGGACAGATTTCCGACTAGGATGCACTACACTTAGATCTGTCAGTTAACTCCCGGATTGTTTTGACCTTTGAACTTGCTCAGTCTGATCTTCCTTGATTTGATTTCGATTATGATTTGATTTTCTCACATTTTCTTTTAAACCGATTTTGGATAGTCGCAGTGGCAGATATGAAATATTAAGGTGTGATAAGCTTGATTGTCCATTTTGTGCTCAACATGGGGTCAAGTCAAAGAACATGATTTCCTCATTTCTTTTGCTCCCTTAAAATCCTATTATGTTGACGAAGTACAAGTTTTCATATCTTCAGGGTCCATTCAGTGAGCCATTCTTACGTAAACATAGCGCATCAATTATTGATATGTAGCAGCGGACCCCGACTGCATGTACGCAGCATTTCTGTCACACACACACACACACACACACACACACACACACACACACACACACACACACACACACAGAAGCAGAATAAAAAAAAATATCAGCTGAAATCAGGAAAGATTTAGACGCCACCTTAAATTTTATGATCAAACAAGTGAAAATTTTCCAAACATATGTGCAGTGAAACAGCATAGTCTTAATGAATGTACATTGATGGTATGAAGTAGTGTATGATGCTGTACTTTTCTTTTAATCTGTAATAATGAAAGGCATATACGATTCCCATATTTTCTCAAACCGTGTCAGGCACCTATTCATTTTGGCAGTGTAATCGTCAGTTTTATAGTTCCTTACAGGTCTTTTCCTGAATATCCTGCATATTGGAACGCATTTGCTTACATTAGAAATAAACCATTTCGCCAGAAGAACTACCTTTTCAAATGCTTCGTTATTTTTGATGTGTTGATCAGCACCTAAAATTACAAAATTCTCGGTCAAATTTAATGTCTCCATGTATTTTTCCATAATTTCTTTGATGAATTCAGTCCAGAATGATTTCATGATATTGTATCTCCAAAATTAGTGTCTTTTTCTGTATGGCAGAAGAAGCAAGAGTGGTCGCCGATCACACCCATTTCTTTCAATATAGCGTTTGTACCCAGAACTGGATGTACGATCCTCATTTGAAATCATTTCAATTTCGATTAAGAACTTTTGTATGTCTTTTAAAAACATTTTGCCAAGTTATTTCACCTTCCAGCGTATCACTCCATTTTTTTTTTAAAAACACATCGTCTGTTAATATGCGATAATAAATGTTCATGCCTGTACCAATCAACAAAATCATTTTTAGAATATATGTGAAGTCAGACTTGCTGTTATTTTCTAACACGATGTTTTGTTTGGTCATATATCTTCGAATGCACGATGAACAACTATCATACGTCAAAAGGTCAACGCTGATCTGGAAATAACTGTTAGATTCTTCTAAAGACAAAAATTTTCTGTTAACATTTACAAAATCTGCTGTGCAAGAATGCTGGGGTCCTCTAATTCGTTGATTGCACAACATCGTTTCCAAGTTTAAAGTGTTCATTGAACAGAAAAGGTTCAGCTAGTGATTCTATTCTTGTTTTAGGTTGCACTTTTTACCAAAGCAGTTGATATACATTGAAAACATGTATCCAAAATAGATTATCCATTCGTATTTGAATACTATACGATGGTCCGAACATATTCACTGTAAATCTTTTTATTAAAAAAAGGATATAACTGAATGCAAATATTTTTCCATTTTACGCCTAGAATAATACAATTTTCTTATCCAAGTAATTTTAGCGGACATCAAATATGTTTCAACTCCAGGAACATTTAATCCACCATCTTTTGCACTTTAACTGTTGTCTTTCTGTAAATTGTGTTTTGTTTTTCCATTCCACACAAATTTAAAACACGCTTCCCGAAGATCTGCCATGAAATCATCGTGTGGGTTAGGCAACAGAATCCACAGGTATATCAGTTTTGAAAGAATGAAAAACTTCAGAACAGCAATCTATCCAAGTGGAGTAATGTTTCTCTTGGACCAAGTTTTAAATAATGCTAACACGTCTTCAAATTTGTTGGTATAATTAACGTTACCGTCGTCGGACAGCTTGAGCGGTCCACCACTGAATCCATCGGCGCTGCTGACGTGGGCATCAATACTGACTGGAAGACTAGCTTTTGTCAACGATTCTAGGTGTGTATAGCAAAGTTGCTAACTAGCCTAAGCACAACTGGTAGGAGTTGGTGTCCCTGGTAGGGTCTCCCATGTCAGACAGGTTTCCGCTTTTTCATATTCTACCTTCTGCCTTTGTTAATGGATCATTTCTGTTTTCTTCCACACCCCCCCCCCCCCCCCCTCTCCTTCAAGCCTTCTTTTCCACATTCTTCTTTTCTCTGTGGTATTCTTAAGATCCACAGCCTTTGCCCTGCGGTGCGAGCAGTGATGGAGGGGAACAAGATCCTAGTACTCTCAAGACGTCTCTTTGGCTCGGACCTCTTCTAGACAGGAGGTACACACTGGCCTAGATGTATCAGTTAGCAACACCTGCATGGATTTAGGTCAAGACAAGCAGTTTTTTGGCTGGCCAAGGTAACCCTTGTAGTGCTCGGCTCTCTGATCGTAAGGGATAGGGCTAGTTGGCTTTCGTGTTAGTATATCCCTCGCGAAGCCTAGCAAATGGTCAAGACAGTGACTGTCTGGCCGCTGGCGCCGTAGTTGGACTCCGTGGTGGATGGGTTAGGGTGGGATGAAATAAAAACAAAAATGGCTACTTCACCTACGTCCATCCCTTCCTTCCATCTAAAAAAATCGGAAAGTAACTGTGAAAACGTTGAAGGACTGGGATAGTGGCAGCCATGCGGACACGAAACTAGAAAAAAAAGACAGGATTCTGGGCTTCCTGGCAGGTGGCGGAAGGAACTGAAGAGGAGAAACCCATAGCAGCATGGCCAAATTTTTGACAGTGGAAACATCTCATTGGAGATGGAACTTTAGATATCTACTTTCACGACGAGATAGCCAAATCTGATGGTCCATGGAAGACATGGTGAACAAAAAGTGTGAAGCAACGTATTTGTGGGCGCTCCATCTGATCTTTTCTGAGCGGTTACCTGGTGAACGCCAGTCACCCCTTGAAGCTCTAACTCCCTCTTTATTTCTGCTTCCGATACGGAGATTGCGTAAGAATGAAAAAAGCTATGTGCAAAAATTTTCAAGTAGTATGAGCATCATGGTCAAATCAAATTCTTATGGATCGCGTAGTGTGTAGTCATGTTACGCTAGGCCGGCATCGTACTCTTGTTTTAAAGACACCCGCTCTTCGTTCTCCAAAAAGACAGCACTACAGTCTGCCTTCAAAAACCGACCAAAAACCATGTTTTCCTTTGTAGCAAACGAGCAAAAACATGCTCTGAGAGTGTAGCTCAAGTACATGGTTCGAGTCTCCCGTCAGTTTTAATAGATCAAGAAAAGACTGTAAGCCTGTCCTGTAGCCCCGTTTCTCTCTCTCTCTCTCTCTCTCTCTCTCTCTCTCTCTCTCTCTCTCTCTCTGAGTGTGTGTGTATGTGTGTGTGTGTGTGTGTGTGTGTGTGTGTGTGTGTGTGTGTGTGTGTGTGTGTGTTGGTTCTTCTGTCTTCTTCTATCAAGGGCACTCGATCAATATGAAAAAGTACGTGTATCATAATACTGCACTGATTTTCGTTTCTCAGGGACAGGTTCTGATACTGATTGTTGAGAATAGTGCAACATAGTCAGTGTTGGGACCGATTTATAAAATTACTCGCGGCATCTCTCTCTCTCTCTCTCTCTCTCTCTCTCTCTCTCTCTCTCTCTCTCTGCAGTATACACGCATGCACATACATACAAGAATGCATGCAAACAAAAACACGTGCGCACACACACACACACACACACACACACACACACACACACACACACACACACACAGAGTCTGTGTGTGTGTGTGTGTGTGTGTGTGTGTGTGTGTGTGTGTGTGTGTGTGTGTGTGTGTGTACGCACGCGTGCGCGTGCGTGTGTGTGTTTGTGTGTGTGCGTGCGTGCGTGTGTGTGTGAACACATTCTTCTCCAGTACCGGTTCAAAAGAAGGTGCTTCATGTTTTATCTAGATATCCTGTTCACAAATTACGATAATAAGAATATAACATTTTGGTGTAGATGCTGCATTATCACGTTTGAAATGACCAGGAAATATGAACACCGATTTCATATCAAAATATTTTGAAATGCAGAAGTGTGATAGTATCATGCAGGTAGAAAATTGTCATAACGTCATATTTTAAAATCATTCATTTAGATTGTTGTTTTGTCATTACCTTCACTTTTCCCCCATATTATACATGGGGGAAAAAAAGCAAAGGCGATTGAACATGATTCGATAGGTCCAACTGAGCTGTCAGTATCCTAAATATATTGCCATTATCCGTCACTCTCCACCATCGCATGCAAACGGGCCAGCCCGTGTGATTGTGGGATATATATTACCAAAACGATGCTGATAGTTGCTACGTGGCGTAATTCAAAACATGAAATATATCCCGTTGTTACTCTTTCGGAGAATAAAGGTGATTTGCAATATCCATGAATATGCTCAATTTCCTGCCACTCCTGTCTTCATTTTTTTTTCCAACACGGTAGAAATCATACTTTAATACACACACGCATGCACATTGACTTTCCATATGAGTGTATACACCTTGTAAATGAACAGGGCGACCTTAATTTTTAAAATGTTCCTGATCCTTTCAGATTAGATATAGCAGTATTCTTTTTTTTTCTCTCTCTTTTTTTTTTTTTACAATTACGATAGTTTGTTATTTATTTCTGTCATGTGTATATTTCATTTAAAAAAAAAAAGTGCTTGATTGCCGTAACAACTTTAGAAATGGAGTCTTAAAAATATAAAATAAGATGTACACTGGTATCTTTACCATACATATTTGTACAGGCAAACATGTATCACTCGAACGGAAAGACTGTCGGGCGTACAGGTAGGTGTAGGTAGTCCGGCGCGCGCGCACCCATGCACGCACTCACACGACCCTGTCACGCGGAAATGCACTCGCGCACGCGTTTGCGATCACTCCGGCTTCGGAGAGAGGCCGGTAGTCGGAGAGAAAACATCACAGAAATATTGAAAAACAAGTGAGGAGACAAACAGAAACATGAAAATAATCCCGGGTTTCCAAGGACAGGACGCGCTGAAGACATCTCAAAGTACGCACTACCAAATATATGGACGGTGGTGGGACAGAACACTTGTTTTGGAGAGTGTTTTCAGCATGTTGACCGCATTCTTTAGCAAACGTAGCTCAATAATAAGGTCGCACTTGACGAATGTATCTCTTGACGTCAGCCCAACACAAACTGTACATGGCATTCGGAAGGTCAGTGACGGTTTACGTCAACCATAATGATTTAATGCACCTCGCTGAAAAAATCGAAAACAAAACTTGAAACAAAACAGAATTTAAAGAAGGGGATGGAAAGGGAGAGCAAAAAGCTGAATAAAAAAGACGGAACAAACAAACACTCGACCAAGCAAACAAACAAAACAGTCAGGATATTCACCTTAATTATAAAATGAGGTACATGTCAAAGGTTTAAAAAGAAAACACTTAGCAAAAGCGTTCATTCCCTGCAAGAAGGTAAGACCACTTAAAAGGCCGTTTACTTTTCAGAAAGAGTATCATAACCTGACAACAACTTCAGTGAGAAGGCCACAGCGACAACCGCCCGCCTGAGAAATGACCTCTGAGGGTTGAGAACCAAGTTCGTGTTTCTTCTGGTGTTAGTTGATACATACACCGGTGTAACACGCCATAAACACTATCGTGCTAAAGACGCTACCAAGGGAAGTTAACTGATAAGGTTTTCAATAGGAGACCCTGTTCAAAACCGCACAAGATAACATCCCGTTGAAAGACAACTTCTCTCTGTCAAATATTAAGACTGGACTCCTTTAAGAATAAATATGTCAGATTGTTTATTTGCATGCATGTAGAACATTAAGGTGTTTTTCAATTAAAATAACTCTATCCTTGACAGAACGAAAATGCAACGGAGAGAAATAAGCGGTAGGGCTTGCTAAGTCGGGTGAGTCTGGTGTGCTACACAGGCCTTGTTCAAGGGTTAGTCTTTCTGCCCGTCTCTCAATGAGAGTTTCAGAGGGGACGCGGATGCAGAGAGAGGGGAGGAAGGGGACAGAATATGACATGATATGAAACCAAGTCATTTAAGATAATACAGCGGTACGTCATATAAAAACGCCGTGTGTGTTTTTATGGGTTGAAGAAAAAATGAATGCAGTGAAATTATTGCGCTTATTCGAACCATTTTTCCTTTTTTGTCCTCGCTGCTATTCAAGATCTTGAAAACTTCGCAATGACAGTGTTAAAACCATGTGATAAGCCAGTTGATATTCATTTCGGCTAGGGTCTAATGATGGTGGCGCATTCCAAATACCGTATGATCACAGAGATTTATAGTTCAAATATAATAACGATCAGGAAGTATTGGTGGATCGTACATGCATTGAAAGATGAACCATCCGACTCTGTAGCCATGGCTGTTTGTCAGAAAACAGTTCCAAATGGCTATCCTGCGCACCACAAAGATTTTCCACCTTTTTGCTGCTTTTGGTCCTCTGTATAAGTTGGATACACAATTCTGAAGAGCCATCATATCGCGTTTTTTATATCCCATGATACATTGTTAATGATTTCCGTCATAATAATTTTACTGAGAATACTGCGATAAATTTCTCTCATATAATGACGATAAAACAGTGTAAAATGAAAAAGTTTGCTAGGTGATTGAATGGTGCTCTATGACCAATTAAACTCACGTTTTTGTTGTTGTAGTGGTGGTGGCTCTCTTTCTCTCTCTCGCTCTCTCTGTCTCTCTCTCTCTCTCTCTCTCTCTCTCTCTCTCTCGCTCGCTCGCTCGCTCGCTCGCTCGCTGGCTTGCCCCCCCCCCCCCCCTCTCTCTCTCTCTCTCTGAAATCGGCGAAATAATCAATGATTTCCAGAAAAAGAACAAAACACAAATAAGCTCTCCTCTGTGAAAGGCCAGGGTGTTGAACACATGGAATCATTCAAGTCCTTGAGCGTGAATATTTTTGACGCTGTCGCATGGGATGTCAGCACCGCATCAGTTTGTAATTAAGTACAAAAGAGACTGTACCTCGTTGATTAACAAAGTTTGGAACTAGTGCCGTTATAATTAAGTTTTATTGTTCCGTCATTGACAATGAGCGCACATTTGTGATTCGGCCTATTGTGTGACTCGGGACGTCATTATGTTTCATGACAAGAAAAATAAAGTTATCCAAGACTGCGTCTACATAGAAGGCTGTGAACGCCTGTTGAAAAGAGGTCCAACATGCGTACACACAATGCGAACCCACAAAGTAAGATTTACAGTAGATGGCGCCAACCATGTTTTTCACCTTTTTTTTTCCAGGGTGCGAATGGTATTTTTCAAGTGTAAAAATAACCGTCTGAAGAATAGCATCTTCCTTACTTAATGGCCCTGCTTTGTCAGTTCTGTCTGCCAGTATTAGACTCCTTACTCTCTCTTTCTCTGGATTTCTTTTTCCCAGACACATTGTGTTGTGGTTCTAACGCGAAGGGTTAAATCTGTGTGTGTGTGTTGGGGGAGGGCTGGTGGGGGGGAGGGGGGGGGGTCATGTAGGCGTGCGCGAGTATAATAACTGCGTTCCACATTGCAAACTCATAAAAATTGGCTTGTCGTTTGTACGCCCCCTTTATATTTCCATATTACAAATCTGATCTATGTCGACGTACCTGTTTTGATTTTCCATCTTCCTAAGCATACAATGTGTGTTGCACGCAGACACAATACAAATTCCTGGCTGATAAATCATCAGAATGAGAAGACACCGGTATTTTATTTTATGGACGCAAGCTGCCTTTCTGGATTTCTCCGAAAGAAGTGCATTTAAAACTAGTCTTGACCGTAAGTGAGAGTACAGCGGTTAAATTTAAACAAAACTAATTTGTAATGATATATCTGAAAAATTCAAAATGACGTTATGTTCTGAACATCCCTCTCCAGATGGGAATCGCAAAACGCATTACAGGCGCCATTAATAGGCCCGCACAGATCCTGGCTTTACAACAGTAAGGTAGGATAACCCACTATCCTACTGCAGTTACCACTGCAATGGTATCGGTTGTTACCATGTATGATATCGGCTTCTCTTATCAAAATAGTGCATTGTTTTATTTTCATTAGCTCTGCACCTTTAAGTGAGAACTGCCTCTTTAAGCGACACAGAAGTTCACGCACCATTTCCTATTTTCACTTTTGTGCTTCTTTACGTCAGCACTGAGCCCATCCATTAAAGCACCCCTTCTTTCCCTCCTCCACCCACACACGCTCGGTCTGTCTCCCTCCCCACGTCAGTCTATCCCCATTCCTCTCCTTCCTGGTTATGATAGTGCTCCCATCTTGAAGGAAAGCCTTCTGACGCAGAGGGTTGTTGATTTATCGTTTGCTGACACTTTTAAACCAGGGAGCAAGAGAGGGCCAATTAGAGAGCTGTAGGAACAGGTACACCTCCAGTATTCAGATGTATGAGCAGTCCTCAGCCTTTTGACACATTTTCAGATTGGTTATGGAAAGAATCCGGAATAACATAACACATACTTAAGGATGTGTGTGTGCGTGTGTGCGTGTATGTGTGTGCGCGCGTGTGTGTGCGTGCGTGTGTGTTTGAGTGTGTGTGTGTGTGTGTGTGTGTGTGTGTGTGTGTGTGTGTGTGTGTGTGTTGTGTGAGCGAGAGAGAGATCGAGAGAATTTTCCTTCATACCCCCATATTCTTTTCTTCGCTTTTATTCCCACGGTTTTCTCTCCCAATGTCGTTCACGAATGACTTACAATGCTCATTTTTGTCTTTCTTAAAAGAGAAAAAAAAGAAATCAATAACGAATTATGATAGAGTGAATCAACAGAATGGTATGTGCTCATGACGACACAGCAACCTTGTGGCACCCTTTGAAATGACTTCTGTCACGGGGCAACTTGCCCATGGCATGGTGCCCGCGCAATCTTGGGTAAGATGCTGTTAGTTTGCCTTTCACTCCCTTGACATGCGGCACGTGCGACAGCGGGCTACAGTATTCGTGTGCCTGTCACACAGTTAAACTTGTAGATTGTCACGGGCTAATGCCACGAAAGCTGTTGGAAGAGTGAGCCGAGTCACAGCATGGCAAATAACTCCTCACGCCATAGATGTCACCCCCAATCCCTGCCAGCTGAGACTTATGCTAGCTGTAAACGTGTCTTAGGGGGATTTCTGTCGTACAGACGGCCAAGTCCGCGAAAGAAGATCTCGAAGGAATGTCTAGGTTATGGCTCGCCCCTCACGTACACAGACTCTCCCCGCGCTTGCACTGTGCAATGCCAGGGGAGAGAGTTGTACGGCCGGAAACCCGTTAGCAGCAAGACCAGTGGCTAGGAGATCATTTTGTAGAAGTAAAGGTAAAAACAGATAGCTGGTGGAACGCCGAACAGACTTCTCTCTCTCTCTCTCTCTCTCTCTCTCTCTCTCTCTCTCTCTCTCTCTCTCTTCTTGCGCCGTCGCCTAACGGACGTCAGATCATCAAATACGAGATGGAAATTCTCTCTCTCTCTCTCTCTCTCTCTCTCTCTCTCTCTCTCTCTCTCTCTCTCTCTCTCTCTCTCTCTCAACTCGCGTGGCATTTTAGCGACCAAAAAAAAAAAAAATGGAAATGAAAAGATTGGCCGATAATCATAAGAAACACATGTTCGCCACCACTTCATTTTCTTCTAGCTTTTTCCTCACTTCCTCGTAACTACACGCGCCCATCCCTTTCCCCAACCCCCACCCCATCCCTCGGTCTCCAGTCCTCACCATCCAAGCGCCCCCAAACCCCAAACATAGATGAATAGATAGATACATGGATGGATAGAAAGATGCATAGATAGAAACATATACAGATATATGATGTCCCAT
Organism: Conus canariensis; assembly: GCA_033310375.1. Taxonomy (NCBI): domain Eukaryota; kingdom Metazoa; phylum Mollusca; class Gastropoda; order Neogastropoda; family Conidae; genus Conus; species Conus canariensis. Next base: position 23,293,154 of record CM065738.1, read on the forward strand.
GCGGCACACACACACACGCGCGCACGCACGCGCGCACGCACGCACGCACGCACGCACGCACGCACACACACACACACACACACACACACACACACACACACACACACACACACACACACACACACACGGGCTGATTGAATCCAGTTTATTGTCCGACAAATTCTTGGTTGTACTGACATTTATCAGAATGATAAGGACAGGCTACTTATTACCCAGTCTTGCCAAAATGTCAAAAGAAAATGGGTCTGACCGTTCCGACTCGGCAAAAGTGAAAGACGGCCTTTCTCATGACAGACGAAAAAAAAAAGGTGATTTCGTCTCAAAATTAGGCCTAAATAAAGCAACCTAAAAAGTACCAACTTCAGGAGAGAGGTTTACTTCGTGTCACACAAGAAACTTCGGTATGTGCAAGATCATGGAATAAAACGAGTCCAGTGATTGTCACAATACAGGGTAAGCCCGAGTGAAACAAAGTCACTATGGACATCCGTAAAAGAAAGCTGTACAAATACTAAAACGAAAAGACCTTGTTAAACAATACCGTTGACATTGAAAGTCAACAATAATCATAATCAAAAGCCATAGTGAAACAAGCCACAGTTAGATTCGTCGGGAAAAGACGAACAATACTTCCGATTAAAACCTTTAGAAAACCACGGTTAATGTTCTTGAGATGCTGCCGAACAAAACTTCAAACTTTGATTAATGAGTTTCAGCATTACCATAAATCAGTGTTATACGTATGTCAAAGGTCAATGGTTCACTCTGCTTGTGTGTGTGTGTGTGTGTGTGTGTGTGTGTGTGCGTGCGTGTGTGTGTGTGTGTGTGTGTGTGTGTGTGTGTGTGTGTGTGTGTGTGTGTGTGTGTGTGTGTGTTTAGTACCAAACAGTTTCTTTTAATGTATTTAGCTAGTGTACTAATACAGGACAGGGATTCTAATAATGTGTAGTTAGCACTGTCTTTTAACTACCGTTTACGATTCGATTTTCGGGCCTTATGTTTGCGAAAATTGAAAGAAAAGTACATGTATAGTTCGTTTTTTATAGATCGCAAAATTGCATGAATTTCAACTACAAATTGATGACTGTAAAACATCACTAGACTGTGCAATCACACCAACAACAATGTAGTTGTTTTGATTATTCACTATGTGTTATTAAAACAAAAGTTTTGTTTGTTGGGACGTGTAAATTTAGTGTTTTTTTTCAGTGACATAATTGAAAAGATAAAAGTCCTGTAACCAAATAGTCCAAGAGGCAGTGGGTAACTAGAAGTTGAACGTGTCCGGAGCACGTGCTAGTGGGCTCCAGTAACATTGTGGACATTTTCTGTTTAATGAGACAAATCTGTTTTTCTTCCATCATCTTCTCTGCGGTCAACACATCATGCTGACACGTTAAGAGTTCTTTATTGTTTCTCTGTTTTGCAGTGCCAACGTCAGTGTCATCACTTTTTTTTTTAGTTATTATCTCAAAAACAGAGACAGTTGAGAAAAGGAAGGCATAGAAAAGTCCACATCATCACTGAACAAGAAAATTCCAACGCGAACCTCTGGAAATGTTTATAATGAACATTTTCTTCGGTTGCATTAATAACCAATAATCGTTTTTAGGGAAACAATTGGGACAGGGATGGGGGCTGGAACAGCTCAGTGGTAGAGCGCCGGACTCGTAATCTTGGTGATCCTGGGGTGGCGGTAATCTTGGTGATCCTGGGGTGGCGGGTTCGAATCTCCGCCGGGCCGCTTCGATACAGGGAGATTTTTACATTGGTTCTGACTCCATTTCCCATACAGTCCTTCGAATGAGACTATAAACCGAGGTTCCGTGTGTGAACGCACGCATAACATCTTACACACACGTAAAATCCCATCACCAACTTTCGGAACAGAAAGCCAGTTTGGCCGTTGGTATGGATGACACGTTACACATAGCATGCACCCTGCGTGAGAAATGGAAAGAATGAAGAAAGTAAGGAGACTGAGTGAACGATATTGACTGGATGACACGGAAAATGACTGAAATAAGCGCCAGCTGGCAGCTCTTCAGTCGGCACTACCCAGGTAGGCAACCCGTTGTGTAAACGAGTGGGGACTGTAAAGCACTTAGAGCTTGGTCTCTGGCCGAGGATAGGCGGTATATAAGTGCTCATAATAATAATACTAATAGGACAAACGGATTTTTTTTCATGCAGAATATCGCTCGAGCGTGTGCATGCATGTGTGTATATGCGCGCGTGCGTGCGTGAGAGAAAGAGAAATACATATATGTATATAGAGAGAGTGTGAGTGTGTGTGTGTGTGTGTGTGTGTGTGTGTGTGCGTGTGTGTGTGTGCGTGTGTGCGTGTGTGTGTGTGTGTGTGTGTGTGTGTGTGTGTGTGTGTGTGTGTGTGTGTGTGCAATGAAGTCAAATGAAAAGCAGAGCTCACTTCGATTGTTCGTGCAATACTCACAGGCGTGTTTTTGTCCCAGTATCACAAATATTTCCGTTTATCGTCTATTGGCCAGCAAGACAAGAGCATATGGAGGAACACTAAGAGTATCATCACTCTGGAATAAAGCTTCCATTGTTCAATTACACGTACTTATCAATCTTTTTGCCGGCGATGAAAATAATCAGAAACGAACAGCGTATGAAGAGACGTTGAACAGAAAGTATTTGCAGCATCTTATCATCATCTTTTGATGAAAGAAAGTCGCTTAGTTTTTTTTGTTTGTTTTTTTCTTTCTGGAAACACAAATGAATAACTGTTTACAGTATCACCATCTGGCTGTGTAATTAAGAGCTGGAAATCTTTTGTTACCATTCTCGCTGGTGGGGGTTATGGTCATTCGCCAATCTGTTGGAAATATTCCGATCCGCAATTCAGGCGTAGGAAAAACAGAAACCTAAAACAAACATTTAACAGGAGTCTGTCATGCATGTATACGAAAATAGGCAAGTACTCTAGTAAAGACCTCTAATAACAAACTCATGTTTTGTGTTTGATAGAAGTGTGAACGAGTATTTCAGCTCTCTGCATCTGATGAGTCCAGACATTAATTCTGTGATGACGAGACAAGGTAACAGCTTTACCGACGTTGAAAAGGTTCGTCAATCGCAGCGAGTCGTCGGCTAGCATCCGCTGGACCGGTGGCCGACATGTTTCGAATAAGCTATAACAGGCATTACCATCAACTCCAGGAAGAAAACTCTGCAACGCCGTTATGCAAATGAAGTCATTGCGTCTATGTCTGTGCAGGACAGTAAGGGGCAAGTATACAGCACCACAGTGACATCAAACCGAGAAACACATATACAGAGAGACTTTCAAGTTTTGATCAGTGTAAAAAGAATAATATTGAAATCATCGACTGCTAACGCACAAGATTTCGTCCTATTGTCTCAAGAGGTGAATGCACCGCTGTTGAAAGAGAAATTAAATGGCAAATTCTGCGAGAGTGTACGTCGATTTGACTTGGATGTAAATAAGTATTGGAAGATACATTTGACCAGTTACCAGAAAGGGCCCGTTCTAGTGAGTTGTTGGACTCAAAAAGGGAAACAGGCCCTGTTATCCATTCTTGTCACACTCAGCAAAGCTTCAGGAAGCAAAGTGGCATGAAGTTGGGTCAACAAAAACATCGTGTCTGCAGACCAAAAGACCTCCGCACCAGCATACTTGTGGATGATGAGACAGTCGTCCCTATTCCAGACGAAGGTGCCCAGTAACGAACAAGACCAGCAGTACGCCTTAGTGTGTCAGTCTAGGACACGTCCGTCATCAAATTCATCAAACCCAACAGGCGGTGCCTAAACATAAGTGAGAAGTATTCAAAGAAACTCTTATGTCCTCCTTTTCTTACGACGTGTTCGGTGTGCCCGGCGGTCACAAGTGGACAAACGCGACTTCTGAAGTCAACATGCAGTATTTAGATCAGCTGTTTCCATTTCTCAGTGACAACGGAGCTATAGTGAACAGCGTGACTGGAAATTCAATAGGAAAAAAATGAGAAGTTCACGAACAGTGTACAAAGAGCCCAAGCGGGTCAACAATTTTTGGCAAACTGGACTTGAACTCATCTGGAGTTGAGCGAAAACTCTAGAACCATCATAGTATCTTCGGCGTAAGTGGAATTTAGATGCTACAAATTACTACGTTCTTCAGTTACCAGCCTTGTTGAGATTTATTCTGCACCTCATACCTGAGCTTTCAACTGATATGCCTCGTGCTTTTAACAATGGTGATGACATTCCAATGTATGGTAAATCCCAGGAGCAATACCTCACTTTGTACACAGTATGCATCTATAATCTCGCTTCCGACGGAAGATCTTCCCTCTCACATTCAATAGACAGAGGTGCATCGTCAGAACACATTCATTTGAATGGATGCGTCATCAGTGCCGAAGAAATAACATGATCCGAAGAAAGTTGAAGCAAATTACAATGCCACTCACCCAACCAACCCCAAGAAGCTGAGAAGTTTCAGCCCAAACACAGTGTCTGAATGCTTGTATGTGCATGCGTGGAAAAGGCGATCTGTCAGATGAATTGTGTAAAAGAGGTTAAAACAAAACGAAACAAAACAAAACAGAAAAAGACACTTTCTTACACATCCGAACAAACCAATAATACGAATACCGAATACCGGACTTAAATTGAAAGGACAACCAATTATAATATTATGTTTTAAGCACAAATGAAAAACCTCTTTTCAAGCAAGAAATGTGCAGATGTATCGCTCCTGTTCCCATGGAGTAAGCACGTGAACCGACCGATGCAGTTGTACATATAGACTATAGTCGTGCGACTTCATGCTTTACTACAAACCGGACAGCATTAACCCTGACGTTCTAAGTACTCGTCGAATATTTTATGTTACAGACAAATCGTCGCATTCATGTTAGACTGAAGACGTGTGCGTGAACTCACTCTCACTGGTGAATTACATTGTATTCAAAGTAATGAAACTCCAAGAAATCGCCCAAGCGACAAACGAATGACACAACACTAAAAACAGCCACGATCTGATTGTGATTAGATTAAGATAGTGGCACTCAAACAGTGAAACTTCAGGTCAGTTGTCATTCTAAACAGTCAAGATTGCACGAGGTGAATTGTCCATATGTGAAGAGTATAATGTTTTCCATTGCGTAGAATTCTTCTTATTCAAAAGACACAACGACGCATTGTAGACATCAGGGTGTCTGTTACATGAGAGGGTATTGATGACCAAATGGACTTGTAGGCCTGCCTGTCCGCAGTGCCAGAACCTACCACTGTGCCTTTGAAAAGCATACACCTTCATGGCAGCCCATGTCGTTCTTATTAGGAATTATGGTTCGTGTCTGTCTAAGACATCCTGATGTGGAAATCTTGACGTCCACCAGCACGAAAGCCGTTATTCCTAAGCTTGATGCTGTTTTTTTGCTTGCCATGGAATATCGGATGTGGTATTACACTGCTCGTCCTTTCAGCAGCTAAGAGTTTGGACAGTTTGCTATTTCCCTTGGTTTTAAACATCGCAGAATAAAGTGTTTATGGGCCCCAGCCTCCAGAGGCATAAAGCGGTGTAAGTTGACATCTAGGCAGCCCATGTACAAAAGAAAATGTGGAAACAAGGGCTCTATCAATTCCTTAGAACTACCGAGCAGCGCCACAAAGCAGCGCCGTAGTCAGTGTTCATGAGGTACTGTTGGAAAGGACAATGAAGATCAAACTACCTGAAATCAGCAATTGCTACACTTCTGCCAGACGATGTAAACTTGATGCTGAAATTCCTCACTGAAATGATATCAGAAAAAAGAAGAAGACGACGAAGTAATATGCAGATGCCAGCACACATCTGGGTCAAGAATTCAAGTGAGTGACAGTGTGTTAATCTGACAGAAGAGAGATGGTAAGCTGACTGCAAACGTTGTACTGGACCCAGTGCAGGTGACAAAGATGAAGCGAACAAGGACATCTGCCAGAGCAGGTAATCAAGTAAAGATCTAACATGAACTCTTGCGAATATGTCTCATTGCATGCAAATAAAAAGATGCTCTTTGATTCAACAAAGTCTGCCAAATCATAAAGATACGTGTTGTGTTTAGCTCTAGTGTGAGGGAGTACTTCTGTCCGTAAGCTCTCTGCCAGAAACGCGACTTCAAAGACCTGGATTTGTGCTGCGTAAATAACAATTTTCTAACTTTATTCACTGGAAAGTTCGTTTTATGCTTCAGTATGCGGTCAGATCAAGACAGAAAGCCCACATGATCTTTGTGGAGGTGACATTATTCTAAACTTTCAGCACAAATCACTACGAGGTTTGATTCTCTTCTTAAAGGATTAAGTGAGTCATTCATAACGGGCAGATGGGATTTTTTTTTCTCCGAAAGGAATCCGATTGAAATTAGAATGAAATAACTTTTGTTCTGAAAATCTAGGTGAAAAAAATATCCATAGTATGTTGGCTTGGGCGACAGTTACAGAAATCACTGATCCGCCAAAACTGCGTAAGGACAGTATGGTGCGACAATGTCAAAGAATTGGTAACAAGAGATGGAAAATCTGCGTCTCGTTGAAAAGAAAAACTCTGAAAAGCGCTTGAGTCCGATTTTGTGTTAAATTAAGGAAACACACAGGCGTCGGTTCTGAAAATGTATTCGTCCGAAGCAAAACTACCACAATTTTCGTGAAAAGTTTTGGAATCGTTTAAGGAAAAACAACGGTACTCCTATTTGAAGAAACAATGATAAGAAACAATGAGCCAGCTTTTGCCAGTTCGAGGGTATCCACAATCAATCTAATAAACCAGAAACCTGTTTCTTTTGATAGGCTCGCTCTCAAAAACAAAAACAAACAAACAAAACAAAAACAAAAAACGAGAAACACACACACACACACACACACACACACACACACACACACACACACACACACCACACAAGCACACACACACACACACACACACACACACACACACACACACACACACACACACACACACAAAAACAAAACAGAAAAAAGAAATCAAAACGAACAAACAAATAAGCAAGAAATCCATGAAGAGCCGTTTGATTTTTATCGACCGTTTCTAAGACCGTTTTCATAGACGGAACTGCAGTCAGATCTTTCATTCTGTTATGGTTCGAAGGATTGCACCTGTTTATGATCACTTACAGGACACACGATGGTTGTTTTAGAATGATTGTGCATTCGCATTCATGAAATACTGATATGTAACTTAAGCAGAGATTCCAGCTCATTTCCCCTACCACTCCTCCTTTCTTTGTCCACATCTCTTCCCTCTTTCTATACTCCCCTCTACCCCTTCACCCCTCCCTGCCCCCGACATCAACCTCTCTCCACATCCCGCCCACACACTCATTCAGATGATGAGGGGAGACGGAAGGAGGGAGAAAGTGCCGTGGGGAGGGACGGGTGGAGACAGCAGGTTCCGGACTTTTTTTTTAACCCGTTGGTCGCAGCGTCGATGCAGTCTGGTCTGTCAACCGGTTTAACGGAGTGTGCGAGCTCGGTGACGGAATAAGGATCACTTGGTCCGCACCACCCCCGCATCCAAACGGCAATTTCCTGTCACACTCTAGAACCCTTTTTCTTCTTTTCTTTTCCGTCCCTTTTGACATGGACCCAGTTTTGGAACTCTCCCAACTGGCTTCATGTGGGCGTTTGCGTGCGTTTGTTAATGTTCGCGTGGTATTGACATATTTGTGCACTTCCTTTCGTTAGTTACCAGCAGTTATTGTTAATTCATTTGAATACGTCTTCACCCTTGTACATTTACACATTATCTTCCACTGAAGTTTTGTAACTCGTGATGAAAAAAAAAAAGATTATTTGCTTTTCCTCGTTGGAAAGTTCAGTTTGATGACCGATGAAGCTCATGCTGTCAAGGTCAAGTTGTCCATTAAAGGGGTCGATGGCTTGACAAGAGTCGGTGTTGAGAGAAAGAGAGAGAGAGAGAGAGAGAGAGAGAGAGAGAGAGAGAGAGAGAGAGAGAGAGAGATTCACAGGGAAGGAAACTGGAGGGCTGGGGAGGAGGGGAAGTGGAAGGG
>CM065738.1:23306195-23308695 GCA_033310375.1 Conus canariensis
CGCACGAAAGAATGTCTGGCTGGCAAAGTCGGACCGCGGGGTGCGGGTACCTGTGGTTTGCGGTGATTTTGTTACTTTTGTGTCTTCCACCCTCTTTCCCTGCTCTCGTATTCCCGAACGATGTTTTGGCCGATCTGGACAAATATAGAACAAACAGTAACAGTCAAGAGCACCTTCCCAAAGCTAAACCCACATCATCCGTTTTATATTCCTCGTATGGAGCAACAGCCCCGTTCCATACGGACAAAGTCTCTCCGCTGCCAGCTCAGGCTGCACTAATTCATCATTCCTATCCTTCTGTGCCAGAGGGAACAGCTGTTCCAAATCCTAATCGTTATCCTAATCCCCAAGGATCTTTCAGCAAAGACTTATTCCATTCACTCCACTCCTATTCGGAAGAGTCTGCGGAAGACTATGAAGATTATTCCGATTTTTCACAGCCTCTGTCTCAGTCTCAATCGGTGGACCAAGCAGCCCCCAAGCCAAACGTGCTCAAAGAGAGAGAGCAGGTAGGCCATCATCGAGTTTTCCAGGAAGAAGAGCAGGAGAGAAGGGGTGGGAAGTCTGAAAAAGTCGATGGGAAAAAGACAGGCTCTGTTCAGCACAGTGACTCCTCGGGTAAAGCTAAGAAACCTGTTGCAGAAGAACCACCACAATGTTCGCGGTGTAAGATTCGAGAGGAGGATCGCGCCTACAGGATCGAATCCCTGAAGCGAAAGATTTTGGAGAGTCTGCACTTCACGACTCTGCCCAACAGGACAGGAATGCCGGTGCCCAAAGCCCTGGCTCACATGACGAGCATCCATGCGGATTTGCTGCAGCGGGACGATCCCAATGGAGGAGTCCATCATCACTTCGATGACGACGAAGATGAAGAGTACTCGCCACCAGAGAGACTATTCACCACCGCCAAAACAAGTAAGCACCTTTTATTTTCAATCGTGATCGTTAGAGATAAGGAGTTGGTCATAAGGAGTAGAGTGCTCTCTCTCTCTCTCTCTCTCTCTCTCTCTCTCTCTCTCCTCTCTCTCTCTCTCTCTCTCTCTGTGAGTATGTGTGCGCGCGTGCTTGTATGAAACCAACGATACTGTTGGACTGTCACCTTGATTGTTAAAGGAACATAAAAAAAAAACACGAAAACAAAACAACAACAACAACAAATCCTTTCTATTGCAGTATTCGGGCAAGCTCCGTATACTCCCCATCCTTTCGAATGACAGTGGTGCACGATGGAATCATAAATTGCTCCGTAGAGAGGAAGAGTGCGAACTTATGGGCATTCCATCGTTTTGAGACAGAGATCGAGGTATCGTTTTGAAATTTCAGCTGCACAGGAGTACGGCAATGGTAATCTGTTCCCTCATTCGTCCCTCTCTCGTTAGTTCCGAAACTTGCTTGAGGTATAACGAAAGGCACTTCTACTTGGAGCTCGAATGGAAGGCTAGAAAAGCCATTTTAGTGTAAATTGTTTTTGTATGAAAAAAGCTACATCAAACAACCAAATTAAAAAAAAAAATCCGTCAGCAATAACTTTTAAAGTAAAATCACTCACTCTCTCTCTCTCTCTCTCTCTCTCTCTCTCTCTCTCTCTCTCTCTCTCTCTCTCTCTCTCTCTCTGAACCGTATACATCGTTGTGATGTTGTTTTGGCAATCAAACAATTATTCGTTTTCTATATGCATTTGCTTGCATGTTTCGTGATGAGCATACCGGCGATAAAACTTGGCAAGGTGATCCCACAGTGGCGATAGCGGTGAAACATTCTGTAACTAGAACAGCCGGGTTTTTTGTTATTGATTGCCAGACACGATCGTTAGCTCTCAGTACTATGGCTCACTCTTTGTGTTGAAAAGGGTAAAAGAAAAACTACAGTGTTCGCCAAGGACACATGAATTCCACTTGAGTTTTTCAGTTCTACTATAGATTGCCATCACTTTTTCTTTCCTTGCTATATAGATTCGGGTGACAAAGAGCTTGGATTTGGGAATATTAGTTGTTAAAGCTGCATACTTAGGACCTTAAAAGAAAAACAACTAAAAGCATGGTATACGACACCCTCCGTGAAATGTAAGATATGTTGTGTGGAATGGGGAATGAAATGTAAAAGATCTTTCTCTGTTTTCTAAAAGATCATACGTATTCTAAATGGTTGTTTTTAATTGCACAACAGAATCATTCCGTTCTGCGATAAGGGCGCACTGTCACATACACTTTCAGTGACTGCAATGCTGTCATTGCAGACAGGACCAACTTTTTAAATGGCATGGCGGTTAGATTCATGCCAAAATTTCGTTTTATTACGTTCGCTGTCACTATGTCTCAGCTGCGATAGATTTGCCGTACTCGTTCATTGTAAATGTATTGGATTTTTCTTCTTTTTTCTTTTGTTTTTGTTTTAGTACCGGGCATTAAAGATATTTCGCTTTAAAAGCTGTTAGTTCAGGAAGTGATTATAACCTCTCAATATCTTTCTGTTAGCGTTCAAACTCTTTCTGTTGGCG
>CM065738.1:23316195-23318695 GCA_033310375.1 Conus canariensis
GTGTTAATGTTTATGGTGATATTGATGACAGTACTATTGATGATGATGATGGTGATTAGATAATGAGAAGGTTGAGTGGCGGTGATTACCAGCAGGTGTGGGTGTTAGCGCAGTTTTACTCTTTGGCAAGTAGATTTGTTCAGATCATTGCACGATCAGGTTAGTTTGTGTCCATTAGCCTATGGTTTCAATCTTGAGGAGAAGAAATGCAACAGTCATTAGGAACTATCTTACATTAGAAGAGAACTGAAGTGGCATAGCCGCCATGGCACTCTTCGTTTTGGGGAGCCAGGAAAACCACCTTTCTCCCTCCTTTCCTCCCCTTTCCCCCCTTCCCTCTACAGAAGCACATACACATAGAAGCAAGCGCGCGCACGCGCACACACACACACACACACACACACACACACACACACACACACACACACACACACACACACACATCTTCCCTCCCTCCACCCACCACTCTCACCCCGCTGCAACATGAATGCGTCACGTTCCGTGTCGAGTGACGTGGTGAAGATGACTCACACACGCTTCAGTTTATCACAGAGAGAGAGCACTGTACCCCCCGAGCCTGACTCGACAGCATGGTTCTTCTTCTGCTTCTCTCTCTTCTGATCACAATCGGACACGCGATCTAGCCTTCAGCTTGCAGACTGGTCGGTGGTGGGCGCTGATCAATTCGCGTTACTGCATTGATTTTTTTTTTTTTTTTAGACACTAGCACTCTTGTAAGAGAGAGGGGGAGGGCAGAGAGAGAGAGAGAGAGAGAGAGAGAGAGAGAGAGAGAGAGAGACGTGCGTCCGTGTACGTTTGTGTGTGTGTGTTGTGTGTGTGTGTGTGTGTGTGTGTGCGCGCGCGCATGCGAAAGAGAGGGGCGGGGGGTGGAGGTGGGGTGGGGAGGGGAAGAGAACGGGGAGATGCATGTGCGTGTATCGGTGTACGTGCGCGTGCAAAATAAATACCTTCGACGAATTTTGCAAAAACCCTTCCTAGATCATATCCAGCAATCTGGAACCTAATACCCCCCCCCCCCTCCCCCTCCACCCCACCCGCCGAATATCCCGGTCTGGAGTGTTCAGTGTGGAACAACAGTATTTTCCCCCTTTTTTATCGTTGCATTTGAACAGATGAAAGCACCCTTCAATTTTTTTCTTGTTTGGGGGGAAAACCGATAATGCGTACGCTTCCTAACATTTGTAAGACATCGATAAAAAGTCACCTTTATGAACGTATCACGTGTTTATACCATAATGTAATAAAGTAAGCTAGTTCGTTACTATTTGATCATTTAAGCTTCACAATTAAGATCAAGAAGGAACCATGGGCGTCTAAAAAAAATTAAAAAAGGAAAAGAGAAGACACCCTTTTGTTTGTGTGTATCGATTGTACCTTTTCGCTCATATTAAGAGATCCATGGTTTGGGTCGCTTCGGTAATAATACCTTTAAACTATCGTCGAAACTTTTCTACACAAAATGTTCTTTCGAAAGAAAGGGTTTCAGCTCCTGTGATTTTACTTTTAGTCTCGGTCAAAAACAGGAAATACTGTGGACACCAACCACTCCGCTCAGTTAATTACCCATAGTTACACACACACACACACACACACACACACACACACACACACACACACACACACACACACGCACGCACGCACGCACGCACGCACACACACAGACACACACACACACACACACAGACAAATACACACACACACACACACGCGCGCGCGCGCGCGCGCGCGCGCGCTATCTATATGCAATGACAACAACAACAAAAGCAATTTAGTGTATATGTAAAGCGTGTTTTTACTGACTGTCCAATTCTTTTTGTGTCTGTGTGAAATGGAGTGTTCCTTCATTGGGTGTACAGATTTACAATTTTCATCAGATCTTCCAATTTGGCATGGTGACTCAAAAGTATACTGATCACACAAACAGCGAAAGCTTTTTGCGCTAGACAGTCGATTAGAAGCAGTTTCGTGCGACCATATTCCGGAGCAGTCGAAACAGGTCAAAACACGCGTAGTGGCTGGTTTTCATACAAATTAAACACGCCTCACTTAATGTTAGCCGGAATAGCTCAGATGAAGGAGCGGTAGACTGGAGATCTAAAGCTGCCTTGTTCAGTCCGGGTCCCGGAAATTTCTTCTTCTTCTTCTTCTTCTTCTTCTTCTTCTTCTTCTTCTTCTTCTCTTTGTGGGATGGGGAGGGGGGAAGGGGTGGGGGAGACGGAAAAGGGGAGAAGGGACGGGGGAAGGGTGAGACGGAGAAGAGAGTGTGGTAAACGGCCAAGGAGACAAGGAGTCAGGGGAAGAAGACTCATCCAGTTAGATGACTGGCTCTTCACTTCATACTTAATAACTTAATTACTTATTTGGTCCGCATAATCGCGAACACTTGTGTCTATGTTTCGGACAGAAGCAGGAAGACCGAACAAATCACCACTCGGCACATGATTCATTACTGTTCGGCCTTTTTGTGGAACTCTTCCTT
>CM065738.1:23326195-23331195 GCA_033310375.1 Conus canariensis
TGAGTGGGTGAATGGAGAATAATAAATGCTTCTCAAAATGAGCCTTCAGCAAGCTTATAGTCTCCAAGGAGGAGACAATCTCCAATGAGGAGGAAACTTACTAACATATAACTCCTGGTCAGACACCGGTATTTCGAAATCTGATTGTTTCTCCTCAGTGACCGCGGAAAGTGGTAACTTGACTCCTCTGCCTTTTCGGTTTTAAGAAGAATGCTATCCCAGAAAAAGGCTGGTGTGCAATACCGTAGTATGTTTGCTGAGTTTTCAAAAAACCAACCAATGGTGCCACCTAAGAAGCAAAAGAAAATCATGAAAGAGCAAAACAAGCTACATTTTCTTGTGAAAAGTAGAAAATATAAAAAGATAACCTCTTAAGACACAAGTGCTGAGGGCCAGTTCTTGGAATGAATCCGCAAGGGACTAAATTACAATAAACTAATAAATTCCAAGGGTTTTTTTCCTTTTTTTTTTCTCCAAGGTTGGTTTTTTGAAAACTCAACAAACATACTACGGTATTGCACACCAGCCTTTTTCTGGGATAGCATTCTTCTTAAAACCGAAAAGGCAGAGGAGTCAAGTTACCACTTTCCGCGGTCACTGAGGAGAAACAATCAGGTTTCGAAATACCGGTATCTGACCAGCAGTTATATGTTAGTGAGTTTCCTCCCCATTGGAGATTGTCTCCCCCTTGGAGACTATAAGCTTGCTGAAGGCTCATTTTGAGAAGCATTTATTATTCCCCATTCACCCACTCAAGCACATACTGTTAGTTAGGCAGAATTATCTACCACTGCAGATATGAATGCTTATCTCCCCCTATTTCTTCAATCTAAGACATAAGAGCAAGCTTTGTTTATAATTCAATATTTCTTGCAGTCATTGCAACACCAAACTGCTCTGTAAGTTGCTGGAATGGTCCTCGGTTACTTATCCTTGGAATTTATTAGTTTATTGTAATTTAGTCCCTTGCGGATTCATTCCAAGAACTGGCCCTCAGCACTTGTGTCTTAAGAGGTTATCTTTTTATATTTTCTACTTTTCACAACAAAATGTGGCTTGTTTTGCTCTTTCATGATTTTCTTTTGCTTCTTAGGTGGCACCTTTGGTTGGTTTTTTGAAAACTGAACAAACATACTACGGTATTGCACACCAGCCTTTTTCTGGGATAGCATTCTTCTTAAAACCGAAAGACAGAGGAGTCAGGTTACCACTTTCCGCGGTCACTGAGGAGAAACAATCAGGTTTCGAAATACCGGTATCTGACCAGGAGTTATATGTTAGTGAGTTTCCTCCCCATTGGAGATTGTATCCTCCTTGGAGACTATAAGCTTGTTGAAGGCTCATTTTGAGAAGCATTTATTATTCCCCATTCACCCACTCAAGCACATACTGTTAGTTAGGCAGAATTGTCTACCACTGCAGATATGAATGTTTATCTCCCCCTATTTCTTCAATCTAAGACATAAGAGCAAGCTTTGTTTACAATTCAATATTTCTTGCAGTCATAGCAACACCAAGCTGCTCTGTAAGTTGCTGGAATGGTGCTTGGTCACTTATCCTTGGAGTTTATTATATATATATATATATATATATATATATATATATGTGTGTGTGTGTGTGTGTCAGTGTGCGTGTGTGAGTATGAATATACGTACATACATATATATAGTTATGCGTGCGCGCGCGCGTGTGTGTGTGCTTGCATGCGTGCGTGTGTGTATTTGGCGTTTATCCACAACAAAAAAAAGTTACGGAGCGTTTTCTCTAAAAGATATTTATAAAGGTCGTATTCTACACTAGAATTACAGAGCGTTTATTCTGTGGGATATTTACGGAGCGATCCTACAAAATGTTTATAGAGAACTTAACCTACAATACATTTACGAGGTCCACGCACTACACTCCTCTTCCCGTCCCCCCTTTCCCCTCCCCTTTTTTCCTTTTTTTTAAAACATCTTTTATTGTGACTCTGAATCAAAGAAACAATTTTCGGTTGTAACTGGAGCGCTGGGTCTGCAGAAAGAAGCCCGGGTGCAAACATTTCAAATTGACTGACAAATAAAATACTTGACGTTCAAATTTGTCTGTGAACAGAACTGTTGACAAAACCTTGGACACATTTGTTGCAGAACATTGACATTGGAGAGTCCTGTAACGACTTGCTTTATCAAAGAGGTTTCGTGACAAATCCATTCAACATATTTTGGCATTTTCCTCATGTATGCAGTTTGGAAAGAAATTCACGTTCTGTTTAAATTGCTTATAATTATGTAAGAATGAATTTGTTACCAGCCGCCGTGGCAAAGTGGTTAGTTTCACGGACTCCCGGCTTGGAGGTCGTGGGTTCGATTCCCATCAGAGCAACGTGGGATTTATCTGCTCCGACCGGTTCATATCCAGAATTGAGTTTGCTACAAACTCAATTGGGAAGATTGGGACCACACAGTCGAGTTTCATCCTTTTAATGGTTACGTTTCTGAGAGTGTTGCTCAAATTACGTTTCTGAGAGCGTTGCTCAAATTTCCTGACCAACACTGCAGGTGTCTGTATCTCACGGGCCTGGTTGACGCCGGGATATATTACAAAATTAAGCGGAGAGTACAGCCCTGTCATGCAATCTCAGACTGTCATCCTCATTCTCATCGACCAGCATGAAAGAAAAAAAGGATAGTCTCAAATCATGCGGCCCTTCATGTCCTGCTCTCATGGTGACCTCAGTTTCGATGTCCTCTCCACGTCTATGGTCTTGGTTTGATTCCATCAGGATCACCGATATCGGCAAGTTCATGGGGGCTGTTTTTGGACCGACGTGGTGGCGCCCTCTGGAGGGGAAAGCTCACTCACGCCGGCTCCGCGACTATGCAATTACTGTCGTCAGTAGGAGAGTCACAAGGTGGTGTCCTGCATATGTTGGATCAGAACAGGCGCCACGGAACACCTCCGAAGTGACTAGGCAGCAGTGCAGTGTATTTTCCGGTGGGTTATCTCTAGACGGCTTGACATCGGCTGCTACCTGTGGATTGCCGGTGCCGTGGCTGCGGCGGGCCGGGCCGGGCTGTGGTTGTGGACGGAGGGGTCGGAAAAGCAGTGTAGGTGCAATGCCGCTGAGGTGGCACAGAAGACGGGACAGCTATTCCATTGCTTGGTCTCCGTGAAGATGCCTGGGGATTTTTCAGCATAAACTGTATATCCGCCTTCTGGAAATCATTTGCTTGAAGTTTCCGCTTTTCTGTCACACTCTTTGACTCTGCCTGTTTTCCTTATGTTCTTTTTTTCACTCGACTTTAATCCATTGTTTTCTTGTATTTGTGGCCCATTCACCCGTCGTCGATCTAGAAATCGTCTTCAGGAAATTACGTGATCGTTGTTTCCCATATTCGGTTACTCTTTTTGACTCTTTTTTTTTCCCCCTTGTCTTCTTTTTTCACTCTACTACCATAATCTACTGTCTTTGGGGCTCATTCATCTGTCTTGATGTAGAAAACCTTGTAACGTTTTCTCTCTTAATACTATATGTC
Organism: Conus canariensis; assembly: GCA_033310375.1. Taxonomy (NCBI): domain Eukaryota; kingdom Metazoa; phylum Mollusca; class Gastropoda; order Neogastropoda; family Conidae; genus Conus; species Conus canariensis. Next base: position 23,329,714 of record CM065738.1, read on the forward strand.
AGCTTTTTTCAGCTGGGTACAAGGCAGTGAAACTGTAAACACTTTCTAGAACGACAGTACTTGTCCATGAAGAGCTATATGAACATAAGAATAAACAGGAAACCATGTAGGTGGAGGTACTTTACTGACCCTATAGAGTTACACCAACAACAAACCGTACTTTTTCAGATCCTCGCACCTTCCCACGTGCAAGCGTTTGTTCACACCCTATCAAAGAATTATTTCAGTGTTTTGCTTTGTTGTCGTTGTTTTCAAATCAGTGTTTTGCATGTGAATCTTGTTCTTTGTTACAAGTAACACAATACCTTTTTCATCGGTTTTAAAACAAAATTGGATCAAGTTGCGACATTTCCCGTCGCTATTCCAGCTGTTTTCCGTCTGCGATTAATATTCCAGTCGCAGCTGGCACTGAAAGAAAATATCACATAGCTGCTGCGGTGGGAAATTACCACCTCGAAGGAAAATAGAGCCCAAAAGCCCGACGCAGTCCCTGCACGTTCTAACGACAGACCTGAACATACAAAACTATGCTATGAGAGTCGTTCATCCTCCCTACCCCACCCTCTCCCCATCTCCTCTCCTTCCTTCTTCGTTCCCTCTCTTCATGATTTCATTAGGGTTGCACTTACAAAGCTAAAAATGTGGTATGTTTGTTACTTAAAACGTAGACAACCGTATGAAATTGGAATTCCGTTCAACTATCTCTTCCTGACTTGCAGACAAACTGTTGCCCAAACGAACATACAGGACCAAAAACGCCTGTGAAAACAGACAAAAACAACAACAACAACAACAACAACAACAAACAAACATAAACGCGCAGTTTTGAGAGAATAGGAGAGGGCTGGCAGATCGAATCTTGAATGTGATACCGTTACTGTGCCTCTCAACTTGAATTAAATCCTTAAAAAATTGACCTAAAAACATTTTTTTGTTTGTTTTAACATCATGTTTTGATACAACACACACTTATGATTCTAATGTATGTAACAAACAAACTTTGTGTGTGTGTGTGTGTGTGTGTGTGTGCGTGTGTGTGTGCGTGTGCGTGTGTGTGTGTGTGTGTGTAAACAAATATTTTGAAATGCATAGATGTTGCCTTCCTAATCTCGTGTTGCTTTCTTTTTGGAAGATGCATCATATTTATGAATTTTTGGAAGATGCATATTTATTTACTACTGCTACTAGTACTACTACTACTACTGCTACTACTACTACTACTACTACTACTACTACTGCTGCTGCTGCTGCTGCTGCTGCTACGGTGCTGCTGCTGCTGCGGCTATTGCTGCTGCTGCTGTGTTCGATGCTTCGTGAATTTTTTTTCTGATGCAGAGTAAAATAAAAATAACGCTATTCGTTTTCTGTAAGGTATGAGATTAATATGTAATAATTGTGTGTTTTGTGGATTGTAAGCATCTGAGATCATTTCACGTTGATGGGTATAAACCGTTCAGGAGTGATAAGGAGACATTTCACACA
>CM065738.1:23336195-23442827 GCA_033310375.1 Conus canariensis
TGGCGTCACGGAGGAGAGAAAGTTAAAGGTACAGTCCGCTTCATTGTCTGTATGGAATCGAGGGGTGGAGATGGCAAAGTGATTCGATGTAGGTAGAAAGTATTGAGGAATTGATTTGTTTGTTCTTTCTTTCCTCCTTTTCGTGGAAATGGGGAGAGGCATTCCTTTGCTCCCCCTGACGTTCCTGATCCAGCACGGGTCTCAGCTTCCCTGGTGCGTACAGTAAGCAGTAACCACAGGGCCGCGCGCTGTGGAGCAATGAGAGGGACAGTGATGTGCCCGCAAGAAGATAGAGGGGGAGGCGGTGTGGGCAGCGGGCCCATTCAGCTGCAGTGGTGAGATGGATGCGGTATTCGCTCGTCTGACGCATGGCACCTTTACAGCTCATTCGTTTTTGGGGGATGCAAAGGCCGGATTCTTCTCTGGGTCATCAGATAGGTTGCTCTCACATCAGCTATGTTCGCTGCTTTAAGAATGAGGCGAGCGGCCCCCGTTTTGTGATATCGGGGATGAACACTCGGCTTGCCGCGTTTTTGTGATAGTCTTATCGGGGTTGCCAAACTTTAACAGGTAGAGAGAATGCTGGGGAGTGCAGGCCACTGCGCTATCTTTGGTTCAGTGACGTCTTCTCTCTCTCTCTCTCTCTCTCTCTCTCTCTCTCTCTCTCTCTCTCTCTCTCTCTCTCTCTCGTGTGTTTGTTGTTCGGTCCAATGGTTGACTGTTTTCAAAACAGTACCCCAGATCTGTTGTGGAAAGGGGAAGCAATGACAATATAAGCAGTCAGTGCATTATGTTGACAAATACAAATGAAAATAAAGTTTGGGGTGAAAAGACCAAGGAAGGGGTCCCTAGGGGTGGGTAATGGTACTTTTTACCTTGTATTTCGCTCCACGACATCATTCAGTTTGAGACCATTCTTGTAAATGGAGAAACGCTTTGTTGTTGTCTTGGCCGCCACATATTGAATCAGAACGTTTCGAAATACATATGCGATTGGTGTCACAGAAGCAGTAGTAATATTCTTGTTGTCATGTGCTGTTACATTGTCCATATGTTTGGAAAATGCATATAGTTTGTAACCAGTGCATTATAACATCTTCTAGCCCCCTCCCTTTACACACACACACACACACACACACACACACACACACACACACACACACACACACACACGAATGTTGCTGAGGTTTTCCCTGTTTTCATCCCTGATATGTCTTCTGTTGTTGTTTGTTTGTTTGTTTGTTTTATTCTTTTGATTATAAAGGTTCACTACTGTTATGCAAATCAAAACGACTGACCCAACAAAAATGCTTGTTTTAAAGACAATTTTTGCTGTTCCCTTTCTGTAGTCACTGAAGAAAACCTCTCATTTCTGAGGGGGGGCTATGGAAGGGGGAAGGGGATAAGTGGTAGGGCAAGTGATTTTTTTTTTTAATCATGAGTGTAGAGATGGGTGAAGGGGGGTGGAATGTTGTCACTCAACGAGTCACTGCCCTGGCCTTTAAAGATGAGCTTCATCAATCAAACCCCTGCCCCCGTTATCTCCCATTCTCCACTCCGCTCCTCCTCTTTCTTCATCTTAAGCCCCCGCCCATCCCCTTCACGCTCTTCATTTTCTTTTGGCCGAGGAACCCTTTATCGCTGTCATCCTTGGTGTTTCATTTAACTTCTGCGTCAGTGAACACCCTCCAAACATCAGTCCACAGCGCCAACGTTTTTTCTTGACTAGCTCACCGGGTTTGGTCCTTGCCGCTGCTTTGAATGTTCCCCGATGGTGTACGAAATCAAAGACAACGCGCTTAGAAATATGTGTAGCGAGGCAAAACAATCATCGGACATTGTGTATGACACTTGGTTTCTCTCTCGTCAAAGTCGATTCAATATAGTGAAAGGATGCGGTTGAAGGGTGGTTCTCGGTGCTTTAAGCGCAGAGCGACGTTGCCTCTCGACGCAAGTCCGACCCTGCCTGCGATCATTGCACGCGTGACCGGATGACATTTGGAGGTGCCACGGGCTGATGAGGGGCCGCACTCTCGTTATTACTTCCATCAGTCACATGGATTCAGCAGCTGCTTGGAGATCAATGCCCTCTGCACGAGGACTACCCGGAACAAACGGGTCTTCCATAGCCTTCCGCTCCCGCTGAGTCCTTAACTTCACCTCTCTTCCCCTCACGTCTTCTTACTTCCTTCCTTTGTCTGTCAGTCTGACTGTCTTTCTGTCTGTCTGTCTGACTGTCTTTCTGTCTGTCTGTCTGTCTGTCTGCTGTCTCTCTCCTCTCTCTCTCTCTCTCTCTCTCTCTCTCTCTCCCCTCTCTCTCACGCACGCGTACACCTCTCTCTCTCTCTCTCTCTCTCTCTCTCTTTTCTCTCTCTCTCTCTCGCACACACACACACACACACACACACACACACACACACACACACACACACACACACACACACACACAATGCACATAAGATAAGATAAGATAATGTTGCTTATAGCCCAGCCGACCGCGAAGGGCCACATCAGGGCTGTCACCACGTTAAAATCAACTCACAAGTCAGTCATTCACACAATTCTTTAAAATACATCGAAAAACCATCCAAAAGTTTGTTAAAAATCTTTCCACTGTAAAATCTCAGATCCGATGAAAAATGTTAATCTCTTTCAAGAACTCAAAGATAGCGTCAGGTGGAACATCTCTGAACAAGGTTTTCATGGAATCTGCCGTAAAATGTTTGTGTCTCACATCGTGCAAGTCCCAACACTCTAAAAGAATATGTTTCATTGTGAGTGGCACATGACATGGAATGCACCACGGAGCTTCTTCACTCTTTAAAAGGTACGAATGGGTAAAATACGAATGGCCGGTGTGCAGCCGGCACAGAACTGTTTCTTCTTTACGACCACCAGACGTAGATAAGAGGAACTCCTTAAGGTTTGGACGGATCTGAAAGAGTTTGTTATCCGTCTGTGTATTCCAATCCTCCTGCCAGAGGTCTCTCACATAATCGTTAATTTGGGGTTTCAGATCTGAGCAGGGGATATATATGTTGGACAATTTCTCTGTTGTGGCATTCTTGGCTAAACGATCAACCATTTCGTTCCCTCCGATGCCAACATGACCAGGAACCCAAGCCAGAATAATGTTATAACCATCCGCTTTCAACTTGGTCAAAAGTTCAGAGAAGAGTAAAAGTTCTGGATGCTGAAGGTTGCGGCCAGCTATGGCCTCCAACGCTGACAATGAATCCGACAGAACCAGAAAGTCCCTCCTCGTAGATTGTGAGATTATCCTCAGCGCCAGAACCAGAGCGGTAAGTTCAGCAGAATAAGCAGAAGCCTCTGAAGGAATATGTTCTAACAGTATCTGAGAAGGAGCATCAGGGCAATAGGCTGCACAGGCCACTCCATCTTCAGACTTGGAACCGTCAGTGAAAACTTTCTGATAGGATGGGAACTTCGAACAGAGGTCAGCATACAATGCCTTGTACGCCAGAGAGCTGGAAGACTCTTTGCGAAAAGCTGCAAGATCGAAACGAATCTCTGGTGTGAAAAAGGTCCACAGAAGCTGATCTGGAAACTTGGAAAAATCGGACACAACTCCTAGGTCTAGGCCTGCATTCCGCGCGTGAGGCTGCATACGAAGACCAAACGGCGGAATACAGTTAGGGTTGTTTTCGTCGAATTTCCTTTGGAACTGAGGGTCAAAGACACAGTCATAGGCAGGGTTCTCCGGTTCCGAAAAAAGTCTGATATAATAATTCAAAGACAGTTTCAGCCTGCGGTTGGACAGTGAAGTTTCACCTGCCTCTGCGTACAGGCTGTACACAGGGGTGGTGCGGAATGCTCCAAGACAGAGACGAAGCCCTTGATGGTGGATAGGGTCCAAGAGGTTTTAGGTGCAGAGGACCGGTCCGTTGACGGACCAAGGCTCTGTAGAGGTGCAGCAAAGTTTTCTTATCAGCGCCCCAGTCAGTGTGCGCTACAACCCGCAGAATATTCAGAGCTTTCTGGCAAGAAGTTTTGAGGTTTTTCATGTGGCTGAGAAAGTTGAGTTTCTGGTCAAAAATAATTCCTAAGAATTTGGCCTCTTTGACAGCTGGAATGGGAGATTTCCCTATTTGAATTACGGGATCTGGAAAAAACTGTCGAAAATTATGGAAGTGAATGCACTGTGTCTTCGTAGGAGAAAAAGTAAAGCCGTTTTCATCCGCCCACTGATGAATTTTATCCACACAAAGCTGGAGCCTGCGCTGGACTCTCGGGTACAGGCTTCCAGTTGCGTAGACAGCAAAATCATCTACAAACAATGAGAAGTCTGAACCCTGTTGAACTGACTTGACAATGTTGTTGATCTTGATGCTAAAGAGAGCAGGAGACAGTATGCTTCCTTGTGGAACACCCAACTCCTGCTCATGAACATCAGAGAGAGTAGTGCCAACCCGGACCTGAAACTGTCGTTGTGCCAAAAAATTTTGAAAGAAAAGTGGAAGATGACCCCGAAAACCAAGATCATGGAGATCATGAAGTATCCCAGATTTCCAGGTGGTATCGTAGGCCTTCTCCAAGTCAAAGAAAATAGCCACTGCGTGTTGTTTGTTCAGAAAGGCGTTCCGAAGCGTAGATTCCAGACGGATCAAATGGTCAACTGTGGTTCGATGTTTGCGGAAACCACACTGTTCTTTCGCCAAAAGGCCATCGGTTTCGAGTTTCCACATGAGTCTAGCATTGACCATTTTCTCTATCAATTTACAGACACAGCTGGTCAAAGCTATGGGACGGTAGTTTGATGGGTTAGAAAGATCTTTTGCACATACTAATTCATTCACACGCACGCATACACAGCATACAAACACACGCACGCATGTACGCGCGCGCACGCACACGCACACATACACACACAGTGGCGCGCGCACTTCTCTCTCCCTAGTAAGGAAAAGAAGCTGGATAATGTCACAAATTGTCCTTTTGAGAATGGCTTCGGTTTTGTGTGGATCATTTGTTTCTGTGTCTGAGGACCGTCTCGTTAGCTCATACAAACAAAATTTGCATCCAGGCATAAAAGAAAAAACTGTTAAATACAGTTGGTTCTTTCCGTTCAAAAACATTTTCCAACCCGAAAAATACATATCAACCATGACTAACATATGGCATCGCCGATTTAATGCCCGTTTCCGATCTAGAACTCTTGGGTAAATGCTAATAATAAATGGCTTAGAGGAAATTGAGATGGTGATAATTTATGTCAAATGTGTTATCATAGCGTTGAAAATTAAGTCACGAATATAAAATTAATGCAGTTCGAAAGGAATATATTTTCATTTGCACATGCAGTTCACCATGATCTAGTGGCTATCAGAAGACGAAGATGTTGTTATTTTGTTTGTCGGAAAATTGCAGTGGCGTGTAATATCAGAAAGAAAAGATTAACCTCTTCCTAAAGTCAAAATATTTTAGAAGCGAGGTTTCAAATATTATTCAAGATATACAGTTAACAAGAAAAGGATTAATGATAAGCACTATCAGGCTCCATTGTGAAGCAGGGTGGTTATACTGTGTATTTTCAATTCTAATTGTTAGTTTATCTGTCTGACGCACATTACCAGTTTAAAAATGTCTCTGTGTACGTGCGAACGAATGTGTCATTTCCCCTCGTTCTTTTCCTATTGTTTTCATCGCCTTCATGAGCCAAATTACACCTCTTGGCATTAGGGCTGTAAAGCATTACAGATAGATAATTCTCTCTCTCTCTCTCTCTCTCTCTCTCTCTCTCTCTCTCTCTCTCTCTCTCTCTCTCTCAGCCTGCATTGCCTGTAGACGCGACGCTGAAGCTGGAAGCGACGCTCAATGCTGCGCTACAGGAAATGACGCTGTCGTCTTGTAACATTGAAGGCAGAGGTAAAACACACAGTTGTGATCCTGACGCTTGACTACAAATACCGACCAGCCCCCCCTGCAACGCAAACCAAAGCCACAGTGCTGTGTGTCGACGGAAATGCCCGTCACATGTTAACAGATACAGGCGCAGAGCTGAGGTACACAAATAATCAGCACAAAAAGACAAGTGAAGGTTTCTCTCTGTTTGATGTGTTTTTTGCCGACGCCACCTAGCCTGTTCTACAGTGTTGACAGAACCGGCAACGCCTACACTGCTTGTGGTGACATTTTTCATTGTGACAGCAATTCTCCTCCATCCCTACCGCAGCCTGCACATGACATACAGCACGGTGACACTCAAAAAGAAATCAACATGGGACAGTGTAACGGACAAGCTGTGACAATCGGACACGATGAAGATTTCATGTTGGATATTGTGTCGGTCGAGCCAAGTGGTAATGATGACTGGTGAAGAATTCCGTGACATGTTCTGTGAACACGACAGACTACCAAATACTTCCACACAAGACAAAAAGAGGACGAGATGGGAACGGAGGACGATCATGATTCAGTGTGCAGATATGATCCCGAAGACATTGCGCAAGTCAGTTGACCGCAGGATGTTCATGCTGAAAACGTTATAACCAGTGACATAATGGCATACCTGCAGGAAATAACCAGAAAGGTGGACAGCTTTCACTTTACTACGAGAGAAGACGTGAAAATGGCTTTTTGCGACACCAAAGCTGTCAACGACCGAAATCAAAGTGATTAATGGATAGACGCGTTGATATGTTCACAGTCAAATTCAGATTAATGTCTTCCGCGATCTGGTTTCCTCATTACGATGTTATATTCTAGCATGTGTTTCGAGTGTTTATTCTTTGATAGTTATGAACCACCCCCATCCCACTGAATCCTCCCCTTAAGAATGGGCTTTGTAAGCTTACCTCAATAAATCATTCATTCATTCATTCTCTCTCTCTCTCTCTCTCTCTCTCTCTCTCTCTCTCTCTCTCTCTCTCTCTCTCTCTCTCTCTCTCTCATTTGCTTTGAAGTTGTTTTTTTTTATGGGAGTAGACAGTCGAACACCGAATTATCTTGTTTATGGTGAAACAAATCGATATCCAACATACATTTTTTTTTCTGTTAAGTGCATTCGCTATTGATTTAAGCTGATAGATGTGGAGAATTACAGGATTCCACGTAAAACTTATGATATGCTATATGACCTGAATGCAAGAGGTAAGAAAAACTAGGAAACAAATATTCACTTATGTTTGTTTAAATATGGATCTGATTTTGTTCGGGCAAATCAAGGTGTTGAAAGTGTGCTTGGTTTCATACGTTGTTTCCAACAAAGGTTTATTAACTGCCGGTGGCAAACTTGGTCTAATCATATCCAAACTAGTGATAGATTCAACTTGTACAGAATTTTTTGCAGTGACCACAGTTTAAAACCTTATTTACATTTAGATATTGATAATCATCTGAAATATATTGCAACTAAATTTAGGCTCGGGATTTCTGACCTGGTGTTTGACCGTTATCAATACAGAACGTTTATGTCTAACGACTTAATTTGTCCCGTGTGTAATGAAAACCAAGAAAATGAGGTGCATTTTGTCCTCCGTTGCCCAGCACTCATACGTTGAATGTTGATTAAGCATAAATATTATAGACCTCCTTCACTGTTTAAATTGAGTTTGTTAATGTCATCGACTGTACCTGAAGGCGTTCATGATCTTTCTGTGTTTTTATATAAAGGATTTAAAATGAGAGATGTTGTGACTACGTGACTACATTTCAAATTGTCATTAGCTTTTATTTTGAATTTGCTGTATATCTTCATTCAGTTGTTCACATTCCCCCTTCTTGATGGGATAAGGCGTAAATATCTTAACTCTCTCTCTCTCTCTCTCTCTCTCTCTCTCTCTCTCTCTCTCTCTCTCTCTCTCTCTAAACTGTACCCGGGGGTAAAACAAGGGGATGTTACAAGTCCAGTGCTGTTCTCTTTATTTATAAATGAATTAGCAATAGAAGTGATTAGAAATGGGAGGCATGGTGCAACATTTATGCATGATTATTTTGAACTATTTATATTACTTTTGGCAGATGACATAGCTCTTCTGTCGGAAACAATAGTTGGGCTACAGACGCAACTAAATAGTCTACATAGGGCAGCAACAGCACTCCATCTGAATGTGAATATGAATAAAAGTAATATAGTTGTATTTAGAAAAGGTGGGTACTTAGCAGCTAGTGAACATTGGACTTATAATGGAATCCTTATGCCTGTTGTTAATGTTTATAAATATTTAGGCATCTATTTTTCAACACGGTTGAGATTTACTGTTTCTTGTAAGAACCTTGCCTGCAGAGCAAAGCATGCGTTGTTATGCACATTGCAAAAATTACGTAAGTTAAAATGCAATTCTCTTGCTGTATATTTAAAACTATTTGACGCGCAGATACAACCCATTGTTCAGTATGGTGCTGAATTGTGGGGGCTAAGTAATGCTGCACACTTTTGTGAAAAAGTACATCTCTTTGCTCTGAAAAAGTTTTTAGGAGTTCAGTTACAAACACCGAATGACCTCGTGTATGGTGAGACAAACAGATACCCTGTTTACATAAATTCTGCCGTTAGGTGCATGCACTACTGGTTAAAGTTGACAAGAATGGATGAGTCAAGATTACCGCGAAAAGCATATAGAACATTATTTGAGTTAGACTCTCGTGATAAGACAAACTGGGCGTCTGACATTCGCTGTAAGTTATACATGTTTGGTTTTGGTTATGTGTGGTTAAACCAAGGTGTTGAGGGAGTGGAACAGTTTATTGCTGACTTTAAAGAAAGACTTGTACTTTGCAGATGGCAAGAATGGGATTTTCATGTCAAGAATAGTGACAGATTTAGTGTACATAAGACTTTTTGCACAATAGCAATAGATAAAATGCATTTAACGTTAAATCTAGACAGACATATCAAGATTATTACAACAAGATTTAGACTAGGTATTTCAGATATTGCTGTACATAGATGTCGATACAAACAACATACCCCTGTTGATTTGATTTGTCCATTGTGTAAAGAAGAGAAAGAAGATGAAGTGCATTTTGTTCTGTGCTGTCCTTCACTAAACGAAATAAGAGAACGTTATATACATTTAAAATACTACAGATTTCCAAGTCTTTTCAGATTAAGCTTACTTCTAGCTTCCAATAATGAACGAACAACTAGAAATCTGTCCATTTACCTATACAAAGCATTTAAGTTAAGATCTGTTCTTGTTTCTTAATGTAGAGCATTGAATCAGTTTTTGAACGTGTAAGATATCGAATGATTTTCATATGCACCCCTTCACGAGGGGCAATGGCCTATTTGTGAATAAAATATCCGTATCCGTATCCGTATCTCTCTCTCTCTCTCTCTCTCTCTCTCTCTCTCTCTCTCTCTCTCTCTCTCTCTCTCTCTCGTTTGCTCATTTCCTCTCACCCATAGAGAATTGGATTCGGCCAGATACGACAAATTAATAGGATGTATTTTAGGCCAAGGAATAAAGGAGAATTTTCTCGCATTCCCCGTAACGATGTATGAGTCCCGACTTTCAAGTGTCTGGGCAAATCTGGACTTATCTGAACATTTTTAGTGGCAGTGTGGACAAAGATACATTGTTTTCAATTTTTATTAGCTTTTAAGCAGAGTATATGAGTGAAAAGGAAGGTTAGGTGTTCAGATATTGATGGTGGAAATATTTATTTTACTCTTAGCCAAGCCAATGGCATAGCACTGAGTTCTACAATGTAATGACAAAACAAGTTTTCAAAGCCATTGAAATATACTGAATTCTTGTTGAAACAAATTGCACTTAACTTTTAAAACTGGGAAAAAAACTAGGGTGATGGTATTCAGAAAAGATTGGTTTCTTGGAAAAAGTGAGTATTGATATCACAATTGTATAAGATTAGAAGGGATTAAAAATTGTTGCAATAAGATTTTCTGTTTAACTGCAGAAATAAGAGTAATACTGGGTGAGTATTTGGTGATTAATGGTAAAGAAACTCTTGCGGAGTTAAACAGAGCGCTCCAGAAATACAGGGTCGAACTTTAATTAAGGACCACTTATACGCAGTCTCACAAAACATAGAAAGAAAAACCGACAAACGACAGAAACTTTATAAATGTTTAATTTCATTATCAGTGAACAACATTTTGTCACTTTCATCGAAAAAATCATTCTTTCTGATTAGACAGGGGAGCCTGAATGAGACTACCCCCCAAAATGACATTCACAAAAAGAGTGTTTCTTTACAGTCTGATCAAAACCGAGTGTGCCCCCCTCGTGCTGCCACACAATCCACACAGCGCTGCCTCATGGTGTTGACTGTTCTTGTAATGAGTGCCTGGGGGAGGTTTGCCCACTCCTGCTGCAGGTTGTGCAGCAGCTCCTGTCGATTTGCCGGAACAGGGTGATTTTCTTGAACTCTCCTCCCAAGCTCGCCCCAGATGTTCTCAATGGGTTCATGTCCGGGCTGTTTGCCGGCCATGGCATCCTGGTGATGCCAGCTTGCACCACAAAAGTGTTCACGGCTCGACAACGATGTGGGGTGGCATTATTGTCCATGAACACAGCCTGAGCCCCAATCTGCTGGAGTGCTGGGACAACCAAAGGCCGTAAAATCTCCTGCAGGTAGCGTTGGCCGTTCAGGTTGCCATCCACATGGTACAGGGGAGTCTTGTGGTGACTGCTGATGCCCCCCCATACCATGACGGAGCCACCATCAAAAGCGACGACCTCCTGGATGACGTCATCTGCCAGCTGCTCCCAAGGACGCCGCCACACCCGAATGCGTCCATCTCGTGGCTTCAACTGGAACTTGGACTCATCGGTGAAAAGCACCATCCGCCACTGAGCCCGAGTCCATGTTCGATGAGCTGTGCACCAGGCCAGGCGACGTGCCCGGTGGGCCGCAGTCAGTTTTAGTTTCCGGACTGGGCGCCTTGCTCGAAGGTTGGCAGCATTGAGGCGCCGCCGTATGGTCATCTCACACACTGCTGTGTTAGTGGCAGCTTGGAGCCGACGCCTGATGGTGTTGGAGGTGGTGGTCCTGGTCCGAAGAGCATGTCTGCGGATGAACCTGTCATCTCTTGCAGTGGTCTTCTTTGGCTGGCCTGGACGGGGTCTCTCTTTGACAGTTCCAGTGGCTTGAAAACGTTCTCTCAGCCGAATGATGACGGAGTGGGACACTTGTAGTCTTCTGGCCACTTCTCGAACGCCAACTCGAACCTCCAGCCATGCAATCGCCCGGGTCCGGTCAAAATCAGACAGCTTGCGTCTTGGAGGCATTTTTGTGTTATGAAGAATTATGCACGTTGGGCTGCTTTTAGGGGCATTCCAGTCAGTAAAATGCTCTGCAATGCATTGGTTTTTGCACGTGCATTTGGAATTTCAGTGCAAAACCGTTTGAAGCAGTGTTCACTCGTGCTTAAAAAACAAGCAATTTTGACAACAATCTGCAACTTTCAACCCCCTCCCCCCCCCCCCCCCCCCCCCTCTCTCTCTCTCTGCATGCCGCACGTGACAATAAGACAGCTTTCGCAAGCTTTGCGGAATACTCTGTTAACCCCTTAAACCTTTCCCAGTCGAATTCTTCGAAAAAATGCATTGCTTGTATTTTTGGCCAATTTAAAAAGAAAGGGCCTTTTTTCGGGGTGGTCCTTAATTAAAGTTCGACCCTGTATAAAGAAATGAATGCAGGTACGTGTTTAAGGTATTTTGCATACAGATTATCTTATTTTATTATTATCGTATGATACAGGGTCTGAATAGATTTACGAAATGTAGGAAAAGTTCATATCACGTATGACAGACTCCTGGGTGTGCTGTACTCCAGAATGGTGTACACTGACTTTGGAAGATGCTTCCTTTACAGTAACTCCTCCACAAACTCTCTTCCACACCAGTCTAAATTCATAACGATTTTTTTTTTTTTTTTTTTTTTTTTTTTTTTGCTGTCCCAACCTCTGCGCCACATCAGAGGCAGTGCACTCACGCCGCTCATTCCGACACCCCGTCCACAGCCACAGCCCGGTCGGTCCCGCCGCAGCCCCGGCACCGGCAATCCACAGGGAGCAGTCAATGTCAAGTCGTCAAGAGGCAACCCACCGGAGGAGACACTGCACTGCTGCCGAGTCACATCGGTGGTGTTCAGTGGCGCCTGTTCTGATCTAACATACGCAGGACACCACCTACTAAGCCCCCTACTGACGACAATAATTGCTTAGTCGCTGAGCCGGTGTGAGTGAGCTCTCCCTCCGGAGGGCGCCACCACGTCCGTCCAACGACAGCCCCCATGGACTCGCCGATACCGGTGACCCCGACGGAACCAAACCAAGGCCACAGACGTGGAGAGGACATCGGAATTGAGGTCACCATGACAGCAGGGCATGAAGGGCCACGGAATTTGAGACATTTTTGTTATGCTGATCAATGAAAATGAGGATGATTAAGATGATGCTACGGATTTCCATTTCGGTCTGAGGCTACATGGCAGGGCTGTGCTCTACGCTTCCTTTCATAATATATCCCGGCGTCAACCAGGCCCGAGAGATACAGGCACCTGCAGTGTTGGTCAGGAAATTTGAGCAACACTCTCAGTGGATGAAACTCGACTGTGTGGTCCCAGTCTTCCCAACTGAGTCCGCAGCAAACTCAACTCTGGGTAGGAGCCGGTCGGGGCAGAAAAACCCACATGACTCTGATGGGATTCGAACCCACGACCTCCCAGCCGGGAGTCCGCGACGCTAACCACTTCGCCACGGCGGCTGGTTTCATAACGAATTTATCATAACAGATTACCACATAATGCTAATTAGATGTTGCGTAATCTAGATCTGGAAATAAATGTTGGGCTCATCAGATAAAACAAATGCAATGTAGAGCGGGGTTAACGTTGTCTGGGTTAAAGTCCAAAGAGGTGTAGGAGATGTGAAGACATTTCATGTTTAAAGAAAAACAGATGGCTTTCTTTATTCAGGAATCGTTCGTATCAATTAGAGATTCAGATAGATATGACAGTTTTAGATCTTTAAAACTAAATTATTGATGGAAAAGGAAAAAATGCAACGCACTATTTGCACGGATGGTTACTGCCTTCGAGTTTCTGTTTTCCAAACAAGATTCTGTGTTTTGCTATTTTACAACAATGTCCATCGATGTAGAGAAATCAAGGGAAATAGGTGTATGTGATGGGAGGGGTAAAGGTGGTCGATTAACCTTTCTGTCTCACGCCTTCTTCTTCTTCTTCTTCTTCTTCTTCTTCTTCTTCTCTCTCTCTCTCTCTCTCTCTCTCTCTCTCTCTCTCTCTCTCTCTCTCTCTCTCTCTCACACCACCCACACACACACACACACACACACACACACACACACACACACACACACACACACACACACACACAGATATCATTGGCATGAAATTTGAAAAGCTGTTCATGGGATTTCCCCCTCCCACCCTCCCCGATAATCTCCGCCACGATGATACCCGTGGTGTGCAAATATCAGGGACAACGGTAAAGTGGTGAATGGAACGTGAGAAGGAGGGAGGAGGGGAGGTGGTTTGGTGGTGAAGCTGAGAAAGGGGGAGGAGAGAGAGAGAGAGAGAGAGAGAGAGAGAGAGAGAGAGAGAGAGAGAGAGAGAGAGAGAGAGACGATGGGGGGAAGGGTGTGAGTTGGTCTTAAAATATCTCAGTGCGAAAGATTAACTTCATTGCTCGCAAAAAAAAAAAAAAATCAATTGACCGGTAAGAGATTACTATACTCTCTCTCTCTCTCTCTCTCTCTCTCTCTCTCTCTCTCTCTCTCTCTCTCTCTCTCTTCCCTTCCCTCTTGTAAGTGTGTGTGTGTGTGTGTGTGTGTGTGTGTGTGTGTGTGTGTGTGTGTGTGTGTGTGTGACAATTACATCTGTAACGTTACTGACGTGTCAGTCGCCTGCGACAGACTTCTGTAATAATGATGACGTTTTTGTATGAGAAACATAGATGGGGTCCGACTTCTGTTTCACTTTTAGCGAATTAGACCAGCTTATGTGATTGTTCTTACCTCTTGCAATACATTCATTGATTTTTTTTTTTTTTTGTAGGTGTCTGATCGTGTCATTATTTTGTGTACAAAATGTGAGGAAAAGCAGTTCCTTCAACGGCAATTCCTTATCAGCATGATGACAACTAAGGTTTATGTGCTTTCAACAAAAATTGAAATCGGCAGACGAGGAGGAAATATAAGCATCCACTGTCACAGTAGCAGATTTTGGCGATGAAGGGGAAGTTTGGATTCCATGTCTCCAAATAGTTAAGTAAGTCTAGTAACAGCGACAACCATCGGTACTATTGAGTGTTGTTATTCGGATAAACGATTGTTAGCTATCACAACGGGTTTGGGTTTTTGTCGAGGCTCATTCTGAAACACCTGGGAACTGCACCAATGGTGGTCAAACAATGATAATAGTGATGACGACAATTGCTGGAGGTGTAAACTGATGGTGATAATGGCAATAACAGTAGCTGGAGGTAGAAAATTGATGGTGAGAGCCATGAGAGCATTAGCTGTGGGCGGGAAACTGATGCTAATAGCCAAAATGACGTTACTCGTGTGTGGAAAAACTGGCGGTGATGCCCATAATAGCATTAGCTGAGAGGCGGAAAAATTATGGTGATAGCCATGGTAGCAGCATTAAGGGGTGGAAAACAGATGGTGATAGCAGTAGTAACAGTATCTGGGGTTGGAAAACTGGTGGTGATAGAGTTAATACCAGTAGCTGGGAAGGGAAAAACTGATTATGATAGAACTAGAGATGGGAGTGGAAAACCAGTTTGTGACAGCTGGAGATAGAAACCTGTGGCAACAGCCGTCATAACAGTAGCGGGAAGTAGAAAAGTGATGATGATGATCACGGTACTGACAGCAGCTGGACATAACTGATACAGCTGTAACCCGAGGTGAAAACACTGATGGCGATAACCATTATAACAGTTGCTGGACATGAAGAACTGATCATGACAGCGGTTATAGCAGTGGTAGAAGGTGTAACACTGGGTGTTTACAGTTTAGTAGCTAGTGGTCGAAAACTGAGGGTCATAGCAGTTATACAGTAGCTGGAGGTTGAAACCTGATCGTGACAGTGACCGGAAGTGGACAACTGGTGGCGAAAGCAGTCATAACAGAAGCTTAAAATGGAAAACTGATGGTGATAGCAGTCATTACAGAAGCTGGAAGTGGAAAACTGATGGTGATAGCAGTCATTACAGAAGCTGGAAGTGGAAAACTGATGGTGATAGCAGTCATTACAGAAGCTGGAAGTGGAAAACTGACGGTGATAGCAGTCATTACAGAAGCTGGAAGCGGAAAACTGATGGTGATAGCAGTCATTACAGAAGCTGGAAGTGGAAAACTGACGGTGATAGCAGTCATTACAGAAGCTGGAAGTGGAAAACTTATGGTGATGGCAGTCATTACAGAAGCTGGAAGTGGAAAACTTATGGTGATGGCAGTCATTACAGAAGCTGGAAGTGGAAAACTTATGGTGATGACAGTCATTACAGAAGCTGGAAGTGGAAAACTAATGGTGATAGTAGTCATTACAGAAGCTGGAAGTGGAAAACTTATGGTGATAGCAGTCATTACAGAAGCTGGAAGTGGAAAACTAATGGTGATAGTAGTCATTACAGAAGCTGGAAGTGGAAAACTGATGGTGATAGCAGTCATTACAGAAGCTGGAAGTGGAAAACTTATGGTGATAGCAGTCATTACAGAAGCTGGAAGTGGAAAACTAATGGTGATAGTAGTCATTACAGAAGCTGGAAGTGGAAAACTAATGGTGATAGTCATAACAGTAGCTGGAAGTGGAAAACTGATAGTGTCAGTGGAAACATTAGTAGTTTGAGGAAAATTGAATGTTACAGCGGTAATATTAGTAGCAGCAGGTGAAAATTTGATGGCGATCGAGGTAAAATCAGTAGCTGGATGCGGAAAACTGATAGTGATACAGTAGAAGGAGGTAGAAAACCTCTTACGACAGCAGACATAATAGTAGCAGGAGGTAGAAAAGTGATGGCGATAGCAAACATAACGGTTGCCGGAGCTTGAAAAATGACGGCGATAGTGGTAATATCAGTAGCAGGAGGTAGAGAACTGATGGCGATAGCAGACATAACAATAGATGAAGGTGGAATATTGTTGGTGACAGCGGTAAGACCAATAGCTGAAGGGGAGTGATGAGGTCTCGTTTTCATGCCTTGAAAACGACTCAAACTGCTCAGTTCATTATTCCTAGGCTTCTTGCAAGAATTATCATGAATGTGATGGGCGTGTGCTTGCATTCAGATATGATGTGTCTTCCGCTCTTGGCTGGGATATCACAAACAGTATGACGACGCATGCGTGCCTGTATTTATGTGTGTGCGAGTGTGTATAAGTGTGTGTGTGTGTGTGTGTGTGTGTGTGTGTGTGTGTGTGTGGTGTGTGGCGCGCGCGCGCGCGGGTGCATGCGAAAGAGAATTTCAAGCATAATGATATTCATGATTAAATTAATGCAGTATGTTTTTTTCATTCATCAGTTTGGGATACTCGCATGTCGGCGTATAGTGTATTCTTCAGGAAGGATTTAATGCGGGTTGTGGTGCTAGTCAGTGGTTAAAAGTAGCGTAGCGATTGCAGCAAAATAATATTTAGCACAGTGGATATGAACTCATGGGGTCCTGCCCTATTGTTGACATGTTTGCAGTGCCTCCCCACCTTGGCAAGGCTGACAACCGGTCTTGTTACTTCACCATCCCAAGCGAGGCGTTCCGGTCCCGGGTGACCAAAGCTTACCTCTGGTTCTACGTTCGACCCAGCCACGACGCCCAGTCCAGCGTTATTCAAATGAGGGTGGCGCGCCTGGGGCCCACATTGTACAGAAAGCAGCGTCCTTCCCGCAGGGTGGTCTGGTCCCAGAAGGACTACCCGGACCAAGCCTTCGGCTGGAAGAAAGTGGAGATGACCAACGTCGTCAGACGCTGGGTCAAACACCTGTCCTCCAATTACGGTCTCCAGGTCCAGGCCATGAATGGTGATGAGAATCTAGCCATTCTTCCACCCACGGCTGCCGAGTATAACGGCTATGTGAGTTTGTTTTTGTGTTTGTATTCTTTCTTCTTTTTTTTTAGCAGAAAATTGATTGTATCTTTTTTTAAATTCCTGATCACTTCTCATTTGATCGCTTCAGCAGAAACGTCTTCCTCACCGGATGTATTTATTGTACATTTTAAGTAAAAGATTATGTTTACATAGAGGGTGATCAATCGGGAAGAGAGGCGGGACGGAGAAGTAATGGGAGAAGAGACAAACAGAGAGAAGAGTGGGATACACGGAGACGGAGGGGGAGAGTGTGTGTGTTGATGGGTTGAGTATGGGGAATTATGTTAAAGCAAATGTCATTTGTGGCAAATGTATTTCCTGGCCGAGGCGAGTGTATGCTCGGACATCTGAATGTGTGGGTGTGGGTGTGGGTGTTGGGGGTGGGTGGGTGAGGTAGTGTGTTCTTCTTTGCCCTATTGGGTTTTGCTGCATTATTCAAAGTAGCACTGAAGCAAATTAGTTTAATGGACTTACGGTACAAATACATAATCACCATAATTATCTTTGCAGGAAATGTTCGTAGGGAAAAAGAGATTACTGTACTTGTTAGGTCTTGTTTCTGCCTTGGGGGTATGAACTTTGCCAGAATAATATTTCTGATAGAGATTTCATGTGACAAAATATGAGTGTGTGTGCTTCAGGTTAATGCCTTTCTGCATTATGTAATCTTCGACACAGCGGAAGAACGTATTTGTTGGAATAATAAACATGCAAACAGAACATGCTTATACATAACTGCAGTAATAGACTACGAAGAAATGTCGTCCGATCAGAAACTCTCTGCAAGAAATGCAAATTGATGACACTGTAATGCCATACATCAGCACAAGACACAGTGTCGACAACGACCTCAGGAATCCTTAACAGTGGGTCGTGACACCGGGGTTGGGGTAGGGTTTGTTTTTAATCAGAATTGCATCTGGTGTCGGCAAAAAATCAAAATATTCCAGGAAACAAAGTCTTTCAGAGAGGTCATAACTTAGATCTAGGAGAGGCAAAGACATGTTCCCGGAAAAAAAGGCTTTGAAGAAGGCAGTCGTTACTGGAAGTTCAGTTTAACGTAGGCAAATACAAACACTGTTCCTGAAAAACCTGTCGGTGTTGGGTGGGAATTTTTGTTGGGAGTAAATCAAGCGTGGGCAAAGGCAAAATTGTTTCAGGAAAAAAAACACTCCGTGACAGGACGGGGTCATTATGGGGACTCTAGTGCAGGCTTTTTCATAGGATATAGAATAACCGGCACCGTGCAAAAGTGTTGGGAACGAATGAGCTCCGATGCCATATGAACTGCTATTTAGAAACGCGCGTTGAGATTAATATTTATGAAAGAACAAATCATCAGGAGAGGTCAGTTGTGATCTTTTTAAGAATGCCATGTTTTCTTCCCGTTCATTTGTTTGCATTTTTTGGCTCTGACACACACACACACACACACACACACACACACACACACACACACACACACACACACACACACACACACACACACACAGAGCTTCGAAGGAAAGGGGTCTTTCTTCTTGTGTGCTTGTTTGTGTGTGTGTATGCGTGCGTGTGTGTGTGTGTGTCTGAGTGTCTCGACGAGTTTGTTGTATCGCCTAAAAGTTTGTGAGGGCTTTCCTTTTTCAATGTTAGCAAATAAAACACGTAGGTATGGGCATTTTAAACTAATGATCTCTTTTTTTTCTGAAAAAAGACACACACAAAAACTGAATTTATTTTCAGGGGTTAAGTTTTATCTTATCAGTTATACAAATTACAAGTTTGGACCATTACCTTAGAGACGGTTAACAGTCTACAGAATACGATACAGCTTGTTTCTGTTCATCCTACCTCTTAAACCCATCCCCTCACTTATTGTGCCAGAAGCGCTCGCTTCCCACTCCCACACATACCTTCTTCTTCAACCTCCTTTCATAAAGGGGATTTAGAATTTTCTCACATCAAGAAAACGATCGGCGTTCAACGTCCTATTTTTTCAGTTGTTTTTTTTTTTTATTTTTTTTTTTAACGAGTCTCCTCTTCCTTGCCAATCCAGTGACATTACACCCACGCCGCTCATTCCGGCTTAGTGTTGGGGAGTTGGAATTTCTTTTCCTTTTCTTTCTCAAGTTCCCCACCTTCATCTTCCGCACCCCCGCTCCCACGTCCCGAACCCCACCCCCTGTCATTTTTTTAAAAATTTTGGTTTGTTGTTTTTCGTGGCAATGCCATTTCTCCGACAAAAGTACTCACATTCTGCATGACGCTGTTTGCGGAATGACATGCATGCCGGGTACGATAAAAGGGGTCAGGGTTAATCGTCGTGAACATCTTTGCGTCTCCTCCATGGCAGCAAGGGCATTCCTGTCTGTCCGCGGCGAGCTGATAGCCCGTCTCCAGTATCGGCGGAGAGGATTCAGCTGGTGTCCACTTAAAATGCTCTCGGCTGTATTACACTTTGGCTGCCGTTAAAGAGACGGGATTCGTTGGAGATTGGACTCGAATCTCTCTGTCTGTCTGTCTGTCTGTCTGTCTGTCTGTCTGTCTGTCTGTCTGTCTGTCTGTCTGTCTGTCTCTCTCTCTCTCTCTCTCTCTCTCTCTCTCTCTCTCTCTCTCTCTCATTCACCCACCTTACTTAAGCCGTAAAAACACTGACTTATCGGATTACTGGGCTTGAAGGCCATTGGACGAATTTTTATTGTTTACACTCGACATTTAATGAATAACACACTTGGAAGGTTGCTTATTTTATCATTAAGCGTTGACGTCTCTACCACCCACCCACCCACCCACCCACCCTCTCTAATCCTCACTTAACATTTTCTTACATACTTCTTATTTCTAATGTCAGTTCCACTGCAAGGCACTCTGTTAGCATGACTACACAGCGTAAAAATAACTTGCTGAATGTCAAGAATGAAGATTGTCCCTTTAAAGAGCGGGGGAAAGAATCTTGGTTCTTATCCAGAGCGTTGATTCAGATGGTATGCGGGAGAAAGAATCCTGATATCCACTAGCATGCCAGCCAGCCCGCTTTTAACGGGTGTCGTCTGTTGTGTTTCTGGCAAGTGTATCTCTTCTTTGTTTAAAGCTTCTGTGTTTAATTGACAACAATTATTGGACACAGGGCGAATTCCTTTCCTCCCGTGTGGTAAGACAAGCCCATGACACCTAGTTGGCAGGAATCATTTTACCTCTCGCTCTCGCTCTCTCTCTCTCTCTCTCTCTCTCTCTCTCTCTCTCTCTCTCTCTCTCTCTCTCTCTCTCTCCTACTCCGTGGGTGTAAGTGGGTGGGTGTGTTTCCTTCAGCCTTCTCATACAATCTGAAATTTCATGATGGATATTTATTCCTGCAGTGTTGGAGAGAAGAAGGGTAATAATGCGAATGCTGATGTTCTTTTATTTTTTTTTTTATACCTTTCGTTGAAACTTTAGCTGCCAGATAGTCTCAGTAATATTGCAATTATGTCATACAGTTGATCTCTGTACCTAGTGTTCGTTATATTAACTGTTGGAACTCAGTCTTATATGAATATATCAAAAGAATAAAGACATAAAAGAAGAGTAAGAAGCAGGTTGAATCCCTGGACAAATTAAATACTGGATGGTTGATCAACCAAATGGGCCGACTTGCTCCATGACGAAAGGCACATTTTTGTGGTTCATTTTGTTATACGATTGTCTAGATGACAAAAGCGTTTTACCGGATTATCAGTGTTTCACAGAGAAATGAAAAGTAGAAAGAGATTTTGTGAACATTTAACTTGCCTTCATATACCCGGAGACTCAGGATTTGTATTCGTTTGTTACTCCAAGCTTCTCATCATATATAAACTGTAAGATTGTGTGAATGTGTGTGCTAGTATATGTGAGTGTGTTACAGAGAGAGAGAGAGAGAGAGAGAGAGAGAGAGAGAGAGCCACAGAAGCATCACAAAGCATGGTTTTTGTTTGTGTGTTATCAGGAACCCATGTTGGACATCAAAGTGACCAAGAACTCAAAACGACGCTATCGACGCAGTGGCTCCTTGACGTGCTCAGAGAACACCACAGAGCACCGATGTTGCCGTTACCCGCTGAACGTCAGTTTCGCCGAGTTCGGGTGGGACTGGGTGATTGCGCCCACACACGTCAAGGCGGACTACTGTTCTGGTGAATGCCGCATGACGCTGCAGAACAAGACGCCTCATTCATGGATCACTTCCCAGATGCCGGAGGGCGGGTCGTGCTGCACCCCTTCCAAGATGTCCGCCATGTACCTGCTCTACTTTGACCGGAGCAGCGACGTAGTCTTGCAGATGCTGCAAAACATAATGGTGGAGAGGTGTGGCTGCGCATAGCTTGACACTACAGGTTTGGCTTAGTTTCCCGTTGGGGTCCAGGACCTGTTCACAAAACGGTTGTTGGCACTCGCGCTCTCCTTTTGCTTTCAGGCTTCTCTGGCGTTAGCGCTAAGCACCAAACAGCTTCAACAACCTTGTGTTTCCGTCCCTCCGGGCTTTGGTTAAAGTAGGCGTTTTGCGTTGCCTGTCCCCAGTACGCCTTCTTTTCCTTTGCCTGTTCCTGAACAAAACGAAGACCAAAACAGAAGATGGGGACAAAGAAGACCGATTGTGACGGATGCACCAGAGCTGCATGATAGGCAGGAAAGGGGGAAAGATTGATTTGAAAGTTGGTTGGAAAAATACAACTCAACGGACTGCCGTCTGACAGAATGCAAAGCTGCAGAAGAAACTGAAGAGAAAGTGCGGTGGAAATGGATGACCTGGCAGACCAGAATCACTCATGGAATGTCACACGGCTGTGAAGGAGCTCACCACGACATCTGATATGGCATGACTGAACAGTGTTGAAGATTTGATGAGTTGCAACTTGCCGTAAGAATAACGAATTCCAAGTAAGTCTGTACCAGGGTGACTGATTCCCATTAGTATTGGTGACAAAGAGGAGGGTAGGAGTTCAAGAGGACAGTGTTTTGATTGTCTTAGCTACGTGATGACGAACGCGTCAAAAACAGACGTAGAATCAGGGCTTGATTCTTGGTGGGCACGGCCTTGGATGTCTCCTGGTTGTTAGTTTGGGATGTAAAGGCGGACTGGATTCGTGTGATGTTTTATGAAATGTTGTACTTATTTTTTTCCCAAAGGATTGTTTTATCGGAAAAGGCTGAAGAAATACATGTTATGATTGTTGTGTGTTCTTATGGTTCCGATACTTTGTATCATTTTGCAAAATGGTGTTGATGGTCAGAACAGAAGACGATGGTATATCAAACTGAGATATAATTGAAGGACTTGCGTGGAGACACATGAATTGCTTTTAAAATGTTGACCATCAGTGCGCTTATATTTATATACATATACACACATATGTATATCAGTTGAAAATGTCTGAATATAATGGCTGCTTCGAACTTTAAGGTTTGCCTGGGAATTTTTAAGTCAAGAAGATTTGGGCATAGCTACACCTGCATCCAGTATATGACTGTCTCGCACTTTGGAATAATCGTCACTTTGGAATAATCGTCACTTTGGAATAATCCTCAGCTGTTGTTATATGAAGGTGATAAGTCAGGATTTGCAGGGAAGGGTAGGGTCTTATACTGTTAGTTGCTGCGAGGTAGAAGGAGGAGGTGTTTTTATTAACTTTTTTTCAGGTTCCCGTGACACTAAAAGAATGAAGCCATCAGTTTACAATTTTGTTCACATAGCTGTTCTCGCCTAGATTGTAGCAAGTGTTAGAGAACGGAAAGTTGTTACATACGTCACGTGCATACGTACACACACACACACACACACACTCTCTCTCTCTCTCTCTCTCTCTCTCTCTCTCTCTCTCTCTCTCTCTCTCTCTCTCTCTCTCTCTCTCTCTCTCCGCACACAATGTGTGTGTGTGTGGTGTTTTCATTATCAAGTCCAACAGATACAAATTAAGCGCTCTATATTCTTGGTTTTTATTGGAAGGAACACGTCTTGCTGTTTTAGGTACTTCCTTTTCAGCTCGGGGTTGTGTCAGTGTGTGTGTGCGAGCGCGCGCATGCAACGGAAAGAAAATAGAAAACTGGCGTTATTCTGATAGGATCTTTCAGTTCGAAACAGTCAGATATATCTAATGTAACTTAATCTGCATCTGTAATTGTAGATGAAAAGAAAGCGTTTCAAATGTAAATGTCGCCTGTTTTAAGTTGAATTCTCAACTGATGTAGGTATTCTCCTAAAATGGCTTACACATATTCTTTTGACCGAGGAAAGTAATTAACGGTTATAAACAGTTACAAAAGACAGATCAAAGAAGAAATTCACGTGATAAAACATGAATCTCAATGATTTTGAGCTATTATTGAAATCACAACCAGTATGTGCCCTGACAAGAGCTGATAAGATTTCTTTTAAAAGGATAATGCCATCATTTCAGTAGACAGCATTCTCTTCATTGCCATAGAAGGTATTCACATTTTACGCACGACTGTCCGGTGTCCAACACCGATAGCGACGTACCAAGATTGGCACACACAAGACACGAAAGTGGTTATCATGGACACCGATCAATGGTTCACAGCTTACTCAATTTCTGGGTACATTTTCGTAGCGTCTGAGTAACTCTTTTTTTTCCACTTCATCTGAGAGAAGCGTTTCGTGGTGTGCCGTAGTTTTGTTTGTATATATGTATGTTTGTTTGCAGACTGGATAGACAGACTGACGATATGTCGACGAAGTCGGCCTTTTTCTTTTTCTTTTTTTGCTGTCGCCTTTACATAGAACAACTTATGACATGTTTCGGCCATGTCCTGGATAGTCCAGATGATGCGGCCATATAATTGACAAGAAAACAAAAAACAAAAAACAAAACCATGTCTTTCCTTGGAATCATTACCGTAAAAAAGATCTCTCTCTCTCTCTCTCTCTCTCTCTCTCTCTCTCTCTCTCTCTCTCTCTCTCTCTCTCTCTCTCTCTCTCTCTCTCTCTCTCTTGCTTGCTCGCTCGTCCGCTCTCGGGGAGGATTAGAACGCTGCACAGACTGGTACGAAAGAGTTGAATGTTGCGTTATGCTAGACATGAATGAGAGTTAAGAATCAGGTTTGTCACTGCACGTATTTGCCTGTTACACCACATATATCAGACCGCTTCTCCCCACGTTCCTAGCCCGCCTTTCATTCGTTTCCACTTATCCCTCCGCTTAACACCCCCACCCCTGGTCCCTCCCGCCCCCCCCCCCCCCCCCCCCCCCCTCCCCCCCCCCCCCCCCCCCCCCCCCCTCCCCCCCCCCACCTCCACCCCACAATCGCCTCTTCTCGTCACCTCATTCCTTTACTTTGGCAACATAAATCGTAACGATGACTGATGCCTGCGTTACCAGCTGGTTGGTAGCTTGTTTGGCACGAGGCCCAGCAGCAAAACTAGGCTATTCTGGGAGCCACAGTTTAATTATGGAAACTCTTAAATTGTATTTCCGAAAGGAAGAGGCGGTGGTCATGCCATACAAATAGTGGATTGTTTGTTGGCATTTTACATACCTTGCCTTCACAGTTATTATACTCAGTCTCCCCCCGCCTGTGACCAGTGGATTTGCCACAATGTTTATTGTTTGTAGCAGGCATTTCCTGCCGTCCGAGTCTCCATCACGGCGTTTCAACGGATAACTTGGAAATACTTTGCGGTGGCCATGAGCCCTCCCAGTATTCTGGTGCATGTTGGATATTCCTTATTTTCCTGAACGCTGACAGCTTCACATGGATTACACTGTTTCTGATATACATATTTATCATGCTCCTGCTTGTCGACTAGAGCGTAAGAAGATTAAATGTGTACGAGCACGCAAGCGTACGTGCGTACATACTTGCTTGTGTAAATGTATATGTGAATGTATTTTGGTGTATTTGTGTGTGTTTCTTTTAATCATTATTCATTGACAGATAAAAAAATTCTTACGGACATCTTGTCACGAATAGGTTCAATATTGTCAGTGCCCTGCTTTTACCTTCTAGCCCATACAAACAAGAGCACGCACACACTGATGTGTGCACACCCACACTCACGTACAGAGTCTTCCATTTAAGACGATTCTGCAACAAAAGATCAAGCAAAATCATTAACTTTGATTGCAATAATCGAGAGACCGATTTATACTTTGAACTAATGGCAATTTTTTTGACCAGTGTCTCTGAACAAATACCACAATGATAAAAAATGAGTATCTTCTCCGGTGCTCTCTCTCTCTCTCTCTCTCTCTCTCTCTCTCTCTCTCTCTCTCTCTCTCTCTCTCTTCATTTATTTGTCGTGCTAATTCTCAGCTGGTTAAGAAAGAGAAGCAACTCTCCACGATCCGTATACATTTTCACTGGTATTTTATTGTTCGCGGCTGTTAAATTTTGATTCAGCATTTGCTGGAATCCTGCTTTGGAATGAAATTCTAGAACGCTGGTTGTTTCAGAGATTCCCAGTCATTAATATCTAGTAGTATTGAGACTGAATCCCGTTTTCGATAATTCATTTCTCACAACCCGATCCAAGTGGCCAGACATATCACTTTCTTTGAAAAGTGTGGAGGTTATATCAGGGTAGGCTGTAACGCATGTTGTCTGATATTCATAACGGGGAAACGGCGGTAAAAAAAGGACCGATTAAGGACATACCTGGAATGTTCTTTATGCTTGTTTGAGTTCTCGTTGATTTCTGCTGCATTGTGAAGCAATTTTTATGGATTATTTTTCAAATTCCGATAGTAAAGAGAGGCTGAAAATCAGCTTTTACCATGCTTAGTATCCTGTACAAGAGAAATCAGAACATGAGCTAATGAGTACCACATCAGTGGCTTGTCTCTAGTGCCAGTATTTCTCATAGGGGTTGCATCATGGTACGGCGACCTGAAATGAATGGCACCTTATGGAGTTTAGGCGCAGGAACTGTGGACTGAACGGGCCTGGTTATGGCGGCTCTGTGTGGCTGAGGGAGTTGGAATGACCGGCATGGGAGTAATACCATTGGCGGGACACAGGAAACGGGGCAAACCAAGTGACAACAACAAAAAAGAAACACTCAAAACGATAGCTTACCATACTTAAATGACTGCATTTAGCGTTCTGGCCATCACAGCTTTGCCGATTCATGTAGCGTTCTGGCTATCACAGCTTTGCTGATTCCAGCTTCCCCGTACATCTCCGTCCCAGCCACCGCCACCCCCGCTGGCCTTCCTGTACTCCTCACTCCCCCCGGCCCATCCGTACCTCACCCTCCGATGACCCTCTGTTCCACCCTCTGTTCCACTACATCTTTCTTCACAGTCGCTCAAAACAAATTTTCACTTTATAATCAACCTGTCTAGTGTTGATATGTTTCCCGTTTTTCAAACCACGGCCCATAAATTGAACCGTGAAAATACACTATACTAGCCTGGTTGGAAACTGTGTCTCTTAGCATTCCTCGGCGATTTTGGTTACTTTGATTAAACTCTCTGACCAACAAACAGCTTAGCAAAAATCGCGGATATCAATGCGTAAAGTTCTTTCTTTTGTTTTCTCGTTCATCGTAAGATTCATTGGAAGAGTCCATTCTTTCTCACTTCCTGATTTTGTATTGCTACAAACTTTGGAAATTAATGCACATATTTAACAAAAAGCTGTGTGTTGGGTTTGGTTAGACTCCTTCGATCTGTAACAAGTACAAGGTCTCCACTGCAACTTTCCAGTTTAATACTTTTTTCTTAGAAACCTCGTCAGTTCCCCCTGTCTTCCTACTAAAAAGATGAAATTTCATCTGGATGCCCGCGCATGTGGCGTGTGTTTGTTTAAATGGCGGAATAATGATCCCTCAAGTTTGTTCTATCTGAGGCATTGTCATGGAAACTGTCCGAAATAACAACGTTTCTTTTGTTTTTGCTACCTTGTGCTATGTGTTTATATTACATGACGAAACTGTTTATTTGGACAGATTGATATAAAATTAGGCGTTCATTAAATCCGTGCGAAAGCGAACTAATCTGTATGATAAACAGATGATACTGAGTTTTAGACTATCTTCAGGTTGAATGCCAGGGTGCACTTTCCACCCCCACGCCTCCCCCTCCTTTCCCCTTTCCCTCATCCCTACCCTGCTTTGGCACTCTTTCCTCCCGGAACTAATTTTAGGAAATAAATATTTTGCTTATATGCTTGTGACAAGAAAACATCCGAAGACAGAGTTCGGACACGCATGTGATAAAAGAAATGATGAATGACCCAAACAGAGCTTCATGGTCCCAACACTTCGCAGCTGCGCCGTTTTACGTGAACTAAACTGCGGTGCCCTCGTGGGTCTCTTGGCAACTGTGAATTGTTGAAACATGGAGAACCTGCATATACATATATCTTGATCGACGAAAGCTCTTCCTGAGTTTAGCACAGAGTGGAATCCATTTTTTTTTCGTATATAGGGCGCTTGTATAAAGCTAAGACGAGTGTGTCTGCGAGATGATACATCCAAGACACAGAGGGCAGATTTTGTGTTTTTTGGTCACCTTGAAATTTTTTTTTTCCCATGCTTGTTAGATACATGATTATGTGCCTTGCTGTGTTCGTGTTTGGAGATTATTGTGATAGAAGTAATTACGTTTGTTGTGGTAACAATTCTTTCTGGTCTGTATATGTTTGCAAATAATAAAAAACAACATGAAAGAAAACGAAAGAAACGATGGATGAATATAATCAAGAACTGTTTGTAAATATCGTTAAAGAAAACTAACATTTCCAGAATCAATAACATTTTCATAACGTTCCCATTGTTGTTTTTTTTTGTTGTGTTTGAGTGATTGTTTTTCATATGTCATTTGCTTTGGGTTATTTGTGTTTTGCGTCGGTGTTTGTTTTGTGTTGTGTTTTGACCATTTGACTTTCTGTGTGTTATCATTTTGTTATTTCCATAAACGATCGCACAAAACCTGAGCTACAAATTCATTTTTAAATGTTATAACTTTGTGTGTTTCGTTTTTTTCTGCTAAAAGATTCAAGACGTTGTTGCTTTTGCGACTGAAATGCTTCTGTGAAATAAAACAGAAGTACATAAAACCAAACCAAAAACAGTTTCTTCGAAACGTACACCGTTTCTCCGTGGCATCAGTTTCCTTCTGATCATTTTTTATTAAATCATATGGTGTGGTTCCGAATGAGAGAGATTCACTTTCATTTTAGCCTACCATGTAGAAACTTTCTTAGGGAAAAACCCGGATACACATTATACACAATAGCTCTTGGATACAAATTTAAATATTGCTCTTGAAAGCGGATTAAACTAGACCATGCTGAATGCAAGAGGTATTCCTCTTACCTTATCGCAACTAGATTTTTTTGGGGGGCGGACTCTAAAAATTATTAGAAATATGAAACAGAACTAGAATACGTGAATAGGCGATATTAACCTAGAGCACTTCAGAGGGAGAGAAAAGAGAGAGAGAAATGCGTGAACAAAAAAAACAAATGCAGTTAAAGTGCTTATCGTTTAGAGGCAAGACTGAGGTGCAAGGAGTGGCTTAGTGCTTTATTTTATTTTATTTATTTTTTTTTTTCAATTGTTCTTCATTTGTTACCAGCAGCATTATTTCTGGACAAATGATTTTTTCTGCTCCTTTATAACTACATTACGTGGAGAATTGTGAGTCCGGATTCGTGCGATGATGATCAACAGCCGCTCTCTTTTTCCGGATTCGTGCGATGATGATCAACAGCCGCTCTCTTTTTCACAAAGACAGCAATGATACAACGACCAGAAATGACATGCATACACAAACGTTGCAACCCATTTCTATCATTTCCTCCCTTCTCCCTCAGCTCCTAAACGCCCTACTTCCACCCGCAGCCTTCTATAAACCCACTCCCTCCCCTCCCCTTTTAATTATTTCAGCTATTTCTTCTTCTTTTCTTAACGAGAGGATGAAAAGGATTGTTTACCTTGCAACCCTATAGTTGTGAACCGCACTTTGATTTTCGATTCACTTTGGTCTGAAATTAGGAATGTTGATTATATCGGTAATAATGATGGTAACAGCCAGAGTGTTTGTTTTAACCCATATTGCGAGAGGCCAGAGGCACACCAACATCTGACCCCACCCCACCCACCCCTCCATCCCCCTCCACCCAACTCCTACTTTCTTCTCCCTCGTCCTTTTCTTACCCCTCTTCCCTCCTGTCCCTCTCCCCTCGTTTATCATTGATATATTTTTAGAAAAAAATATACCCAGAAATTATTTCAGATTTCCACACGTAAGCAATTTATAATGGCTTCAGATAGACCACAAGAATTTTAATCAAACGAAAGCATACTGCATAAAATGCATCACAGTAAATACAAAAATATTTGTAATGAATGTGCATTCAAGAACGCAATCGAGGTTTGACTTAAGACAGAATGTGGCCACATAACGAATGTGCCCACGAAAACAAACATCTGAATATGAATCGTTGGGAAAAGGCCCAGTTTCAGTTGTGTGACAATAATGATTTATTTTCTCCGTTTAGTTATTGCTGCAGGTTTTTCTTTTTCTTTTTTTTTTTTTTTCATTTTCAAATCAATGTCTCCAAGGGTGCGCTTTAGTGTGTGTGTGTGTGTGTGTGTGTGTGTGTGTGTGTGTGTGTGTGTGTGTGTGTGTGTGTGTGTTTAAAAACTACATTTTTTTTCTTGTCAATTCAGATTCTGCAGTTTATAGCTTTTTAACTTGAATGGAAGTAATCGGCATACCTGGAAGTGCATGGATTGAAAATGAACGTTTGTTATTATGCTTTATTACTGTGAAGCCAAAATAAGAAGAAAACAAGCTTTGCTTTTGACAATAAACCGATCACTTCATTTGATGATCTTTGATAGAATGTTGCTGCATGCAACATCATCCCTATGCGGAATAGAAACCATGTTCTGTTTGTCGTGAGCACTGTTGTGTCAATGTACACAGAATTTATTTTCTGTTATTATTATTGTCGTTGTCATGTTATGGTTGCTGTTGTCACGTCACATCAGTGTTTGGATGTGAGTTGTCGTTGTAGCTTGACTGATGTCTTCTTTGTGGTACTTTTAATTAATCAAAGGAGGGTGAACAGCGTGTGTGATGAAACTGAAATGGCAATATTTACTTTGATATTTGAAAGGTGATCAGAACTACAACTATTTAAAGGGGAGAAAAAATATCAACAACTGCATGACTTTTTTTGTTGTTTTGTGCTTCTCCTAACCACCCTATGTTTTTTTTTTTTTTTTTTTTTTTTTTGAGACCAAAAAGTGTAAAAAAAAAATTTTATGTTATGTTTTTTCCTCAAAATTTGTCTTTCTTCAATCTTAGCATGATTAATATGTTCTTGAAGAGTTTCAAAGCTTGCTTATCCGCTGTGGCAGATTTCTCTCTCTCTCTCTCCTCTCTCTCTCTCTCTCTCTCTCTCTCTCTCTCTCTCTCTCTCGCTCTGTGGATTCTGAATCAGAGTACACAATCCGCCAGGTTTTGATATAACGCTATTGGATCCTTTCTGAGTACCTCTTCCTCGTTTGACTTGAATTGTCTGTTTTACTACTAATTTGTTTTCTTGTCAGGCTTCTGGTAGTTGATGTTGCCCTTTGACTGTAGCTCATGGTTGACGAAATAAAAGTGGCTTTTCCAAGGAAAAAAACCTGTACAGACTCTGTATGTGTGTGTGTGTGTGTGTGTGTGTGTGCGTGCGTGTGCGTGCGTGCGTGTGTGTGTGTGTGTGTGTGTGTGTGTGTGTGTGTGTGTGGTGTGGTGTGAATTCTCTCATCAGTGGTGTGTGAAAGCAACACACTCGTGCGTGGGCGTATTTCATGATGATGGGGGTGTAGTTGGATCGCGTGCCATCGAAATCTGGCCCTAAATATTGAACATGGGCAGTCACTTGGTTCAGAGACATTATTCCCAAATAAATGAAAAAAAAAGTTTCTGATTGTTGGTGTGGGGACCTGGAGGATCACGCGAAATAGTAAACAGTGTGTCAGAGGTATGATATTGTTGTCTTTCAATACCTTGTAAGTGAAAACAGCCGGTTCAGGAAGGGTGGAAGGGAAAGCAGGGAAGGGGGGTAGGGTGGGGTTGGGTGGAGCTTTATCAAGATTAACACAGATCAGGTATTAAAGCTGTTTCACTCGGTTTTAAAACTCTTGCTCACTTTGATCAACCTTGAAGAATTGTGCATAAACCGAGCATGGACCGAACACTCCGATAATCTGTTAGGACTGTCATTGCTATTATGTAGCGTACTCTGAACATGAACCTATCTTTGTAATTAATTTTGCGCTGGAAAGACAATAATTTGAATCGATTTGTGGAACGTGGGAAGATACTTTTTTTTTAATTTTTTTTTTATTTTATAAATTTTGATTAGAACGTGATGTTCAAAGATGAGACATGTTTTAACTAGTCTTCATTTCGTATGTTTGGATGTTTATTTCAGGTTGATTTATGTTTAGTTTGTAAAAACGATCCAGTATGTGCATTTAGTTATTGTGTATCCTTCTCACCTAAAACGAGGCAAGAGGATTGAATGTACTGTTTTTTTAAAGTCAAACAAGTAAGTAGATTTCAAGAAGGTAAAGGGTTAGAGCTGTAGAAAGTGGAAAAAAAACAACAACAAAAGCGAATTCGTTTACTAAATTCATTGATGTAGCAGTGCTTCGATGTTTTTTCCTTCATTTCTCAATACGCATATCTGTCATTTTGTTTTCTGGTTTCATACCCATTATTACAAAGAAAGAAATTCAGTAATATGATGACATATTGACTGTTAGCTAATTCAACTACTCCGGAAGGCCCGACTGATGAATACGCTGTAAATTTGTATTCCTTGGCCTATATTAAGCCCTACCACAGTTGACTGCACAGTTTTATTAACAGATATTAATGCAAGTTTCGCAGGTTTTTTTTTTTTTTTCACACTCTTATCTGTATCCAAATTGAAGTTCAAAGTAATCCAAGTCTCTCTCTCTCTCTCTCTCTCTCTCTCTCTCTCTCTCTCTCTCTCTCTCTCTCTCTCTCTTTCTCTCTCTCTCTGTGTTTGTGTGTGAGCATGTTACGTGTGCGTGCGTGCGTGTGTGTGTGTTTTACGCCCACGCGCGCGTGCATGTGTGTGTGTGTGTGTGTGTGTGTGTGTGTGTGTGTGTGTGGTGAGTTCCTTGTGACCTGCAGCCAAAATCAAAGTAAAAGAAATCCAGAGTTTATCTGCCAGTGTGATTGGAAACCAAAGCTCAAGTTTAAGTGATAAAACGCATTGAAAAGATTTCCACATTCGACATCCATTAAGACAAAAAGCGTTGACAGCGGCTTTGATATGGATGGCAAAACGGTGCGATGAATCACTGCTCAGCCTGGCAGATTGGCAGGTTAGTCATGCCAGTGCTGCCCTGATCTTTCCTTAGAATAAAGGATCGTTTACGAAAGAGTCGCAAGATGCTTCTACTGGTCAAGACTGCTGGCGAGAAAGCCCTGTCCATAAGGACACACACAAAGACGCGCACGCACACACACACACACACACGCATACACACACACACACACACACACACACACACACACACACACACCACGCACGCACGCACGCACGCACGCACGCATAGACACACACACACACACACACACACACACACACACACACACACACACACACACTCAGAGAAAGAGCTTGGAAATGTTAATTGTTTTAGACAGATAATCCCTTTTTATGGGGCATGGCAAACTTGCACATCACATCTTTAAGGATCTAAAATGAAGAAAAACTATACGAAAAGAACATAGATCTTACAGGACAGTGACAAATCGGATATAACATGAGCTGCACATAGACAGTTTACATAAACACCATGGCTCTGATTCAAAATTTGTATTGTCACTAAGAGTTTGTCTTATTTAAAAGGCATAGGCTAGGAACTTTACCCAACATGTTATCCTTTTTTTAATACACTAATCAACTTAGATTCCCAATTTTGACCAGCAGTCACATTAACTTTATGCAGCTATCTGATCTGATTTGTTGATAACGGTCAGTCAGAAGACTTGGTTCTTAATGCCTTTGGTAGACATCTCCAAGATTTGTGTGCCTATTATGAACTTTTGTTACCCTGATGCATCAAAGCCATTTACTTTTGTCTCTCCCAATGGTGCAAGTGTAAATGATTACTTTATTGCTTCTCCGGACTTTGCTTCACTATGTACGGATTTCGTTGTAGAAGAGAGAGTCGAATCGGTGCACATGCCCCCTGTGCTTTCAGTAAATCGTTTGCTTCCAGAAAATGATGCAAACAGCTGATGTGACAGGCCTCTTTGTTCTCTTGATAAGATAATATGGAACCCAGATGACGTACATATACTCAATGTAACCTGTTTTTCTCCTGCGTGTTCTGACCATATAGAAGAAGCCACTGCTCAGATTGAACGACCAATCGATGATGCTTTGGACACTTATACGTGTGCTGTTAAAGATGCCGCAATTTATATGACTAAGCGGATTTGTCCCAATCGCCCTAAAGGTGATGTCCCCACTTCTAAACAAAGTAACCCCTGGTTCAACAAAGATTGTCGCTTGTCAAAGGAGAACGCAAGGAAAGCGTTAAGAATCTTTAATAGTAATAAGAAACTAGAAAACAGACGATCATACGTACAGAAAAGGAAAAAGTATACAACTACTCTTAGAATCAAGGAAAAAGAATTCAAAAAGGATGCTGTAGATAGACTTGTCAACAATCGACATAATTCGCAGGCATTCAGGAAAGAAATAAAGAAATGGAAACGTAAATTCAGACTTAAAAATAACATAACAAAATAAGACTGGTTTCGTCACTTTTCTCATCTTTTAAATGACAGTGCTGAACGACACGATCTCGATATTTTTGAGCCAGAGGGTAACTAACGAAGGTGATAACTTGTTTGATTGCATAAATATTGATATATCAGAATTAGAGGTAAAAGAAGCTATAAAACATTCAAAATCAGGAAAAGCAGCCGGACCTTTTGGGTTCATAAATGAAGTTTTAAAAGTCTCACAGGATATGATTGTCCCTTTTTTGACGAAGTATTTTAATGCATTGTTTTCCAAAGGTACGTATCCCAGTGAATGGTCAAAAGCTATATATCCACTCCATAAAAAGGAGACATTAACAGTCCCGATAATTATCGTGGTAATTCTCTTTTGTCTTGCCTCAGCAAACTGTATACTTATATATCAAGTAAGGGGTTGACAAAATGGTCGAATACACACAACATTATATCTGAAACACAGGCTGGTTTCCGCAAAGATTATTCAACAATCGACCACATTTTCACATTACATGCCTTAGTCTAGAAATATCTCGCTCTAAACAGGAAGATTTATGTAGCCTTT
Organism: Conus canariensis; assembly: GCA_033310375.1. NCBI lineage: Eukaryota > Metazoa > Mollusca > Gastropoda > Neogastropoda > Conidae > Conus > Conus canariensis. The sequence continues at coordinate 23,370,554 of CM065738.1, forward strand.
GTCGACTTTCAGAAAGCGTTCGACACGGTCAAGAGACATGTACTGTGGAATATTTTACTAAAGATCGGAACTGGTGGTAAAATGCTTTCAGCGCTCCAGGCAATGTACAACTCTAAAATTTTGCGTAAGAGACAATCTGGTTTATACCGACTATTTTGAACGCCTCCAAGGACTTCAGCAGGGCTGTTCGGCTTCTCCAACACTGTTTTCTTTTATTATTAACGAATTACCTGCTTATATAATCAATAACGGTAAACTTGGCTTCCAGCTTAGACCTGACACTACCGAGTTATTTTTGTTAATGTCTGCTGATGATACTGCTTTGTTTTCGTCCAGCCCGAGTGGTCTTCTAACACAGCTAAACAACTTATTTGTTACATCTGCAGAACTCGAACTGAAAGTGAACCTCAGTAAAACAAAAATAGTAGTGTTCAGAAAGGGGTGCCATTTATCAAAATATGGAATTATGGAACTCAAGATGTAGTAAACGTTTACAAATACCTTGGCCTGAACTTCACTACTCGCCTGAGTCGCAAATTGTCTGTCGAAGACATGATTACAAAAGCAAATAAATGTGTTGTAGACATATTTAGAGCCATGTGGAAAATCAATTGTACTGACACAAAAATATTCTTTCAGCTCTTTGATGCTCAGATTGTATCAATACAGTTGTATGCGTCGGAAATTTGAGGTATTTGATGAAATAGAAGAGACAGAAAAAGTACGAGTAAGTAAGTATTTATTTGCATGTAAACGGTTGCTGAATGTAGCTCTCCGTACAGCAAATTTAATGGTGTATGGTGAACTTGGTCGATTTCCTCTCTTTGTTCAAGCTTCAGTACAGTATGTTTTTTATTGGCTTAGACTTTGTGCATTACCTGAAACCAGATTTTCTAACATGGCTTACCAAATGCTTAAAGAAATGAACGAAAGAGGAAATGACACGTGGGCCACTGAAGTCAGAAGAATGTTGTGTGTGAATGGTTTTGGGCATGTATGGTGTTCACAGGGTGTCGGAAACAGAGAAAGTTTCCTGAAATAATTCAAGCAACGACTGACCGGTTGTGCTAAACAAACTGGTCGTCAAAACTCTCCGACAGCAACCGTTACGAACTTTACTGTAGATTTAAAAAGCTTAGAGCTTGAACAATATTTTGATGTTATCAATTCACATTACGTTAGAAACATGTTCACTAAATTTCGCTTGGGAATAACAGATCTGAACTGTAACAGATATAGATACAAATCAGAAAATATCGACATGATACAATGTCCTTTTTGTCTAGTCTCTCAAGAAGATGAAACCCATTTTTTGTTCTTCTGCGCGATTTATGATGACCTAGGAAACAACTGTCAGGTTTCAATTTGTTGTCTTACAGAACGCAACAATTATCCACTCTCAATACCACTTATCCATCATCAACGGTGAATCTGGCCAAGTTTATTTTTTATGCCTTCAAATTCCGCAATAGCAAGTTGGATCGCCGTCATTCCACGTGCGACTGTGGATAAATTCATTGTCTGAATTGTTGTCACGAATTGTTTACGGGCTGCTGGCCTGTTGTTTTTTCATGTGACAACTCCCGTTCCCTTGCGTAAATTCTTTGATTGTGTGTGGGTGTGCTTGCTAGCGTGCATTTATTTTTGTGTGAGCGCTTGCGCACTCGCTTGTTTCTTTCCTGTTTTGTTGAGAGAGAGAGAGAGAGAGAGAGAGAGAGAGAGAGAGAGAGAGAGAGAGAGAGAGAGAAGAGACAGACAGACAGACAGACAGACAGACAGACAGACAGACAGAGAGTTCTAAAGTATTATGTGCGTTACGACGTCACAGAATAGCTCCGCAATGTTATTCATATAAAACTCACTCGATTGTATGGACACAATGCCTGAACAATAAACCATCTGAAGTCTGAAGAAGTCTCTCTTTCTCACTCACTCACTCACTTAGTCACTCACTCACATAAACACACACACACGCGCGCGCATGCACGCACACACACACACACATGCACGTAACTTTACTTTTTCTAACGATCCTGGGTAATTTATGTTCAACTTCAACTCGTACTGTCAGCTGTTCCTCAATGTCACGCTCTTTCCCACCAGCTTTCAACACGGCTATCCTCGAACATCGCCTACAATGAACACACACGCTTTCGACCCTAAAATGCTGAAGAACGACCGGACAGTTTCGGTTCTCTCAATCGTGTTGAAATCATTAAGAACATTGAACTTAAGAAACTCTTTGCGTATCGACATCAGCATCAACTCATCGGACTTTTTCCGTCGGTATAACGTCTGCACTACAGCATCGGTACAGCTATTCTAAAAGTGACCATTGCCATTCTTCCTTCTCTTGACATGGTGACACAATGATGTTCATTCTGCTGGACCTTTCAGCCGCTTTCATCACTGACGATCACATTCAACCAACTCCGAAACAAAAGTAAATATGAAGTGAGGCAGGGAACAGTAAATAATAGACAAGAAACAAGTACGGTAACTCTTGTTCCCACAAGAAAACATAGTTCTCCAAAGGAATACTGCTTGCGACACCGAATCGTCTAGCAGACACGACAGCACAGAGCAAACAGAACAAACAAGGAAACATCCCCAAAAAAGGATGCTCCAAGCTTGCCCATATACCCCATACTGACCACATCTACACAGCAACAAGAGCTGGAGAAATGAATAAATATAAAGTAACTTTTACTCAAGACTGGCACAGCCTTTTCAAACTTAAATAAAGTCAGACAAACACAAAGACGGACAGAAACAACTCCAAACTCAATAACAAGTTTAGGATCTCAAGTGATGCATTCTCATGGTTCTCGCCTTGTCTGCTTGGCCGCCATCAGTTCCCATCCACGCTAGGTACACTTTTCTGGAACATAGGCTGACTTTAAAGACCCACATGGGTCCATTCTTGACACAGTCTTTTTTATTCTTTGTACAAAACGCCTTTCATGGTTTTTTTTTGTTTTGTTTTTTTGTTTGTTTTTTTGCGTACGTAGGCTGATACTCCTGCGAACACTCCCTGTAGAGACAGGCAAGGATTAATCCCATCTACCCAACAAAGGGAGTGGAGTTTTCTGTGTATGACCGTTTTTTTTAATCCCGCCATTAAGGCAGCCATACGCCATCTTCGGGGAGGGTGCATGCTATGTGTAACGTGTCATCCATACCAACGGCCAAACTGGCCTTCTCTTCCGAAAGTTGGTGATGGGATTTTACGTGTGTGCAAGATGTTTGATATCTTACTCAAGTTGATTCTCACTCTTCTGTTGGTAATACGCTCTCTGTGCATCTTACCCACTCATTCTTCATCCCATTCGCTTGAAAACTGTACTCAATACATCAGTAACTTGAAGCGAGAAAATGCCGTTAAGTTAAAAGATAAAAAAAAAGAAGTATGGAACAAAATTGACGAGGCCAACAATTCCAGTGTGCCTGAGTTGAGAAAGAAAAAGAACATGAAAAAAAAAAAGTTTGTTCTGACACAGGCTATAACTACTCAAGTGTGTCGAGTCGGAACAGAAATTTGAAAAAAAAAAAAAAAAAAAAAGAGAGAGAAAAGAAAGAAAAAAGCCTTCGTGGAGAGTGCACGGCTTACTCTTAGATTTAGCAATGAGCTTTATCAGAGAGAGAGAGAGAGGAGGGAGGGAGGGAGGGGGGAGGGAAGTGGATTGGGGAGGGGGGTGCTGTGACACTGTGCTGAAAGCTTATAGTTAACCCGTGCAGTCTTGAAGTCTGCCCGAGCTTTGATGGGAAGCCAGTGAGGAATTTCAGAAGGGACTGAACATGATCATAATTATATAGGTTTCATACTAGTCTTCCCAACCGAATGCTGAACTTTTCGTAGGTTACCAAGGTGATGTTGGGGAGAGTCTAAGAATAGGGAAATAAGTTGCTTTACTTTTCTGTCATACCTTGTGGCTGTCTGGGCCCTGCCAGTAACAAAATCATGACAGTATGATGTATATTTTTTCGTGCCTACAAGGTGTCATAGTGTGTGTGTGTGTGTGTGTGTGTGTGTGTGTGTGTGTGTGTGTGTGTGTGTGTGTGTGTGTGCGTGCGTGTGTGTGCACGCGCGTGCACACTTGTGTGTGTGTGTGTGTGTGTGTGTGTGTGTGTGTGTGTGTGTGTGTGTGTGTGTGTGTGTGAATATGTTCTAGATGGCGAGTTGGGATTAGGTCTGTATTTGGCGTGGATGACCATCTGTCCAGGATCAAACCTGAAGACAGTTGCTGATCTCGCCATGCGCCTCCTGTCTTTGAGTGGGATCAAGTACAGGTACGTATACGTGTCCTCCACAGTGAATATTTGTCAATGCCCGTTGGCCACCTAGCGGGCAGTCCGATGCTGCACCTTCTCTGCTTTCTTGATGTCCTCGGTAGTGTTGGGGTCCCAGATAGGAGCAGCATACTCAAGGGTGGGTCGTTCAAGGGCTGCGCACGCTTTTTCCTTGATATTGACAGCGCCCACCTTCAGATTTCACTGAATGGACGCCAAGACTCTCACCAGCTTTTGTTAGAAATCTTGGCGATATGAGTGTCTCAGCCTGTTCAGACATTTGGCCATGGGGATGGGTACTGTGTTGTCAGAGGGTCCCTTTTTGTCGTGACTTGCAGGATCTGACATATCAGGACATCATCCACCTCTTCTCCCAACTGACCGAGAGGCTGAGGTCTTGCTGCAGGTCTTCATGGGCCCTGGAAGTGTCGACAGTTCTGCCACAAAGTGTGGCATCTTCAAAAAGACGGGCATTCCAGGACAGCTGATTATGACACATAGTTTAGCTGTTTCATAGATATAGCGGTTCCTTGTCACAAAAGCAATGCCCCCTCCTCTGGAACTCGTGCAAGGGAATGATCAGAAATAATTCCCAGGAACGAGTCATATATATGTAGGTCATCAACCTGCTCTACAACCAAGTCCCTGTAAACATTGCAATGCCAGATTTGCTAGTGACAATCAGTTAATTACATTCTCTTGCCGTCTGACGAGAGGACTGACAATTTAAAAACAGAACCTTAAGTACGTTCTGCTTTCTGCATCTCTCCTTCCTTGTGCATCGTTTCAGAGTCGTAAACACACTCTGAGGGCGCAAAGACGGCAGGTCAAAGCCGAGGTCAAACAACTGGGTGTTACAGCACTAAGGTCGGCGCTCGAAACGAGCAAGATCACGTCGCTTAACTGGCGAAAGTGAGTGATCGTGGGACAGACTGTTACAGCAATGAACGGGCCAGCGATATGTGACAGATAAACTCAATGACTCACAGTTCAAAACACGTAGCGTTGCAGAAAACAAACTGGACAGCAGTCACAAAGGAAGAGGGGCATGAAATGTAATCCCGAAGTAGTCCCACATGATGAACATGCATGCGCAGAATCACACCGCCACGCTCACCAGATCCATTCAAAGAAACGATAGTAATGCGTAGTTCAAAGAGTGCTCGGATTTTGCAGACCAACAACCCTTGATCCCGTTAGATCCCTTGCTTAGTGCACCACAGAGCTGACAAAGCAGAGGACGTGGCTTTGTCCCTGTGTTCCTGTACTGGCCACATTTTCTTGTTTTTCAGTGAAAGCGAAAGACAAACAACAACAAAATACTTTATTGTTTTTCATAATTACACCGAAAGATAAACAACAATAACAAGAACAAAATACTTTATTGTTTTTCATAATTACACTCTTCATTTTCCTTATAATTACAGTTGACATCTTTGTGCAATACTGTATAAATTGACAATTAATATATAGCCCATGCACTTTGTAATAGTAAAGTTATTGTTCTATACATTCAGCAGAAAACAATGTGGAGAGCCACATGCAATGCACTTTGTTTACCGTGAGGGACAGGGGTTTTCATAATTTTCTTCTTCTTTTTTTTAAAGACTGTTTATTACATTTTATTTTTTTCTGTCGTACAACTTTCTTTGTTCGTCTTTGAAGCTTCACTTTCTGGTGCAATTTCTACCGTGGGTACTGGGATCCATTTTCCATTCCCCATGCAGAATATGGAATATGCTATTATTATTGGTATCATTATTATCATCATTGATATTATTGTTGTTGCTATTGTTGTTGTCGTCGTCGACGTCGCCATCATCATCATTATTTGTTATTGTTGTCGTTATTATTGTCGTTGTTGTCGTCGTTGACGTCGCCATCATCATCATCATAGTATTACTATCAATTTGCTCGTCATTTCATCATTATCGTCATTGTAAGCACAATCTTCTTTGTATCACGAGCTACACTTTTTGGTCATTATCTTCCTCGATCGTTCGTTCCTGCTCCTCCACCGTCATCCCCCCCCCCCCCCCCCCACCCATCCACCCACCCACGCATCCTTTATCGCTCCCTCGCTCTCCTCCCCCGCCCATGACAGCTTTACCCAGTTTTGTCTGGTCGAAGCATGATTTGCATTATAAGTATTAGTGTTCTTGTTTTCAGAACAGTGCAACAGACAATTAACAGTTGCAGAGGCAAAAACCCCCCACAAAAAAAAAAACCAACAGAGAGAGAGAGAGAGAGAGAGAGAGAGAGAGAGAGAGAGAGAGAGAGAGAGAGAGAGAGAGGAGAGAGAGAGAGAGAGAATATCAGCGACACTCCCTTCCGGTGCAAAGAAGGGCAAAGCCCTCTCTCTCTCTCTGCCTGATCAAATACTCCGCGCTCAGGTCAAATACTCCGCGCCCCGGCTCACTCCACTGAGCTATTGCATGCAGTTCCATTTTCTGCTGTGGCTGGTTAGCATGTAAAGTGAGGGGGCAGGCAGGAAATGACTATGTGGGAGGGGTCCACAGTCCCCCGACAGCTGCCACAAGGGGCCACGAACCACGAACCCGTTCATCGGCAAAAGGAGAGACTAGAGTTGGGATGTCTGTCTCTGCCTGCTCGAAGGCCTTTGTGTCGTCTTTATTTTTATCTGGGAGCGCCGGGCTTTGCTGGTAATGAGGTAACGATAATTAAGGATAGGAAACGAGTGCGGGGGCGGACGGTGGGGGTGGAGGTGGTGGGCCTGCCTCGTCACCCCCTCCCACAGCTATCTCCTGCTTTTTGGGTTTTTTTTTTTTCCTTTGTTAATCTGCTTGAGTGATAATATAATGTGAAATTGAGACCCTTGGTCTCGCTCCTCTTCCTTTCCCGTTTCTCCATGTCTCTCTTTCCTGAGTACCTCACCCTGTATCAGAACACATCAAATTAATACAAGATGTGGATCCCCCCGCCCCTCTCTCTCTCTCTCTCTCTCTCTCTCTCTCTCTCTCTCTCTCAAGGCATTGAAGATTAGAAGTGTAGCATGTAGTTAGGTATTGATTGTTGCATGCTTAGATGTTTGATGATTTGCTTATTTCTGTCTGAAACGATTTGGTCACAAGACCCCTTTATTATGGGCCAGGGCCTGTATGAATTAAACATCCGTATCCGTATTATATATATATATATATATATATATATATATATATATATCCCTTCCCGTACATAATCACTGTTTTTTGTATTGTGTAATTTGAGGTAGGGGGGGATAAAATGAAATGAAATTCGAAACGGACCGATTCGTGACTTTTAAGACGAAGTAAAACTTTTAACCAAAACTTAAAGTGCAACTTGTAAACGAAATGGAAATGAACAAAAACTCTTTCCTACGCATGTACGTTAACATAAAAAAACCTGACTCGTTTTACATAAACTTGTTAATAAATCAATAGACAAGTACTCCAAGCACTTTTACACTTCAAAAAGTTTTAAATGCCATTCCTCTATCAATTCCATCATACACCTTCTCATGGCGTGGACTGGTTGGGGGAAAAAAAGCATGAATGCTCAATATCCTTGTAGATAACGAATTTTGTCTGTTAACGTTCGAGAGCAGTAACATGTTTTCAAATATTTCCGTGGGTAAAATTGTCCTATTTGTGCACAGTATAATACAGTGTGTTGGAGTGGGCTACCAGATAGTATTTTACTGATTCCTTTATTTCTGATTAGCCATGGAAGTGATCTCTTTGCAGTGTGTTGTAATTGGAGATTTTGAAGATGATCTAAGGGCGAAAGGTCTGATTTCCATACAAGACCCTGGAATTGGAGATTTTGAAGATGATCTAAGGGCGAAAGGTCTGATTTCCAAACAAGACCCTGGAATTGGAGATTTTGAAGATGATCTAAGGGCGAAAGGTCTGATTTCCATACAAGACCCTGGAATTGGAGATTTTGAAGATGATCTAAGGGCGAAAGGTCTGATTTCCATACAAGGTCTGATTTCCATACAAGACCCTGGAATTGGAGATTTTGAAGATGATCTAAGGGCGAAAGGTCTGATTTCCATACAAGACCCTGGAATTGGAGATTTTGAAGATGATCTAAGGGTGAAAGTTCTGATTTCCCATACAAGACCCTGGAATTGGAGATTTTGAAGATGATCAAAGGGCGAAAGGTCTGATTTCCATACAAGACCCTGGAATTGGAGATTTTGAAGATGATCTAAGGGCGAAAGGTCTGATTTCCATACAAGACCCTGGAATTGGAGATTTTGAAGATGATCTAAGGGCGAAAGTTCTGATTTCCCTGGAGTGAGTATTTACCTCAAAATAGATTTTGTTTGTTTGGTTGTGTTTGCGTCTCATCTTCTGCGCCCCATACATGACCACCATTCCGGCAGCCTCATACACAGCCACACCCGTCCTGCTGCAGCCCCACCACTTGAAACCCACAGGGAGCAATCAATGTCGGGTCATGAGGAGGCAACACACCAGAGGAGCACTGCACAGCTCTCTAAACCTTATTCAGTCTCTTTTTCTGATCATCCGATGCTTTGAACATCAATCGACCGTTTTCACCGACTCTTTCTGCGTCAGCTTGCCGTGAGACTTAGACTGAAACAAATTTTCAACCCCGCTCCAAAGAGTTTAATTTGCATCCAGACTGAAAAAGGTTCGTATTCTTATCTACTTTTGAAAAGCTTTAGGTAATGTTGTAGCAAAAACTCAATTTTTTATAGACACTTGAGTGGATGCGGAACGCTGATGTATAATTGACCAGATCTGGTTCTACTCTCTCGTTGACAGAGGAAAGACTGATTCTAGTAACAGGTTTAAAGTCTTCACCGCCAACAGAAGATTCAACAAATTCAATCTTCAGACAGTCACAACGTCTCAAAAAGGAGGTGTGTGCCCTTCAACTTTCGACAAAATTCATAAATAAATCCTTCTGGAACCACCTATCATCATCATTCATTATGCCCATCACTCCCGGTGGAGCATAGGCCATCGACGACCCTTCGCCATCGCACTCTGTTCTGGGCTGTTCTGGTCATTCCAGTCCAGTTGGTCCCTAGTTACTTCAGCTCTGCCTCAGTGTCTCGCCTCAAGCTGTTGCGAGGTCGGCCTCTCTTCCTCTTTCCCTGCGGGTTCCATGTCAGGGCTTGGCATGTGGTGCTGGACGCTGGCTTCCTGAGGGTGTGTCCGATCCAGCCCCACTTCGTTCACAGTATCTGCTTGGCCACTGGCTCCTGTCCCGCACGCTCCCACAGATCTTCGTTTCAGATCTTCTCCTGCCATCGGATTTTGTACATGCGCCTCACACAGGTGCTGAAGAATGTCTGAATCTTTTTTTGCATCGTCTGTGTTGTCCGCCATGTCTCGCATCCGTAGAGAAGAACTGACTTTACATTAGAGTTGAAGATGCGGAGTTTGGTTCTTATGCCGATTCCTCCAGATGCCCAGATGTTCTTGAGCATGACAAAAGCTGCTCTTGCCTTGCCAATTCTGCCTGTGACGTCTCGGTCCGTGCCTCACTGTTGGTCAACCACGCTTCCCAAGTAGACGAAAGACTCCACCTCACTGATGAGCTCTCCACCGACTGTGACTGATGTGTTGGCAGTGGTGTTGATTTTCATCAGCTTGGTCTTCTTCCTGTTGATCTTGAGCCCTGTCCCGGCTGATGTGGTCTCCAGGCGAGTGGCCTTGTCCTACGTCTGGCTGTGGCTGTGTGACAGGAACGCCAAGTTGTCAGCGAAGTCGAGGTCGTCGAGCTGCGTCCAGAGTGTCCACTGTATACTGTTGTTCCTGCCTGTTGTAGTGGTCTTCATGATCCAGTCAATGACCAGGAGGAAGAGGAAAGGTGACAGCAGGCACCCCTGCCGAACTCCGGTCTTCACCTCGAAACTTTCGGACAGCTGGCCAGCGTGGGCAATCCTGCAGTTCATGTCCTGGTAGGTGCACCGGATGAGGGAAATTATCTTCTCGGGGACTCCGTAATGGCTCAGCAGTTTCCACAGCGTCTCTCTGTCCACACTGTCAAAGGCCTTCTCATAATCTATGAAGTTGATGTAGAGGGGGGAGTTCCACTCCAGCGACAGCTCCACGATGATGCGCAGGCTGGCGATCTGGTCGGCACATGATTTGCTGCGTCGGAAGCCTGCCTGTTGGTCTCGAAGCTTGGGGTCGACAGCCTCCTTCATCCTCTCCAGTAGAACCCTGTTGAGAACCTTGCCTGGCGTTGACAGGAGCATGATCCCTCGGTAGTTGCTGCAGTCCCTGAGGTCTCCTTTCTTTGGCAGCTTGATGATGATTCCTTCTTTCCACTGGGCCGGTACCTCCTCCTTCTCCCAGATCTTGCTGAAGAGGCTGTATAGCATGTTGACAGCTGTCTCTATGTCTGCTAAGATGGCTTCTGCTGGTTTCTCGTCCGGCCCTGCAGCCTTCCCATTTTTCAGAGTCATGATGGCCTTCTTGATCTCTGCCTTTGAGGGTTTGTCGCAGCTGATGGGAAGTTCTGTCTCTGCAGGTGGGATGTCTGGTGGCGCGTCGGGGGAGGGGGGGGGGGGGGGGGCGGTTCAGCAGCTCCCTGAAGTGTTCTGCTCATCGTTTCAGCTGTTCCTCGGTTGTTGTCAGTGGGTTTCCGTTCTTGTCCTTCACTGGCTTGTCTGTCTGCTGGAACTTGCCCGTCAGCTTCTTGGTCACCAGGTACAGGTCCTTCAGGTTCCCCTGTCCGGCGCTGCCTCTGCTTAACTGGCCGGATCGTCAAAGTAGTCCCTCTTGTCCTTCTTGATGCTCCTCTTTACTTCTCTGTTCGCTGCTGTGTGCTCTTCCTGTGCCTTTGCCTTAGCTGCTCTTGCTCGGTTCGTGTTCAGTGTAGTTTTCTTCTCTCTCCTTGTTTCCAGCTTGTGGATGGTGTCGGCAGAGATCCATTCCTTGTGCTGGGTCTTCTTCTTGCAAAGGATCTCTTCACATGTGTCGTGCCAGAGCTTCTTGCAGTGTTCCAACTGTGTCTCGATGTCCGTCTCACTGTCTTCTATCAGCTCTTGTAGCGGCTGGAACTTGTTGGAAAGGCTGATCTGGAATGCTGCTTGTGTGTCCCTGTTTCTGAGTAGTCCAACATTGTACCTTGTCCGTGTGTTGTTGGCGTTGGTGAATCTCTTGAGGTGAAGTCTCACTGTTGTTAAAAGAAGGTGGTGGTCTGATGACACGTCAGCACCTCTCATCACTCGTACATCACGCCATGATCTCCTGAACTTGCGGCTAATGCAGATGTGGTCAATCTGGTTCCCTGTGACGTGGTTCGGGAATCTCCATGTAGCCTTGTGGATGCGCTTGTGTGGGAAGATGCTTCCTCCTATCACCAGCTGGTTCAGGGCGCACAGGTCTGCAAAGCGCTCACCATTCTCGTTCATCTGTCCCAGTCCGTGTGTCCCCATGATGTCCTCGTAGCCTGCGTTGTCCATTCCAATCTTAGCATTGAAATCTCTCATCAGTGTGGTTACGTCCTTTGCTCCTCTTCTGTCTATCACTGTCTGTAGTTGCTGGTAGAAGTCATCTTTCTTCTCTTCTTCCGCATCATTGGTGGGAGCATAGCACTGGATGTTCAGCCTGATGTCATTCTTCTTCGTGGTAAACTTGGCTGTGATGATGCGGGAGTTGACAGGTTCCCAGCCGATGAGTGCCCCCTGTGCCTCCGGTGCCAGTATCAGGGCCACACCCTCAGTGTGGGGGGCTCCATCCTCTGTGTGTCCTGAGTACAGCAGCTGTTCTCCAGATGAAAGTCTCAGCTGTCCTGACTGTAGCCACCTTGTCTCAGTCCGGGCACTCCAATCTTGCAGTTTTTCATCTCTCTTGTAATTTGGACGGTTTTTCCTGTTTCATACATCGTCCTGATGTTCCATGTGGCTACTCTCGTTGTCCTGGGTGTTAGAAGGGGAGTCAGCCTTGCAGCTTCCTTCCGGCTTTCACTGCACCGCGTTATAAGTCTCCGGGATGGAGACACTTCCTTGCCCAGGTGAATGTATTGATTCGTTGTCGTCGATGCTTCTGTAACTGGTCTTTTTTACAGGTAGGGTTGTTAGCCCTACGCAAACCCCTTTATCCTCCGAGCGAGGTGGTCCTGCCTTAGTCGCCTCTTACGGCATGCATGGCAGGGCAGTGGGTGTATTCTATGCCCAACCCACAGGGCGTGGAACCACCTAAACCTCGATAATTTATAGTCTGTGGGAATCGAAAGTTCGAAAAACATGGCAAAGCACAACCAACGACAAAACGCACATGGAAATTTCTAGACAGTTAGTGAATCATGACGAAATATTGCTGACGAAAATGCTTGAAACATTCAAGCAAGAGAATCATGATGTATCACAACCAATTAAACTGCATGGAACGTTTTAGAAACAATTTCTGGGGTCCTTCGGAAGCTTTTCGTGTTCTCCGGATGATTCTGGGAGTCTGAAAACTTTCCGGAATTATTACGTCACCTGCTTACACGTCACCAGTAAACCAAGGTCGCGTGAAACAGGAGCTCTTCAAAAAGCTAAAGAAAACTTATACAGGTCCGAGTCAACAGACGATGCAAAGCAAATCGATCGGTTTGTCACCGCTGGCTACAAGACGGTGACGATGTAACACATATGTGGACCTTTATTCGTTATCGAACGTTGTACAGACCCGTCTACATTAAACCTGGTAATAGTTTACTTTTAAGCAAAAATGAACGTATTTTCCACAAAGAGTGCACTGAACTCCAAATTAGTATAAAAGCGGGTTGTAAATGTGTGTGTGTGTGTGTGTGTGTGTGTGTGGAGGGGGAAGAGGGGAGAGGGGGGGACTTTATTTCGTTTTCACGTGCCACCACACAACAGATGGCTTCTTCCTGATTTTACATTAACTACGGTAAAGTTAGGTTCTTTCTAGCGCTGCTTTTAAAGCTAATTCATCAGCATACTTTGGCGCACACTCATGCTTTCTCGCTGGTTTTTTCCCCCTATGTTTTAAGGCATGTTGTTGAAAAATTAGACAAGCCTGACGCTGTTTTGCGCGCAGAAGTCAGAAGGAGTTGTTGCTCTTTGGTCCAAGCCCTAGCGATGATTTACGATCCGCAAGTGCAATTGCCGCTCAAGAACTTCGTCTCAAGAAATTTTTTTTCTTTTTTCTTTTTTTGTATTCGTCGTTTTATCGCCAAACATATGTACAGAATACGGAGAAATCGAATTGGTAAAAAGATCTGCTTGTATGTTTGTTTGCAAACGGTTTTTACAAGGATGTTTCGTCAGGTAGGTATCTTTTTGAGGGGAGGGAGGGGAACCAGACTACCATCTGCCAGCCTTCCCCCTCCCCTTCCAATATTTGAAGTAAAATAAATGTACGTATGCATGCGTGCATGCGTGTGTGTGTGTGTGTGTGTGTGTGTGTGTGTGTGTGTGTGTGTGTGTGTTTCGTCCTTCGATTTCGAAGATGACCATGACTTCAATCTCAGGTGGAAGATCGCTGAGTGTGGGTCCGCAGGTGGTTGGTGAGGCCAATCTGGGCCCGGAAGGAAAGCTGACATGTGGAACACATGTGGGTGGGTGCTACAGTGGAGGTGGAGGTAGCTCTAGCCTTGCGCGCGGCTCGCTTTCTCTCAGCTTCTGCCGTGCGTCTCTTCTCTGATGTACATGCACCCTTTGTGATGCTGCTTCGCCAGGCTGGGCGGTCCAGGGCAAGCGACTCCCAGGTGTTGAGGCTGATGTTCAGGCCTTTGAGAGACACTTTGAGGCAGTCCTTAAACCGTTTCTTCTGCCCCCCAACTTTGCGCTTGCCCTGACTCAGTTCTCCGTACAGCAGTTGTTTCGGCAGTCGACTATCTGGCATTCTGACGATGTGGCCGGCCCATCTGGCTCGGGATTTCTGAAGGAGAGTGTAGATGCTGGGGATGCTGGATCTTTCCAAGACCTCAGTGTCTGGGACTTTGTCCTGCCACTTGATGTGTAGGAGTCTGCGGAGACAGCTGAGGTGAATATGGTTGAGCTGTTTGGCGTGTCTGCTGTAGACAGTCCAGGTCTCACTGGCACAGAGGAGAGTGGTTAGTACAACTGCATGGTAGAACTTCAGCCTGGTGGTAAGGCTTAGTCCTCTCCGCTCCCAGACATTTTCACGGAGTCTCCCAAACACAGAGCTGGCTTTGGCAATCCTGTTCCTGACCTCTGCGTCAATGTTCACAGCTCGTGAGAGTGTGCTGCCCAGATAGGTGAAGTTGTCAACTGCCTGTAAGTTCTGCCCCTTTACCATGATGTGTGGTTCCTGGTAGGGTTTACCTGGCGCAGGCTGATACATCACTTCGGTCTTTTTGGTGCTGATGGTGAGACCGAAGTTATCGCAGGCTCGTGTCAAGGTCTTGCCTGATCTCCACTTGAGGTAGGCGTGCAATTGCCTCGTCGTTGATTGAGGCAGGGCGGTTGAGAACCTGGTTAAAGTGTTCAGCCCATCTCTCCAGAATCTGCTTCTTTTCTGTCGGCAGCTGGGTCCCATCTGCATTGAGGAGGGGGGAGGAGCCGGAGGACTGGGGTCCATACACAGCCTTCAGAGCATCATAGAAACGCTTGGTGTCATGATTGTCTGCGTAGCCCTGGATTTCATCGGCCTTTTTGCTGAACCAGGCATCCTGCATTACGCAAAGCCTCTTCTGCACTTTTTGTTTTGCGCTGGTGAAGGCATCTTCCTTAGCTTGTGATGTGGGGTCAGTCTGGTGCGCTCTGAGCAGCTGGTGTTTCTCCGACAGCAGTATCTGCACTTCTGCGTCATTCTCATCAAACCAGTTTTGGTTTCTACGGGTTGCTGGTCCGAGGTGTTCGAGGGCAGTAGAGTGGACTACATCTCTGAAGGCCTCCCACTGCTCTACAATGCTGCTGTGGTCATCCTCTCGTGCCTTGGGCAGCCTGCCATCTAGGTCATTGGAGAAATCTTCTGCAACTTTACTATCCTTGAGCTTGGAGACGTTGAGCCTCTTTGCAGTCTTCTGACCTTGGGGTCTTGGCATGGACTGGATGCGGAGTTTAAACTTTGACATGATGAGGCGATGATCAGTCCAGCAGTCGGCACCACACATGGCCTTCGTCACTCTCACGTCTCGCGCATCTCTCTTCCTGGTGATGACATAATCAATCAGATGCCAATGCTTGGAGCGTGGGTGCATCCATGATGTCTTGTTGCGGGTAGGGAGGCGGAACAGCGTGTTGGTGATGACAAGGTCATGAGTAGCGCACATCTCGAGAAGCAGGAGACCATTGCTGTTGCAGTTGTCAGTACTGTGTCTCCCAATGTTCCCTTCCCAGGTCTGGTGATTGGTCCCCACTCTGGCGTTGAAGTCCCCGAGTACGATTAGCTTCTCAGACGGTGGGGCTGCTGCGATGAGAGTATCAAGTTCTTCGTAGAACTTGTCCTTGATGTCATCTGGGTTGGTCATTGTTGGGGCGTACGCGCTGATTAGCGTTGTACTCTTCTTATTTCCAAGTGGAAGCTGGAGTGTCATCAGGCGATCGTTTATGTCCTCCGGGAGCTTGACAAGTTTCCGGGTGAGATGGGATCTGATGGCAAATCCCATGCCTGCCTCTCGCTGTTCAGTGCTGCTGCATCTGCTCCAGAAGAATGTGTATCCTCCACCACATTCTGTGAGTTGGCCTTTGTCCGCTAGGCGTGTTTCGCTAAGTGCTGCTATGTCGACGTTGTAGTGAGCAAGTTCTTTGGCGACTAGTGCAGTTCTTCGCTCTGGTCTGTCTGCCTTGGCGTTGTCCAATAGAGTTTGCACATTCCATGTGCCGAGGTTGAGCACCTTTGTTTTTGTTTTCTTCGTAGTTCGACCGCGGGAGGGACACCCCGCCAGCCGCGGTTTGCTGGCCAGGGTAAGGTGAAGCAGGCAATGTTTAGGGCACCTTTTCTAGCCCCTTCGTCTTGCTATGGAGGTTAGCAGTGCGGTCTTAAAAAGGGCTCCTCAGACACCCAGGGGGCTGCCGAACTTCACTTCTGCTTCGTCCAGTAGAGAGCGACCACATGCCCTGGGCCGCCTGTGTGCAGGCTCGTGACTGACAGCTCCCAGTGTGTGCACACCTGCTGCCTTCGCCACAGGACTTGAGGTTGCGCTGTGGGGTTTGAAGTCATGACTTGCGCTTGACTTGGATTATAGTGAGGGAGAGTTGCGCGTCGTCAGCCTCACTCTCTCGCCCCAGTCCATCTGTGTCCAGTGTCAAGACGAAGTCGAGACGGCTGGAGGTAGATTGGGGGTGCAGTGGATGACCGTGACGTCTTTTGTGTCTTGACGCGCCCTGTGCGCTCCACAACGCGTTGCTGGAAATCGCCTTTCTGCCCGTTGAACCACAGTGGTTTCTTCCGCGCAGTCCGCCGAATTCAGCTTCGCATACAAGATAGAAAAGCCCTAGAGTTGAGGGTCGGTGACCCGTCAACTTACCAGCCATGCTTGCGGTATGCTCGCAAGATAGTGGAGACTGTGGGGGCAGGAACGTCCAGCTTCCCGTACAAGTCCAGAGGACTTGCCCACTGCCCAAGAGGAATATAGGCTATGATGAAATAACTGGAAAACGAACACGAGGATACAATTTTAAGCAAACAACTTAAATTGAATAACACTTGTTTGCCTGAAGACGTTTTCTAAACAATGATCACTGCATGCCTTCCCAGGAGACTGTATATGCATCATTATGAAACGGATTTAAATCTCACATTGATAACCATTTAAAAAGGATGTGTACTCTGCCATTTTGGAAGTCTAAACACTTTCAGCAATCTTGTCAATACACTAAAGCCTGAATGGTTCAGGGCAACGAATGCTTGCTATCCTCAAGCTGTTAGCGAGCAACTATTTCACAGGGCACAAGGCTTCAATCCCATAATTCGTCTATGATACGACAAGTTACAGCACTCATGGGAGCAGCTTTCAAGAGAAGAAGCCAGTGCTGAGTCGGCCTTTTTGTAGCCGTTGGTAGTGAGTCACCCACAGCATGTTTGCTGAGACTTGGGTTCCAGCTAGGGGTTCTGATGCATATGCGATGGCACTGTTCCACTGAAGGTATAGAGGAAGATGGACTTGTTACCTGTGCCGAGGACATAACAGTTATGAACATTAGCTCTCATACTGTACTTTTCGTCCATTTTATCTGATGCACTATATTTCATCTACCGAGGGTCAAAATGGGTGTGTTAAAATATAGTCTTGAACAGATTATATTTCTTGATAAATTAAGCAGTCAGCAGCAAACAGGATGTACGAATGCCAAAGTCACACACACACACACACACACACACACACACACACACACACACACACACACACACACCTAAAACACACACACACACACACACACACACACACACACACACAGAGAGAGAGAGAGAGAGAGAGAGAGAGAGAGAGAGAGAGAGAGAGCACCGATTAGCAATGTTAGACCTAGTGAACTATTCATTTCATCACGCTGTGAATTGTTGACCGTTTTCATACTGTATTTTGCTGCGGTTGCTCTTATTCGCTTCCCGAGTGTCGGTCCATGCAACGGCTTCCCGTGGATCTCGCCAGGATATTTTCCATCGATCACTGGACGTTTCTATCTTGTTTCCCATCTCATCTTCCGTGTCCTGTCAATATATCACTCCCACGCTTCTCGTTACGGGCTTCCCCACACAAAACAGCGACGTCGTCCATTCTCATTCGTCTAGGCTTCAAGCACGGACAATCAGTGGAGAACAATCAATATCAGGTTGTCACTGGGGAAACCTCCCAGCTGAACTTGTACAAGAACAGTTCAAAATACCCGAGAAAAATCATTGAAAATTTGTCTCTTACAAGACCAGTATAACTGACGAAGCAGATAGCCTCAAACTATTCGGTCACGTGATTAATTAAGAAGACTTGCGCGCGCTAGACTAGTTCTTCGGTCATGGTGAGTCAAGACAGCTTTTGAATCAAATTGAGTCGGTGATGCAGACTCCACAATCTCGTTGCAGGCAGTTGGGGTCGTTCAGTGATCGCGATAGAACTTTGCCAACCAGATTACCCCTGGCAAAGACCCCCCCCCCCCCCCCCCCCTCCCCGCCTTGAATTTACTCTTGCAGGAAAGCAGACGACTATCTTTCTCAGTAAAAACGGGCTGATTCGGGCGCCACAGCATATGATTCTGCAATCATGGCCACAGTTTGTCTGCTGGGACGTGATGTCATTGCAGACACCAGGTTTTCCCAGGAGGTGCGCTGGCTACAGTCACCAACCCGCTTCTCTCTCTCTCTCCCTCTCGGTCTCTCTCTCTCTCGTGACATCGGATGGTGCAACAGCCTGGAAAAACCGTTCAAACCATGTCAACATGATTCCTGGTGTATTATGAACTAGCAAGTACTCCACCATTATATGCGTATTTTTTTGCGTCGCTTACTTTACAAAAGTGCATGCGTCGTCTAAGTGTACCAGCAAGTGTGCATGCGTACGTGTGTGTGTGTGTGTGTGTGTGTGTGGATGCATGCCTGTGTTTGCAGATCTATATATCGTGCTTGATCTGCTCGATATCGAAAGAAAGAAAGATTAAAATGGCCCGTGCCAG
This sequence comes from Conus canariensis, assembly GCA_033310375.1. Taxonomy (NCBI): domain Eukaryota; kingdom Metazoa; phylum Mollusca; class Gastropoda; order Neogastropoda; family Conidae; genus Conus; species Conus canariensis. The sequence continues at coordinate 23,389,398 of CM065738.1, forward strand.
GGATCAGTGCTGGGACCACGTCTCTTCCTGGCAGACATTAACGATTTGCCAGACAGAATTAATTCCCACTCCAGACTCTTCGCCGATGACACAGCAGTCCATCGTCTTATCGCCAGTTGCCCACAAGATCAAGATGCACTCCAGGCGGACCTGAACAAGCTGGAAGAATGGGAAGACGAATGGAACATGGCCTTCCACCAGACAAGTGCAGCTATCTACCTATTTCACCAAAGAAGAACCCTACAAATGACGTCTACACCCTGCATGACCAAGTCCTGGAGACGGTCAACGCTGTGAAGTACCTTGGCGTGACTATCCAGAACGACCTTTGCTGAGGGGGGGGGGGGGGGGGGGGGAGCCACATCAACAACATCTGAGGCAAAGCCAGTAAGATCAACGGCTTCCTCAGGCGGAACCTCAAAATATGTTCAACAAAAACAAAGGAGCTCGCTTATAAAGCCTTTGTCCGTGCTGTTGTTGAATATGCCCCGTCTGTCTGGGACCCGCACCAACGCTGCCACATTGATAACATTGAGACAGTTCAATGCAAGGCAGCATGCTTCGTCCTACACTGCTACCGCAACACCTCCAGTGTTGGGAGCATGCTGCAGCAGCTCAGCTGGCCCTCTTTGGCTACTCGTCGCTGCAATGCTCGACTCTCCATGCTCTACAAGGTAGTGCATGGCCAAGCCCATGTCAGCTGTCCCAGTCTCAAAGAGAAAACGCTAACAAGAATGAAACTGTGGAACCAACATCATCTGCAGCACCAAAAAATACAGGACAAGCCGGCCTATACATATTCCAGCTTCTTCCCAAGGACCATCTGGGACTGGAATAAACTCCCTACGGAAGTTGCCTTGTCCCCCACATTCAACACCTTCATTAGGAGGGTGTCAAGCCTTGCCTTGCCTAACTCACCCACACCATCCCGCTCTCAGCCTTGTTGCCGAGTTGGGCCAGCGAAGCCTGTGTTGTGTTGGAGACCATTGTGGTGTCCGCACTTCATTAGGTGAAAGTCTGAACATGTCCTGAAGGCCTCTCACCCCCAAATGCCCCCCGGAGGCCCCACCCCAGTCCATATGTCCTCCTTCCCCCTGATAGCTGGTACAATCCACTCCTGCACACCCCCCCCCCCCCCCCTACACACACCACCACCATACCACAACCCCCACTACACCCTCCTTACTGTCCAACTTCAAACTCTGTTCTCTCTTTTTCTTAACGCTGCGCACCCCAAGTATGATAGTAATGATCGGTTTCCGACCGATGGTCATCATCGGAAGAAGAAAGACCAAGGCAGCGAAAGTTGCATGTATTCTAATGTTTCAGGACCCTGTAATAAGCAAGTTTGAGGTTCTGATCCTGGAACTTCAGGTTGTATTAACAAAATGAAAGGGGTTTAAAATGGCCCGTGCCAATTTTCACCCATGGGGTTAAAACAGCTGAAGTTGTTTAATAGTACCGATTTTCCGAGAACCATCGTCAATGTGTGACGCTGAGAATCGTTCTCGTTGTGCGCGTTTCTAGGAACTATGGTCAGTGTAGGATTCTATGAGAACAATACCAGTGTGGGGGATTCTAAGAACAATTGTCAAAGTTGGATTTTATGAGAGCCACTATCAGAGTGACCTTTTCTGGAAACCAGTGTAAGTGTGCAATTCTCAGAGAAACACAATCAATGTGGGATTTTTTGATAGTGAATATTTTCCATTAACCACACTACCATTTGGGGACTCTCGTGAGATTCACTATCATCGAGGGACTTTCGAGAGATTCACTATCATTGAGGGACTTTCATGAGATTCACTATCATTGAGGGACTTTCATGAGATTCACTAAATGATGAGGGACTTTCTCATTCTGCGAATCACTATCATTTAGAGACTTATGTGAGATTCACTATCATTGTGGGACTTTCTGAGAACCACTGTTGAGACTTACATATCAAACATGACCACTTCATGGCAGACTCTATGAAATGTGATTTCCGAGTTTTCTGAAAGTGATAAACATTTTTTATCTGACCTTTACGGAAGGAACATTTTAATGAAATGCTGGTATGCTTTTAGAAAATTTGTCTTAACAAAAATTTGTCTTAACGAGGCATGTTTGTGTGTGTGTGTTTGTGCGCATTTGTGTATTTTCAATCTATTTTGAGAGTTGACTTCAATGAGATGACAGCCCTAATATGGCCCTTTGCAACTGGCTAGGCTAATATAAGCAAATCTCTTTCTCTCAGATCACACTGCCTCGTAGATTAGAGTGTATCTTTCTCATTAGGAGACAAGATGTTGTCACAACACACCAAGCTGCTGGCCATGTGCGTTATCCTGTGGTTTTATTCTAATTCTGTGTTACTGTTTATTTACTATTATTTTATCATCATGTCCAAAGGGTGGACCCATAATGGTTTCTTCACACAACAGTTCAGACAACACATGTTAAGTCTGTAGACACAACACTTCTTGGAGCTGAACACTATGAAATTTGAACTTACTTTGTTGAATCAGTTGCCTAAATCATATATTCATGCGAATCAAATTACAATTAAAGAAGCTATAAATATATCATTCTTTCTGAACAACAAAAATCAAGAAAACCCAGTTGGGTACTTGAGACAGCGAAGACCTCAACCAGGGTCAAACACATGCTGGACCTGCTCACAGAGGTCATCTGTATCAACATTGACTGGATTCCTTTTCAAGTCACATCACATCTGTCAACCAAGTTCCATAAATACCGGCGGAGTAGTTACCGCATCGTCTTGCTGAACATATCCCGGATCTGCTCTCTTATACCGGTGGAGTAGTTACTACATCATCTTGCTGAACATATCCCTGAACTGCTCTCTTAATCCGGTTTCACACCAACATTGAACGGATTCCTCTTTGGGCCAAATTCTGTCTTTCCACAAGATTTTGCTACAATCAGATCAGCAGGGTTTTTTCAAAATTAATTTTGCTGAATCTATGGCTTGATGTGGATTGGCACCAACCTTGGATGGCTCGTTTCTTTCCATCCGGGTTCCTTTTCCTTCAGTTCCTGAGGTTTTTTGCGTCATCTTACAAAACACAACCTTGATCTCCCCTTTGACCCTGGGTTTGTCCTTGGTTGACGTTCCATGCCTCCTCCCCCTCCCCCCTAATTTTGTTAAAATTAGTTCAGAAGTCTTTGTGTACTCTTAGAAAAGGAGCCTACAGTAGTAAGTAAAATCAAAACCTCCTTTGTAAACTTAATCAACTTTCGCATTTATGAGGCCAGTATGGTTGAAGCTTTCCCTGTCAGCATCTCCATGGAAAAAAAATTTGTGGAGAAAGCGCAGGTGCACATGTGAGGGAGGGAACAATGGCAGTATCCATTCAAAAAGGGACACTCACCGAGTCTGGGTTTGACAAACCAAGTATCAAAAAACAGACACGCCAAACAACTGAAGATGAAAAAGACTGTACTGGGGAGTGGAAGGTGCAATAGAAGGTGGGGGGGGGGGGGGGGGGGGGGGGGCAAAAAAACAAACAAAGCAGTCCTCTAGAGTACTTGTTTCATGTTGCAAAGTAACATATTTGCTGCTGCTTTCATACACATGTTCAGCAAGTTTTCATATAGATTTTATATTATTCAGGAAGCAGGGCCAGCATTCTGACGATCTCAAGCAGCAAAATAGAGAAAGTCAGCTGAGAATAAACAACTGGAAAAGATCAGCTCAAAAGAGGTCACCTGGCATGTCTGCAAAAAGTTGCAGACTCAGTGTAGGAGTGCAGGCTTGCCTCTAATGGATGGCCTCCTGCAGTCTGGCATTGAAAGCTCCCTGTGAATTGCTGGTACTGGGACTGGGATAGGATAAGCCTCAATGTGGCAATGCATGCACATGTAGGAGGATTTTCTTAGTGTTGGAGATAGTGCTAAGAGGGTGTATGGTAGTAGCCATGAAAACGATTTTCCTTGGTAAATGCAGCTTATTCAACTCACTTCTCTCTCTCTTCAGCCATCATGCATACGTAAACTCAAACACAACTGATTTCAGTACAGCCAGTAAATTATTTATAATCAAATGTTTGTCCAGACCCATGATGGTGTAAAAATGCATGTGGACTCTTTTAACAGGTCTGACACATGCATTCAGGAGCTTTGATGATAAAAGGCATCATAACACATTCATTTAAAAAGAAAAAGAAAAAAGGCCAGACGCTGCACTACACTCATCTCCATCATCTCCTCCTCCTGGTCCAGCATGCAGGCATCCCTTAATTCCAAACACAAAGCTCTCATACACACATGTAAGTGTATACATGCGAGTGAACCACCTTTCGTGCTGCATATGCTGGAAAAAAAAAACCAACAACGTTACTCTCATTCTGTTTACAAATATTATGTTTCAGCTCGATAAACAAAAAGGAAAAGAAAATGTTCCTTCTCAATTTTTTGCGACAAATCTGACAACTGATTTGAAAGAGTAATTTTAACAGCTGGACAGAAACTTGTACAAAAAAAAAAAAAATGATCAGCATCATTTATTGGTTAAAAAAACAAAAGAGCTTGCGAGCAAGAAAAAGCGAAGGAGAGAAAGAATAAGCAGTGAGGTTTGTTCTCTTGCAAAATTTGGAAGACCCAAATTTCAGGAATGACGCAAGCAAGGCATTTCTTTGAGATCAAACTGTTAAAATTAATTAGCTTTCTGTGGTCACCTTTGAATTTCACTTCCTGCAGAGGTCATCATTATGTGTGACAAAGCTGCGCAAGCCTTCCATGTCTAATATTCTCTATATTAATGCTGAAAGTGTCAGACATGTCAATGACGAAGGGAAACATTACAATAAACATCTGAATATCCACAAAGATAAACAAAATCACCAATAATCATGAAAATGTACAGAATCAAGTTGAACAAACAACTGATCAACCACAGAATATGAAAAAAAAAAATCAAACGATCAGCACTTGCATCTGGGTCGTCAACAGCTTATGCAGAATAGCAAGCCTGTCATTCCTGCAAAACAGTTGGCCTCGCACCTCTGGCACACAGTTCTAACACAACCAAACCATTCTGGTTGATGTGAATCAGGCATTCTCTTACACCGGTCAAGGTGCCATCAGCTCAAGGGAACGTGTTGCAAGGGAGATAAACAATACATTACGACGACATGGGCAGGTTCCCAGCAGCTCAATGAATTGTACAGATTTTTTCTTCTACCATGTTCAATTCATGTTCCAGTATCTGTGTGTGTGTGTGTGTGTAGGTGTGTGTGCGTGCGAGCGTGTGTGTATGGAGTAGCGTGGAACACAAAAAGGTACCTATACAGGCTTCTTGGGAGACGAAGAGAACTAGGAAGCCAGAGGCACAACAGCCAACACAAAAGACAAGCGAATGAATACATGTTTGTGGACTATGGCTTCCAACTGTTGCATATACTGAATACACCAAGTGCCCCACTTGAATTCTGAGAAGCTCAGTTGGTCAGACAAGTGATCACTTTCAGAAAGTTGCAAGACTGAATCCCTGGCACCCAACATAACCAAAAAAAAACCCTGTAATTTTACTAAATTTGAATTAAAAAAAAAGTATTTGAAAAAAAGGACAGAACTACAAAAGACATATGAATTTCCATTAAGGAATGTTCCACTTCATTTCGCTCGGTAGTATGCATCTATTCCATGAAATGTCACTAGAAGTTTCTTCTTGTTCTTGTTTGCGTGTGGGGTGTGCATGGGTGCCTGTGCATGTTTGGATAGAATGCATTGAAACATGTGGTGAACCGCACTGAATCATCCCTTAACTTCTTTTATTTCAAAAGGCATTCACAATAAAGACAAAACCCATTTAGATCAGCAGTTTTCAACATTCTCCACAATTCATTCATCGCCCACCAAAGACGTCCAGGAGTATCAATACAATCACTACTTTTCCATACATGGATCAGCAGGGGAAAAAAAGAAATTAAGAAGAGATGGGGACGGGGGTCGACAGTGGATGGAGTGGGGGTGGGGGTGGGCAGTGACATTGGGGCGAGGTGGTGTGGGGACCTAGGCATGAGAAGTAGGGGAGATTAAGAGACAGAAACAAAGAGATGTTCTCAAACCAATTCTTTAGCAGTATCAGTTTTCTGAGCAGTGTCAAAGAAAAGAGAACATCATGATCATGAATGAAACTATGACTATCAGCTGTATCAGGGCAGTCTGTAATGAAACTACGACTATCAGCTTTACCAGGACAGCCTGTAATGACACTATGACTATCAGCTTTATCAGGACAGCCTGTAATGACACTATGACTATCAGCTTTATCAGGACAGCCTGTAATGACACTATGACTATCAGCTTTATCAGGACAGCCTGTAATGACACTATGACTATCAGCTTTATCAGGACAGCCTGTAATGACACTATGACTATCAGCTTTATCAGGGAAGTCTGTCTTGCTTCTGCCATGCTACAAAGGATGGGCTACAACTACGAAATCTTCATATGAAGCAGAAGAGACTGACAATGACGCTGTGCCCACAGCTGTTGGTGGCCGATGTCTACATGGCCTTCACCTTCATCATCTTCATCTTGGGCTGCCTTTTCTTCATGTCACGCCGATTCTCACGCTCCTGTAAAGACCAGAAGACATATCCATGATGAGAACTGCAACATCAAGTATACTTAGCAACAATCACATTAGATCAGACAGAAAACATGCTTGGAACTATAGCAAGACTTGATAGACACACACAACAACCATAAATTTATGTTTTAAGTTTAGCAGTGTAGAGAACTTCAGCAGCTAAGGCACATATGTGAGCATGCATGCATGGGCACAGATGCACAAACACAAGTATGTAAATACCTGCCCACCCACACATCCAAACATATGCACACATGCATGCACATAGCTCTGCAATACTAGAACATTTCTTTTTTTGGTAATCAAAGAAAAATTTCACTTCTAGAATCTACTGAAAGTTCACTTCTCTTGAATGACAAGTTCACATTTGCTTTAGTCACATGTGACTTTGAGATAAAAAAAATGTAAACATCCTGGATGAAAATCACTAATTTCAATCTCTTACATTTTGAATGTAAAGATCCTGGATGAAAATCACCAATCTGAATCTTTTACATTTCAAGCGTAAAGATCCTGGATAAAATTCACCAATTTCAATCTTTCACATTTTGAATATACAGAAACTGGATGAAAATCACCAATTTCAATCTTGTACATTTTAAATGCAAAGATCCTGGATGAAAATCCTCAATTTCAATCTTTTACATTTAAAATATAAAGATCTTGGATGAAAATTCACCAATTTTAATCTTTCACATTTCAAATATAAAGATCCTGGATGAAAATCCTCAATTTCAATCTTTTACATTTAAAATATAAAGATCTTGGATGAAAACTCACCAATTTTAATCTTTTACGTTTCAAATGTAAAGATCCTGGATGAAAATCACCAATTTCAATCTTTTATATTTCCAATGTACAGAAACTGGATGAAAATCACTAATTTCAAACTTTCATATTTCCAATGTACAGAAACTGGATGAAAATTACCAACTTCAACCTTGTACATTTTAAATGTAAAGATCCTGCATGAAAATCACCAATTTCAATCTTGTACATTTTAAATGCAAAGATCCTGTATGAAAATCCTCAATTTCAATCTTTTACATTTCAAATGTAAAGATCCTGGATGAAAATCCTTAATATCAATCTTTTACATTTCAAATGTTAAGATCCTGGATGAAAATCACCAATTTCAATCTTGTTCATTTTAAATGTAAAGATCCTGGATGAAAATCACCAATTTTAATCTTTTACATTTTTATTCTGCATACCACAGGATACTTCATTACCCATCTCTAAAAATCCATGAAAATTCTGTCCAAAAAAACAACCAACCAACCCAAAAAAAAAAAAAAAAAAAAAAAAAAAGTCTAAAGTAATGCAGATTTTGTTTACTATGCAAAAGAAATTTTTGACAAATAAGTGTTCTTGACAGGTCACAAACAGCACACAAAAATATGTAAAACAAGATTCCCCTGATAGCGGTCAGCATAGGGTTCCTCATACCGACTGCTAATTTATGTGGGAGTATTATTTTGTGCATTTTTGTCTACTGAAGAAGACAAGATCTGTCAAAAGTTTACTTCTGTCTATTGTATTGTACATACAACATCTGCGTTACTTTACAGGTTGTTTTGTGTGTTTAGTTGTATTTTGTCTTGTATTGTGGGTTAAGCTGCATTTTGCCTTGTTTTGTGTGTTTCATTGTGTTTTGCTTTGTTTTATATTTAGCTGTATTTTGCCTTGTTTTGTGTTTAGCTGTATTTTGCCTTGTTTTCTATTTAGCTGTATTTTGCCTTGTTTTGTATTTAGCTTTATTTTGCCTTGTTTTGTGTTTAGCAGTATTTTGCCTTTTGTGTTTAGCTGTATTTTGTCTTGTTTCATGTGTTTAGCTGTATTTTGCCTTGTTTTGTATTTTAGCTGTTTCTTGCCTTGTTTTGTGTTCAGCTGTATTTTGCCTTGTTTTGTGTTTCATTGTATTTTGCCTTGTTCTGTGTGTTTCATTGTATTTTGCCTTGTTTTGTGTTTAGCTGTATTTTGCCTTGTTTTGAGTGTTTTGTTGTATTTTGCCTTGTTTTGTGTCCCATTGTATTTTGCCTTGTTTTGTGTGTTTAGCTGTATTTTGCCTTGTTTTGTGTTTAGCTGTATTTTGCCTTGTTTTGAGTGTTTTGTTGTATTTTGCCTTGTTTTGTGTCCATTGTATTTTGCCTTGTTTTGTGTGTTTAGCTGTATTTTGCCTTGTTTTGTGTTTAGCTGTATTTTGCCTTGTTTTGAGTGTTTTGTTGTATTTTGCCTTGTTTTGTGTTCCGTTGTATTTTGCCTTGTTTTGTGTTCTGTTGTATTTTGCCTTGTTTTGAGTGTTTCTGTTGTATTTTGCCTTGTTTTGAGTGTTTTGTTGTATTTTGCCTTGTTTTGAGTGGTTAGCTGTATTTTGCCTTGTTTTGAGTGGTTAGCTGTATTTTGCCTTGTTTTGTGTGGTTAGCTGTATTTTGCCTTGTTTTGTGTGGTTAGCTGTATTTTGCCTTGTTTTGTGTGGTTAGCTGTATTTTGCCTTGTTTTGTGTGGTTAGCTGTATTTTGCCTTGTTTTGTGTGGTTAGCTGTATTTTGCCTTGTTTTGTGTGTGTAGCTGTCATTTGCCTTGTTTTTGTGTGGTTGGCAGTATTTTTGCCTTTTTTGTGTGTTAAGCTGTATTTTGCCTTGTTTTCTGAGTTTAGCTGTATTTTGCCTGTTTTGTGTTTAGCTGTATTTTGCCTTGTTTTGTGAGTTTAGCTGTATTTTGCCTTTTCTGAGTTTAGCTGTATTTTGCCTTGTTTTGTGAGTTTAGCTGTATTTTGCCTTGTTTTGTGTGGTTAGCTGTATTTTGCCTTGTTTTGTATGGTTAGCTGTATTTTGCCTTTTTTGTATGGTTAGCTTCTTTTGCCTTGTTTTGTGAGTTTAGCTGTATTTTGCCTTGTTTTGTGTGTTTAGCTATATTTTGCCTTGCTTTTGTGAGTTTAGCTGTATGTTGCCTTGTTTTGTGTTTTAATCTGTATTTTGTCTTGCTTTGTGAGTTTAGCTGTGTTTTGCCTTGCTTTGTGTGGTTTAGCTGTATTTTGCCTTGTTTTGTGTGTTTAGCTGTATGTTGCCTTGTTTTGTGTGTTAATCTGTATTTTGCCTTGCTTTGTGAGTTTAGCTGTATTTTGCCTTGCCTTGTGTGGTAAGCTGTATTTTGCCTCGTTTTGTGTGTTTAGCTGTATTTTGCCTTGTTTTGTGTGTTAATCTGTATTTTGCCTTGCTTTGTGAGTTTAGCTGTATTTTGCCTCGTTTTGTGTGTTAATCTGTATTTTGCCTTGCTTTGTGAGTTTAGCTGTATTTTGCCTTGCCTTGTGTGGTTAGCTGTATTTTCCCTTGTTTTGTGTGTTTTACCTTGTTTTCAGTAATGCTGCTGTCTGCTTCAGTATCCATAAAAACTGGGTCTCAAAAGGTAGAACACGGAGCTTGCAGTCAAATGTTGCCAGTGACTTGCCAGTTTTGCTACCTTTTTCAAATATCATTGTGGCTCATGGGCCTATCAGACCCTTTTTTCATTCGAAAAAAAAAATTCAAGGTTCATCCAAATGACTGGAAATTTTAGATTTACCTCAACTGTCTCTTGACAGTTATGTATGGTCAAAACTGTCTGTTTTTGTTCACCAGTAAATAAAACGTATGAACCTCTGCTTTTAGCATCCTACACTCATATTGCGTGAGTCTCAAAGACTAACTGGGAGAGATTTTACAGTGAAATTTCACTGTAATGCAAACCCTCTTGCCCTGATGCACACAAATATAATCAACAGCACAACTGGGACGATCAAACGAGCACAAGAGAAAGGCAGCATCATACCATCTTAAAACACAAGAATGGCCAAACTCAACTCAAAAACTTCAAAAGACAACGCAATACATCTGCTACCGTCTGAAACAGACTTCAAAATCCAGATTTCCAGTTACAGTCATACCCCTTATCTACATCAGCAAGATTCTGCTTTTGACGTCACTCTACCAACCATGACTTCTGTCATGTACATCATGCATTATTACTTCTCTGTCCTCAAATATAAATGATGTACAGTGATCTCAATGATATGGTGTTGTCAACCAATTGTTTGAAAGAACAAGCACCTTCCACGCACGGTTAAAAGGAAAGGGAAATAATCCAACCTCCAGTTTGCGTGCCTTGTCCGGGTCTTCCTCGTTCATGAGACGTTCCTTGTCTGCACGGACCTTCTCCTCTCTGCGCTGCTGAGCGGCCTCCTGCCGCTGTCCATGGGCAGCTTTCATGAACTGCTCCTCCACTTTCTGCCGTTTCTTCTCCGCCTTGGAACGAGCCTGCGCAACAGGAATACTCTTGGGCCTCCCAACACGGTGATTTTTTCCCCTAAGTTTTTTTTTTTTTTTCTTAAATAGGTGATTTCAATGTAGAAAAAGAAAGCATTTGTAGGGCAAACTTTACATGCTGCGAAGGTTTTTATATTAGCAAAGCCCCCCCCCCCCCCCCCACCCCCCCTCAAATTTTTTTCTTCTGCAATGCACTCTTCAGGTACAATGTGGCTAGTATCTGTGTTGATTCAGAAAAAGCGAGGCAAGAGAGGAAGACAGGGTTCCCACAGATGTGACCAAACAAAATTCCATACTTTTTCCAGGGCTTTTCATAATTTTTCCAGACCCCAGAATGTGTGTGTGCGTGCACCTCTGTATGTGATTACCATGCTAGACACATCAGAAAGAACTGATTTAATGATAGCAGGGCATTCAATACTTACCAAAAAATTGTGTGTGGTGTGTGTGTGTGTGTGTGTGTGTGTGTGTGTGTGCGCACGCGCATGAAAAAGTCAGAGAGACACAGAGACAGATATGTAGGCAGAGACAGTGAGAGAGAGAGAGAGAGAGAGAGAGAGAGAGAGAGAGAGAGAGAGAGAAAGACAGAGACAGTGTGTGTGTCTATGTATGTGAGACAGACAGTCAGTGTGTGTGTGTGAGTGTGTATGTGTGTGTGTGTATGCGTGCGTATGTGTGTGTGTGTAGGTGTGTGAGAGACAGTGTGTGTGTGTGTGTTTGTGCGAGTGTGTGTGTGTGTGTGAGAGAGAGAGAGAGATGGTCAGGTCAGGTCAGGTCAGGTAATTAGGACACCAGGCCTCGCGGCCTCTCAACTGTCCTTTCATTTTAATTTGGATGTTCAACATGGCTGAGTACAAGTTACAAGCCAATGTGCTCTCTACTCAATTCCGTATTCAAATTTTGACTTTTTTGGATAAGAGAGAGAGAGAGAAGAGAGAGACAGTGTGTGTGTCTATGTATGTGAGACAGTCAGTGTGTGTGTGTGTGAGTGTGTGCGAGTGTGTATGTATGTACGCACGCATGTGTGTGTAGGTGCTTGAGAGACAGTGTGTGTTTGTGCGAGTGTGTGTGTGTGTGTGTGTGTGTGTGTGTGTGTGTGAGAGAGAGAGAGAGAGAGAGATAGATATGGTCAGGTCAGGTCAGGTCAGGTAATTAGGACACTAGGCCTCGCGGCCTCTCAACTGTCCTTTCATTTTAATTTGGATGTTCAACATGGCTGAGTATAAGTTACAAGCCAATGTGCTCACTATTCAATTCCGTATTTAAATTTTGACATTTTTGGATAAGAGAGATAGTGTTAGAGACAGTGTGTGTGTGTGTGTGCGTGTGTATGTATGTGTCTAAAAATAGGCCAGTGTATCACCCTTGGGCCCTTTGATTTTCTCTACCCCCCACCCCCACCCCATTCAATGCATGATCGCATCCCATACTGCAGTAAAAAAAAAAAAAAAAAAAAAAAAAATCACCTATTACAATCCTTGGGCTGAAAATAATCAGTCACGGTCATTGTTGGAGTCCGAGTCGTTTTGTCTGAAAACTGCATCATTTCTTTGTTTCTTGCCTGCCGCATGGCTTTTCAGAGCAGCTTCGTCCATGTTCCCGATGTCGAAGTCTTTCTTGCACAGCAGGCACCGTGCTATTGTCTTGCATCCATCGGAAGCAGGAGCAATCCATTTGCGATAATTTGTATTGTCTAGCCAAGCTAGGCTAAACACACATTTTCCCATGTTTTCTTTAATACTTCGATGCTATTTTCCCTCACAGCGCTGTTGACTCGAAAGGAAGTTAAAGCAATGGTACCAACTGCGCATGCGCAACGCTTTTTCACAGTAAAGGGGAGCTACTCTGCAGAAAAAAATGTCTGCTAAACCCCCGGCCAAAGGAAATCTGAAAACCACGATCACTGTGCGTGATTTAAGTTCTGTTTTTATTCCTATTTCAATGTTTTTGTAAAGAAACTTAAAGCAAAATTCGACATCATGAAAAAGTTTGCACAGCTTTTACAAAATTCCAGGATTTTCCCAGACCCATGGCCACAAATTACAAAATTCCAAGACTTTTCCAGCCCTGGAAATGATATTTTCATTTTTCCATACTTTTTCCAGACTTCCAGGACTCTGTACGAACCCTGGGAAGAAACAAAAGCGGTCCAGGCAGTCTGAGAGCTAAGTTTCACCACCACCTACGAGACGACCCAGCCATGGAGACCAGCCACCCTGCGATTTACCTCCTTGCTCAGCTGGAAGCGGGACACCTTGTCAACACAATAGAAGACCAGTTGCAGCAGCGGCTTCAGGGATTCCATGTCTGTGGGGGTGGTCTTGCCCTTCGAACCCACTGGAAGAGAAACACACAGTCCACCACTTTTTACACAGCAAATTACAGAAGAAAAACACTGACTCTTGGTTAGCTCCCTTGACCAACATGTCCAACGATGAGTAGCGAACATTTGGCAAATTTTACTCTTATACAATTTAACACCGATTTTCCATGTGGTCTTGGGATTTCTTTTTTTAGCAAAAATATAAGTCTACCCATGAAAACAATTAACCTCTCCAAAGACCTCAGAATAAGCACTACCTGGCTCTTCAAAGGTTTATTTTTCTGCACCATTTCTCTCTCTCCGTCTATGCTGGATTTTATCTTCCAGCTAATACTCCTTCCTTTTAACACCTTTTTTAACGAGTGAAAAACTGTAAAGATCAGTAAGTTGGTTTAAAGGTAGAAAAGCAAGATCAGTAGGGCAGACAAATTGAAAACTTCACACACACACACACACAACAACAACAAAGGTTTTGATGGGGTAATAGTCAGCAAAAAAGGTACATATTTTCTGGGGTATCGACACTCTAAAATCTGTCTTACACGTTCAACAGTTTCTGTGCTGACAATTGCACCTCCTCCCCCCCCCCCCACCCACCCTCCTTACCACCATCCCTCCTTGATGACCAATCTGTCAGACACTCACTGTACTCGTCTTCAGCACAGCATTTTTTTTTTCCCCCTTTCACTTCGATATACACTGATCATTGGAAGCTGCTGATGTTTTGGTTTTCTTGTCTTTAGAGCCAGTGCCAGCAAATGTTTCGATCTGGCTGTCTTTTTCGTCACTGGCTTCTAACTCAGCAGCAGTTTTGTGCTGCTTCTCTGACTCCATTTTACCATTCCAGTGAAGACCTTTCCATCACCAGCATCGCATGACTGCTGTTCCTATCGGTCCCAGAGGCGGGCAAAAACACCTCAGGCAAAACCAAACAATGTGAAACGAAATCATGGATTTTGCGGTAGGCAAGACTGTAAGTCGTAAGGGGTGGGGTGGGGTGGTGTTGTTGAAACACAGACTATGGATGAACTGTAGCGCTAAGCAGGCCTGCTACATCCTCTACCATATTTTCGCACACAATACTGTGTACCCTGGACAGGCAGATTTAAAGGACAGTATTTCTTTTCTAAACAGTAACCCTGCATCAGACGTCAGGTGATGGTCTGGCATATTTGAGATTGATTTAGTAGTACATTACTTGTTATATAAACAAAAAAGTTAGAGGGTCATACAGGGTTCCTACAGACTCCCATGAACAAAATTCAAGGAGTTTTCAAGGAGTGCTTTTTGTATTTCAAGGCTACAATACTTGCGTAAAAATTGAAAAAAGAAATGGCAGTTTGATTTTTCTGTGTTAAGGTTGATGAAAAAAATTATTTAAAAACAAATTTTTTTTGTACAAAGGAAACAACAACAAAAAATTATTTTTAAATAATTTTTTTTCACAACTTTCAACCTGAACACAGAAATATCAAACTGCCATTTCTTTTTTCAGTTTCTATCAGAGTGAGTGTGCCAGTACACCACACATTAGAACATTAACAAACCCACCACACACTAGAACATTAACAAACACAGACTCTTTGTATTAAATGCCAAAACACTAAAATCAACAAAAATATGTCCATTTGTAAGAGAACATGGAGACTATGCACGGTGTGTAAGAGACTGGTTGGAGGAAAAAAAGAAGAAAAAAAAACTAGTAAAAAAAAAAAAAAAATTTTTTTAAACATCGTCGCGTGCGTTAACCACCAAGGGAGACAATTTGTAACTTCATCAAAATTGATGAAGTTACAAATTACCTCCCTTGGTAAAAAAATCGATGGCAATCCAGGATCGCGTCAATGTTTGTAAAAATTTGTTCTTAAATAATCCTTCATTAGCCTCAACGCAGAAAAATCAAGCTGCCATTTCTTTTTGCCACATTAAAATTTGTTGGAGCTGATGGCTTGATTTTCAAAGGTTTTGAAGGAGGTTTGGTCAACAGAACCACATGTTATTGATTTTCAAAGGCTTTCAAGGTCTTGAAATTCGCTGTCAGAATTCAAGGAGCGTACGAACCCTGTCATGTGATGATCAAGATGATGATGAAGATAATGCCATGGGGCTCACATCTTGGAACTTACCTGCAAAACAGAAGATACGAGTGCGTTTGGCTTCCTTGTTATTTATTATTATCATGGGGCTCACATCTTGGAACTTACCTGTACAACAGAAGATACAAGTGGGTTTGGCTTCCTTGTTATTTTTTATTATCATGGGGCTCACATCTTGGAACTTACCTGTACAACAGAAGATATGAGTGGGTTTGGCTTCCTTGTTATTTATTATTATCATGGGGCTCACATCTTGGAACTTACCTGTACAACAGAAGATACGAGTGGGTTTGGCTTCCTTGTTATTATATTATCATGAGGTTCACATCTTGGAACTTACCTGTAAAACAGAAGATATGAGTGGGTTTGGCTTCCTTGTTATTTATTATTATCATGGGGCTCACATCTTGGAACTTACCTGTAAAACAGAAGATATGAGTGGGTTTGGCTTCCTTATTATTATCATGGGGCTCACATCTTGGAACTTACCTGTAAAACAGAAGATATGAGTGGGTTTGGCTTCCTTGTTATTATATTATCATGGGGCTCACATCTTGGAACTTACCTGTAAAACAGAAGATATGAGTGGGTTTGGCTTCCTTGTTATTTATTATTATCATGGGGCTCACATCTTGGAACTTACCTGTAAAACAGAAGATACCAGTGGGTTTGGCTTCCTTGTTATTTATTATTATCATGGGGCTCACATCTTGGAACTTACCTGTAAAACAGAAGATATGAGTGGGTTTGGCTTCCTTGTTATTTATTATTATCATGGGGCTCACATCTTGGAACTTACCTGTAAA
The DNA here is from genome assembly GCA_033310375.1 of Conus canariensis. Taxonomy (NCBI): domain Eukaryota; kingdom Metazoa; phylum Mollusca; class Gastropoda; order Neogastropoda; family Conidae; genus Conus; species Conus canariensis. Next base: position 23,405,527 of record CM065738.1, read on the forward strand.
ACAGAAGATATGAGTGGGTTTGGCTTCCTTATTATTATTATTATCATCATGGGGCTCACATCTTGGAACTTACCTGTAAAACAGAAGATATGAGTGGGTTTGGCTTCCTTGTTATTATATTATCATGGGGCTCACATCTTGGAACTTACCTGTAAAACAGAAGATATGAGTGGGTTTGGCTTCCTTGTTATTTATTATTATCATGGGGCTCACATCTTGGAACTTACCTGTACAACAGAAGATACCAGTGGGTTTGGCTTCCTTGTTATTATATTATCATGGGGCTCACATCTGGGAACTTACCAGTAAAACAGAAGATAAGAGAGGGTTTGGCTTCGGGAGGCTTAGTAGGCTGACTGTCACTGAAACACAATCGTCATCAATGATTAGTCTAAAAAATGAGTGTGGATTGACTGCCACTGAAACACAATCATCATCACTGATTAGTCTAAAAAATGAGTGTGGATTGACTGCCACTGAAACACAATCATCATCACTGGTTAGTCTAAAAAATGAGTGTGGGTTGCCACTGAAACACAATCATCATCACTGATTAGTCTAAAAAATGAGTGTGGATTGACTGCCACTGAAACACAATCATCATCACTCATTCCCAGTGTGAAACAGACAAAGTCGATAGTCACCGACACATGGTTGTCATCACTAATTTACAGTGTGAAACATACCTGGGCTGACTGCCACTGAAATAGGACATCACAGAGTTACAGTGTGAAACATGTCTGGCTAACTGCCACTGAAATAGGACATCACAGATTTACAGTGTGAAACATATCTGGCTAACTGCCGCTGAAAATACCGTAAAGTTTGGACTATAAGCCGTGACTTTTTTCCCCAGCTTTAAACCCTGCGGCTTAAACAACGATGCGGCTTATTTGCGGATTTTTCCAATTTCAGAAGCATCACACCCTCATCTATTCTTAGCTTCTCTGTAACTCACCATATCGTGTTTACTGTTCATGAATTTTTATGATGCTTTTAACTATGATTTTCTCCGTAATCGTGTAATGGAATCAGTAACCCGTTCAGAAATACAGGAATCGACATAAGTAAAGCCCATTACTGATATCTTTTTTCATCAGTTTGTCTTCTACAAAAATACGATCGCTTCGAACGGCCCAATGTGTGGGCCGTTTCCAACCTGTTTAATCTTGACTAACACTAGCTGAATTACGAACAAAATAACTAAGCATTGGCACGGTACTAAGCGAAATAAAACAATCGAATCGTTTCATTAATGTTCTGGTTTGTTATTATATGCGTTATCTTAGCAAGTGCGTCTTGCAATTCAAAAACGATTAGCGCATTCGACTCGGTCATTGTCAGACCTTGGCTTCGATCCGCCATTGTTGAAATCGTGGACAGGGAGTGAAGGTTTGCATTTGGTACCTTCGCTTTGATTGGCTTGCGCTTTCGAGTACTCAACCAATCGCTTAGCTTGATACACCAATGAATGCAGGAGAGAACTGCCTTTCTAGCGCATCATTAGTGTGTTGGTTTTTTTCGGTATTTTTTTTTAAGCAATGATGTTGGAAAGACAACACTTGAAAGAAGCCTCATAAAAACTTCGATTCTAATTGATTTAAAACACATCGTACTAAAAAAAAAAAAAAAAAGACTGAAGTAAAGCTGGAAACATGCTCTTGTATTCCGACCTATTTAAACGCCAATGAATGCAATGAACACATTGTATGTGTTGATTTTCGACACTATGTTAACTCAACGCTCGGCCAGCTGCCGCCTGCGGCACATCGGACTGTGCGGCTTATAAACCAGTGCGGCTTATTTGTGAAAAAAGTTCAGATTTTAAAAATATTTAGTGGGTGCGGCTTATATACAGGTGCGCTCAGTAGACCGAACTTTACGGTACATTCATAACTACCGATATGTGAAACATATGTGGACCGACTCTCACAAAAAAGTCACATCGTTATAACTGATTTACATTGTGATACAGTAAATGAGGTGACACTCACTGAAATGCAATCAAAATCACTGATTTTCATCATGAAACATAAAATGAACTGTCACTGAACCTTACGCACCGTCATTCAAATCTAAAATTCCCACACAGAATGAGCTGATTCTCTCTAAAACACAATCACCATCAATCGGGTTTGCAGCATGAATGATCACTGAAAAGTTATAATTACCCGCAGATTTGCAGCATCGAACTGAAAATAAGTTGACAGGCCAACCAAATATAATTCACTATTTTTTACGGCGTAAAACTACAAGAGAAAAAGCACTTTCTGAACAGCCAAATACACAATCGTGATATTAACCTTTTAAGATATGACGAAAACTGACATCTTCAACTTCACATTATTCACAGTGATGATCACAGTGGTATCATGTTTATCTGCATTCTCTCTGAACGCTAGTGAAAGGTCACAGTCAGAGGACGCCCAGACCTCCAAACCAGAGTTCGCTGAGGCTTTCCCTTTTAGCACAAGGAACCCCTGTTGAACCTCTTCTCAAGAGTACACCATCCAACCCTGAGGCTTATCGGGGAGGGGGCAAACACAATGCACATCCCCAACAAATACACATTCCCTTGCCACTCCTCTTTACTTTTAGGGCATTGAGGGGCCAAAAGTGCACAGCTGGGGAGGGAGAGAGGCAAGAGGGGGGGGATGATGCTGGCGTATCTCCACAGACAGTACCAATTTAGAACCGGCATAGCTGGAAATGAGGGCGACTCTCCAGCAAAAACTGGCAGACTGGACCATATGGCAGGTTGACACAAACATCGAAATTATGGAAAGAATGCAAAGTCACGCCGGGCTAGTTCTCGCACCAGTTGCAAGGTTTGACCAGAAAACATTTTGTACAGGAGACACAGGTCTTGTGGGTGTTGACATGAACGCACCACTTGCAGTAAGAGAGGCAGAAAAGTGAGTCCGTAACTGTAGCAGACGGCTTACAGCAGACTGCTTAGAGCACAACAAGACAGATGCCTTAGTGTACAATGGCAGAACCAATGCTGAAGAGATGTGTTGACAGAATAATTTGTCAGCTTTTTCAGGCAAAATTTCCCCTTAAGAAGAATAAGAGAAAGCAGTTTCTTTGTCAGAAGCACATGCGAGCTTAAAAAGGTCACTTATGAAGATATATGAGCATCCCCCCCAAAAAAGTCAGGATTCTGAAGAAAAGATGAGGGCCTATTCATTCCTCAAGGAAAAAGAAAGAGAAAAATATGGGGAGTTTGTGTTATACTCCCTGTTTGGCTAGTATACTTACCATGTCAGACCATAGCATTCAACGGCAGTTAGCCAGCTCTGTCAGGCCGAATTTTTTCCGTGGCCAATGCAGTCATAAGACAGTCACGTGATGTCACCCCACTTCCGGCCCCGGAAGAAGCCAGTGTCAACTTCCTATACGTCATTCAGCGAGGCCTGGTGTATGGTAACCCCGAGAACCTTGGCGCCAGAGGGGAAGGTAGGGAGGGAATTAGAGTCTGACATGGTAAGTATACTAGCCAAACAGGGAGTATAACACAAACTCCCCATTTTGGCGTCATATACTTTACCATGTCAGACCATAGCAGAATTTAAAGGAATCGGAGGAGGGCGAGCGCCCTAGTGGTTCTTGGGGTTGACCGATATGGCTGCATTGGCCGCCACAAAGGAAATCCCCTTAGACCCATCAGCTCTGGTCATGCGGATATCCCTCAGGTAAAAATTAATGAAGGGATTTTCCGAACGCCAGTAGGCTGCCTCCAGCAGGTGGCGCACGGGGACAGAGTACTGGAACGCTGTGGAAGTGGCCAGTGCTCTGACCTCGTGGGCCCTGGGTGATAGGACAGGGAGATCCTTGTACGCCTGAGCGTAGGTAGATCTCACCGTCTTGGAGAGCCACCTGGAGATAGTTCCCGCCGAGATATCTCTAGTATTGTTGGGGTTGAGGGAGATAAGGAGTCGTCTCTGGGAGGAGCGCCTGGGGCGTGTGCGTTCCCAGTAGTACCTGAGACACCTGGAGGGGCAAAGGTCCATGTCTCCATCTTTTTCTCCCTTTCCCAAGATGTCAGAACTCCGGAAGGAACTTGAGAGAGACTGAGCCGTCCCTGTGGAAGGCGATATCTGTGGGGTCACCGCTGAGGGCGTGAATCTCACTTCGTCTTCTGGCCGAGGCCAGGGCGAGGAGAAAGGTGGTCTTAAAGGAGAGGAGGTCAAAAGGAATAGAAGCAATGGGTTCAAAGGGGTTTTTCTGAGGGCATCGAGGACCGTAAAAAGGTCCCAGAGGGGAATGCGCCTAGGGGACTGAGCTTCCCGTAGAGCAACTCCTCTAGACACCTCTCTGAGGAGAAAGTCATTGTCAAAAGAAGGGCCCCCCAGTTGACGAATGGTGGTGCAGATAGCTGATCTGTAGCCCCGAATGGAGCCAGCCGACAGCTTAAGGGAAGAGGATAGGTGGGAGAGGAAATTTCCTATTTGGATGTTGGAGGGGCGGTCATGGGGAACAGAGTTATCTGAGCACCAGGTTATCCATCTCTCCCAACGGTAGTTGTAGAGGGATTCGGTGCTGGCTCTGCGAGATGCCGAGGCGAAGTCCCGTAATCCCTGAGAGGCCCCTGCCCCGGCTAGTGTGTCTAGGACGGACTGGGGTCTCTCCGAGTGGGGGATAGATGCAGATGTTCGCAGTTGGGCTGGCATAGAAGCCACGCGTGTAGGCGAAGCATCTTGGGATTGGAGTGAGGAAGACCTGACCGGGGTTGTCTCAGCATGTCCCAGCGAGGGCTGAGCCGGAGGGGGGGAACGTGGGTGAGGGACTTGAGGTCCGGGAACCAAGACTGGGTCGGCCACCATGGCGTTACGAGGATCAGCCTGGGTCTTTCCAGCCTTGCCTTCCTGAACACCTTGTGTAGGATGGGGAAGGGGGGAAAGGCATACGCCAGTAGGCCCGTCCAGGGGAGGGATAGTGCGTCGACTGCATCCGCCTGGGGATCTGGAACGGGGGAGACGTACAGGGGCAGAGGATGGTTGAAGCTGGTGGCAAACAGGTCGATCATGGGCACAAACCAATGGTTGCGCGACACCAGCGAAGGAGGGCCTCTGTTCTGAGGGAGAGGCCTATGGAGCGGGCCCCTCCCCCTTTGTTGACATAGCAAGCTACCGACGTATTGTCCGTGAGGAGGAGAACAAGTCGGTGCGCGACCTTGTGCTGGAGTTGGAGAAGGGCTAGCCTGACCGCTTCCAGCTCCCACTCCCCCGAGGCGTGACTGTCCTCCACGTGGGCCCCCCAGCCCAAGTTGGAGGCGTCTGTATAAAGTTCCAGTGGTTGGGTTGGGTTGGGAGGGAGATGGGGACCCCGGTGGAGAGAGTGGCTGGAGTGAGCCGCTCCTCCGTCGCCGAAATGAACCAGTGTCCGAGGGGAATGACCTGGTCCCAGCGGTCGGAGGTCTGTGACAAACGTCGGCGGAACTCCCTCTGAAGTTGGCGTTTGGGGACCCGCCCCAGGGGAATGAGGGGAGACAGGGACTCCATCATTCCTAGGAGGGAGGACAGGGTTCTGGCCGAGGTGTGGGGTGCCTGTGACAGGCAGGAGATGAGGTCCACTATGCGTGCAGGCCTCTCCGGGGTCTGCCAGACGAACCGTAGGAATCGTCTGTGGGCCGGGTGAATCAGGATCTGAAATTAGGCGTCCTTCAGGTCTATGGATGTGGCCCAGTCGCGATGATGGATGGAGTCTCGGATCTGGGTGGGGGTCTCCATCTTGAACTTGGTGGGCCTGAGGAACTTGTTGAGGGGCGAAAGATCTAGAATGGGCCTCCATCCTCCCGAGGCTTTTGGGATCACAAAAAGGTGAGAGTAGAAGCCGGGGTTTGGGTGGGAAACCTCCGAGATGGTCCCTCTTTTGAGGAGGTCTTGGACTTCCGTGCGAAGAGCTTCTGCTTTGGCGGGGGAGGGTTCGTTGGGGGAGGGAGGGGGAGATAGCATGAGGGGGGGGACGCTCGTGGGCCCAAGGAAGGCGAAACCCTTCCTGTAGCACCGCCACTATCCAGGGGTGAGGCGCATGCGTCTCCACTGGTGGGCATGCCGGGAGAGGCTGCCCGCCAGGGGGGGCGAGGGTCTGGGCTGGTGGGTGGGGGATAGGGCGAGGGGGGGTGCTACCTGATCTAAGTCCCCCTCGGGCTGTCTCCCTAGTCAGCTCCGGGAGCGTGACTGTTGGCCTAACCGAAAATTTTGCTGATGGGGTTTTGGCTTAGGCCTTGGGAGAAGATTAGGTCGCTTGGCGGGCCGTGCGGTGCGGGAAGGCGATTGTCTGGGATAGGGTCTGTGCCTGGGGAAGGAACGAAGTGGGGGTCTAGCAGGGCGTGGCGGTGGCCTGGGCGCAAAGGACACAGCCTGCTTGCGTTCCTCAACTGCTTGTGCTATGACGTCAGCCGAGTAGTCGCCAAAGAGCGACTGGTCCTGGCCCGGGATGCATCGCAGGGCTGCCTTAAGCGTCGGGGAGAGAGAGGTCCGCGCCAGCACGGCATCTCTCGCGACCAACAAGCAGTTGAAGTGGCTTCTGGCTGCGCTGTCCGCCGCAGCCGAAAGGTGATGCGAAATCCTGTTAACTAGGTGTCGCATGAAAGGATCGCTGAACAAGCGAGGGTCAGGCTCTTGGTGCGCCTCAGAGCCCGAGTCCCCCGGTACTGGGATGGCACCATCGTCCTCCGGCCATAGAGCCTCCGCTCGCTGAAGGGGCATGTCCAAGTAGGTGTGTCCCGCCGTGGTGTGGAGGATGCCCATCCTGGCTACTCGGTCCCATTCCTTTAGGTTCTTAAAGGAGATGTCGCCGGAAGTAGGGGGGGGCAGGTGGGGGATCAACCGACGGTCCGACTGGGAAATGCCCATCTCCCTGGTCACGGGATTGTCCGTAAACAAGGAGGCGACTGAGGGGTTCTTGGGTAGATTGGTCTAGATCTCTGGGCCGGGGGGGGACCGGCGAATTGGGAGAGGGAGAGAACTTCGTCAGCGGGAGCGGCCTCCCTCCTAACGAGGTCTGGTCGCCACCGTTCTATCGTGCGGACATCGTACAATGAGGTGGGGGCTAGCTCCTCGTCATCGTCCGCCTCAGGGAGGTACTGGTCCTGAGAGGGTTCATAGCACCCGTCTTCAGGAGGTAAGTCGAGGGGTGCCTGTAGTGTGTCCCCGGTGGCCCTATAATCGGCGGCCGGGACATCGTCCTGCCGATAGGACAGCGCCCGAGGAGGGAGACCAAGGTCGACCCAGGCAAGTGAGGCCGGGTGCCACATTCGACCATGTAGCTGGTCGTGCTGGGTGTTGGCGTTAAGCCACTGGTCTCTCTCGGGGGCATAGAGCCACCGGTCCCCGGGGAGGTAAACGGGCTGTGGCGGCCCTGGGGTGTAGGCAGAAAGTCCCCGGGGACCCGGGTAACCTGAATCACTGTTGGGGGGGGGTCTTGAGAGGCCGTGGCCTGTCGTCCCCGTCCAGGTCCGTGCACTGCACCATACACGTCCTTGGAATGGGCCTGGGAGGGCCATAATGGTATGGAGGAGGATGCGGAAGTCGAGCCCCCAACCCGCGAAAGTGCGGATTGGTCAGGATGCGGTCCCGTGTTCCTCCCCCTGGAGGAATATGTCAGGTTACCCTTGGTCCCGCTGGTAGATCCTCCCCCCGGAGGAGCGGGACCGCGGACGTTGCCCAAATGGGGATCCGAAAAGGTCGGTTCCCCAACGTCCAATACCCCTAGGGAAGAAGGTGACGTTCGATCGGGGTAGGTCGACCGTCCTTGTGCATGGGCACGGCCGGGCCCATGGCGCGGCGTGCCCGCACGCCCAGGATTATGGACACCACCGAGGTCGTGCGTCGGGGTGACCATAAGGCTGCTTCCGGAGTCGAAGCGCTCCTCGAGCTCAGGTGTTGGCTGCACCTGTGCCCGGTGGGGCCGAGCGCTATGAGTGCACGTATCAATTTGGGGGGAAAAAGAGATACGTGACTCATCAAGGCGAGTGACGGATGGTGATTCCATCCCAGATCCGTCACCCGTGCTGGTCCGCGGCTCGGCAAGGTGCCCCGGGGGCCGAGATTCGCGTGACTCAGCATGATAGTTAGAAGTCTCCGAGCGAGTCCGTAGGCTAGAGGGCAAGCTGGCCGATGGAGAAGGGGTGGGGGAGGGCGAATTCCGTTGGCTAGTCTTTGCTCGGCCGGGCCCCTTGAGGGGAGCCTTGCCATTAGACTTTCTGGGCAGCACCTTGAGGGGAGCTTTGCCCTTAGACTTTGCAGGCAGATCAAATGAAAGGCATTTTGAAATGGTGGCCGCTTGCCTATCAGCCTTGGGACGCCGCGGTCGTGCGTCCGTCGGTTTGGTAGACGAGGAAAGATCACGCGTCCCTTCCGCGGAGAAGTCGTCTCTGTCTACCCGAACCGTACGTTCATCAGTGCGAACGGATTGCTCCGAGATGGAATCGACCCGCGGGTTCTCCGGGAAATTGAGCGAACTCCGAGCAGTGGAGTGGCTCGACCCGGCGGTGTCCTTCACCATGTTGGGCACAGGTGGATAGAGCAAACCCGGAACACACGACCGCAAAGAGGAGACAAGGTGGCCGATCGAGAAAATCAATTAATCTCGATCGTCCGTGTGGTGTCGTGCAAAGTGCTCGAGAGATCGACTGAAAACTCGAACTACCCGTACACGCCACCGGTCGTGTGACTGGTATGGCTGTTAATAGCAATCTCTACACGTGGAGTATCACTGTGTATAGGTGGGATAGTTCTTGGGCACTAAATCTTAATAAGCAGATCAGTGTCACGCACCCTTACTCGAACACGTTCTACCTGTGAAGGGTAAAGAGTACAGGTGTGATAGTTATTGAGCACTAAACCTTAATAAGCGGAACCAGCACAAAATGCGTGCTGAACCCGAGGCTCGGCAATATGGTGGGGGAACACGACCGGCGAGCGGTGCCGACGATCGCGAGTAACAAAGTCGCGAGAGTGCCGGTAAAAGAGACAAATCTTTTAATAAATACGCTCCCGAGAGTGCCGGTAAAAGAGACAAATCTTTTAATAAATACGCTCCCACCAAGAGCCTCACACGGCAAAAATACTCAGGGTCTAGTGCAAGCCGGAACCAGCACAAAATGCGTGCTGAACCCGAGGCTCGGCAATATGGTGGGGGAACACGACCGGCGAGCGGTGCCGACGATCGCGAGTAACAAAGTCGCGGGAGTGCCGGTAAAAGAGACAAATCTTTTAATAAATACGCTCCCGAGAGTGCCGGTAAACCAAGAGCCTCACACGGCAAAAATACTCAGGGTCTAGTGCAAGCCACAACTGAATCAAGTATAGAAACAAAACACAGCAATGTTAACACAAAGGCAAGTATAGGCGAGACAGAGCACAAGACTTATCTTGCTTTGACGGCAGGCCGAAGATGAATGACGTATAGGAAGTTGACACTGGCTTCTTCCGGGGCCGGAAGTGGGGTGACATCACGTGACTGTCTTATGACTGCATTGGCCACGGAAAAAATTCGGCCTGACAGAGCTGGCTAACTGCCGTTGAATGCTATGGTCTGACATGGTAAAGTATATGACGCCAAATAATATGTTCGAATATGGGGCATGAAGTAAACTCGATAAGGTGATCATTTTATCATTTACTGGACAAGAAGGCGAGGTTAGCTCCCTGGTAATCAGGGACAAGACATTTGTTCAGACATGCAAGTTTGAGAAACCATAATGTAAACAGACTCACTCCTGACTCTTGGGACCGGCAAACTGGTCAGAGATGTGAATGTACTCCACGGCCCCCTCGAACTTGCTCAGCGCCTGGCATAGCTGGAAACACACATCATGTCTACCTTGGAGAAGCAGTCCCATGGGATTTGGAAAATTGAAATCAGCTCTGCCAGATCCATGAAGAGCAAGGTATGATGTGAATGAAAGAGCAGGGGAAAGGAGAGACAAAAAAAACATACACACATAAAGAGAGAGAGAGATAGAGAGAGAGAGAGAGAGAGAGAGAGAGAGAGAGAGAGAGAGAGAGAGAAAGCAGATGGAGACATGGCCGACACACAGAGAGGTACATTTGTCAATAATAATCTGAATTAATGACATGCTTATACAATCTGATCAAATGAAATCAAATGCACTGCATTCTTTCCTGTGCACCAGCTACACCTTGCAAAAACTGGTTCACAAACCTGACTGTAAAATGTCAAGGTTGGGGTGAGGGGGAGGGGGGAGGGGGGGGGGGAGGGGGGAGGGGGAGGGGGGAGGGGGTCAAGCAACTTGTAAAAACTTCTTCAGTATCATGCTGCTTCAGGACATTATCAGTATACTTTTTGCACTGTTCTTTAAACACCTTCCAAGAGATATATCAATCCTGTTTTTCTTGGTCTTTGAATCCATGCTGATCTTAGTTTTTACTGTCACAAGGGAAATAACTCCTAAGCATCCCTCCAGAACACTGATTGTAAAGCTGGATGGATCAAACTGCAAATTTCATATAATGATCAGGCTTTCTGGCTACTTATAATATTGTCTGTTAACCATATGCACAGGCATTTTCTGGTTGCGAATGCTTTATCCAAATGCAATCACATCTGGGAGCCATGAACAGCAAATACTAAACAAGAGAGGCAACTTCTGTTTTCATGATAAAACGATCACATGCACAAAATACATAAATTGTTCCATGGAGCTGTGTACATAATTTGTTTCCTCAATGGAGATCAGCACATACTCCTAATTTCTTACTTACAATTACATCAGATTTCCATGAACATTAAAATTGCAGGCTTTTATTTGAGTCAGTTAAAGCTTTGCTACTTTCACTTACTAGTTTTCACTACACACATCTGTAAGAGTCGAAGAAAAATCTTTTTTCCGAACACAGGCATCAGCACGATTCTGTGAACTCAGAACAGACTCAACAAACATCTCCTACCACACAGCATGTTGTGCAGTGTAAGTGAAACGTGTTTCCCCGAAGATCCTGGTTTTTCTACAAACACTAGCTGTGCTGTGGTCGATTCTTGCACACTCTCCAGAGAGGGTGTGTTATGTTGTCTGGACAGCTATACACATACCAATGTTCATGGTTGAAAGAGACTCACGGTGCTGTAAACATGCTTTAATTATGGGATTATAACAAGTTCACCAAGAGCCAAGGCTTATGTTAGTTTTATCAATGTAGTGATGATTAGGGAAGGGTGGGGATCAAGCAAAATAACGCAAAAACTCATCAGCATCAATAAAAATCATAACAATTTTTGAAAAGACACTTTTGTTTGTGGTCAAGGCTGATATCATCGGAGAAGTGATTAATGGTAATGCTAAAAAAAAAAACCCTCGTGCAAGCACCTACACACTCTGAGTCATTCTTGCTCATGTCCCTTTCTATCACAAACAAGTTAATGACTCATCAGACCTGTTTACATCTGAAGATATGGCAAGCTGAAAAACATAATCTGAAAGTGAAAAGTGTAGTTTAAGAGGATGCACTGGAAAAAATCTGTGGGGCTTTCATAGCCATTCTACAGATTTCGCTAGATGCTATCAGTGACACTGTCCATTACAAACATCACAGATAAAATCAGTCTTGCAAATTGTGGAATGACAAAACCCAGTGCTTTTTTTACGGGACAAAGCAGCTGTACTTTTCATGGTAGACAGAGCGACATTCCACGAGAACATGCATCTCTTTGGTCTTCCTGAAACCTTTGTCAGGTGTTGTAAGCTCATGTTAATTCTTCTTCTTGTGATCTCCTCAACACCATCCTGAACTGCAACAAAAGCACACCTGCCAAAATTGGCTATGTTATCCCCCTTTGCTTGAAGCTATCTAGCAACATAATTACCTAATAAAGCTATCGTAGCATGGACCTACTATGGGCACATTCAACTGACATGAACACTCATATTAAATGAGCCAGCTGCACTCTTAATGGCTCAGAAAGACCATGGAAGTGGCTCTTTCAAAAGCATAATTTTGGCAATTTTTATAGCAGAACACAGAGTTTTAAAAAAAAGGAAGCGTAACAGCGACATGAGACCTTCCATCAACATAATGTATAACACCCAAAGAAGGTAACACAAGTCTGACACATTCGCACAGCCTGAGATGCTACTGTTTCAGACCGCTGCCCATGAAGTTGCAAAATTCCAACCAAGCAGCAAGTCCTACAACGAAAGAGACATGCCACAAACCTTTTTGTCCAGCATTGCTGCTGAAGCTTCCCCGCACTCAGACAGCAACTGGTAGGACCCTGGAAGCTCATACTTGTCCACGTTCTTCTTCTCAGTGAACTGACTCTGAAAGCAAACCAAACAGAGCATATCATTAACAGTACCACGAATGGCTCACACATGCCACACATTCCACTCTTCTTTTACAGTCGATACTGACAGCACAAATTTGGTCATCATCTAAATCGTAGCGCAAATTCTGTCATGTTCTACATAAGGCACATACTTCTATTTAATATCACACCTTATGAGCAAGTCAAAATGCAGTACTATGTTTCATTATTTTCTCTCTTCAGTGTGACAAAAACTAACCAAAATCAAATGAGCAACACATCCAACCACAGTGGAATCCTGCAGCTGAATGGGAAAGAAGGGCAGTTATGATTTCTAATCACATTTACTGTACCACAGTGCACTGATTGGTATCATATAACAGTACCACAGTGCATTGATTTGTATCACGTTACAGTACCACAGTGCATTGATTTCTATCACATTACAGTACCACAGTGCATTGATTTCTATCACATTACAGTACCACAGTGCATTAATTTGTATCACATTACTGTACTACAGTGCATTGATTTGTATCACATTACAGTACCACAGTGCATTAATTTGAATCACATTACTGTACTACAGTGCATTGATTTGTATCACATTACAGTACCACAGTGCATTATTTGTATCACATTACAGTACCACAGTGCATTGATTTCTATCACATTACAGTATCACAGTGCATGATTTCTATCACATTACAGTACCACAGTGCACTGAATTGCATCACTTTACAGTACCACAGTGCACTGATTTCTATCACATTACAGTACCACAGTGCACTGATTTCTATCACATTACAGTACCACAGTGCACTGAATTGCATCACATTACAGTACCACAGTGCATTGAATTGCATCACATTACAGTACCACAGTGCACCGATTTGTATCACATTACAGTACTACAGTGCACTGACTGGTATCATATTACAGTACCACAGTGCACTGATTTCTATCACATTAATGTACCACAGTGCATTGATTTCTATCACATTACAGTACTACAGTGCACTGATTGGTATCATATTACAGTACCACAGTGCATTGAATTGCATCACATTACAGTACCACAGTGCATTGATTTCTATCACATTACAGTACCACAGTGCATTGATTTCTATCACATTACAGTACCACAGTGCATTGATTTCTATCACATTACAGTACCACAGTGCACTGATTTCTATCACATTACAGTACCACAGTGCACTGATTTGCATCACATTACAGTACCACAGTGCATTGATTTGCATCACATTACAGTACCACAGTGCACTGATTTCTATCACATTACAGTACCACAGTGCATTGATTTGTATCACATTACAGTACCACAGTGCATTGATTTGTATCACATTACAGTACCACAGTGCATTGATTTCTATCACATTACAGTACCACGGTGCATTGATTGGTATTACATTACAGTACCACAGTGCACTGACTGTTATCACATTACAGTATCACAGTGCATTGATTTCTATCACATTACAGTACCACAGTGCATTGATTTCTATCACATTACAGTACCACAGTGCATTGATTGGTATTACATTACAGTACCACAGTGCACTGACTGTTATCACATTACAGTATCACAGTGCATTGATTTCTATCACATTACAGTACCACAGTGCATTGATTTCTATCACATTACAGTATCACAGTCCATTGATTTATATCACATTACAGTATCACAGTGCATTGATTTCTATCACATTACAGTACCACAGTGCATTGATTTCTATCACATTACAGTACCACAGAGCATTGATTTCTATCACATTACAGTATCACAGTCCATTGATTTCTATCACATTACAGTACCACAGTGCACTGATTTCTATCACATTACAGTACCACAGTGCACCATACTCTAGACTTTTTAGGGGTAGGGACATGAGAATATGGATGCAAAATAGTGCAATCTGATGCGCTCTAGCACAAACTTTGGAGTTAGTTATAATCTTCTGTAAGGAGGCAAATGATTAATTTACATTGGTATTAGATTCCAAACAAAAGAATCTGATGCATAGTCGAACCTACTCTCATGAACAGCCATTGTTTTAGCTCTCTGCTGTGCAGACCTTCATTCAAAGAATCTGCTCAAGACATAGGTATACTCCTCAAAAGTTTTGCAAAATGCTACAAAGACAAACTGTGCCTTGACAGAGAAAAAAAAAAACAAGAAAAAAAAACAAAACCCAAAGTGACTTGTGAAAATTGATACCAGATTTATCCCCCTTCCTGAAGCTTCACCACCTACTAGGAAAGATAGGCAGATTTACAAAGAAATGATAGTTTTGCAAAAGAAAAAAAAATTGTGAAATTTTTTGTTTTGATTTCCTCTGAAACCTTTTTCTTTCCCTTCAGAAGCAGACAGTGAATTTTCTTGGATTTCTGACAAAAATGGGAAAACAGGGACCCCTGTTAACTTCATGTACTGCTAGTTCATAATTGAATAATCTTTTTATTATCTGGTTACATGATCTACGCATCATTTTCTAAGGTGCTCAACTGAGGTCGACTGCTATGCCTGCCAAACTTAACCCCTTCAGTGCTTTACCCCAAGCCTGACTCTGGGTAAACACAGCAGTGTGTGCCCTCCCCTGAATGACAAGGGGGGAAAACAATGACCGACTTTCTCATGCAACACTTTTAAGGGACTCAACTGCACTTTTATGTCTAAAGTAATGCATGGTTATATCCCTTTACTTTTACATGGTGCTTGTTCACATCCAGTGCCAATATGTTTTCTTGCAAAAAAAAATTGGGCTGAGAGTGAACTTTAAATAATTTTTTCTCTTCCAGACAGTAATGAGAAGTGTAACAAGGCACGATATACTAACCTTACTCATTGGTAACGAGGTAGAATACTATTTGTAGTTCTTATTCCTGTATTTGAATACCCTTATTTTTACAGCGTTTTACTCTTAAACTATGTCAGCTTTTTGTTTGTAAACGTCAGATTTTTTTAAAAAAACTTATCCATGTTCCACATCACAAACATTTTTTGTGGCTAAGATAACATTTCTTTAGATCTGAAGTGTAGTTTAGTCCCAGAGTAACTGGTTTCATATAAAAAAAAAAATAAATAAAAAAAATTTAAAAAAAAACCCCTGTTCTGATTAGTTATCACTAACATACAGTGCGAGTTATCACTATCACAGAGAACTAAGAAAAAGTACATCATTATTCCTTGATATATAGCATGCGCTTAGCCACGACAGCGAAAGGCTCAAAAGAGTTTGGATTTAGCTGTAAAGCAGATCTTAGCTGTGTTTTTGTCTTGTGTTTCACATATTCCGGTGATCGGCTTGCAGTGCAAATTTAGGTCAAATTTTTGCACTTGTGCAAAGATAATTAGATAACCACAAATCTGTTTGCATCACAGAGTTTTTTTAAGGTTACTTCCCTTTGCAGGAATCTGCACAGTTCCAAGGGCATACTGAGTGATCCTTTCGCTATTGCAAACCTGGTATTACCTATCACTCAACCATCCTGGATCCTACACTAAAAGACTGAGCCATTAGTTTAGACCCAGTACAACAATTTTGTATGGTTTCATAAAAATTTTCTGCGTAACTACAGTGATCACAATCACAAAGAAAACAGTAAAAAGTCGGTCATTATTTATCTGTACATAGCATGCACATAGCCTGTGCGTTGAAGGGCCAACTGTTTTTACTTCAAAAGTAATATCAGCTTTGATACTGCAGCCGTAATGATTGAAAGGACCAAGCAGAGACAGCCTGCCCCAGAATCATCTTTCAGCTTGATGATCTAGGTTCCTGAACTGAATAAATTCTTCAGATTCAGCTGTTCAACAGCAGTGTTTTTGTCCTACATTTAATTTGTGGAACTGTTTTTTTTAAATATGTTTCTAAGAAGTCAATTTCAGCAATCTCTCTGTCCTACATTTCACTGCTTTTACTTCAGAAGTAATATCAGCTTTGATATTGCAGCCGTAATGATTGAAAGGACCAAGCAGAGACAGCCTGCCGCAGAATCATCTTTCAGCTTGTTGATCTAGGTTCCTGAACTGAATAAATTCTCCAAATTAAGATAAGCCTTTAGTAACTACAGCTGTATTTCACCAGGCTGTCATGGAGTTTTTTGTGCATGCACATGGCCTCATGTAAGAGGCATTACAGCACCTGACTATCTCCATCCCTGCTTGTCTGAAGAAGCCCATCAGGTTTAAACCACTACCTCCGTGTTGTAATTTGTCTGCTCCAAACACTCGTGGACTGATCACTCGATTTTCATTCTGTTCTTCCCATCCCTCACCGGCAGTGCCATGCTTCACGTCCATAACTCACTCTCATGCACTGATCATGTCAATTTGTCTGCTTCTACCCCATCCACACCAGTAATGCATTCACTCAAACCAAGCCCTCTGTACAGTGTCTCTCTGAAAATCAACATATGTCATGGGCACTCTCATGCCACAGTCCTTGTCAAGAATTCAGCTCTGCCCTCTGACCCCCTCCACACCACAAAGTCATTGGCCCTCCTCAGCCACATCTCCTTCTGTCCACCATGTTGCTCTGCCCTCTGACCCCCATCCACACCAACATGTCATGGCCCTCCTCACCCACTTCCTTCTGTCCACCATGTTGCTCTGCCCTCTGACCCCCATCCACACCAACATGTCATGGCCCTCCTCACCACATTTCCTGTCCACCATGTTGCTCTGCCCTCTGACCCCATCCACACCAACATGTCATGGCCCTCCTCACACCTGTCCACCATGTGCTCTGCCTCTGACCCCCACACACCATTCATAAATTGCATGGCCACATTGGCCTCCAACCACAGTCCTTCTGTCACCATGTTGCTCTGCCCTCTGACCCCCTCCACACCCACATGTCATGGGCCCCTCCTCACGCCACTCTCCTTCTGTCCACCATGTTGCTCTGCCCTCTGACCCCCATCCACACCAATATGTCATGGGCCCTTCCTCATGCCACAGTCCTGTCCACCATGTTTCATTAACTCATTGGATCCTGCGCCCTACCAACGCACCGCTGAACACCACCACAAACCTGGTGCCAACAGAGCTGAAATACTTAACCCATTATTACTCAAAACTATGCAAGTTACAGACTTCAAATTTGATACAGCTAAAATTATGCCCTTTGTTCATAACATGTTAAAAGTTTTGAAGTCTTTGGACCAAAACTGAGTCTACCATTTACAGTCAAACACACATTTTTGAAAAAAAAAACCCGTAAAATAATGATCGGATTTGTTGAAGCATCAACGGCGCAAAGATACAAAATATAATATGGAACTTCAATATGTTGCCAAGCGATTTTCCAATTACAGCGTTGGGTTCTTTTCCAGATATTTAAAGTTGAAATTAAGTACCCACTCTGTTCATGTGACAACAAAACGCTTCTATTAATCAAAGCATCAAAAGCACATCATATATGAAATTTTAATGTCAAGATATACAATTACTTGACAGTAACCATGTCACCTTTTGGCCTCTTGGAAAAAGGAAATTTTTATTCTAAAATTACGTTTAATCTAACATACTTACCGTGGCTCACTAATGCAATAAGCGGCAGCAATTTGCTATCCCTGCCTCGTATACAATAAAGTCCGTACGGACAACAAAACCCCTGAAAGGGCCTCGTGCCTTGCGCATGCTCAGATCAATCCTCTTTTCGAGGTATATTAAACCTTGACTGAGAACTCCTAATGGAACCAGGAAGGCGGGGAGGTAGGGAGGGTCTCTGCGTGAGCCACGGTAAGTATGTTAGATTAAACGTAATTTTAGAATAAAAATTTCCTTTTAATTACACATACTATACCGTGGCTCACTAATGCAGAGTCGCACTACCTGGAAGGAGGGCTCACCTGGTTACCGTCTGGAGGAGCGAGAAGAGCCGGAGCGTGTGGAAGAGCCAGAGCGTGTGGCGGAGATGGAGTGTTGAGCCACCACAGCTGATGCGATGCCCCTAGACCCATCATCGCGCAGACGAGAAACGTCGCGCAGATAGAAATGGATGAAGGTGCCAGGAGAACGCCAATATGCAGCATCTAACACACTCTGAATGCTGGCATTATGAGCTACTGCCAGCGAAGACGCCCATGCCCTAATCTCATGAGGTCTTGGTGAGAAAACAGCCAAATCCCCTTCAGGTCTCGCGTACGCAGCTTTAATCACTTCTCTCAGCCATCGAGAGATTGAAGAGCATCTGATGTCCTCCTTATAACCTTCGTTGTAAGAGAGAAACAGGTGGCGCTGCTTGGAGCGAGAAGATTTCGTGCGTTTCCTATACTCCCGCAGAGCGCGCACCGGACAGAGAGTGCGGTCTTCATCGTCCGGGGCAGAAATAGAAGTGAGAGGAAGAATGGAGATAGTCGGGGATGGAGAACCTGGCAACTGGTTCTTCGCTAAAAATTCAGGGAGGAGGCGAAGAGACATCGAGCCATCCGGTTCGGAGGCGACGTCCCCGGGCAGGCCACTAAGGGCGTGGACTTCACTGCAGCGCCTCCCTGAGGCCAGGGAAATGAGAAAGGCTGTTTTGAAGGAAAGAAACTTCAGAGAACACTCCCGGATGGGCTCGTAAGGGGGAGCCTGAGGGAGGAGAGAACTAAGAAAAGATCCCACGCCAGGGTGCGGCGGGGGCATCGGGCCTCCTGTAGGGCTGCTCCTCTGACCAGATCCCGCAGAAGAGGGTCGTCCACGAAGGAGGGGCCCCCTAACTGGCGGATAGTGGTGCAAATAGCCGCCCTGTGAACTTTAACAGAGGAGGCAGAAAGTTTTTTCTCAGATGAAAGAAAAGCTAGATAGTTCGCCAACTGACATTGAGAGGGAGAATGAGGGGATACTGCGTGGTTGGAGCACCAAGAGAGCCAGCCATTCCAGTGGACACTGTAGACGCTTTGGGTGCCTGGCCTGTGGGCGTGTTCCACAAGTCCGATTACCGCTGGGGAGGCGCCTTGTGAAGACAGCGCGTCCCGCACAGTAGCCAGGCGTGAAGATGCAGCACGTCTGGGTTGCCGTGTGGAATGCCTGACCGTGGCTGAAGCAGGGACTTTGCTTTTAAGGCGAGCGGTATCGGAGGCACGTGAGACAGGTGTAACAGTTCTGGAAACCACGCTTGGGCCGGCCAGCGTGGAGCCACCAGAATCAGCGTGGCTGCGTCCTCCCTTGCTTTGCGGAGAACCTTTCCCAGAATGGGGAATGGGGGAAAGGCATAGCCCATCAGTCCGGACCAAGGGATGGATAGGGCGTCCACAGCCCACGCTGCCGGATCCGGGACTGGAGAGACATACAGCTGGAGACGGTGGTTGAACCGGGTGGCGAACAGATCTACCTGTGGTTTGAACCACACAGTCCAGAGAGGTTCCAGGACTGAGTGGACGAGAGTCCACTCCGAGGGAAGAACCATGTGCGACCTGCTGAGAGAGTCCGCAAGAATGTTGATTTTCCCGGGAACGTGCTTGGCCGAGATCCGGATGGAATGTGCCTCGCACCAAAGTAGAAGCTGTTCCGCTCTCAAGGACAGGGAGTGAGAACGCGCCCCCCCTTGTTTGTTGATGTAACATGCCACAGTCGTGTTGTCGGTGTTGAGGAGAACGTGTTTTCCCTTCAGGAAGGGAAGAAACTCCTTGAGGGCTTGGAACACGGCTTCCAGCTCCAGCCGATTGATGTGCAAGGACCCCATCTCCGGGGACCATTGTCCGGCCGCCGTCAGAGAGCTGACATGGGCACCCCACCCGGACTGGGACGCGTCCGTGAACAGGTCTTCCTGTGGAGGAGGGGGCGTGATGGGGACTCCCTGAGTCAGCCAGGACTGGGAGTGCCATTGGGTCACCGATGATTGGAACCACTGGCCGAGGGGAACCGGAAGGTCCCACGACTGCAACGCCTGAGACCAACGCTTGCGAAAGAGGTGTTGGAACCGGCGTTTGTGCAGTCGTCCGAGGGGCACTAAGGGGGCCAAGGACTCCATCAGACCCAGAAGGGAGGCCAGCTTTCTGGCCGGAGCCTGATCCAAGGAGAGGAGAAGGGCCAAGAGATGCTGGAGGCGAACAAGACGTTGGGGGGTTGGAGAGACCAACCAGTTGGTGGTGTTGAAGGACATGCCCAGGAACTGAAACTGCTGCGCCGGGATGAGATCGGATTTCTCCTCGTTGCGAACAAATCCCAGCTGCTGACAGAGGTTTAGAACCTGGAGAGTTTGCTGGGAGCACAGAGTGCTGGAGGAGGCAAGGAGAAGCCAATCGTCGAGATAGGCCTTCAGACGAATTCCTTTCTCCCGAAGGTGCATGCAAAGTTCCCGGACCACCTTCGTGAAAACCCAAGGGGCCGGGGCTAGCCCAAAGGGAAGAGCCCTGAACTGAAAAACGCGGCTTCCCCATACGAAGCGGAGGAACTTCCTGTCCCTTGGGTGGATCAAGAGATGGAAGTATGCATCTTTCAGGTCGATGGATACCGCCCAGTCGCCGGGGTGTATGGCATCGCGGACTGACATGGGGGTTTCCATCCGAAAACGGAGGACGAGAAGAAACCTGTTCAATGGCGAGAGGTCTAGGACAGGTCTCCATCCTCCAGAAGCTTTGGGGACCACAAAAATGCGGCCATAAAAGCCCGGAGAGGAATGGAAGAGGACTTCCTCTGTGGCTCCCTTGGCTAACAGCGAAAGGACCTCCTGATCCAAGGCCTGAGAGGCCGCTGGATCCCGAGGAGGAGCGAAAGGAGGAGGGAAAGGAGTGAGCGGAGCCTTTACTGCACCCCAAGGAAGACGAAACCCCGACCTGATCACCCGCAGAGCCCAAGGGCTTGCGGGAAGCCGCTCCCAGGCACTGAGGTGCCTGGACAGACTGCCCACAGGACCGCCCTGGGGTGAAGTACCCAGGTCGGGGGTAAGTCATTGGGGGTGGGGCGACTGAGACGTGGAAGCTTTCGGACCCGCCGGCCGTGCCTGAGGCCGACCCCTGCTGGGTTGCTTGCCTCGGACTCCCCGGGGACCAAATGACCTTCGTCCCTTGGGCTGAGAGGGACCCGGTGATGAGAAAGGCGCTGGCGCCTTGCGTTTTGAACCCGGGCGGGGGGGAGGGGGGCCAGAGTGAAAGGCGAGGTCACGCCTAATCTCGGCCTGGCTCTTAATGGTCGCCTGAACATGATTTCCGAAAAGAGACCCCGACTTGACTGGCAGGGCTCTGAGAGAGGCGCGGGCAGAGGCGGAGCGGGCCACAGAAGAAGCCAATAGGACGGCATCTCTTCTCGCTAGGACCGAGTTCAGATGGAGCCTAGCGAAGGCCCCGGCCGAATACTTCAGTCCATCAGCCATGGCCTGAATACAGGCCACCACTGCCGAAGAGTCTGCGGACTGGCGTAAAGCGAAGGACTCTGAATCAGGGTCCTTCAGGGCAGACACTAGTCCCCCTAGGAAGGAATCCATAACCGAGATGGATTCCAAACCCCTCCTTGCCGACTCTTCCCACTCGGCAAGGCAGCGCTCTGAAAGGGACACCTGCCGAGCGTGTGACTTAGACCTCTCCTGGACCAGGAGGAGGTCCTCCTGGGAGAGGGGGAGAGTGGCTTCTGGGATAGCGTCATTTGCCAAGAAGGCCTTCTTGGCAAATGGAAGCCTCTCTGGTTTGAGATACTTCCCGCACGCCAGTGCGCCCGGAAAGTCAGGGACAGAACCAGGCGTGATGTCCTGCGCCTCCGTGCCCCTGACCTTTAGTTGGGCCCTCCTCATGCAGTCAGCTACCATGACCGACTCCTTTAGGAGAGAGGAGG
This sequence comes from Conus canariensis, assembly GCA_033310375.1. Taxonomy (NCBI): domain Eukaryota; kingdom Metazoa; phylum Mollusca; class Gastropoda; order Neogastropoda; family Conidae; genus Conus; species Conus canariensis. Next base: position 23,427,578 of record CM065738.1, read on the forward strand.
GCATAGCCGCCAGTGGGTGAGACCCCAGGGCAAGTTCCGCTGCCGAAGGGCAGGGGGCCCTGACCTCCTGAGAGGACGACACCGCCTCCGGGACAAGGGAAGCCAGAAAGGCCACAGAGTCCCGGAAGGAATAAGAGCCAGACGAATGGCCCTCGTCCTCCGACTCCGAATCCGCCAGGTCGGAGCCACAGACCGAGGGGGTGACTGCCCTTGGCGAGGAGGTGCGCGGCGAAAGCCCAGGGTGGCCTGGGCTGGCTGACTCTCCAGACCCCCCTGGGGAGGGATCGGCCGCCGGATGGGCCGAAGGGGCCTGGGAGGAAGAGACCTGCGCTGGTGGAGTGCTGGGCATAAAACCCGGCCACCAGGGGAACCCCGGAGCAGGGGGCTGTGGAAAGCCCATGGTCGGGGGATACTGCCATTGGGCCCATGGCGCCCAAGGCAAAGGGCCCTGACCCCATGATAAGGGGGGCTGAGGTTGTGGCTGCTGGCCCACCCCATTAAATGGGGGGCCTAAAGCGCCGGTCCCCTGAGGGACGCCCGGAAATGAGGGCGAAACCCAAGTGTTCTGCCCAAAAGGAGTGGCAGACACATGAGGTGGGGGAAGGGAAACAACCGGGGCCGAACGAGAATCGAGCCCCTGAGAGGGAGTTGCTTCCCTTGCATCGCCTACCGATCGAGAGGGAGAGGTAGGCGAGAGGGCTGTCTCACTGCCCCACCCCTGAGCCTCCGTTGTCGAGGGCTCGAGCATCTTCGGTTCTGCCATGGAGGCCGAACTGTGATCAGTAAAACCGCAGCTGAACTGAACACAAGATGCAGTAACGGGAACGACAGAACCGCAGCTGAGTCGCTCGCCGTTAGGGGACAAAGGGACGGGATCGACAGAACCGCAGCTGAGCCGATCACCGTCACGAATTATGGGATGCGAGGAAGAGCTCGCTGTCATAACAACAGAACCGCAGCTGAGTTGAAGTGAACCCTTGGGGAAAGAAGAAGAAGAGGAAGAAGAAGAAGAATAGAGAGAAAGTGACGCTGAAGGGGGGGGGGAGGTTTTGGCGCGGCTAGAGACAAAGAGCCTGCCGGCGAGATGCGGGAATCGAATGACGAAACCTTCTTAACTCTCGCCTTACCACCCAAACGCTTCACGTACGTTTCTCCCTTAAGTGAAAACATAAGCAAGGACACCAAGAACAGCAACAACAATCGATCGATTGCGAGAAAAGCAAAAAAATACTTAGCTGCTCGTGTACATGAGGCTTAACGGGAAAATGGCTGCCGACAAAAGAGGATTGATCTGAGCATGCGCAAGGCACGAGGCCCTTTCAGGGGTTTTGTTGTCCGTACGGACTTTATTGTATACGAGGCAGGGATAGCAAATTGCTGCCGCTTATTGCATTAGTGAGCCACGGTATAGTATGTGTAATTAAATTAGTTTTTTGAGATAACAGAGTTTAAGAGAAGTATCCCTTCTGTTCAAGCAGATCACACCAAACAGCATGAGAGGCTGCCCAGGCTGTTAACTTTAGGGCTGAAAGGGTTAAAAATTACATCCAGTTTTTGCATAATGGCACGAACGGATCCAGGATCTCCCCTATATATCACCATAACTTCATGGACTTGTGGCAGGGTCAAATTCCATGAATATTCATTAGAAGTGGTTCTGTAGTTCTTGTGAAATCTTGCTGACAAACCAACCTACCAACTAACTGACATTGATACACTGACAAACCAAACTACCAACTAACTGACACTGATGCACTGACAAACCAAGCTACCAACTAACTGACACTGATGCACTGACAAACAAAGCTACCAACTAACTGACACTGATACACTGACAAACCAAGCTACCAACTAACTGACATTGATGCACTGACAAACCAACCTACCAACTGGCACTGATGCACTGACAAACCAACCTACCAACTAACTGACATTGATACACTGACAAACCAACCTACAAACTGACACTGATGCACTGACAAACCAACCTACCAACTAACTGACACTGATGCACTGACAAACCAACCTACCAACTAACTGACACTGATGCACTGACAAACCAACCTACCAACTAACTGACACTGATGCACTGACAAACCAACCTACCAACTGACACTGATGCACTGACAAACCAACCTACCAACTAACTGACATTGATGCACTGACAAACCAACCTACAAACTGACACTGATGCACTGACAAACCAACCTACCAACTAACTGACACTGATGCACTGACAAACCAACCTACAAACTGACACTGATGCACTGACAAACCAACCTACCAACTAACTGACATTGATGCACTGACAAACCAACCTACAAACTGACACTGATGCACTGACAAACCAACCTACCAACTAACTGACACTGATGCACTGACAAACCAACCTACCAACTAACTGACACTGATGCACTGACAAACCAACCTACCAACTGACACTGATGCACTGACAAACCAACCTACCAACTAACTGACACTGATGCACTGACAAACCAACCTACCAACTAACTGACACTGATGCACTGACAAACCAACCTACCAACTAACTGACACTGATGCACTGACAAACCAACCTACCAACTAACTGACACTGATGCACTGACAAACCAACCTACCAACTAACTGACATTGATGCACTGACAAACCAACCTACAAACTGACACTGATGCACTGACAAACCAACCTACCAACTAACTGACACTGATGCACTGACAAACCAACCTACAAACTGACACTGATGCACTGACAAACCAACCTACCAACTAACTGACATTGATGCACTGACAAACCAACCTACAAACTGACACTGATGCACTGACAAACCAACCTACCAACTAACTGACACTGATGCACTGACAAACCAACCTACCAACTAACTGACACTGATGCACTGACAAACCAACCTACCAACCCAACACATCGCTACCAATGAAAACAGACCCTCAATAGCAAGACTAAGTATTTCATTATCCCAAGAGAACTGGGGCAAAATAACCATACCAAATCATACATATCCTTGAGCAGACGGGCGGCAGCCTTCTTCTGAGCCATGCAGAACACGAACTTGTCCATCTTCTTCTCCTCCATTGTCACATGCATGATCTACAAAAGACAATGGTCCAGAAGAAATGTCAGTTCCATCATACACAGAAATTCTCCCTGCCTATCTGGTTTTCTTTCAGCAGTCATGTGCACTGCAAACACATATGATCTGCTGTGCAAGTTTTGTTGACCATGCTACAAATAAAATCAGTTAGTCATTAAGTTGGCAAACAACAACAACAAACAAAAACCATCACCGACAACAAGACATGGCCATGGAGTAGGCAGATGTCCTAGTGGTCAACCAAACTCCAACAAGATATTCCATCAAATAAAACCAAACAAAAGGAGGCAAACCAGGATGAACCAGCTGAAATTGTAATCTTGTTACAATTCTCAAGAATAACAAAAAGCCATGATGTTTCAGCTGATGTGACTTTCACACTCGGAAAATGCTTGCACATGCGCACATACACGTACACAAACTCTCAGCATGATCAACTTATACTGGCTCAAAAGCATATAACTACTGACCCCTACTCCCATCTAATATGACATTTACCTGAAGAGATCATCATCTGAAGAATGAATGCACATAAATACATGCACACACATCTATTTTCTCATCTAATATCATTTTCATGTGAATAACTATTCACTTGAAGAATGAACGCGTTGTGTGCATGTACACACACACACACTTCCTGTCTAATATTACATTTACAAGAGGATATACTTGATTTAAGAACGAACAAATCTCACATACAAACACAACCCTCCACACAAAACACTTGCAACAAACAAAGCTGTGAACCCTTGTCCCTCTCCCCTCCCCTAGCCCTTCCTCCCCCCCCCACGTGCCTCCACCCCCCCCCCCCCCCCCCCTTCCACACGTACAATCTGGTCCGAGGCCGGCTTGAAAAGACGCAGCAGGACGTTGACGAGGTCCTGACGCTTAAGAAGTTTGAGTTCCACCAGCATTCCCTCCACACAGGTGCGACCACTGCACCACAGGGAGTAGACGTTCTCCGACTCCTTCATCAGCACTCCTTGCGTGGGCTCCTTACCTGTGCCATCGTCGCCTGGAAAGGGAACGATGATGCCAGTGAACTGCATCATGAAAGCTAATGAAGGGATTTTCATTGTCACATCTGTAAGTTCCATTAACACACACACACAAGCAAAATCAAAGAGGGTAAGGGGTGCAGGAAAGTAAAGGGGGAGGGAGACAGTGCGTGTATGTCTTCATCCCCTAGGGTGAAAGTGGGAGGGAGAGCTTTTATTTGTTACAAGCAAAAAAAAAAAAAGTTTTCTTCCTTTTTTCTTCTTTTTTTTTTTTTTTCAATTGATGGGTAGTTGTGCCTTCGCACCCCCAAGTAAACCTTTTCTTGGGTGAAAAAGGGAGGTGGGGGGGCGGGGGGAGGTGATACCAAGAGCCGGAAGGGGAGGAGCTAGGAGGAAAGGAGTGTGACATACGCCCTCATTTAAAATTCAGGGGAATTTTACACCCACGGCTGTTCAGAGCAAGTTACTTATTTTGAGAGGCAGGGGAGTTTACAGCTCACCCGGAGCTGCAGAGGCCAAGCCGTGAATGCAGGTCAGGGAAAGGGGTGTTTTCTGCCGCTCCCCACCAGCCAGCTAACCGCGCTGTACTCGGCGAACTGAATGTCATCTGTGCATAGCCAGTCTGGAAGCAATGTGTTCGGCACTGTTGAGCAGCCATTACAAATGGGGCTGTTGGTTTGATAACTAGTGGTTGTCAGGAAAAATGTAATATATCTGCGCTCTTGAGATGACTGAATTGGCAAATTTCCAACAATTCTTTTAATTCCAACCTCGACCAGGTTTATTTTCCTGTACATAACATAGATACAGCATGAAAGCTTGTACACAAGTGGTCAGGCAATATTTGAACAATGACAACACACACAAAATTGTGCAAAAATAATGTCATCACTTTCTGGGTATTTAATTTTCCCTAGTTAACTAGTACACAAGTTTGATACATGCATCTGCTCTGACTACATCAACCAAAATGTTGGATTTGAAATGTTTAAGACTTGTTTGTTCGCCCTTTCACCAAGTGTCTCGTGCGGGACGGAAAAATAAAGCTGTGACCCACAAGTAAAATTGGGGAGTAAGAGGGGGAGGGTAAAGGGAGGAGGGAACTTATACTCCACATGTGAAAAAAAAAAGATGGGAGGGGTTGAGGTGCGGACAGGGTGTGAGAGTGGTTCATATCCCCTGTAAAATTTGAGGGGGGGATGGAGGTGGTTATATATACCTTTGCAATTAAAATGAATGAAACAATCAGAGTGGCACAGTGGTTAGCACCGTAGATGCCTGGCTGGGAGGTCATGGGTTTGATTCCCATCAGAGGCAATACTTTTTATTCGTGAGTGAGGTTTTTTTTTGCCTCAACAAGCTCCTACCTGGAGCTAATTTGTTATGGGAACGACTGAGAAGGTTGGAACCACAATGTTTTGTTTCATCCACTCAGTGAATTCATCCACTAAGTTAATGAATGCATCCCAAAGAATGTTGCTGAAAATTTCCCGAACAACACTGCAGGTGTCTGTATCTCTTGGGCCTGGTTGATTCCAGGATGCACCATGAAAGTAAGGCCTGTCATGCACTCTCAGGCCAGAATGAAACTGCCCAGCATCATCTTGATCATCTTCATCCTTTCAGATCACCATGAAAAAAGGTTTCCACCTCTCTGGAAATTCATGCACTGCTCTAATGGTGACCTCAGTTCTGATATTCCTCTCCATGTCAGTGCCCTTGGTGAGTTTGTGTCAAGATCGCTGGAAAGAAAGTTCCCAGGAACTGTCTTTGGACAAATGGGTGGCGCCCTCCAAAAAGGGGACACTCAACTCATGTGAACTCTGCAACTAGGCTATAGTATTATTGTCATGAGCTCGGGATGAAGTAGGTATGTTCTGTGAGTGTTGGATCGGAGCAGCACCACTGAACATGACCGGTGACTCAACAGCAGTGTATGTCTCCTCTGGTGGGTTGTCTAATGACAACTTGACACTGCTCTCTTTGGACTGCTGGTGCACTGGCTGTTGTGGGACATACCTGGGTACTGCTGTGGACAGAAAGCTGGAATGACTGGCATGGGGGTAATGAAACTCAAGTGGCATGAAAGGTGAGACAGGTAAGGTTAAAAAAAAAGAAAAAGAACAGGTGATCTTATACAAAAACAATCACGATTTTTCTCTTCAAAACGATCTTTCTTTTAATACGGAAAGTTTGTTAACAATGTACTATCAACACTTGCATCTGATAAAACTACGAGCAAAGGATATCAATGAATGAACAAACAAAACGATGCACTCCCCAAATTGTTTGTTTGGGGTTGGAAGATGCAGTAAATTTGACAAAACAAAAAACACAATGGAAGGTGATAGGCCAGCAGAAAGAACAAAAGAAATTCATTATCGCAAAAATTCCACCAAGCCTACATAAATACCAACTTAACAGTATTGACTTTACGCACATGCAAGAGTGCATCCTCTCACACACACACAAACCCACACAAATACACACACACTATACAACCAAGCAGCTAATTTAAGTATGTAGCATTTTTCCCCCTATCAAATCCAGACAAAATTACCCACCAACAATAGCAAAATTGGTCTCCAGCAAATCTTTGTGGGCTGTCAGCCATGCTGTGGCAAGACGGCTATTTTTGGTCTTTCCGGCCAGGAAATTGAGGAAGTAGACCCCCAGACCAGCCAACATCAGCATTTCCAAGTAAAAGCTGTCCCAGTTGGTACGAAGGTGCAACGGTACCTGAACAGGTAAAGCACAACACTGGCTTGAGCTTGCATCAAAATGTCCATGTAAAAAACAGTCCCTGCTGGTACAAAAGTGCAGAGGAACCTAAACACATAAAGGTAAAGATGGCGTATGGCTGCCTTAATGGCAGGATAAAAAACAGTCATACACACAACACTCCTCTCCCTTTGTCGGAGCAGATGGGATTAATACCTGCCTGTCTATACAGGGAGTGTCCACAGGAATATCAGCCTGCGTACGCAGAAGAAGAAGAAGAAGAAAGGTGTCCCAGTAAGAGCGAAGGTTAAATCACATGACTGTGTCTACTGAGCCTGTTTGTCAGCACTGGACGTTTCCATATCAAACTATAAAACATCGGCCAAGTCCACAGACTGTTTCAAGGTAACTATTAGAGGACAGAAAGAAACAGAGGTAATTTCTCTTTCCGATGATATGATGATATGCACGCCACGGCACTTTCTTCTTGTTGGTAGGTTTGGGCAGCCATTGAAACAGGCTTTCTCTGTGGCATGAGCACTGGCTAACCCTTGTGGTTTACAACTGCTGGCACTAGGGCAGATGAAGATTCTTAATGTGAAAACTGATGATGACTGGCAACAGAAATACGAATCCAAGTTCCCAGCAATTATGCTGGATGTGTGCATGACAACTTTGTTGGGAAGGAATGCTGACAAGCATGATGAACCTGTTCCTACGAGTCCACTCAGGAAACAACTACAGCAGTGCTTGTTTATTATTCACTTTGTTTCTAACAGTTCTGTCTTGAAAAAAATATTCAATTTCCTTACAGAAAGTATGTACTTTAACGCATATTGGGCCACAACCGGTAAAAAACCCACACCTTTTCCTACATCAGTGCATGTACAAAGGCTTGGCACTGGGCCATAAGCATAGTTAAGGCAGCCTAAGCAGCCACGAGGTGGATGGAACATGTATACATGTACACTGCTGGCCTTAAGACATCAACACTACAAGGTCAAATGTCCTAGGAAAGCAAAACGAGACCTGAATATGAAAAGTTCAATGCTCATTGCTGGTCTTAGCTTATGACAATATTTCAAGGTGAAGTGTCTCAACTGGTACAAAGGCGCAATGATATTTGAACACAAAAAGTGCAATGCTGGCCCTAGCTTCCATCAGCACATCAAGGAGAAATGTCCTAATTGGTACAAAGGCGTAATGAGACCTGAACACACAAAGTACAGTGCTGGCCCTAGCTTACAACATAAATTTCCAGCCAATACATCAGTTTGTACAAAGGCATAATGAGACTTGAACACAATAAGTACAATGCTGGCCCTAGCTTACAACATAAATTTCCAGCCAAAACGTCAGTTTGTACAAAGGCGTAATGAGACTTGAACACAATAACTACAATGCTGGCCCTAGGTTACAACATAAATTTCTAGCCAAAATGTCACAGTTTGTGTAAAGGCACAATGAGACCTGAACACAATAAATACAATGCAAACCCTAGCTTACACATTTAAAGGTGTCTGGAAATCTCTTGTAGATCTAGGTCTAGATCTACAGTAGCATCAGGAGAAACTTCTTTTCTCTGCTGAGAAGATGACATCATCCTCTGCATCATCGGAACGAAGAGTGTCAGAGAACTTTGCATTCTTTCGCTTTGAGTCAGAAGGATGGGTTTAGCTTTTATTTCTAAGTAGATTTTTGTGTTGGCCCAACGCAGGCTACTTGTTTTTGGACCGCTTTCAGGTGTTGCTACTGGTGAGGCTGATACTGGTGTTTTAATGGCATCAGAGTAGGAAGAAACTTGTTGAGAAGACGGCACTACTTTTTCAATCGCATATCCACAGTATTAGGACTATTCCTCTGCAAGCTTAAGATGACATCTGTAAGATTTTTAATATTCTTCTCCAATGCCACAATTCGATCACATAAAAATTTTATGCCGGTACTCACACTGTCCTGGTGATCTGACACTGTTGAAAGACTGGAGGTAAGGACAGAATTATGTTGAACAGCACTGTTACAGATACTGGCATTGGAAGCGAGTTCTTCTAATCCATTCGTGGTGGTGGCGACATCCTTCTTGGATTTCTTCAGCTGTTTTCTTGTTCTCAGTCTTGATTGAACATTTTCTTGTAGGTTTCTTTGAAGAAGCATCTTGCACTGGGTGAATCCTGGTTTTAGTCATGGCTATGCATTATGAGAACACAACTGTCCGAGACATGGGTCAATATGTGACGGCCTCCCACAAAATGATAGATAAGTCGCACAGGGCTGATCGCCGCTGCAGGCAACAAAGAGTGGTGAGGGTCATTTTGGGGTAAAATGAGATTTTTCCACCAACACATAGGAAAACCATTAAAGCATATCATGTTTCACTGATTTTACCTAAATTAAGCTAGAAATGTTATTAAATGAATTTTTTTCACTCCATGTCACCAATTTTAAGCAGCACTGATTGTGAAAAGTTACTCATTTTCAAGGATAATCGAGTGCACATCCCTCGCAGAGCCCCTGGCATGCCGCACATCATTCGAAAGCTCAGTGTGTCTATTTTAAGAATATATACACGATTTTTTAAAATAAACCAATCAGAAGGCCTCTACGAGGCATTCAAAGTCGTACACAAAAGAAAGCCTTCCAACCAATCAACAATCAAATACCGAAATGGCCTTAGTAACTCAGCTGTTAACAGCAGAGACGCTGCCTTTCACTGGTCACAGCTCAATGGAATCCATTGCGTTTTGCCTTTGTTGTCGCTTCACTCGAAAAATCACCCATCATGGATCGACGTATTGTAACGCTGTTAAATTCATCAAAATCAGGAAATATTTTCGATTATGAAGACCAGAGAATTAGTGGCCTTATAAATGAATATTTTGTCACCAGCAATAGCAATGAAAAGGAATATTTTGATTTCGATTCCAATGAAGAAACTGACAGCGAAGCTGACGATGGGATTTCCCCATCAACTTCAACCGGCGTGTGTCAGTCTCAGCCTGTTCGACTCGAAATTGAAGATGAAAAAGAAAATGAGGAGCCAGTTGTATGAACTGAAGAAAGTGCAGATCTGTCAGGTATAATGCCGTCGCGATAATGCCAAAAATTTGGTGACAGCGACGTATGCAACAGATACAGGTATGAACTGCAATAGGCAGCCTCTGACAGATCTGCAAATGGCAGAAGTTTTCCTGTAACTGCATGCAGATCAAAATGATCATTTAATGCATTCCAGCTGCTGATGGCCAACATATTATGTGTGTATGCATGTTTGTGGAGAGGAGAGGGAGCACAGGTTTTGATCGTCGGGATATAGTGTGTGTGTGTGTGTGTGTGTGTGTGTGTGTGTGTGTGTGTGTGTGTGTGTGTGTGTGTGTGTGTGCGTGTGTGCGAGAGGACAAGAGAGATTCCACCCATGGCAACTGAAAAGGAAGAAGAAAGAATAATGCACAAGCATTTGTTTTCTGATAAGGTATGTTTGCTAATTATGAGTATATGCTGTTTTTATCATAGGATGTCATGAATCGTGAGTCCAGTAGGCCTATGTGTTAACGCACAGTGCAAGAGAGCTACCTTTTTTCCCTCCAAGAACCCACTTTTTTTTTTTAAATGCTGGGCAAAATGAAACTAGAAAATACATATCGATTCAATCAATTGTGATTAGTGTATCTGTGCTAAGTTAACATTAAAAACAAAAGTATCTATTACATAAGAAAATCAGATTTTTTTTTTCCATTTTCCAGCGCCCTGAACAGTCATTAAATACACCAATATATATTTGACTGGGATAACATTCAATTATTAAAGTGTTTGCAATGATTATTTTGATGGTTTCCCACGTTTTCATAAGTTTACAGCAAAATTAGACCTTGGTTGCTAAGGAAAAATGGTTGAAGAAAGTAGGGAAACTTTAAAGCCATTTTTCTTAAAATGGCTACCATGTTAACGGGACTCTTTGAAGGGTCATAACTTTTTCATTTTTTAACATACAGAAATTCTTTATATATCATTGGAAAGATCTTTTTCTCCTCTTTCTGTTGATATACATCTCTTAATAAGTTCAAAATCCGACTTATCTATCATTTTGTGGGAGTTGGTCACATATATTACTCCTGCCGCCATCTTGCGCATGAATCCGGATGGGAGGGTGGAGACAGTGGAATACAGAACAAATGAATAATCATTCACAAATATTTTACTTTTTCATAGTTGTTCTTGTGGTTTGTTTTCAATCTAAAGGTGGTTTTAGATGGTACAGGGTTCATACAGACTTGGAGAAACAAAATTCCCAACCTTTTCTCAACCTTTCCCAATCCTCCGGAGGATGTTATATCTCATACACACATGGTAAATGTCGATCAATGGCGATCTTCTTGGCAAGAACAGTAACTCTTGACAACAAATGGTTACACTCCATTAGTAGAGCAAACTGTCAGTCACGATGTCGGCAATTTTCGGACAATTAGAATTTATTTATTTGTGCCTTTGTTGTTTGGTTTTCTATCTCTTTGGTTTTGAAGATGCTTGTTCAATTTTCCCAAACCTTCCCAATCCACTGACAAACGCCATTTTTCCCAAACTTTCACAACTGGGAAAAGGACCATCCATTTTTCCCAAACCTTCCCAACTATTCCCAACCTGTGGGAACCCTGTGGTATCATTTTTCAACTGGGGCCTGGGAAGCGAAGAGGGGAGGAGGTTTCAGGATAATCACAGTGAGGGTGGTCCCAAAATCCCTGTAATACCTTACCTTAGCATATCCTCATTTCATGTTTTTTTAAGAGCTGTATTGAATATAAAACAAACAAACAAGGAGACAATGAGAGTGCTGTATTAGATACTAACAATCTAAACCAGGAAACAAAAAAGCAAGTAATATACTAATGCCCCACCTTTGCCATTTGCAGATCGGGTAACTTCTCTGCTCCTTTTGCCTTTGCAGATGATCCTCTGTCTTTGTCAAAGTTCTCGAACTCCTCCTCATCTTCAAAATACTCGAAATCATCTTCCTCTGACTAAAAGACACAAATGAAAAAAAAAAAAAAAAGGGGGGGGGGGGGGGGGGGGGGGGGGGAAGAAAAGAAAACTGATGATTATTCACCTTGCTGACATGGTACACAGCAAGTAAAAAAATCCAAACAAAAGAAGAAAAAAGGAAAAAATAATCAGGCATGTATAACATGAAGTATGTAAGGACTATCACTTGAAAAAAATGCTACTTGGCTTGAACAAATCATTAAGTACTTAAAAGCTGAACAAAACTTAACTAGTCTGGAACAAACCATTCTTCATATTCAACAGATTACTGTAATATTTTCCTCAATATTTTCACTTAATATGACCTGTGACAAAAGCATTATTTTATGCAAATGGTCAAGCATTCGTTTACGTGTTCAAAGCCTACTTACACCAGTAGTTGTCTCGAAACAAAAGAAAAGAGACAGAGATGCAGAGAGAGAGGGAAGGCAGGAAAAGAGAGAACAGTGAAAAATGTTAATCTTTTCACTGAGTCCTCACGATTAATATGACCACTTCATGCCAATGCATTGTCTACCACAGCGAAAGCTTTTCTTTTCTCTCCACTCATTACAGCTACATACAACAGATCACAACATTCATTCTTAAAGATTTGAAACAAACTACAGAGTTGCGGAAAAATAAGCCAGTGTATACAAACGCACAAACCGAGTGCAAAGTGGGGCTTATATAATACATAAAACAGACAAATGAATTTTTGAGAAATATTCATTGTATTTTTCATATGTATATTTAAAAAAAGGGACCAAAAAATGTGCCAAACAACGGTCCCCTGACAGGTGACAGTAAGCGAATGGAATCTGCCATCTGATGGAAAATTACTTTCTGTTACTTATTCAGTTCTTAAACCTGCTACGACTATAACGAAACAGGTGATAGCATACTCAGAAGATACGACTCACACCATGTACAAACTAGGGTATATCAGTCAGGGTTTTCACAAAAACAAAAAAAGAAATGATACAAAGTTTACAAACTTTCAAAAAACATTTTAGGCGCAACTGGACTACATTTCCACTCAATTTACACTGAAGACTGCTTGTAACACTAAAAACAAACAATGTGTATAACCTTATCTTTAATGAAGATTAGGTGCAATCATCTTCCATCCATGAAACAGCTTTTACTGATCAAAGAGAGTAGCTCCTTAGTTCACTCATCATGATTCCATTACTAGCAGTCCAATTTTCTTCAAACAACTAAAAGTCCCAGTGATCAGACTCTGAATCCAAGCTGGAAACTAAATTCACTCACAACAATCATATTGTTTCCTGATAGGGAGAAGGGGAGGGGGAAGAATACAGTGTCAAATTTACAACTTTTTACAAACCCAAGTCTGTTTTCACACTTTTAGAATTTAAAGCCTTAATTAAGGGTAGTCCAGTTTTTCAAACTGTCCCAAATCTTTCTGGACACACAGAAACTGAAATTCATGTACTACAAAAGCATGTAAGAGTGTTAGAGTGTACAGAAAAAAATAACCAACAGTATGAATTGATGGACACCATGAGGGAAGTGAAACTGTTGGTGTTTACCCTTTACTAGTCTATGGCTTAGAGATCTGCAACCAAAAATAGGTTTCCCTAGGACTTCCTTGCTTTTCTGTTATCAGGAAAAGAAATGTTCATCCACTGATACAATCAATAAATTACTGACCATCCAGCTTGCAAGAATTGATATGCTGATTTGCTATCATAAACATCTTTTATTTTTAAACCCTAAACCCCCTCCTCTGCCAAATTTACTTAAAAGTAAGAAAAGTTTCATTTTCTTCGAAGGGAAAGTGTGGAAGAGCTCTCCAAATACCATACACGAAGCGTAACTCAAGCTCTCTGGGAAACAGAGTGATCAACAATTCAGTAAAATTGTAGACTGATCACACTATGCTGAATAAGTTCTGCACTAATCACACAATGCTGAATGAGTTCTGCACTAATCACACAATGCCGAATGAGTTCTGCACAAATCACATAATGCTGAATAAGTTCTGCACTAATCACACAATGCTGAATAAGTTCTGCACTAATCACACAATGCTGAATAAGTTCTGCACTAATCACACAATGCTGAATAAGTTCAAGACTGATAACACACTGTCCAGGCAAATGGGGAACCAGTCAGAAAACACAGCATCAGTTGCAGGACTGTCTAATGCACAAGGCATCTGTCTGGAAGAAGGAAACATCAGGGGCGTGGAACTGGAAGCTGTGAGGCAGAGTGCGAAACCTGGAACTATTTGTTCAAGAGCTGGCTTGACTGACCAAGACAAAAATAATGGGGATAAGGCACTCAACTGAGAAGTCACTCAATTGAGAATTGAGATGATCCAAGATCCACAGTGCAAGCCTTTCTTTTTCTTTCTTTTTTTGGGGGATCTCTTTTTCCTCTACCCAGCCTAATGTGTAGAACTGTGTGAGCTAGTCTTTTGGACGGAACAATAAAATTATAAAGTAATGCATTATGAAGCACGAACTTAGCGCACATGAAACAACACACACACACACACACACACACACACACACACACACACACACACACACACACAGATCAAGGAGGAAGACTGTCTCTGATAAAAGTCTTATGAAAAGAAAAACACTTTGAAGATTGATACATGTAGAGAAAACTAGACAGAACAAAACAAAAAAAAAGAGAGAGAGAGTGACAGAGAGAAAGAGGAGAGAGAGAGAGAGAGAGAGAGAGAGACAGACAGAGAAAGAGAGAGACAGACAGAGAAAGATAAAGAGAGGTGTCATTCTGCAGTAATACTTTCTCCTCAGAGAGAACAACTCTGTTTTTAAGAGAAAGTGTGCAAATTACAAGTTCATCAAACATCACCCAACATGAATACTGCACAGACTACTAACCTCCACCTGTGCTTCCTCTTCATCCTCATCTTCAAACTCTGCATCTTCCGTGTCTGCTTCTCCTTCCCCAGCAGCCTGACTTGTTTCTGTTTCTTTCACTGTGTCTTCTGATTCTGCAGCGTAAGCAAATGAGGAAAACAAACAGTATAAAATGCCGATTCATAACGCTTTGGTAAACACTCTCAAGATTACTTGTAGAGCTGCAAGGGCCCTCGAAAGCGTGAAGTGTAGCATTTTGGTATTTTCAGTGCAGCATTCCATATTTGAATACCGCAGTCATATGCAAATTCAGAAAACAAATTCAACCGCACCTTCACATTTTACTTCTCACACAACACGATGGCAGACTAAGAGGACAGAATTGTGGCTTGTTATCACCTAATTTGACTTGACCTACCTAAAAAAATTCAAAATGGCCAACATGAAACCAACTGATAAGACATCAAAATAGCGATCACTTTTTGAGAATTTTCTTCTGCTTTTTCTTTCTCTCCTTACTGAACTTGGCTTTTTCTTTTAAA
>CM065738.1:23442927-23455427 GCA_033310375.1 Conus canariensis
TTTGTGGAGCAAAAAATGTAGGTCGGTCGGTTATAAATACCGACAGCTTTTTCTAACACTGGCAAGGGAGATACCAGAATTCGGTGAAATCATGTCGTCCAACGCACGCATTAATCTTTATGAAGAAAAAAAAAATAGAGATGAAACTGTTTACAGATGTAGTGTGTAAACAGCCTCTTTCCATGTAAAGTCCACTTCATCTTCTATATAAAAAAAAAAGGAGAAAGAAAAGAAAAGGAAAACAAAAGAGAAGACAAAAACATTCAATGATGATGATGATAATGATGATAATGATAACAATAGTAATAGCAACACTAACAAGAAGAAGAAGAAGAAGGAGGAGGAGGAGGAGGAGAAGCAATATAATACAATACGATGTAATATGTCTTTAAGAACCACCAGAGGTCAGAGATAATCTTTTTCTTATAAAGTTCAGCAATCCCCTTTTATCCTTCACGTGCAAAGGACACGGGTAATCTTTTATGCAGTGTCTGTTTATCCAGATAGCTTTTTAATGTGTGTGTGTGTGTGTGTGTGTGTGTGTGTGTGTGTGTGTGAGAGAGAGAGAGAGAGAGAGAGAGAGAGAGAGAGAGAGAGAGAGAGAGAGAGAGAGAGAGAGGGGAGATTTAAATGTTTTTTGTTCTTGAAGTTTGTAATGACCTGTTGTTAATTGTGGGGTGATATATTAAGGATCACTCCCAGCGCTCTCAACACAATCCAATTTTATCTGTCATAAAGATGTAGCCAAAATAGTTTAGGTGCCATGTCATTAAATTCCCGCTGTTTGTTTCTTTTTCACGGAAGCGAGGCAATTTCCGTCTATTCAAACTGCGTTATTACCGTCTCACCATAACTCCGAACTCTGACCAATGTGCACCGGACCAGATGTGGCAGCTCATCGCTCTTCCGGTCAAGTTCCGTCACTCCTCGTGGTACTTCCTGCTCATTGCTTGATCAGACAGGCCTGGCTTATTAGTCAGTGGTCCGTACATGGTAGGTGGTGATGCTAACGTACTATTCGTCAGAAATCCTTAAGAACAAATTGTTCCCAGACGGGCTGGATGTCTTTAAATGGTGTTTCACCGGGGCTTTCAACACAGGCGCGTGTTTAGCTCTACTGGTGACTGCACAGAATTCTCTTCAGTTTTAGTTTCAGTTTCAATGTCGATCACTGTCACTTAGCCGACCACACAGGGCCCTTTCAGAGTTGTAACAACTTGGGTAAGGAACAACAACAACAACAACAAGAAAACAAACAAGCAAAACCCAGCCCTACCTCATGAACAAAAAAGTCAGCGAACACAAAAGAGCTACTTACTCAATACTGAAACAATTTGTAACAAGACCTGTCAATTATTGACATCGTTGAGACGGACAAACCTAGTCTGTGTTTAGGAAGCCAACATATATTCCGGCTGACTTTTTAATCTCTCTGCTGGGCAGACTCGACGGGAGTTATTGCTGCTGAACACTGTTCGTTTGTTTATGGGCCGTTTAACGTTGACGTCACATTAAAATGGCTATGATTTTATATCTCAAAGAACCAAAGGCAGATCAGTAGCACGCAGACATCACCGGGCAACACACTAGATGCTATGACCCTATGTCCTCCGCCGAGTTTGCATCTCAGAGCAAACAGTTCGGAGTAGTTCTGTAACACCAGGATGCACGAACCACTGACAAAGGTTATGTTTAAGATCTGGTTTGAATCATAAACCTTGAGTAGGCCTATGTTCTTTGTTATAGGCGTATGTTTATAATCGCTTCATATTCACCGAATCGATGATTTTTTTTTTCAGTTAAGAGCCATCAATACAGAATATCTGATATGACTTTAGATTTCAATGTGTTTTAATCTGAGTTTTATTTAATGCCTTGGCCTTTGTCGCACAAGTATGTTTCCATGTGAATCGTGAGTGGAACGTCAAAACTCTTTTCTTTAGGGCGTGTCACGTAGTACAATGCCTACAGCCAAAAATACCACATCGCTCCACTACTGACTGATGCATACAATTGATTGTCAGCGAGATCCACCGCTTTGTTTGTTCGTTTGCTTTTCTTTTTTTTTTTTTTTTTTTGGTCGACGTTTTATTTTTGTCCACCGGATCAACTGGCCTAGGAATACACCGTACAGAAATGAAACTTTTATCACATTAACAACTGGATGAGGACCTGTCCAGTCTGGGAGCAACAGCGAAGTTACTGGGATGCCAGGTGAACGGGAGAAATTGTTCCCAAACTGACGCAACGCCTTTCGACCTGTTGAACTTTAGGAGGCAGGACACAAAAAAATTAAAACACAGAGACACTTCCCTGAAGTTGGAGTATGGCTGCTGAATGGCGGGATAAAAAATGGTCTTTGTTGGGTAGATGGGATTAATCCTTGCCTCTCTATACAGGGATTGTCCGCAGGAGTATCAGCCTGCGTACGCAGCAAAAAAAAAAAAAAAAAAAAAAAAAAGTAAATAAAATAAGTAAACAAATAAACAAACACAGAGACAGAATAATAATAACTTTGCCTTTTTTTCTAATCTTAACTGAAGTCGATTAAAATCACGTAATAGAACTGAGGAGAAAAATATAAGAGGTTGGAGGGGGCAATTTGTGCAAAAATTGTAATGTTGACAGCAATAAAGCTAAGAGGTTGTTTTGTGCCTGTATTTAGCATTGTTTGTTCTGCCTTAAGACGAACAAGAGGTCAAAACCGATTTGTGTCCGTTTTTGTATTATGCTTGCCCCGTTCGTTTGGCGGCTATTAACCTCACTTTTATTGTTATGCTTCAGTTACTGTCCACAGCCATTTTACTTTGAAACTGCTCAGTTTTGCATGCTACTTGATTTTCGAGAAGACATGGCCACTTACATACCAGAAAAGCCATTCACTGGTTCATGGTGCCAAATGCAAGAAACACATTTCACACACACACACACACACACACACACACACACACATACACACGCAGGCACGCACGCACGCACGCACGCACATGCACACACACACACACACACACACACACACACACACACACACGCACGCACGCACGCACACACACACACACACACACACACACACACACACACACACACACACACACACACACACACCTATGGCACGTCGTGAAATACGAACACGCGCAAAATAAGGTTCCAAATTCATGTCGGACAGGAAGCACAGTAACTACCGTGTTGCTACGCTGAGGCCTGTGTTAGGAGCCACAGTCCCAGGTAACAGACCTGTTTCCGATATCCACAGGATTTAGAGCTACGGGTTTTCACAGCTGTTTCTTCTGAGGTATGTCTCACGTTGAAATACCCACGGCAACATGTCCAGGCTGTCGCACTGCATCACTGACTTCACGGATAGTGCACGACAAGAATCATGAATATGATCTTTCCGCTTAATTCCTTATAACTGAGAAGACAGGGGATGGTTGTAACACTTTTACATAAGTTGCGTTTGAGTCAAAGAGAAACAGCAGGTATTGTGTGTGTCTGGATGTCAACATCATTTCCCTTTATCTTGGAATTCTGATCAGCTTTGTAATCTGCCACCTTTTGTCACAATGCTTGAGTGAAGTGAAGCTGCCGACTTGCTACAAATAGCGCTATGGTGGGATTGGTTCTACCGAGACCGTGGTATGGTTGTAACCTTATCACCCAAAAAGTTCGAAAGTTGAAATTAGTTTCCTGTTAAACGTCTTTTATGCAATTGTTCATTCATTCCTGTAAGATAACATAAGACATTCAGTGATCTTGTAGCTGCCTTTAAACATGCGTGGACGCATTAAAGGAAGAAAATTGAGAACAATTGGTAATTTCCATTGCCTCACATGGCTGGAAACACTCCTCTTTGCCCTGAATGGAACCCCCTTTTGTCATGATTGACAGCACACCATTTACCCTGATGGGGAATTTTCTGCAAGGACTTGGGAATACTCCCTCTACCATGACTAGGACACTGCCTGTAGTTTGCGAGTGTTTCTAGTCAGATCAGCAGCTGTGGTACAATTCGTCTGTTCCCCACCATGGTAAGGAGTGTTCCCAGCTCTTGCAGATTTACTCTTCCCTGCTAGAGCAGAGAAACGTTCCCAGCTGTGATGTGGGAAGAGTCCCCTACCATGGTAGAGGGAGGATTCTAAGACACCATAGTTAGTGGTTCCAGTATTATGGGTGTGGTCAACAGAAGCAGGTTAAAAAAAAAAAACAAAAAAACCAACTCTTGTGCACACATGAGTCACCAGTTCTGGGTGATCTGTGTTGTAATCCGAGAAGAAGTCAATGTCAGTGTCCATAGTACCATTGAAGGGGAAGACACTCAGACACTCCTTCAGAACGCTTAGTGATGACGTTGGGAACAACCGTCTGTGGACATCCTGCCCGTATGATGCCAGGGAGTTTTGCAGATTGTCGTTGTATCGCTAGGACTGTGTCGTTTCTACGCATCTTGACCTCTGTGGGAGGGAGTCCTGCCACAGTCTGCTTTTCGTCTGTGAAAGGGAGGCACCTGGAATGCATTAGAAATGAAATTAGTTACTGATATGTATTCATGTTACACCAAAAAGCACGACTATCTTTCTTTATTACTTTAACATAATTCATACATTTGCAGTGAACACACACACACACACACACACACACACACACACACACACACACACACACACACACACACACGTGTTAGTTTGTGACAAACTATGTAGATGATTGTAATGCTAACACACACACACACACACACACACACACACACACACACACACAACACACACACACACACGCACGCACGCACGCACGCACGCACGCACACACACGTGTTAGTTTGTGACAAACTATGGAGACGATTGTAATGCTAAAACCGTACTCTTTGTAATTGTTACAACGCTAAAACCATACTCTTTGTAATTGTTACAATTACCCAGCACGCACACTGCTGTGATTCATCAACATAGTTTTGTTCGTGAAGAACTATGTTGATTTGGATCCAACCTTTTTGAAGAAACCAAGCGTGACAAGTTTTCTGGCGTAGTCATTATTTTTCCGAGGCCCGGTGTCGTATATAATATCTGGGAACCGTGATATCTGGGAACGCGTTCCCAGATTTCCTGAACTTCCAATCGTGAAATCTGGGAACGCGTTCCCAGATATCACAGTAAATCTGGGAACGCGTGCGAAAAAAAATGTGACAAGAAGGCCAAAGATCTCAACTGCACCTAAATAAATTGTTTCCTACCTTATCTCGAAAATCCATTCTTTTTTTTCGTCTTCTTTCTGCCCTTCTGAGCTCTGAAAGACCACGTTCCCAGAATCACGGGCCTTCCCAGATATCACAGTACATTTTGGGAACGCGTTCCCCCAAAAAATCTGTGATATCTGGGAAGCCTTCCCAGATATCACGTTCTCAGATTTCACGCGACACCAGGACGAAAAGGTAGAAAAGAGATATTTGTTAAGGCACACGTTTTTACTTCAGTGCGTCCAAAACACGTTTTTATCAATGCCTTGCTTACCTTATTTTAGAGCCAAAATGTTTGTATTGTCTTCATCATATCAAAGAACACATAAGCGCGTATGTGTAGAAGATAACTCGAGAAATGCATTCAATACAGCACTGATTACCGCCGCTCTTACAACCAGCACACGTAATTTTCATCCCTAAGTCTCCCCTGTGCTAAATAAAGAAAAAGAACAACAAGTCCACGGGGATGGGGTGTGGATGGGACGGGGGAATCAGACTGGAACCGTTAAATACTGCGAATATTCCAGGGCCAGAAATCCCAGACGATTTTTTAGTTGTCTTGGAGTCAAGTAAATGGAGCAATCTGCCCGTCCCCTCAAATTTCTGTTTGCCTTCCCTTGGTAAAGAGAGAGTTAATAAAAACAACTACAGGTGGTGCAATAACCAGTCAGGAGACATGATTAGCCTGTAAACACGTGATGAAGGCTTGAGAACCAGAAATTAAGCTCAAGACATCTACAGAGAATGTATTCTTCAACCATTCATACAGAATATGAACGGGAAACAATGTTTCCCACTGTGTATGAGTGTTTAAGAAAAGAAAATATCTAAGATAGAAATTGTCATGCTTCTCCCATTCACACATTTTTAGACTAATCTGAATTGATAAAATCTCTATGTTGTTCTCTCTCTCTCTCTCTCTCTCTCTCTCTCTCTCTCTCTCTCTCTCTCTCTCTCTCTCTCTCTCTCTTGTCACCATACACACATTCCAAAGATAATCCAGTTCACATCCTTATATATCAATGAACAAAAAAGAACTTAGCAAGATATCTGCATGCTGCTGAATTTTCTTTAAAAATGGATATGCCTTGTCTTAGTGAGAGATATCCCTCTAAAAGGGTTCGTTCTGCAATATAACAACAACAACAACAACAATAACAACAACAACAATAACAACAACAACAACAACAACAACAACAATAACAACCGACGGCTGGAGCTATAAAATCGAATGTTCGAGCTGTGATTAAAATTGAAAGGGGAGGGCTGAAGTGTGCCTTGAGACTGATTGTTGCACCGTCGCCTTTCACTCAACACAGTCAAAATGTTGTAGTCGAACCGGACAAGCGGAAAGAGCATCGCCACCTGGTCGTCGTAAGATTCAGACAATCGGATGGGCGGGTACTTCTAGCCCTGTATCTCCCTGCTGACGAGAGCTGAATGACAAACTTGCACAAATGACGAATCAGTTCGCTCACAATGTCGCCAGTCTACAATCCGACGTGCACGCGCGCAGGGGCGGTAAGCACACAGAATAATGACTATTTCCCGGTGGACAGATAGTCAAGGACCGCACACACTGTGGGGACTCTGTTCGAGGTAACGTACTTAGCTTAGTAACGATGGCTGAGGAGCAACAACTCATCGCGATCGCCTTTCTATGTCTTCTCAGTGGGTTGGGAGCTTTGACTCAAGGTCAGTGATGTTGTATTTTCTTTCTTTCTTTCTTTCTTTACTTACTTACTTTTCTTACCGGTAAACAAGGAACGTGGAAGAAGAGGAACAGGAAAAAAAAGACAACGTACCAAGACTTGTATTAGAAACTAAGGAAGAGGATATAGCTAAAAAGACAAGTTTCTATGAAGGGTGAAAAAAGTAATAATGTACACAATAGCAAAAGTGAAAAAAAAAAAAAAAAAAAAAACTGAGCGTGCAGCAAACACTAAATCATGAGCGCACAGCAAACACTAAGTCATATCGCAAATCTCAGTACGAAAGGTACACATATACATCTTAAAAGAATCCAATACACTCTAGATTTTCCTGATATAAAAATCGGTGATATGGAAACAGGATCAGCGAAGGAGGGAAACAGAGTAAGGGCGATGGAGATAGGGACAAGGGTGGGGGGGGAGGGGGGGGGAGGAAAAGGAAAAATGGGAAATCAAATTTGCTGACTCTAATGTCTTTAAACGAATAAAAAACAAAGGTTCAGTAATTTACTCTCTGGAAATATTATGAATACAAAAACAAAACAATAACGACAACGGGTGAAAATCGGCCAATTTTTCGTTTCTGCACCATTCCATCGTCATACAAAACAACAACAACAACAACAACAACAACAACCAAACAAACAAACAAAGGGAACTGACCCAAGTTGATAGGGCTGACAGTCCTGATGGAAGTTTGAGTAGAAACTGTACGCTGTGACTCTGTACACAGAGAGAAATCGAGTACAGTACTTCTCTTAGTCCCACTGCCATGGCACCTTCTGGGAGTATCTTTTTTCTCCTCCTTCCATGCTTGATCCATTTTCTCCGGAAAAAAAATTAACCCCTGCTATCCCATCACATGTATTAATTTGTGGAAAATTTGGGCCTCAGGCCGGCTTCTACCGAGAGTTAAGTTTTCTGTGGGCTTAAACGTCAAAATTAGAATCTGCACTGCCGAGCTTCGTCTATTTAATGGACACATCGCTGAGTGTGTTGTTCAAATTTCATGAAAAACACTGCAGGTGTCTCTGTCTCCCAGGCCTGATTGACGCTGGAAGATATCATGAAAAGAAAGATGGAGAACGGCCCTGTCACGTACTCACAAACTCGAACAGAACTCCACACAACTTTGTCATTATCTTCCTCCTTACCGATCATGATAAAAAGTAAAAATCATGTGACCCCTTTATGTCCTGCTCTCTTGGTGACTTCAGACTCGATTTCTTTCTAACGCCCAAGCCCGTGATGAGTTCGTATCAGTGGTCGGTACTGACAAATTCATGGGCACTGTCTTTGACTGGACGAAGCGGCGACCTCGCACTGACTCCTCGACCAAGCAGTTCTTGGCGTCAGTGTTTGGGGCTAGTAGGTGCACACCATCGAAGTGACTATGGCAACAGTGCAGTGTCTCCTCAGGCGGGCTGCCTCATGACGACTTGATATTGACTGCTCTCTGCCGACTGCAGCTGGACAAACCTCGGTGTGGTTATATTTGTGGGGTCCAGGACGAGCGGCGTGGGGGTCAATGCTTCGGAGGGGTTACGAAAGACGAGACTACCTGCCCCCTCTCCGCCCCTGTCTCACCTCCCCCCAACCGCTCCCCCCTCCCCCCCCCCCACACACACACAAAAAGAAAAAAAAAAGAAAAAGAAAAAAATCCGTGCAGAATATTAATCTCACAGAAAACCCCGTGAAACTTCACTAAATAGCGCCCGACTGTCTTGGGTTGTGTTACAGAGAAAGGCACTGAAAGGACAAAGAACAACACCCTGCTCTGCGACACTTTGTCTGCGCGCAGGTTTACCAGCTTTTGTGTATTCAGGCAGAAAGTTAGCTGGCGGAGGAAAGTAAAAACCTTGAAGAAAAAAAAAAGAGAGAGGAGAATGTACGTTAATGTTTGTTGCCAGTTTTGCATCACATGCCGTTTCACATTGCCTTTTATCCGTGTGTGCAACTGTTTCTGCTACTGACCACAGTTTTAAGAACATGTTGTATTAACAATAAACAGTGCTGAAAATTAATCTCAGTCTTTTTAAGCAGTTATCTTTTGATGGCGTTTTCGTGTAGGGAATGGTAAGAGAATTCTCTTTTTGTTTTTTGCTTTTTGTTGTTTGTTTGTAAATAATTTATGTTTTCCTAACACTGGATGTACCAGGCATGTGACCGCCAAGAAAACGTCAGTGTTAGAGATTATCACCGACAAGCGCACACGCACACACACAGACAGCCGAAACAGGGTCTTTACACCGATGAGTCTGTCGAATCTACACTTGATCCTAATTTCAAACTCTCTCTTCCCCCTTCCCCCTCCCCCTTGTAGATGAACTGACACATCAACGGGAAGTAAAACTGACAACATCAGTTGTATCGGTTTCATGGACAAGTCATACACACATTCCTTTGTTCTATTTGTTGTCTGTTTGTTTTTTGGTGTTTGGTGACTGGTTTGAAGTTCTGTCTGAGTCATAAGGACGTGAAGGAAATTATGTCCTTTGGCTGGGTACTTACACTTGTTTCGTAGGGATCGATAGTGGTCATGCAGATCAGGGATCTATGGTTGATATTCATCTCATTGATCTATTGTGGCCATTTATCTCATGGATTGACAGATGACTCGCGGATTGATGCTGGCCATTTATGGATAGATAGTGGTCATTCGTGTTTTGGGTTGATAATGGCTGTTTATCTCGTGGATCGATAGTGGTGATTCATATTATGGCTTGATCGTGGTCAAAGATCACGTGGATCGGTAGCGGCAGTTCATATTGTGGGTTGATGATGCCCATTGATCTGTGGATCAGTAGTGGCCATTCGTTCGACAGACTGAGAGACAATAAACAATTTAACGAGCGTACCATGAACATCAAGGCACTTCTCCTTCTCTGGATGGACGCCTTAAAAGTCTTTTCTTTTATGTCTGGTGGATCTCACTTTCTACACAATACGCACATTACCCATTTATAGACTTAACCGATGTGAACATGGAGGCAAAACCCAATCCGTTTGTGAGGTACTTGCTGTGTTATCTCAAACACAGCCTGGATCTCTCATGGAAACCCCAGCACATTTAAAAAGTCGTTCCTTTTATGTCTGGTGGATCTCACTTTCAACGCAATACGTATAGTACCCATTCATAGACTTAACTGATGTGAACATTAAGGCAAAACCCATTCCTGTTGTGAGGTACTTGCTGGATATCTCATGGAAACCCCGGCACAGTGTGCTTAGTTAAACTAAGCTGCGGCTCAGTTTCATTACAACGGCCATGTTAGGGCTGTCATCACATTGGATAATGAAAAGAATTGAGCATTTGATACTGAAAAAGAAACGAAGAACGAAGACAGAGTCTGTATATTTTTATCATTTGATAACATGGTATGTTAACTGTTGACATCGATACTGGGGCGCACAAGACAAGGTCATCAGGAGAGTGCCAGTGATTCCACATCATTTTTCTGTTCCTGGTTAGGACCCCCCCTCCCCATCCTCCCCCCAACCCCCCCCCCCCCCTCCCACACAGAAACAGAACATTGTGAAATGAAACTCTCCAGAACAAATCAGGACACAGGCTACAAAGGCAAAAAAAAAAAAAGATAATAAAAACAAATAAAACAGCCCCCCCTCCCCTCCGCGTTCCCCCCCCCCCCCCCCCCCCCCCCCCCCATTTTCACCCCATAACGATTCTGCAAACAATCTGTATATGAATAAGGAAAGTAAACATGATGTGAAATGCGTATTCACTAAGTCCACTGCACAATTTGACTTCAAGTCATTTAAGCAGTCGGGTATTTAATCCGTTGACATTGACCACTTTGAAAAAAAAATTATGTGTATGTGTGTGTGTGTGTGTGTGTGTGTGTGTGTGTGTGGTGTGTGTGTGTGTGTGTGTGTGTGTGTGTGTGTGTGTGTGTGTGTGCGCGCGCGTGTGTGTGTGTGCGTGCGTGTGCGTGTGCGCGTGTGTGCGGGCGCACGCGCGCGCGTGTGTGTGATTTTGGTCGCAAAAAATCCTTTTCTTCTTCCGGTTGAACATTTTTGCTGATGCTTATTTTTTCCCCAAAGCTTAACGAAGCAATGTAGCGAGAGACAGCAGACGATGCTTTGAGTTGTCACACACACACACACACACACACACACACACACACACACACACACACACACACACACACACACACATCACTGTCACACTCCGTGGCCAGCAATAGCTCTCATCGTGGGCTTACAAAACGTAAGGCCTACGAATGAGTTAACTGTTAGTCATTGCCAAAATTTCCCAAGAATTTCTTCGCGACGCGGAGTTATTGTTCAGAGATGATTTGCCCCACGTGTGAGTGAAATCATTTGGATGACAAAAGCCGTAAGGATCATAAACGTGGGCAGGGCTGCCCCGTTGGTCAGTGGGTACAAGTGCCATGCGGTCACGCAGAGGTCATTGGTTCAACTCCTACATGGGACACTGATCTATATTTCTTTGCTGTTGTTGTTGTTGTTGTTGTTGTTGTTGTAATTATTACTGTATTTAAGACACAAAAACCCTCATTTCTCCTTATTCGTTTTTTCCTTTAATAAAAAAAAAAACACACAACTATTATGCCTTCTTACTTTATACGACAATGTCCACAATTTGACAGTTAACATGTGACGCACAACTTATGTAGGCCCTAATTACTAAATTATTAATACACTCAGCGGAAATGAGAACATGTTGGGTAAATGATATAGCATATACTCTCTCCCCTGTGGACAGAGGTTTGGTTTTCTGGTTTTATCTGTTCTTTTTCTACTGTTGCATTCGTTTTATCTTTCCTTCTTCCCGTTTTCTCTCTGTTTAGAATTTTGTTTTGTTTGTGCTTGGTTCTCCTAGATCTGATGTAACTTGTACAGTAGGAGTACTGGTTCGATTCCCTGTTTATTGGGCAGAGCAAGGGTTATGACAATAACAAGAAGAACAACAGCGATAACAACAGCAGCAGCAGCAGCAGCAGCAGCAACAACATCAATAATAATAATAATAGTTATTATTATTATCATAACAATGATAATGATAATAATAAATAAAAAAAATAATGATAATGATAATAATACTCATAACCTCTATCTTTATCCAGCTCAGCGCAATTATGAAGAAAAACAAGTTATTGAACGCAACATTTAATGGTTAAAAGTTACAAAATCACATGCAAATTGAAAAGGTAGAACACATGATAGCGCATACATGCCTACACCGTTGAATGTCGCAATGCCAACGGTTTTCACAAATTTCGACAACAACGTGGCAAAACCACCAGAGGATCGCCACGGAATTTTGCGACAAATAATGTGGGGCGCCCCCCCCCCCCCCCTCCTTCCCCACTCCCCCGCCCCCCTGCCCCCACATACATGCATTCCGAAGCAAGAGCCCCCAATTAGTTTTTTGTTTGTTTGTTTGTTCCACCATCCCCCCCCCCCTCCACTCTCTCTCTCTCTCAATTAGACGTACTCATTCATAAATGCTCTCTCTCTCTCTCTCTCTCTCTCTCTCTCTCTCGCTCTCTCTCTGTCATTAAGCCTTTTGC
>CM065738.1:23457927-23465427 GCA_033310375.1 Conus canariensis
GCATGGATTTAGGGCTCTTGCCTGTTCCTGAGGAACTGTCGTCTCACCCAAACACGCCTTGACTCAATCATTACTGACATACTCAAGTATTTTGCCAGTTTTTTGCTCCTATATTTGGACAAACCGAGCAGGCAAAGGCCTGGAACCACATACATACATGCATACATACATACATACATGCATACATATATGCATACGTATATCATACATACATACATACATACATACATACATGCATACATGCATACATGCATGCATGCATACATACATACATACATGCATACATACACACATACATACGTACATACATGCATACATACATACATACATACATACATACACACATACTTAGGTCAAACTCTGCTGGCCGCTGCAGTGTGTGCCGTGGTGGTCAGCCGTTACGGCACAACGGCTGCATCATGACTTGAGAGGAGATTATCTGTCCTGTCTTCTTCCTTCCCGGCACTGGAGCCCAACAGGAGCAACACCTCACACTCACTTCACTTCACACTACACGGCTCCAACAGCCAGGGGATCGTGTCCTGTGCCGATACCAATGGGGGGCCACTTAGCCTTTCTGGCCGCAGCGTTAGGAAGTGGAGGCTTTGGTTGATTGCGATCTCAACATCTGGAGCCCATCGGACGGACGTGAGTTACACTGGAACAGTTAGCTCCACTGGACCTTTGCACGGCAGTGAAAAGTGATTCTGAGATATAGTTTGATACATCTAGACCCCCCCCCCCAAAAAAAAAAAAAAAAAAAAAAAAAAATATATATATATATATATATATATGTATCATGAACAATATAAAAATGTCCTTAAAAAATCTGAAAATGCTTGTAGATTTTAATACTTCATTAAAAAAAAAAGATTTTTAACAAATATATATATATATATGTATGTATGTATGTTATGTATGTATGTATAAAAGAAACATTAACACCGCGCGTCGAAAACAGGATTTTTCTTGACAAGCACATCGTGTAAGTAGGCAGAGTCGCTCACCTCACCGCCAATTTATACGCTTAAAACACTTGGCTCACACAAAGAGAGACAGACAGACAGACAGACAGACAGAGGCAGAGAGACACACAGACAGACAGAGGCAGAGAGACACACAGACAGACAGAGGCAGAGAGACAGACAGACAGACAGACAGAGGCACAGAGAGAGAGACAGACAGACAGAGGCAGAGAGACACACAGACAGACAGAGGCAGAGAGACACACAGACAGAGACAGAGAGACAGACAGACAGACAGAGGCAGAGAGACACACAGACAGACAGAGGCAGAGAGACAGACAGACAGACAGAGGCAGAGAGACACACAGACAGACAGAGGCAGAGAGACACACAGACAGAGGCAGAGAGACACACAGACAGACAGAGGCAGAGAGACACACAGACAGACAGAGGCAGAGAGACAGACAGACAGAGGCAGAGAGACACACAGACAGACAGAGGCAGAGAGACAGACAGACAGAGGCAGAGAGACACACAGACAGACAGAGGCAGAGAGACACACAGACAGACAGAGGCAAAGAGACACACACACAGACAGAGCAGAGGAGACAGAGCAGACAGACAGACAGAGGCAGAGAGACAGACAGACAGACAGAGGCAGAGAGACAGACAGACAGACAGAGGCAGAGAGACACACAGACAGACAGACAGAGACAGACAGACAGACAGAGCAGAGAGACACACAGACAGAGAGACAGACAGACAGACAGACAGACAGAGGCAGAGAGACAGACAGACAGATAGAGACAGAGAGACAGACAGACAGACAGAGGCAGAGAGACACACAGACAGACATAGAGCAGAGACACGCAGAGCCAGTGACAGAGACAAGGATAGTGACAGACAGTTTGAGATGACAATGTATTCCCTTGTTCCTATAAGAATTAAAAAAAAAAACGATAGAGATACAACAGCAGAAAAAACAAGAGAGAGAGAGAGAGAGAGAGAGAGAGAGAGAGAGAGAGAGAGAGAGAGAGAGAGAGAGAGAGAGGAGAGAAGCGATCCCAAAACTATTTTGACAATATTGATTGTCCCATCACATAATGATTATAACCGATCAGAGTTTCTAAGAAAATCTAAGTTTTGTTATTAATTGATAGGATCTTTACTTTGCCAAATATAGCAAGGTAAGAATTTTTGGTATGGCGGTGAATCAACTAGGGAAATCAGATGAAAGGTGCAAACTGAATACTTCGCCGTGCTTCCACAACGACAGTTAGCAGATAATATCATGAATTTGCCGCCTTGAATGGATCAAACCAAAATCAACAAAGCAACCGAAATGGAAGTGTCAAAACAAAACAAATGACATTCACGTGACGTTGGTACAAAATGACGGCGAATGTTTGAAAAGAAGCGCAGGCTTAAAACGCGCACGTGACAAAAGGCAGGTAGTTCAGGAAGGCGGCCTTCCACGGAACGATGTCTGCCATTGTCGGCTCCAAGTTTCGCTGAAAGTAAGCTGCATACAGCCTCCTCTCCTTTTGCCGTCCCATCCTGTCCCGATGACCCCTTCTCCCCTGCTTTGCCTTGCATTGTGCTCCCAGGTCTTATAGAACAGGGAGTACTTTAGAATGGGAACGAAGAAATGCTCTGTGTGTGTGTGTGTGTGTGTGTGTGTGTGTGTGTGTCCGTCCGTGGTCAAAATGTGTTCCACTCGCTCCAGACAAAACTACGGGGCCGATCTTTCTGAAAATGTGTAGGTATGTTCATTTTGGGTCACGGATGATGCCCGATGTTTTATTCTACCGTTATATCCGTTACTAACGGCTATAACGGCCCATAACGGTTTTTCTTCTTTATGGAATATCTCAGAAAGTACTTGGCCGATCTTTCTGAAAATTTGCAGGTATGTTCATTATGGGTCACGGATGACGGCCGATGTTTACCAGAATAGCTGTTACTAACGGCTATAACGGCCTAAAACGGTTTTTCCTCTTTATAGAATATATCATGCGTATTCAAGATATACTGGGAGTACTTTTATATGCTTTGCATCTTGTTGCACTTGTCTGTGTCCTTATCGGACCCACTGCATAAATGGAGAGAACGCGTTTTTGATTAGTACAAAGTGAACCAGCTGCATCACTGGTAAGATCATGCCACAGGTGAGGCACGTGAGTCGCGTAGACAAATCGCATATCTCGCACTTTGTGGTTTTCCCCCTGTGAAGGATTGGTGCTTCTCAACCTTTGCTTTGCTGTGGTTGTCTCTCGTTCTACAGCGCAGCAGGACCTCAGTGTGACCGTCCTGGAGACGTCGCCTGTCACAGCTGTACGGGGGTCTGACCTCACCCTCTCCTGCAAGATGAACGCCGGGCTGAAGGAGGTGCCGACCCACTCCATCAACTGGTTGAAGGAGTCCCGTGTAGCTGCCGTGAGCAATGAGACAGTGAGCCTCAGCCGCCAGCAAACCATCCTTCTAGACCAGCCACAGGCGGCGCGCTATGACGTGCGGTTCCGGATCATCGAGAAGCCGGAGGAGTCCGTGGTTGCGGTTCTGACGATTGAGAATGGTCAGTGTTGGATTCACCCCACCCCATCCCAGACCCCATCCCCCACTCCCGGCCTGCTCCCCCTCCCCCCTCTCTTTCTGTCTATCACCTCTCTCTCTCTCTCTCTCTCTCTCTCTCTCTCTCTCTCTCTCACTGTGTGTGTGTGTGTGTGTGTGTGTGTGTGTGTGTGTGTGTGTGTGTGTGTGTGTTCGGATCTCTCTTCCTCCCTCTCTCAGCCTCCCTCTCTCTCTCTCCATCCCTCTCTCTCCCTCCCTCCTCCCCCATCTCTGCTCTCTCTGGCGTAAGAACAGAGGTTGGATGAGGCAGCTCCAACGCCCCCCCCCCCCCCCTCCATAAGTTTAATGGGGAGGAGTGGAGAGGAAGGAACCGGTATGTCTTTTTGCCCCCTCCCCTCCCCTCCCCTTCCTCTATGTACCTACATTTAGAAAACACAAGCAAAAAGAAGGAGAAAGGAAGAGGAGGTAGAGAGAGATAATTGTTTATAGCCCAGCCTACCGCAAAGGACCATATCAGGGCTGGGGAGAGGAGGTGGAGAAGGAGGAGGGAAAAGCAAATCGCGCAGCAAAATGAATCGTCAATGAGCATTGTGGCGATGGATAACCTTGAAAATGTTATATCTACATTTTCATTATGAATCTGTTGTTCTGCTGTCGGTTCTTATGGAGTGAAACTGCTCAGTTTCAGGATCAGAAAACAACATTCACGAAGGGAGATAAACCAGCCTGTTGAATCTCCTGTTTGAAGTTTCGTATCTAGGACAACAGGACTCCCAGCTGATTTGACTAACGGGGCGATTCTTGCTGAAAAACAAAAACCGTGGTCTTGTGCCCACATGGAAAAAATCCTTCTGTCCACCAACCTTGTCGTTCCCCTCCTCTCTCCGACTTTCGCATTCCCCCCCCCCTCTCTCTCTCTCTCTCTCTGTTTTCACCCCCCCCCCCCATCTCTATCTTGATGGTTGGTTGAAAATTAACAAATGTCAATTATCAATACATATAAGTGTCTTGGACTATATTTTTCTACTAAGCTAAGTTTTAATTACACTCGCCAGGATCTTATCAGTAGAGCAAAGAAAGTTGTGGTGAGCATCTTATGATTACTGTTCGTTCTACGACTGTTCAAAAGATGTCTTTTTAGATTGTTTGATACCCAAGTGCAACCGGTAGCTCAGTATGGGCTGAAATTTGGGGAGTTATAGCGGGATACGAAACTGAGAAAATACAGTTATTTGCTGTGAAAAAAGGGTTTTGCATGTGACCCTTTGAACTCCAAATGATTTGACACACAGTGAGCCGTGGAGACACACGGCGTGTATAAATTCATACCTGAAATGCAGCATGTATTGGCTGAAAATGGTTCAGAGGGATAGATGCAGGCTGCCAGCACAAACATACAGGATGCTGTATAAACTGAATTTAAGAGGTGAAACAAACGTAGGTAACTAGTGTAGTCCAGTGTTGGTGTAGTCATGGATTTATTATTTTTTTTATGGGATAGTCAGGTCGTTGATCCCACAAGAAGCTTCCTTGTTGGTTCTAGACGAGACTTACTGATTGTAGATGACAAGACTGGCATTCTTATATTCAGACATGTGAAAAATTTTCCTCGTATAGATTATTCAAAACTGATCAGTTGGTAGAATATAACCTTTGCATGCCAGTATCTAATTTTGTTTTAAATATTGTGACAAAGCCTGGACTTTGGAATGTTTGGTTTTGCTGTTCACTGCCAAAGTTATAGATATGATAGCATTGAAAGTCAGATATGCTTTTTTGTGGACAGATGAAAGAAGATGAAATCCATATTTCATGAGTCCAGTGCTTCAAGACCTGAGAGCTGACTACACCCCTACTAAATGTAATGATAAACCATCAGAACTCAGATTGGTGCTACTTTTGTTAGCAAAGGAAGAAAATATTGTTAAAAATATTTGCTCTATTTTTAACCAATCATTCAAACGATGAATGCATTATTAGGGTGTAAACTGGCGATTTACATGGTATTGCATTCTATACCTTGTATATTCCATCCGATATTTGTGATGAACTAACCCCTTCAAATGTGGCTTTCACCTTTCACATCATATCATCTTTCTCTCTCTCTCTCTCTCCTCTCTCTCTCTCTCTCTCTCTCTCTCTCTCTCTCTCGTGTGTGTGTGTGTGTGTGTGTGTGTGTGTGTGTGTGTGTGTCTGTCTCTGTCCATCTGTCTGACTGTCTCTCTCTGTCTCTGTCTCTCCCGTCTCTCTCTCTCTGTCTGCCTCCCTCCCCCCCCCCCCTCTCTCTGTCTGTCTGTCTGTCTGTCTGTCTGTCTGCTCTCTCTCTCTCTCTCTCTCTCTCTCTCTCTCTCTCCCTCTCTCTCTCTCTTTCTCTCTCTCTGAAACTTGGCAGTCAGCCTCTCCTATCTACCAGTTGTTGATTTCTGAGTGGTGGATGGATTGTTTGGCTTTGTCAGTGGAGGATGCTGATGATGGCCGCTACGTGTGCCAGTTAACTACAATCCAGGGCTCCAGAGTGGTGGCCAGTGACGACATTGATGTTATCGTCCCAAGTAAGTGCTAGCATGCTGCCCATTTTCAAAACCCTCTGAAAAAGAAAGCAATCATTAACAAATTTGATATCTGCTTCGCTCATTTTTTTTCTTATGTAAGCCTACGTCACCCGTTAAGTATGGGGAAATGTTTTATGCTGTAATAAGCGTGTAGCAAGTGTTGCCTGTCTGACATTCTTTAGCACAAAATAGGTTTTGAAACTATTTTCACGTGATTTGTTTTAGTCTTTAAAATATGTACTAGCTTGGCAAACTATGTGTCTTGGATTTGGCATAATAAACCAGTGAACGGCGCTAAGGTCATTAACTCCTGATGCCAATGTCAGGAATGTTGATTTAGACCACGTTGTACAATAAGAAAACATATGCAAAATGGCTCGAAATCTGTTTCGGACAGTTGCCTACCTACACAAAACATCGAGTTGCACGCTTATGTTCTTCGACGTGGCACACAGTGTAACTTAGGCCTAATAGCAGGTCTTCAGGAAAAGATGCAGCTGGTTCAGAATGAAATTTACGCTGCAGAGGATTTCGTTTCATTTTGTACATGGAACGTAAGACACATGCCCGACAGACGGCAGCAAATAAATGCATTCTATCGTGACACATTAGAACTTCCGCCAGGAGTCACCAGAACCACCGCCAGAGTCACCAAAGCCTCTGTCAGCAGTCACCAAAGCCTCTGCCAGCAGTCACCAAAGCCTCTGCCAGCAGTCACCAGAACCACCGCCAGCAGTCACCAAAGCCTCTGCCAGTCACCCAAGCCTCCTCCAGCAGTCACCTAAGCCTCCTCCAGCAGTCACCCAAGCCTCTTCAGCAGTCACCAAAGCCTCTTCAGCAATCACCAAAGCCTTCGCCAGTAGTCATTCAAGCCTCTTCAGCAGTCACCAAAGCCTCCTCCAGCAGTCACCAAAGCCGCTGTCAACAGTCACCCAAGCCTCCGCCAGCAGTCACCAAAACCTCTTCAGCAGTTACCAAAAGCTCTGTAAGCAGTCACCAAAGCCTTCGCCAGTAGTCACCCAAGCCTCTTCGGCAGTCACCCAAGCATCCGCCAGCAGTCACCAAAGCCTCTTCAGCAGTCACCAAAGCCTCTGCCAGCAGTCACCAAAGCCTCCGCCAGCAGTCAGCAGTCATCAATGCCTTTGTCAGCAGTCACCAAAGCCTCCGCCAACAGTCACCAAAGCCTCCTCCAGCAGTCACCAAAGCCTCTTCAGCAATCACCAAAGCCTTCGCCAGTAGTCATTCAAGCCTCTTCAGCAGTCACCAAAGCCTCCTCCAGCAGTCACCAAACCTCTGTCAGCAGTCACCCAAGCCTCCGCCAGCAGTCACCAAAGCCTCTTCAGCAGTCACCAAAAGCTCTGTAAGCAGTCACCAAAGCTTTCGCCAGTAGTCACCCAAGCCTCTTCGGCAGT
>CM065738.1:23472927-23510427 GCA_033310375.1 Conus canariensis
GAGATAAGCGACACCAAACTACGAGTCATGCTGAGGCTGGATGTGGTGAGATGGGGCAAACCTCGCACTCCCTTCAAGATGACCGCTGTCACGGACGTGGGAAACGTGTCGGACGAGGCTCACATCATTGTTGGTAAGCAGGAGAGTTATCGAACTTGCTCAGAGTCTCGGCTGCCAGTTCATAAACAATACTGTTTCCGGTGTTCAGGAATCGAAAAAGAAAATGGCTGAACATGTTTGAAATAACTTTTTATTCCGCACGTTTCTATACATATCATTTCAACATTTTACAAACGCAAAAAATGAGTTAAGCCATAACAAAAATGAAGACAAATCAGAAAGAAAGAGCAACAACAATAACAATAACAACAACAATAACAAAGCAAAAACACATGCACACACGAAAGAGAAAAATAAACAACAGCCACCCATTCCTACCCAAACACAGATCATTATATGTTGATGTCACTTCATAGTATCGAGTAGTGAACGCTTAAAAAATGTATATGCCTACGTTATTATTGTACGTTTGTAACTGGCTTGGAGGTTTTCATTGTTGATAATTCATTAAACAAGGAATCTATTGTCCTGTTAACTTCTTTTACTTTCAATTAGTACTTTATAACTATGCCAGTCAGTGTAGACATTGACATTTAAAAAAAAGTGTTTTCTATTTCACACCTGTCTTTCAAATTTATGAACACATTTACTTTAGGCGATTCTTTTTTTTTGTTCAGTCTACATTTGTAAGTGTAGGAATCAAGCAAGCAGCTGAAAAAAAGTCTAACACTCTGCCAGATCTAATACGTGTGTCGTGTCCAAAATGTACTAATTTCAGTAAAGAAAGAAGATGTTACATGTATACATCTATATTTAATTGTTTCTTCGAACTGTTCCCAATAAAGCATTCACTTGTATACATCTCCAGAAAACATGTTATGTACTGTTCATTACGTGCCGGCAAAATGTACAAATGCTATCAGATGTGACACCCATGCACAACACTACTATAATCATTTTGCCCTGCTTTGTCCTGTAATCTGTTTGTCTGTATTGTCTTGCGGAAAGAATAACCTCTCTTTTTAGAATTTGCTATTATTATTATTTGTTCGTAAGATTCTATGCATCTAATATGAAAGGAGTTCAGTTTTGTTTCCTGAAACTTTTGTACCAGTTAAATCCCCCCACCCCCACCCCCACCCCCGCTAGTTGACTTCTGAATTCAGTGTATAAATACCATTTATGACGGTATTTTGGTTTTTAGCCACCGTCCACAAGGACATCATAATATATTCGTGCTCCCTTTATACCAAATACACAATTTGTAGTTTTAGAATCGCCAGATTTTTGGTCATTTTCCACACAAATGTTGAATGTATCTCAAGACTTTCATCCTTTTTATAAGCGGTGAATAAACTCATGGCCGAACATGACAAGAAATGTGTCCTTTTCTAATCTCTGACCTCCGGTGACAACATTGATCTCGAATGTTGTTGCAGCCCCCTCTTACTCCCCCCTCCCTTCCACGATACACGATACACAATATATTATTTGTCCTCATAGAATACAAGGAAAATTTGTTTG
The DNA here is from genome assembly GCA_033310375.1 of Conus canariensis. Classification (NCBI taxonomy): domain Eukaryota; kingdom Metazoa; phylum Mollusca; class Gastropoda; order Neogastropoda; family Conidae; genus Conus; species Conus canariensis. The sequence goes on from CM065738.1 coordinate 23,474,512, forward strand.
TGGTGCCATCATCAAAATTCACATATTACAACAAATTATAAACATGTATACCATTAAAAATATTCCACTCTTTCCACTGTGCTCGGTCATTCCTTGTCAATTCATTTATCCGTCTTGTGTCAGTCTGTACACACACACACACACACACACACACACACACACACACACACACACACACACACACACACATATATATATATATATATTAACACATGCACGCACACATTCTACCACACCTCCCCCACCCGCCACCACCCCAGATACACGCACACACCACACCAATACAGAATCACACGCACACACCCCGCCAAAATAGACACACACACACACACACACACACACACACACACACACACACACACACACACACACCACAGAGGCGCACACATCACCACCACAAACCACCATCACATATGCAATATTAACACAACACTTAAATAAACACTCCAACTGTAAAACAGAACGCTCCAAGATAAGCTCAAAGTTAAGTAAAAAAAAAAAGAAAAAAGAAAGAAAGAGAACAAATATAATAGCACCATTCAAAAGATCAATAATATTGCAAAATGTATAATTACTTAAACTATAAAAAAAAAAACCCTGCAGAGTTAAATACAAATCAGGAATAAAAGATTTACTGCTAAGTAAGATGTTTGAAGTGGGGAGAGAGAGAGAGAGAGAGAGAGAGAGAGAGAGAGAGAGAGAGAGAGAGAGAGAGAGAGAGAGAGAGAGACTGAAGGGAGATAATTCATAGGGGTGTGAAATTGGAAACAGACTTGTATGACCATTTTAACTACAAAAACCATAACATTCCCTATTGAACCAAGTGCGGAATGAAAGAGCACAAAATTTCAATGGCAAGAAAGTATATCACAACAAGTATGATTGTTTAACATTAATAGTGAAAAGAAGACAATCAAAGTTAAAGATATTTGTAGTAAAAATGGCTTGGATGGGGGTGGTCCTTCACACACACACACACACACACACACACACACACACACACACACACACACACACACACACACGCACGCACGCACGCACGCACGCACACACACAAACACACACACACACACACACACACACACACACACACACACACACACATATATATTATATATTCATATAATTTAACAATGCAACCGTCATGCCTCCCCCCTCCCTCTTTCTCCTTCTTTTTTTTTTTTTGTTTTTTGGAAAGGGTTGGTGGTAGCCCGCGTTATTTCTCTGTCTGTCTGAGTGTGTGTAATCATTCGATTTGAAGTAAACTTTGTTAAAGACATTTTGTGTTAATACTTTGATTAGTGTTGCTGTGTTGCGCAGAGCTCCATACTGGTTGTAGGTTGGCTGTTTTTGGCATCTTTCATTCTGTATCTTTCTTTTCTGAGTCATTTGTGTATTTTCCCCCCCTGTCTTCCTTTCATTTCACTGTTTGTTTCTTCATTCACTCATTTGTTCGTTCGTATCATGGGTTTGTTTCCCGTCTTCGTGCAATTTAGCGATGAGTTTCATCGTCCCCTTGCTTGCTTCTTGCCTCAGTTTCAGACGGGGACGAAGATTCCGAGGACAAAGATGACAGCGGTCATGAGCATGGCGAGAATGAAGGTGACGGTGATGGTGACAGCGATGGCGATGATCACGGTCACACTCACAGCACCAACGATACATCCCGTTCCCAGGCCATGTCCATGATGCTTTGGGATCAGCTGCTGCTGCTGCTGCTGATGTTGGTCTTTTCCCAGCCCTGAAGGATGACCCAATACAGACCGGCCTGCTGGCCATGCTTCTGATGTTACTTCTTTGTCTGATGTTCTATAATTATCGTTTCATCCGCCGTTACGTCAGTACAACAACATCCTGCAGGAAAGTGCAGATCTACCAGTACTGTTTTTGCTACGACTTGAATTTCTTTTGTTTTCTTCTTCTTCTTCTTTTTTTTTTTTTTAGCCACGTCTTGTTCTGCAAACTAACATGTGCAGGGGGTAAAATGTCCTTCCCCTCCCTACGCCTATCAAAGGCTTATGACAGGTAGAGCAGCGGGTGGATATCAATACTAACTTACAGAAAGTTTACAACATTCGGCGAATCGCGTTGCTTATCACTCTAAAAAGAAAAATACACTAGCTGTGTAATGATGTACCACCATGTGGTCTCCCTCCCCACCCCCTGAGCACAATGAATGGTAACGTCTGCTGCTTGACGCACGGACTGATCTCAGTTCTCATTATCAGAATACTACAGCACAGGGAGGGTGAGAAAACCGATAATTTCGTGAACCAATCAGAGAACGCTACTATGTATGGTGCCAGGGTAAGATGATGATGGTCCACAACTAGAAAACGATTTGTTTCACGTGTAACTCGCTCTGGCAACATTTACTTTTTATTTATTTATTAATTAATTTTTTTTAAAAATTAAATAATGGATGATTTCAGTTGAATTCAGAGACTCTATTGCTTGATCTCTGTTTTACTTCCATGCGGACATTCGAGTTGGACTCCGCGAATTGCCGAAGTTTGTCAACTTTCTCCGATTGGTAAATGAAACCAGTGGCTTACACTGTTGTTGTTCTATGGTGACGCTGGTCTGCTGTTGTTGTTGTTGTTGTTGCTGTTGTTGTCATCGTTGTTGTTGTTGTTGTAGTGCAAAGAGCTTCCCTATTGCTAGGAGCTCTGTGCTGGTAACCACCGCCTTTCTATGGCTCCCTTTAAACGTGATCGTTTTTATTTTCGTGTTTCTGCACTGTCGTCTTCTATTTTTTCCCCCTGTCTTTATGGACCTTCTGTCTTTTCTTGTTTTTGTCTGGTTACAGATCTATGACAGACCAGTTAAAAAGTTTGTTTTTTTTCTCCCAAAACATGGCGACTAGGTAGCGAAAACAGTACACTTTGTCCAGATTGAACACTGGGTCCCCATCCCGCTGTGTCTATGTAACCACATGGTATTTGTGTGTCCTTTGTGCTGCGTCCGAGTGTTTCGCCCCCATTTTGTGTTTATCTCAAGGGAAGTAATCAAGCGCAACGACCGGCGCTTTTTCAACGGCCCGTTCTTATCGGCCTTGAGGATGCCAATAAATGAACTGCCCCGTCATGGACTGTATGTTAACTGCTTATTGACTGTTCGTTACTGTTTCAATGATGTGATTTTTTCCCCTTTTTTTTGTTTGGAAGATGTGGCTCTTCTTCCCCTGCGTGCTGACAGTCCAGAAAAGGTGCTGTGTGGTCGGCTGGACTGTGAACATTGAAATCTGTAAACAGTCACAGTGTTTTCAATGGAGGCTATTTGAAACCGGCCTAAATAGTAACCGCCAGCTTTGCATCGTTCCCTCGGTTTTTCATTAATTAACTCTTTCGACGCTAAGCTTAAAATGTCACACGGAGGCTCAGCAAAGAGGGTCGATTTTTGCCATCAATTCAAATTACACTTCTAGTCAAATTAATACCAGATCTTGGAGGTTGTTGGAAAGGAAAGGTGTCTATATCAACTGCAACCGTTGTCCTTTGTTTCATTCAAAGTAGCACACGGATTGTTTCAAAAGTGATGACGTTATCAGCACTTAGCGAGACTGACTATCAAAACAGTTTGCACTGTGAACTAGGAAACTCAATGCGCCTGGAAGCGAAAGGGTGAATTGCATGACATTAGCAGATCGAACGTGGCTTGACTGAATAAAATCTGAACATATCCATCATATACGCATAACTGATTTTTTTCCCTACAGTTTTGAGTTGACAAATGTAATGTTTTGTTCATGTCAACTGGGTGTCCAACGTAACATAGCCAACGTCAGTGCTTTATTAGAAGCTTGTACAAAGAGATCTTGAATTGAGTGTATGTTCAGACTGTGTATTTAGAGATGCTAATTACGTCAATCAGAATTTTTTTTTTTTTTTTTTTTTTGCAGACTGTCTTTGATTTTTGTTAATCAGAACGGGGAAGTTATTTTGAATTGAAATGGGTGTCGTGGTTTGTTGAACTTCTGTACGACTTTTTGTGTTTTGTAGTCTATGTGGTAGAGAGTTCCAGAGTTACGGCCCAAAGTAAGCTATGCTTGTTTTGCATTGATCAATGTGTTGGAAGGGGAAGAGTTTTTTTTTTTCTCTTCAAACTTATTTTTCAATCTCATGAACAAGATGTACATGTAACATGGTATGTTATTTATCAAAACTATTCATAAACAATGCTTTGGTAAATACAGATTGTTTCTTCCGAGGAAGTGGGCTTAGTGCTTTCAATGTTTCATCTTTTGTGAGAGACACGTCTAGGATTTGAAGACAACATTTCAGTGCCAGATCTTACGTCTCCTTATTTATCTATCCTTCATGCCGAAAATTAACCATTATGATAAGGATAGATACACTGCTGAAAGGAAACGCGGCTAATGATTTATGAAAACCAATTCAGAAATATTGAAGGCAGAATATCATTTGAACGACATGTCCATATTCTGAATATTCTTGACACAGATTCAGGTTTACTAAGGATAAAAGACAAAAGATAAGCAGTGTGGTTAGGGAGTTAAAACAATCAAAGAAAATGTATTGCCCACATTTAAAAATGACGTGGAATCCCTTCAACGTAAGACACTGGAAATTCATCTACCCGGAACATAAAGAAAGGAAACAACGTGACAAATATTCAGAGGTCAGAGCACTATTTGAAATATGAACACATAAAAACTATTGCTTCAGCTGTAAGATTTGCCGTTTTGACATTCCTGAAATTATTTAAGCCCTTACACCTCTGAATTTTGTTACTTGATTAACCAGACCAATTCATTTAGAAACGTAAGAGAAATTTTGTCTCCTTCCGTTCCATACAAACCGAAAATGGTTTTAGTTTGTATGAAACGGAAGGGGGAAAAATTAGCCAGAAGACATCCGTGAAAACTATTAAAATGGATGGCATTATTGTACCTTTAGATTTTTACATTTAGTCATGTAGTGTGAAAGTGTTTTTGGATTAAAAGATTAAAATCACAAACCACGAATAGAATTGTACTGTAGTACCTCCCCCTGTTTAGAAAACTAAGAGCTTCATGGACCAGCTCTTACCGTCTGGCTGTATGCCATAATAACAACACGTTTAGTTCATACACATTCCGAACATACAAAGAATCTCTAGCTATGTTATACCACAGATCGTCGGTGAACTATAATATATACATCTATCAATCTACACACACACACACACACACACACACAAACACACACACACACACACATTAAAAACTGAAAATGTCATTAAACAAAAGAATTTCATAAAAAGTCTGAGGTATACAAACAGCACCATATGACGGATAATGTAGCTTTATACCTTTGAAGGGCTTCAGGCTGGTCTTGACTGTGTCACATTTCGTCAATCACAATGGATGGATCAATATTCGAAAAAAAAGGAAATACTAACCTGAAGCTATTCCAGATATTGTAAAAGCTAAAAGAAATTTACACAGATAAAAGGAGCTAGATACATAATATAGTTATAACTAGATTTTTTTTTCTGGTGTTCCAAATGGTCAGCAGTGTACACCACAAGGTTCCTTGAAAACAATTTGTGTACATGCTCTGAATAAAAGATGTTAAACTGGAAAGGTTACAGGTCAGCATCGTTCAGAGAATCATAGATAGAGTTGTTTCAAAATCTGTTGGTCTGACAAACACAATAAACTACCCATTTTATAATGAAGCAAGAGATTCTATGGAACACTTTGTACTGAAGTGCAGATATGTCCAACAAATTATTTGGAAATTGAAAAAGAGTTATGCAATGAAAATGCGGAAATTATTCTAATGTAAAGACTACACGTACAGTTGTAATTTCCTGGGTGGACAATTTTACTCAATGACAGATAACATTCTCAATTTTATCATAAAGCTGGAAAAAGTATGATTTCAAAATGTGCATCAAAGATACTTGACTTTCAAACGCTCATGAATAGGTGCAAAACTGGACTACACAAAGCGAAGATTTACTGCTATAAAAATAATGATAATATTGAATGGGTAAACCAATGCTTAACTACACGGGTGGCTTAGAGCTTTCCGTCGTTTCAATACATTTAACTAAAAGCACTCAGCTTTCTTCAATTTGTATAAATTCACCAAGGAAGCTGTACTCTGTAGGTTTTAAAGTTTGTTTATGGTTTGGATGCGTCTTTCGATTGTTTCCATGATTGAAATCGTCTCTTTTCCCTGTCTTTTTAATCGCTTCCTGTTTGATTGCCTTTAGTATCCCTTGTTATGTCATTGTTTGTGAATTTTTTTTTTTGGAAAAACTGAATAAAAAGAAACTATCAAAAAAAAAACAAACCCGAGTACAATGGCGTTTACATCACCTTTAAGCTGAGATAAAAGGAGACAAGTTTTAGAAATAATAGATCTTGCGCACTTTGTTGAGATACGATTACCACTTCCGTTCGTCTGTCATTTACCTAGGGGTGATGCGACCTGCTGAAGTGGCGCTGTTCATTTGACGAATTAGGTCAAGAGGAAGGGTATGAAGTCAGGGGTTCAAACAAGCTTAAAAAGAAAAAAGAACAGTGTTCCACTGGGTAAAAGGGACAAACAAATCACAAGAGAAAAACGCGACGCGTGTCCATCTCTGCGGTCATCTTCAGGCAAGGTAAACACCTTCACGACAAACGAAAACGAAGAACGAGCAACCACTTCTCTCCCTCAAACAAGATAGACTAATTCATATAAAAATCCAGATAACTTCATCTCAGTGAAACTGCCCCCCGTCTTTACAGCGATCGGCTTCTGTTTCAGTTTCACCAAGGAAGTGTCACTGCGTGCGGAGTAGGCCATATACGCTAATCCGCATCTAATAAGCTACGAAACCACAATTCAAAGGATTTACAGCTTCTGGATAAAGACATTAATGACTGATCGGCCAACTCAGCCTTTATCTCTCCCTCAGATATCCCAAACAACTCTCGGCATCGAATGACACCCTTTTAAGAGTTCAGAGTTTTGTGAGGGAACACCCGGATTAGATAGTCCACAAGACTCGTTGACTTGAACAAGTTGTCTGAGTGGACTTTTCGGTCAGCCTGCACAAGCCCGGGACCCATCCCTCAGCCTCTTGACTGATTTCGGCTCTGCGCCTGCAAGACCTTTCAGCCCCTTTGCTGCAAAGGGACTCAGTTTGGTTATCGGTCGCTCGCCATCCGCTGACTGGACCAGATCACTAGCCAAAAAGGCCAGACGTCTAATATCTTCCAGACTTCCGTGTCCAAATCTGAGTCCGTGTCCCAAAGCAAAGCCTAAGGGATCACTGGACCGCACAAGCGCTCTGACTACGGCAAGGCTGCAACCCCCGGAGAGAGAGAGAGAGAGAGAGAGAGAGAGAGAGAGAGAGAGAGAGAGAGGGTGAGGAAGTGTGTGTGTGTGTGTGTGTGTGTGTGTGTGTGTGTGTGTGTGCAAACAAATTACAACCAAAACAATGTCAATCGGTTATCATGTTTTTCTTTGATATTCGACGCAAAGATCTGACAGCAGCAAAACACATTATGACTATCTAGCAAAAAAAAAAAAAAAAAAAAAAAAAGGGGGGGGGGGGGGGGGGGGGGGGGCGAGAAACACTTTGAATGCTCTTGAACTGCCTTGCAGTTTATCTTCAGTAGAAATGTGTAACATAATAGAAAATGAAACCACACGACCTCTCTGCGACAAAGTTTTTTTTTTTTTATTATTGAATACTCCATGTGCAAGTAGATTAATTGTTACCTTGTCGTACAGTCTTTTGTTAATTGCTTTAACGACAAAGTACGGTAAAGACATGAAGTGTGTCTGCTCTGCAGAACTGACAGTTGAGCATATACTGGTAAAATAAGCTTCAACGAAAACTTTCCTACCTCCGGAAGTCGTAGAATGTGTTTTGTCTGTTTTTAATGTTAAGTTATTTTGGGATCAGTCTAGTATTTTCAACCTTTCAATATTTAGATTAGCTAGTTATTTGTTAAGTAGTCCTGTTGCTCGTGTCTTGTAACTCTGTCTCTGTCTCTCTGTCTCTCTCTCTCTCTGTCTGTCTGTCTCTTCTTTTTTTCCCCGTTTAAAAAATTGATGATGTTAAAAAATTAACAAAGTTTCGTAGTTTTTGATGTTAGAGTCTAAAATCATCGACACGATGAAAAGACTAATCAAAAATCACACACACACACACACACACACACACACACACACACACACACACACACACACACACACACGCCACCACCAGCACCACCACTACCACCACCAGCAACACCACCATCACCACCACAATTACCATCATCACCACAGGGGGGCATTCTGTTTCACCCTTACCCATTCGCCTTACCATTTCGCCCTTACCCATTTTACCCTTTCTGTTTTCGTCCTTACCCATTTCACCCTTACCCATTTCGTCCTTAGTCGTTTCGCCCTTACCCATTTCGTCCTTACCCATTTCCCCTTACCCATTTCACCCTTACCCATTTCGCCCTTAGTCGTTTCGCCCTTACCCATTTCGTCCTTACCCATTTCACCCTTACCCATTTCGTCCTTACCCATTTCACCCTTACCCATTTCGCCCTTACCCATTTCGCCCTTAGTCGTTTCGCCCTTACCCATTTCGTCCTTACCCATTTCACCCTTACCCATTTCACCCTTACCCATTTCGCCCTTAGTCGTTTCGCCCTTACCCATTTCGTCCTTACCATTTCACCCTTACCCATTTCGTCCTTACCCATTTCACCCTTACCCATTTCGTCCTTACCATTTCACCCTTACCCATTTCGTCCTTACCCATTTCACCCTTACCCATTTCGTCCTTACCCATTTCACCCTTACCCATTTCGCCCTTAGTCGTTTCGCCCCACTAACAAAGGAGATTTTCGTGAAGTGTTATTTAGCCCCCTTTCCATTATTACACCGCACAAGTGGGTACATTTTGGATCCTTCATTTCATCGTGATTCCCACTTTGCAGTCCTTATTCGTGTCTCAAAGGGAGTTTTCAGCGCATTCACTCTGCTTTAGAGAGTCTAGTATCCTACATAATATTAATTTACTTTCGTTCTTTGACTAATTGTCCAGATCTATGGCCCTGAAACACACACACACACACACACACACGCGCGCGCGCGCGCGCGCGCGCGCACGCACGCACGCACGCACGCACGCACGCACGCACGCACGCACGCACGCACGCACGCGCGCACGCACGCACGCACGCACGCACGCACCACACACACACACACACACACACACACACACACACACACGCACACGTTTCCAGCGTGTATTTATACTGTGGATTTGATGGATGCAGTGATTATAGCCATTTAGAACAAAAGACTTTGGGTTATATTTTGTGGAAATTTTACGAAGATCCATGTGTCGACTACAATGGAGCCTCAGTATACAGACACGAAAGTTTTTGTGTGCTAAGAAATCAAACAACGAGGACAATACATTGCCTCAAACTTGACAAAAAGGATGATCAGGTGTCATGTGCTATGAAATAGAACACTCATTTAGACTGGAACTCATCTGAAGCTTGGAAAGAAAAAAAAATAGATGTAAGAAAAGGGCGAATGAGACTCACGCGGGACAACAAAACAGCACGACTGTAACTTGAGAAAACAAGAGTGCAGAAAAAAAAAAACCCAAACGAAACAACACCACAAAAAAGGCATGAAAAAAGGGGAAAAAACCCCAAACAAACAAACAAACAACCCCCCCCCCCAAAAAAAAACAAAAAAAACGAGAACAATTGAAAGGGCAAAACGGAACCTAACCCACCACACAACACAAGGGCGGTAAGCCTGGATGATGAGTGGTCTTCCCTCTCTGGAGATGCGGCGTAGGTCTCTCTCCAAACACGCTGTTGTCACTTATGTTACCCCCTTATTAGCGTATCCTTCTGTCACCGGATCGTCCTATTGAAAGTAAAGCAGTACGTGTGTTCATATGACCGTCAATACATTCTTTTCATAAATTAATAATGGTTTTGATGCCGATACAGAACTTAATTAAAGGGTCATATTTCTGTAGAAATGGACGGAACCTGAATCTTTCCTTTTCTATTTCTGTCTCTTTCCGGTGCGTGCGGAAATCTTAAACACTGGGAAAATAATGCTTCCAATGTATTTTGTCTGCTGGCTACGCTTTAAAAAAAAAATATAGTGGTTTATTTTATTTCTTATGGGAAAAATACTTCCACTGTATTTTGTCTGTTGTCTGTGCTTTTTTTTTTTTTAAATATAGTGGTTTATTTTATTTTTTATGGGAAAATAATGCTTCCAATGTATTTTGTCTGCTGTCTGTGCGTGTGTGTGTGTGTGTGTGTGTGTGTGTGTGTTTAAATATGGTGGTTTATTCTATTTCTTATTTTTGACTATTGGTCATCCATGTGCATTTGGTCTTAGGCTCAATTTCAGTCACTGTGAAGCCTTCTGTCAAGTAGCTAGTTCTCAGTTTCGATGAAACGCCATCTATAGATGCTCACATGTCCTCTCTTTGTCGCACTTGTCACTCTCATCTGAGGAATATCGCTGTTATCAGCCTAGTATCCTTTCACAAGCAAGTGCAGCACGGCTAACTTCATCTCTGATTTCTATGTCGATTAGACTACTGTTACAGCCTTCTTTCTCATCTCCCTTCTTCATCTTTTATCCGACTTCAAATGTTCAAAACAATGCTGCTAGACTTCGAAAAAAGAAACACGACAATAGTATTTCTACACGGGCTTCCCATCGAAGCTCCAACTGAATAAAATGAAAAAAAGGTTCCGTTAGTAATGAAGTATTCAAATGACACACTTCCTACTTGTCTGTCTGCACAGCCCGCATCGTATGTACCTTCTCGTCCTCTTCGCTCTGGTAGTAAGCATTCTGCTGGTCCAGGATCCTTTAGACAATCTACCGTCATCTGTTCGAGATTATCAATCCCTTTTCACTTAACACACACACGCACGCGCGCACACACACACACGCGCGCGCGCAGCACCCCACACACACACACACACACACAAGAGGTGTATAAAAGTCACCGCATCTGCTTCTAGCATTTAACAGCTTTACAGTACACATTGGTTTGTCCTTGCTCAAGTACAGATGTCTAATCCATGCTATTTTTGGACCTGATCAATCTCCAGTGCCATTTATCCCCCCGTTCGTAACACTCTGCTTTGTGTTCAAAGGAAAGACCTACTTTGTTCTCACACAATCCATTGCATCGTGTTACCCAGCGACAAAGCCTTAAATTCTTGTTGGCTGTCTTTGTATTTCCTTTTCAGCTATGAGATTTGATATTCTTGTCAGTTATTTTCGATTCAGTCTTTTCTCTAAATTCTTTCTACTCTTCAAGATCATTGTTCAACGCAAGCTTGTAGACTCAATATGTCAACGTTCTTGTTCACCCTCTGACTCTTTCATAATGCCCAAAGCCTTCCACTCTCGAGGAAATCTGTTTGAGGAACACTTGGATAGGGGCTCAAAGCCTTGAAGGCGAGGATTGCTTCAGCCTCACTGATGTGATGAAGAATGGAATGCTTCAAAAGACTGAAGAGAAAGAGAGTGAGAACCTGCTTCCTGCCCCCATTCAGCTCCCCCTTCTCTCTCCCGCTCTCTCAGTGTGTGTGTGTGTGTGTGTGTGTGTGTGTGTGTGTGTGTGTGTGTGTGTGTGTGTGTATGAGTTTGTGCGTGCGTGCGTGCGTGCGTGCGTGCGTGCGTGCGTGCGTGCGTGCGTGTGTGTGTGTGTTGTGTTGGTTTGCGGATGTTCTCGCTAGCACTTACGTTGATACCAATAGTCTGTATGTGAACCAGTCAAGTTGCAAATAAACGCAGAGCCCACTGACACAATGCCCTTGCAGGCATGGCTACATAGCAAATTATCAAACAGCACACAGATACACATAGGCTACATAAATACGTGCGCACGCGCGCGCATGCATTCACACACACACACGTACACAAACCACGCACACTCATTCATTCACACACACACACACACACACACACACACACACACACACAAACGAACAGACACAGACACACAGAGAGAGAGAGAGAGAGAGAGAGAGAGAGAGAGAGAGTCTTTGAATTTGAAGATTCATTCGGAATGACGTTGACTGCTAGAGTTTGGTTTCGTTTTGTTTTGTTTATTGACCATGTGAGTCAGGCAGTTATGCATAGTATAAGTATCATCCATACAGAGGTAATCATACTGACTAATACAATAGCATTACACATGTCTGATGGTTATTAGTATCGCTACGACGTCACCTTGACCCACTGTCCAGACCTTGCTTTCTTAAATCATTTCGATCCCGAGTCCATGGACTTCGAAACAAGACGAATGCTCGAATCGGAAATACTTCCTTTCAGTGACACAACACGAAGACTACGAATCAGATTCGATGTACACGTGACACACTATCTGTTGTCCCCAAGGGCAAAAGTACATTCAACATCGCACATGAACAGTTTCTCATCACTCTCTTCATAATTTCAATCGAACAGCAGTTCATTTGCGTTAAGTCTAGTTAACTTAATACCGTCCGCGTTCTTTTCTGTGCTTTACGGTTCGTTTTTCATCTCTTGACTGCTCTTGAGTGTTCCACCATGCCTGCAGGTGTTTCAGAATCATGTGAAACTCTACTATAGTATTTATTGGTGATCATTTCTTCATTATAATGAGCACTGCCTTTGCTTCACTGTACCAGGCATAGTGTTAATGTTATTCTTTATCATTGCTGTTTTTGTTACCGTTATGGTTCTATCTATGTGCCCGTAGTACTGTGTATGTGTGTGTTTTTCGAATTTTAGCATTAATGGGCGATATTCGGAAATACTGGAGACTGGGAGACAAACAAACAAAGCACTATACTATCTGTACAAAAATTCCAAGTGAACTCTGCACTGTTGGATGGTCCGTCTGTTTTAGTCTTGTCAGGGACGTCCAATCTTGACAATAAGGGTGAAACTATCGAAAAGCAAAGAGCAGTTAGCGGCCTTTGGTGGTTCAATGACGTCATCTCTCCTGTCTTTGTTTCCCATGTAAAAGAGTTCCCTCGGCTTAGCCACTAAGGCCGATAACCCTGTGAACAGCTAGCCAGCCACACACAGCAATAGGAAAAAGGCATTCTACAAATGCTCGAGCGACGTTCTTCTGCATTGCAGACAAGAAACAGTTGTTGTTTGTCTCCCTCAGCAAGCCTTTCCGAAAAAATAAGTCCATTGTGAATAGGAATAAAACGGTCAAATACGAAGGGGGGGGGGGGGGGGGGGGGGGGGGGGTGGGGAGTGGGAGTGGGGTGGGGGTGAGTACCAACCACGAGAAAGTCTTCAGAGCTCTGTGAATCACTCAGCCCAACACAAAACGTATTATACAAATGAATAGAACAGATGAAACAAAGAAAAAGGGTGAACAATCTAGTGTCTGATTCAGCTTCCTTCAGTTCACATAGTCCACATCATTTTCAACACGTACAAGATACACACAGACCTTGCTTGAGGGAAACAGAAACAGAATCTTATTTAATAGCTTGGTGCAATTATTAGACCTTCGATGCATCAAGAAGGGTATATGTCTTCTGATCGGTATGAGCACTACGGAAGAGACGTATTTCCGAGACCAATATTCGCAAGTTTTCGCAAAACGAATCCGCTCAGTTCTCGCTTCGCGTAGGTAAGCCCTCCTTGCAAACCCTAAACAGTTCGTACAGTTCCATTCCTGCATTCTTCGTCAACCGTTCACAGGGGATACAAGATCTACCACCATCTACAGGGTATCATATGATGTCATTACACATGAAGTGTACTGTGTTATATAAGACTAACGATAGTCATCACAATTCTTTCTCCGCCGCTACGGTATTCTGGAACATTGACAGTCACAAATATGCGAAGGGGCAAGAAAGGGTGGATCGGTGGAATGTGTGTCCATGTGGAAAAATACGGTGGGAGCGCGCGGTGGGTAGTAGGGAAGGGAGGGGGGGGGGGGGTGGGTGGGGAGGGGGGGGGGGCTGGTAGGGATATGGACGTGAAGATGAGATAGTTGGGAAATCTCATAAGCGGCACACATCGCTTGTCTTGAATGGAACAGTTTCCCATTGTTCCGTGATGCACGTGTAGTTGAACAGAGAAGGTCAGTCAGTTCAAAGAGAACTGGGCGTGCATGCAGCCACGTGAGTGCTTGTGTGTGAGTGTATGTATGTATGTTGTGTGTAGATACGAATGCATGTATGTTTATATGAATGTGTGTGTGCCTGCGTGCGTATTTGCGTGTGTATCTGCGTGAGAGAGAGAGAGAGAGAGAGAGAGAGAGAGAGAGAGAGAGGAGAGAGAGAGAGAGAGAGAGAGAGAGAGAGAGAGAGAGAGAGAGAGAGAGAGCGGCAGGACAGTGGTCAGTAGCAGGTATGAGGAAAGAGGCATTCAACTGTACTATCGCAGAGTGTGTCCGTCATGTACTCTTCGGAAGACTTGCAGAAGGCGGGTTCAGTCTGTGGCACCAACTGTTCACATATCACTGTGTTTGCAACCTTTCACATCTACAATCTGCTTAGGCCATTTCTTAACATACAGACTCTCTTCTTGTGCTCCTCTCTCTCTCTCTCTCTCTCTCTCTCTCTCTCTCTCTCTCTCCTCCTCTCTCTCTCTGTGAATATGCGCGCGCGTGTATGTATGTTTGTGTGTGTGTGTGTGTGTGTGTGTGTGTGTGTGTGTGTGTGTGTGTGTGTGCGCGTGTGTGCGTGTGCACGCGCGCGTACGTGCGTGCGTGCGTGTGAATGTTTGAAAGAGAGAGAGAAAGAGAAATAGAGGGAGTGTGTGTGTGTGTGTGTGTGTGTGTGTGTGTGTGTGTGTGTGTGTGTGTGTGTGTGTGTGTGTGTGTGTGATATGCAAAGAAGAGTATGAATGCTTTACTACTTCGCAATTATATAATGATCACTGCACATGAATAGCAAATGATAATAACAATAATAATAATACTAATGACAATGATAGTAACAATTATAATAACGACGACGATGATGATGATGATGATGACAATGATGGTCATGATAATGATAAATAGAAAAAAAATTAAATAAATAAAAACCACATCTCTGTGGAACAAAGATTAAAAAAAGATATAAAGTAACACGGAAAAAAAACATTACTTTCCTTCCAAGCAATTCGTATCACATGACAGTGACAAGCGAACAGCGCTTTTACCGTGCCTATTGCAGAATTCATTCATGATTCTACGATCAAACATCTTCTCAATCCAACCTGTCTTTGGACTGCCCATTTTCGCGACCGTAATGTCATTTCTGTCTAATTTCAGAAAGCCAAAGCTAATTGTCATCAACATTCTCAGTGTAACTGCCTCTCCCCCTTCCCGCCTCTCTCGTCTATTTCATCATCATAATCGACATGCTTTGTATCTCCTGTCAACCCCTCCACCCTCCCTCTGTCTTTATCTATATGCGTGTACGCGTAGAGGGACGTAAGTAACTATGTATGTATGTGACTGTATGGGAGAGAGAGAGAGAGAGAGAGAGAGAGAGAGAGAGAGAGAGAGAGGGACAGAGAGAGAGACAGAGAGACAGAGAGACAGAGAGAGAGAGAGTACACGCGCACGCGCGTGTGCATTTGTGCCCGTGCGTTCTCTCCCTCTCCGCTTCCTTCGCTGTATGTGTCCACGTGCAAGAAAGTACAATGGCCTTGTCCACATGTAATCATTACTTTCATTTGTCGTCTTTTTGAATTGAAAATGCAGCTGACCACCCCCAGTTCTACTCATTTTTTCCAGGTCTTGTGCCCGGGATGACCCCCCCCCCCCCCCAAGTTCTGCTCATTTTTCCAAGGTCTTGTGCGCAGGATAAACACCCCCTCCCCCAGTTCTACTAATTTTTTCAAGGTCTTGTGTGCAGGATGACCAACCCCCCCCCCCCCCGCCCCAGTTCTGCTCATTTTTTCCAGGTCTTGTGCGCAGGATGACCACCCCCTCCCCTCCCCTCCCCCCCCCCCCCCCAAGTTCTGCTCATTTTTTCCAGGTCTTGTGCCCAGGATGACCACCCCCCGTTCTGCTAATTTTTTCCAGGTCTTGTGCCCAGGATGACCACTGCGCTTTACACTTGGCTTCAAAACCACACCCGCCATAGGAGTGAACACAACTCAAGACAGAAACAGCAATGAAACCAAAACTGTCTGACACGTAAGGATGATGCCGCCTGGTTCTCTACGTTTTGTTATTCTTCAGTGTTTAAGATTCGGTCTACCACCAACATGTTACATGCATATTTGTTGTACTAGTTTTTTTTCTTTGATTTTAAAATCATTTCAGTTCATTATGAATTCTTTTTTTTAAACAAGCAATCAATATACGGCTCACGTAAGTGTCACGGTATTTCATGGGTGTACTTCGGTCCATAATCTATAGAACAACCACCGAGATTATTATGATGTGATACAATGTGAGTATGACATAATATATATTTTACATAAAGCACGTTCAAAACTCACATGGCCCCTTCTTCATATAGGACTTGATTGTTATACCATCTTTTACAGTGATACCCAAATTAACCTGAATTATAAGGGATTTAAATAAGTGTGAACATACCGTTGTTGCACACGAGGTTACATATATATTATCAAAGACACAGTCTAATCAATGTGCAACATTGACTTATGTTATATTTGTCAACACACGATCGTTTATACAATAGCTGGCCTTCACCACGGCTCTTCCTCCCCAAATGATGACGTGTTTAGAAAACAGAGAATGTAAAATGGTACACCAAATATGTATAGTATTTGCGTACTTGCCTTTGTAGATACAGCTATTCGACATATTTTCTGAATTAAAAACGAAGATTAAAACTATTCCAGATTCATCAGTCTCTTTTGATTAAGACTGCGCAATCCGAGTAATCACTGCTGCTAAATCTCAATGATGTGACACTTTCCGAACTTCGACACTCAAATCACACTGACGTAAAATACGGAACATACGCTTTGCATATAACACAAAGTCTTTAAGCGTTATGGGCTGATTTTAAAATACATTTTACGTAGACCAATACATTATGAACCACACACAAAAATCAAGCTGAAAAGATAACACGCAAACAAAACGCTAGGAATACGATAACCTTAACGTATATTGCACTTTTTTCTGTTTAGAGATGATCTCTGTACAAACAATGAACATGGATGATTGACAGTTTTTTTTTTCTTCTGTGAATGAATCAGTTGTGATTGAACATTAAAATCTCTTATAAAATAAAAAAAAATCCGCAGCTTTTCGAATATTGCGATTTGTTCTGAAGCTCAAGTGTGAAAACCAGAAAAAGAATCAGCACTGAATTACATGTCAACAACACAAAAGTTGAATTTTAAGTACACGACGCATATACTGGTTAAAAAGAACCGTTAGACAACAATGCGTGCCTTCATCTGTCATTCCCTAGGAGCTCTCAGTTTGATGTCGTTTTCAACGACAAAAAATGCGCACACTCACGCAGCAGTGTCGTAAGAGGTGTACGCACAAGTGTCAGTTTCTTTCGTCCTTTCTTTCTTTCTTTTATAAAATAATTTTCAAGTCCAGTTAGAAACACACCCATCTGCCTAGCATGGCTGTATGTTTTCTTTGTTGGAAATACGGGCGGTTTCTATTTTTGAAATGATCAGAAACGTTCTCCATCTTAACGTCTGAAGCTGCCATAAATTGGCTCTAGTGATCACAGTGCATAAAGACAGTTTTGGTGATTTAAATTCATCTTGATGACCATAGCGTTTTATTGGAGACCATGGACACAGTCACACAGTGTATGACAACTGATTTTGTACATAACGTTAACATCGTCATAGTTTTCGGAATTCCCCAGTGAGGAAGAAGCTCTAAAGGCGCTTCCCCCCAAATGATGCTAAAAGAACCATGAACACAATGGAAGACTTAAATGAAGTTCAAAAGAAAGCATGCTTCCAACCCAGAATAAAAAAAATGCCCTGAGAGAGCTGAATACTGTGGACTGTATCAAAGCCAGCAACAGAGATGCACATTCACTAATTTAGCAACTTTCCCGAGGGAAAAAAATTAAAGTGATCTGCAAGGTACGGGTTTATGAACAATTTGTCTACCTAAAGCGGGTGCCGAGGATTTGAATGATTTGTTACTTGGTTACTATCTTAGTGCTGTCCAAATCGTCATCATCACTGACCACTTTCGCCCAAAGCACCAGGCATCAGAAGATACAACAGTGCCACGTTGTGTGTGTGTTGAGCGACCGTTCCTAAGAGCACGACAAAGCGGACTGTCCTCATAGGCATGTACCTCAAAGCTCCACAACATGCAGACAGCACAATGGCAGGATACCATCTAAACTGGGAACATTATTGACGATTCCCTTTGTCCTCGGGACCATGGTTATCACAGTGTCTCCTGTAACCACTGCATATCATCACAGAGCTTAACGAAACAACTGGTTTTAACAGACAGTCTTGACGTCAAGAAGCAGGCAGCACGGCGTGTTTGAAACAGGTGGGTCAGTGGTCTCAACACATCGCCAATAATCCCAGCCATTCCTCATAACCGATGCCAGTGGTCACGTTGCATTCATGTATCACATTTTTTTTGAACACGCGCTCGAAACAACACTGGAACGAAATCGAGGGGTTGGTGGGGTGAGGGGGTGTGGCATAGTTGGGAAAATGGTGGGAAGTTATCATAACAGTACAACGAGGTTTCAGGAAGTTACAAAGTCGTTGCCGTCCCTTCCACTGGTCCTCTTATCGTGAGTGCGATTATCGCGACATGCACAGAGTATTCTGGACAATGGCCGGTAGACAGATAGTTAACAAGAATCAGTACCTCCCTCCCTTCTCATCCCACCCCCTCGCCACTGTCCCTGCCCGCACAGAAGTCGCTGGGCGTGGTGAGAGTGGGCATTGGAAGGAGTCTAGGAGCCCTGGCAGAGGAGGACCTGCCCTTCATGGAACCGGCCGTGGTGAGATGGACAGTCCTTCCCTTCAGTTCTCGCTTTGCCACTTGGTTGCATCTGTGGGTACCTGAAAGAAATGGAGAGAAAATGCCTGCAGCTTTCACAGTGACGGCAGAGGGGGGGGGGGGGGGGGGGGGGGGGGCAGGGGGGGGGAGGGGGGACATTCATGAGACACGTCAACCCTTACAACCATGAACAAGCAAACAGAACTTATAAAAGTGGTCTTTGAACATCTCTTTTTCTTGCGAGAGAAAAAAAATATGTTGTTTTCTTCATTTCGTATTAACATCTTTGTTCTGAAGCGTGGGAAATACTCGTCCACTTACTATAATATTTTATCGCACAATCAACTGCTTTGTCTCTTGATCAATACCCCCCCCCCCCTCTTCCTCACCTCTCTGTATCTATCGTCACCCCTCTGCATCCCTCGCTCTCCATCTTCCTCTCTCTCTCTCTCTCATACACACACGCACGCACGCACGCACGCACGCACGCACGCACGCACGCACGACGCACGCACGCACGCACGCACCACACACACACACACACACACACCACTTTCTCGCTCCCTCTTTCAAATGTGTTCATTTTGTACAAATCTGAATTGAGATGAATATTATCCCCCCCCCTTTCCCTCCCCTCTCTCTCCGTGTCTGTCTGTCTCTCCACTAATTAAGTCAATATTGTTCTTACCCAGTGAAGAAAATTGCTTCTCTTAGAATACTGTATTTTGTTTCATGCCAATGCCATCACCATCAACATCCTCGTCTGGTCGCGAACTCCACCAACACAATCACAAACACACAGCCAACACCGCAATATACTGCTGTTTATCTAACCACCTTCCATTCCAAACCGCTGCCCCATACTACACCCCCACCCCCCACCCACCCCCCTGTCTCACGACCCCCCCCCCACCCACCACCACTTTGTGGTTATTGTCTGCATCTTATGATTGCGTATATATGCATGCTTTTGTCAAGCCTTTGCACACAAATACGTGCGTGTGTGTGTGTCATGTACTCTAGAATTCCGTGTGCCTGTATTATTTTTCTCTCCTTTTTCATTTTCTTTTCTTTTCTTTTTTTTTTGGTTTCTTTTTATTTTCTTGTTTTTAAATCCTATTGCATAATTCAGCTTAACAAGGACAGATTGGAAGACTAGGCTCTGACTGAAATCTCAATCCTTGATCGAATAAAAGTTTTCTGAGTTCTGAGTTCTCTCTCTCTCTCTCTCTCTCTCTCTCTCTCTCTCTCTCTCTCTCTCTCTCTCTCTCAAAAGACACCCACTACACTAGAACTCACCGCTTTCAAGCTGGACAGACCGCCGAAGGAACGGATGGCAATCATGAGCTCCTCCCTGGGATCCAGCTGACGCTCAAATCTGGAGGCCGCCGACTTCTTCGGCTTGGTCTCCGCCTTGATCACTTTGGGAACTGGCGCTGAAGGCGGGGGAGGTGACGGGGGCTCGGGAGGTTCGCAAGGCGGGGGTGGGGGTGGGGGTGGGTAGGATGGGGGTGACAAAGAAGACGGAACAAGAGAATCTTCTTCATGAACCGCCGGCAGCTCCACAGGTGCTGCCATCTGCTCAGCCTGCTGCTGTTGGATCGTCAGGGCCTGCATGGACATCTTAAGCTGCATCATCATCTGCTGCTGCATCTGCATCTGAGCCTGCAACGTCTTCAGCGTGTCGTCGTCCGCGTCTGCCGTGCCTGTGCTGTGCGCCGCCAGCAAGGCCTGGTTCTGCTGCAGCTGCTGCTGCCAGATGACGAACTGCTCCTGCAGCACGCTGTACTGCTGCTGCAGCTCTTCCCGGGCCACGTCCGCGTCCACGTCGGCGTGGGAGGGCAGGGTCTGACTGGCGTTGCTGGACCCGGACATGCGGCGTCCGTCCAGGTCGGCCGGCCTCTCAGATCCGGGGTCCGAGGCATCCTCCGGCGACCTGCTGTCGGTCATCAACATGGTGGAGGAGCTCTCCGAGGAGCGGTCATCGTCAGAAAAGGTCATGGGCTCCACGCTACGACTGTACCTCATAGAAGGCAAATACATCGTGGACAAGGGTTTGTCTGGCATCTCTGACCGTTGGTGAGCTCCAGACTGCGCAGTTTTAAAGTTTCTGGACGACTCTTCGGACTTTCTCCACGCATTCGTTTTAGGATCTTGGTAAAGGTTATGGGAGTGAGTCTTCAAAGTTCCAGCCACCGGTTCCGGCTCTGGCTCCAGCCGCGAATCCGATTCCATGGCCATGGTCTTCAAAGTCGACCTGGATGGTGCGGACTCTGTGGGCCTGGGGGGCACCATGCTGACACTGGTCAGATCTTCCAGCGTCAGCACGAACTCCTCTTTCCCCGCGGGTTTCTCTGGGCCTTTCTGCTCGCCGCCGTTGAAATCTGCGCAGAGAATCGACACCGGTTCCGCTCGGAAGATTCCCCCGCGGCTGTCCAGTTTCTTCTTCGAGCGGCTTTTCTCGATCTCCTCGGACACTTTGACCGCAGCGGAATAGTCCGGACCGCCAGGACCTACGGGTAAGATGTACTCTTCCGTCACCACCGTGACCTCTTCATCCTGCTCTTCATCCTCCTCGTCACCCTGGAACTCCAGAGGAGGCGGCACGGTCTCTAGAGGCGCCTCAATCTCCTCCATCACGGTGAAGGCGCTGGCCGGACCGGCTCCTCCTCTTTCTTCACCCACGGCTGAGGCTTCGGCGGGACGTTCCAAAGAGCTGAAGCTGGACTGCGAGTCCTTGGAGTCCCCGCGGGTGTGGCAGGGAGCTCCATGGTAGATGACGGAGCCCGTGTCGGAGGCGCTCTCCGTGTCCGGCAGGGACAGGCTGGTGTCGTTGGAGGATAGGTCTCCTCCGTCCGGGGGCTTGTCGGTAGTGGTCAGGCGACTCATTTCCGCCACAAAACGCGCCATTTCGTTGGCGTAGCCTTGTTCTGGAGGGACATATCAACAATCAGGTTGACGTAAAACAAAGTCGTGGGTAGGTGGGCGGTGGCGGGGGGGGGGGGGGGGGGGGGGGGGTAGGAGGGAAATTTCAAAATTAGTCAAACATGCATCAATAGTCAACGTCAAGGATGGTGCAAAACTACTTGAACTATATATATGCAACACAGTGTATAGTAAACTCATAATTCTGGATGACATTTCCGTGCAAGGGAAGTAATTCACCTGACTTCATTCGACATCGTGTAGTCTTGAATTATTATTATTATTTAAAAAAAAAAAAAAAAAGCGTACACAATCACATTGGCACTTCATGTTCTTTTAAGCGTAATAATTCAAGCAGGTGTGCTCAGGCGTTATATATATAAAAAAAATCCCACTAAGTGAAAAGAAACCGCTTAGCATTATAATAGTGGGCATCTCCGCGTGATTTTTTTTGCCAGAGTGACCACAAAGGCCATTTTAAGGGCTACCACAATGAGATTACGACCGGACAAGACAAAACAAAATCCAAGCTTCAATAGACGCAGACACTATTGACAGCTTTAGCACTAAAGCAGAGTCTGATTCAAATGATGTCCAGTCTTTAAATTTCAACACTTTTCCCCTTCTTTCCCCTATCTTCCCGTTGTTAATAACGAAAGAATCAGTAAATAACATGAAACATGACTGAGGTAGATAAGACGAGAGAACAGAATAAAGACTAGGTAGACAGAGACAGGAGGCAGCGGAGAGAGAGAGAGAGAGAGAGAGAGAGAGAGAGAGAGAGAGAGAGAGAGGAGAGAGAGAGAGGAGACAGAGAGAGAGACAGAGACAGAGAGACAGAGAGAGAGAGACAGACAGACAGACAGACAGACAGACAGACAGAGAGAGAGACAGACAGACAGACAGACAGACAGAGAGAGAGAGAGAGAGAGAGAGAGAGAGAGAGAGAGGAGGAGGAGGGAGGAGAGGGACAGGGAAAGCGTGGAGAAAGGGAAAAGGTCGGCAAAGAACAGACACAAATCAAGACAGTGTGACTTTTCTTCGTTACGCTACTATCATCACCATCGTCATCATCATTATCATCATCGTCGTTATCATCATCACCAGTAGCAATGTAACAGCAGCAGCAGTGGAATAGTTAGAATCTGTATTTGTAAAAGCAGAAAAAAGACAGTGCACAGGTGTAAAAAGGGGAAACGAGAGAGAGAGAGAGAGAGAGAGAGAGAGAGAGAGAGAGAGAGAGAGAGAGAGAGAGAGAGAGAGACAGACAGACAGACAGACAGACAGACAGAAAGAGAGAGAGAGAGAGAGAGAGAGACAGACAGAGAGAAAAGAGAGATAGAGAGAGAGGGGGGAGAGGGGAGGGGAGAGAGGGGGGTGGAAAGAGAGACACATGGGCTTGAGGGAGAGAGAAGAGAGAGAGAGAGAGAGAGACAGACAGACAGACAGAAAGAGAGAGAGAGAGAGACAGACAGAGAGAAAAGAGAGATAGAGAGAGAGAGGGGGGAGAGGGGAGGGGAGAGAGGGGGGTGGAAAGAGAGACACATGGGCTTGAGGGAGAGAGGGGGAAACAGCAGAGACAGACGGAGAACGTCTCCATGGAGTCAATCAGCATTGTGACCCTCCCACGTGGTATTGTTTTCATGCGATTAGTCAAAGTGGGCAACAGTTCATAATCGAAGATGCATGCAACTCGAGTACCAGGAATGGAATGGTGAAAGCTTCCCCAAGAATCATTGTGCCGGGTTAGAAGCGCTCACTAGATTAATTGTAAATTGACTAATGCACAGCATAGTGTCGTCAGAGGCAACGTTGAAACTCAGCGACCAGGGCTATTTTTTTATTGGCTCTACACAGGCTCAGAAAAATAATGACAAAAATCCAAGCCAACCATTAGTAAAAGTTTCCACTCCCACCCAATCACTTCCGCTCCCTCTCCCTCTGTACATATAAACACTTCTCAATACTCCCCCCCCCCCCGCCTTTTTTTCCTTCACAAAGGAAACAAAACGAAAAAAAAAAAAAACGCCATAAACTTCGCTTTTATCATCCCGTGGTAAGAATTAATCGCTTCTTTTCTTTACAGGCCAACGTGATCACTATGCAGCTTAATCTCTATAATTTTCAATCGATGTTTCATTGTTTTATTCACATCTTTCCTATCTAACGTTCGATCTTCTCAAAATGTATTCCTTTTCAACTTTCAGTCTTCTTCAAATCAATCCATATTCATCTTTCAGTTTTCTTCAAATCTATCCATATACAACTTTCGTTCTTCTTCAAATCTATCCATACTCAAATTTGAGTCGTCTTTAAATCTATCCATATTCAACTTTTAAAGCCTCAAATAGTAAAATGAGTATCACATTAATTCTCTCAATAATTCAGCAGCACCCAGTCCTAACATGATCTTGACAGGATATACAGTATTTCTAGCACTGAAATCTGTCTGGCCACACTGACGTAAACAGATTAAGAAAATAATTTTAAAAAATAACAAAATGATAAAAAAAGAAAGAAAAAGGAAAAGAGACACACTAAAAAAATCCGACCTAAACTACGACGGATAAAATTCAAGAAAGCCAAACTAAATAAAGAAACTACATAGGTCATCATTGCTTCAAAAAGTATGACAACAGAACGGTTAGTGAAAACATAAAACTCACAACAATGAATTAAGAAGTAGGCTACTAAATCAAGCATTTGTGCAAAATAAACAATTCAGGCGCAGCGCATATGTCTATTGCCACACAGAAACTTAACACCGCATAAACTCTCACCATTCGGAAATTATAATTAACCACAGAGAAACACTACCTATATTGAAATTCTAACACTTCAGAAGCCTTTAATTAATCACATAGAGGCAAACAGTCCGGAAACTGTAACTACATAAGAAACAAACAACATAGGCACTCTAAATCACCTAAAAACTTTGAATTAGTAAATCTACCAGCACAGAAATTCTAACCACACAGAAACTCTAATCAGTCTCACAAATAACATAAGCACACAGTAGCTCTGACTAATTACACTGACATCTTACCTCACAGAAACGCTAATTTCTCACACAGAAGCTCTAAATACACAAGAACTAACCACACAGAAACGCCAGTTTCTCACACAGAAACTCTAACTGCAAAAACATTCCAGCCACACAGGAATTAACAGCACAGAAAATCTAACCACACAGAAATTCTAACCACAAAAAATTACAAAATAGAAACTCTAACCAACCAAACAAATAAAAAACTATCCACACACACGCAAATTAACTGCACGAAAAACTATCAAGACAGAAACTCTAACCACAAAGGAATTACAAAACAGAAACTTCTAGCATACAAAAACAGCCCTACCCATTCAAAAAAATCTAATCATACAAAAATCAACACAGAAACTCTAACCACAAAAGAATTACAAAACAGAAACTCTAACCATGCAACAACAAAATCCATACAAAAAAATCTAACCATACAAAAATCAACATAGAAACTCTAACAACAAAAGAATTACAAAACAGAAGCTCTAAGCATCCAACAAAATCCAAATAACTATTTTTTCGTAGGTTAAAGCTTCAGTGTGGATAGTTTTTGGATGGATAGAACCTCTAATCACACAAAAAACTATCCACACAGAAACCCTAACCACACGAAAAAAAAATCCACACAGAAACCCCATCCACATGAAACTATCCACATAGACACTCCATCCATACAAAAATGACACAACTATGTGGTTACATTAACTGTAGTCACGTTTCTCTAGTCTCACATACATCAATTGGAGTCATATTGCATCAGGCACACCGCAACTGTAGTTATACTACGTGTCACGCTGCAACTGTAGTCGCTTTACTCTCTCACACACAGCAGCTGTAGTTACATTTTAAATCGGATTTAAAGAAATTATAGTCACTTTGCTTCAGACGCATCGCAACTTGTGGTCATTCTACACTAGTCTCACACATATCAATTGTAGTTACATCACGTCAGACACACAGAAACTGTAGTTATATTATACAGGACACACATCAATGTAGTCACATTACATCGACACACAGAAACTGTAGTCACTCTAGTATAACACACAGCAACTGTAATTACTTTACATCAGAAGACTGTAGTTACATCGGACATATAACAAATGAATTCACTCTACCTATGTCTCACACTACACACCAACTTGGTTACATTACACCAGACACACAGAAACTATAGTTACACTACACCAGTCTTACACACAGCAACTGTAGTTACATTAACACCAGACACACAGAAACTATAGTTACACTACACCAGTCTTACACACAGCCAACTGTAGTTACATTAAACCAGACACACAGAAACTATAGTTACACTACACCAGTCTCACACACACCAACTGTAATTACATTATACCAGACACACAGAAACTATAGTTACACTACACCAGTCTCACACACACCAACTGTAGTTACATTCCACCAGACACACAGAAACTATAGTTACACTACAGCAGTCTCACACACACACCAGCTGTAACTGCACTACACCAGTCACACAGCAGCTCTACGACTGCAGTAGCGCCTCTAGCCACACCCTCTAGCCACACCCTCTAGCCACAGGGCCCCAGCACACCAGCACGACTTTCCCTCACCACGCCACCAACCCCACAGTTCTGGTAGTAGTGGACGTCACAGGGTGCCGCTCAAGTGATGATGTGCTACTTAGTGGCCAGCAGGGGAAAAAAAACAGAAGAAAGAAATCATACAAACAAACACACGCGCGTGCTGCTGACCAGGGATCCCGACACTGATGCACTACAGATCAGGGCAGTGCTACAGCGGTAGAAAAAAAATAGTAGTAGTAGTAGTAGAAGTAGTAGTTGCAGCAGCACTCAAAACCAATACCTTCCCGCCACTGCTCCGAGTCCAAGACCTCCTGACCCAGGGCTATGGTCTGGGCGAACGCCAGACTCAACCCTTCCACCGTATCGACAGAGCCTAGGCTGGCTAGGCTGGCTCGACTTTCCGACCGTCTATGGTACGCTAAGAGCAGGCCACATAGACATACGTACAACAGCAGGCCGCACGTACATACATACAGGTTTATACTTACGTATAGGCATGCATGGATACACGTTTCCCCTAAAGACGTACCTATACATCATATACATGGACGGGACAAGCACAGGCAAACAATGGCTGTGTATCTAATTTGGATAAGGTGAGGAGACGGGAGGAGGGGGTGGGGTGGGGAGGCAGGGGGGGGTGGGGGGTGGTGGGTGGATGTGCTTGTTGGAAGATGGGTAGCTTGCAGGCTGGTGTTTGGGGCTGGCAGCAGCATGACGACTCACAGACAATGCAGGTGTTTATTCCTTGAAAATGTCAGTAACAAAGCTTGGCTGGGGGTTGTGTCACTGCGGGGAGGGGGGGGGGGGGGGGGAGACACAAGCAAGTGAGCAGACCGCCGGACGAATGGAAAAAACAAACAAAAGGGAACCAGGTGTTCTGGGGACCTGTACAAGTCTTTCGGGTCGAAACGCCTTGTTTTTGATGTTGGTTCTTTCCATTCGTCCGGCTGTCCGGTGACACAACTGCAGCGTGTATCACGAGCAACAATGAATAACAGCATCTTGTGACTGTTTGTGGACAGATGAAGCATTGCCGGGGGTGGTGGCAGGACTGGAGCGGAAATGTGTGTGTGTGTGTGTGTGTGTGTGTGTGTGTGTGTGTGTGTGTGTGTGTGTGTGCGCGCGCGTTTGAGTGTGTGTGCGTGCGTACGTGCGCGCGCGCTGTGTGTGTGTGTTGTGTGTGTGTGTGTGTGTGTGTGTGCGCGCGCGCGTTTGAGTGTGTGTGCGTGTGTGTGTGTGTGTGTGTGTGTGTGTGTGTGTGTGTGAGGGTGAGAGAGAGGAGAGAGAGGAGAGAGAGAGAGAGAGAGAGGGGGGGGAGGGAGGGGGCAATGGGTAAGTAATGCCATTTTCGTTCCTTTTTAATTTCTTTGTCTGTTCGTAAGTTCACGCGAAAACAGTTTTGGGTGGATGTTTACCAAATAAAAAGGATAGTTTTCTAAGACCAATTGATACCTACACGTGGTTTAACCCTTTTGCTGTCAGATGCACTGGACTTTAACAATTTTTCTAGCGCCAGCTGTTTTCAGTCCTTCTTCTGTGGAAGTCTTGTACCTTCTCGTAATCCTCTCCTTACTGTGAGTGAAAATAAAAGAAAACGGTAGCTGACATACGTAATGGCCTTCTGTTCTAATGTTTGCCACGATCTCTTATTCCTTACAGTAGCATCGCTTGAATCTGTGCATCGACGTTGGGCCTGGATGTGTCTTTCTTTTGCGGGATGTTGTTGAAAGGGTTAAGCATTAACGTTTCCCGGTGCAAAAAACTGACGACATGGTTAACATTTGAGGGAGGAAAAATTCGCTAGCATGAACCGAGACAGACAGGGGACTTAATTTTTGTTTGTACAGGGATGGTTTCAGCATACAGGACTTGTGTCCCTTGGTTGGGCACTGCTTTTTTTCCCCCTTCCTTTACAACAACAATAACAACAACAAAAATTCCGGTGTATTCGAATATATGTTACCGAATGATAAAACAGACCTGTTAATATCTCACAGACCTAGATAAAAAAAAAATCTTTCGTTCATCGGTCTAGTCTTGATGAGATGGGAAACGCCCCATGTAGGCAGCTTCTTTAACTCACCGCATGTAAAACGATCTCCAGTCAGTGACTGAGTCAAATTGTTTCAGACCTTCAAGCCTCTGGAAGACCACCAGCTGAAACGCAGGTGGATCGTCCAATGGACCTGCCTGGCAGTACACCCACACTATTGTCAGCTTCGATCTATCCTGCACGCTGGTCGACCATTTAAAAAGCAGGGTATCGTGTTGGGTCATGTCTGTTTGTCCGCACGAAAACCATGGGACGAATCGTCATCAAACTTGGTAGAGCTTTAGGAAGGCCAGGTATCCACCCGGAAGCGACGAAATTTTCAGGTCTCAAGTTACACGTGTGAGGAAAAGTTACGCGTAAGAACAACCGCTGAAACATCAATTTAAAGAAATGGCCAGAAAAACGAAAGTTTGGAAGATTTTTAAGAACAAAGACAGGAGAATGGGCTACAAAGCTAGGGGGAAAAGGCCTAGCAGACAAAAAGAAAGTCAGGCAAAAAAGCAGTCACAAAGTGACAGACAAGACGACGATACGGGTGCAGATAACGCTTTGTATGAAAAAGCACAAGGGATCCCCAATGGAACGAGTGACTTACATAAACTGGCAATGAACAAGCAATCACTGATCTTCATCCAATTCGGCGCAAGATAGGCGTTGATTCAACGTCCATCTTGTGCCAAATTGGATGAAGGGAAGTCATTGCTTTTTCATTTTCATTGTCCAGAGTGTTGTGTATCTTGCCTGAAGAAGACCTAAGAGGTCGAAACGTGTCGTGTTTTGTCATGTAATTCGTTTGTCTGCGTTTTTCGGCGGATCCTTATAAATAAATTTTCAAAATTTGTTTAGCTTTCCATCTGCCGTCGCCTCACTTAGCAACTAGATCGCAGTTTCTCGAGTCAATTTTGCGGTGAAGAGACTATCGATGCTTGCCTACTTCGCAAGTGTAAACAGGCCAAAACGGCTGTA
Organism: Conus canariensis; assembly: GCA_033310375.1. Taxonomy (NCBI): domain Eukaryota; kingdom Metazoa; phylum Mollusca; class Gastropoda; order Neogastropoda; family Conidae; genus Conus; species Conus canariensis. The sequence goes on from CM065738.1 coordinate 23,504,021, forward strand.
CACGGTTCTCATACTTACGCGTTTCCAACGGTTTCGAACTCGGGTTTAAGCGTAAATTGACTCTGTCTTTTCAAAGCACTCTGTGCTCCAAAAAGAGTCACTGGCCCAGCGGCTGAAGGCATGGCAACACTGACAAAAAGCTCGGGTGCTGGATATGGAGGTACTGGCTGTATTCTGACAATCCATGGTGCCACGTAACAACAGTCGATACGGTACTCGGAAAATAGTGAGTTTCAGTGCAGCTGGCAGCGATACGGGGAAGGGAAAACTGGTCGCAGAGATAAAGCTTCCCCACTTGGGACACTTATCTTTTCTGTATGAATATATCTATTCTTTATGTTGAACACACACACACACACACACACACACACGTGTGTGTGTGTGTGTGTGTGTGTGTGTGTGTGTGTGTGTGTGTGTGTGTTCGTGTGTGTGTGTGTGTGGTGGTGCGTGCGTGCGTGCGTGCGTGCGTGCGTGCGTGCGTGTGTGTGTGTGTGTGTGTGTGTGTTGTGTGTTCGTTTTGTGTGTGTGTGTGTGAGTGTGTGCGTGCGTTCGTGCGTGCGTGTGTGCGTGGTGTGTGTGTGTGTGTGTGTGTGTGTGTGTGTGTGTGTGTGTGTGTGTGTGTGTGTGTGTGTGTGCGTGTGTGTTCAACATCTAAAAACAACTATCAGTATAATTACACTATGAGTGTGTGAATGTTTCTTATACATAAAATCGTAACGCAACTATCAACAATGCGCTATCCCAAAGCGAGATTACTGGCTGCCATTACAGATCCCTTAACCGTCATACACTGGTTTACAAGGTTTGATGAGGAAGCCTTGCGAAAAGTTCACTTTAATTAAGTAAGCGTGACGCACCACTAGTATTGCCCAGTGATTCAGCGATTATCAGTAAGAACACATTCACAAGGGTTCTTAAGAGCACGACTTCTGATCAAGCCGTGCTGTTACATCGTTGGTCCGGCACGAAGACAGACATTATCTACGCATAATGTCTTAAGCACAAACATACATGCATATCACATTTTACATTCATATATTTTCTGATGTACTGCATGATGCTGTCATTTCCTTATACATAATACAGTTTTAATGCCCGAGTACATGACAGTGGGATCGGTGAATCACACACACACACACACACACACACACACACACACACACACACACACACACACACACACACACACACATTCTAACAATTCACAATTAATGTTACAGTTAGCACAGGATCTCTTGTATACGAAAGCACAGAAAGTGTACAACCACCCTCTTTTATATTACAGTGTATACAAAGAACCAGACTTATTAGTTGCTTGGACTGTTCAGACATGAGGTGTTTGCAGTATCGTTTTACGGGAGTTTGGTCTGTACTCGATTAAGCATATATGAATAAAGAGTACGAAATTTATCGTGGTGATGTAAGGTCAGTCTAGAAATTAATCATTCTCGGTCCATAAATTAATCATTCAAATTAAAAACTGGACATGTCAGAAAACTATATAAAATACAGATGTTTTGAACCTGTATGATTCCCAGTGAATTTGCATTTCATGACCAAAAACAACAACAACAAACAACAACAAAACCAAGTTAATTTCTGAAGCCAGATAAATCTCCAATACTTTTTTTCATTATCATTTCATTTGTATTCGCAGGAATATCAAAGTAATTTGTAATGAGTATGTAACAGACGTACTTAACCTAGCTCATTAACAAATTTGGCAAGACCTTCTCCTATAAAGCTCTGAAAAAAAAACACCAGGCAAATCATCTGTCGAAGGGATACGATTTTTTTCCCCACGAAAACGAAATTAGCTCTGGACTCAAGACTTTTGTCCTCTCTCAATCGGTCATTGAATGGGACCCACACACGCGCACACAAAATCGTCATGATGAGCACACACGACGAACAGAAAACAGAACACCAAGCAACAAGGTAGCAACCCCCACAACCTCCCTCCTCTTTACAAAACCTCTCTACTACGCCACTCACTGGAATCCGGCGAGCTCCTGAGACTGGCTGCGGCCAGCGAGGTGTTGTCTTCGCCAACCACCGTGCCTTGTCCTGGTAGTGGGCCTCTGCCCCGCCTGACGAATAGCCCTCCGGGGGTGGCGGGTAGTCTTCAGGGTAGTCAGGCGGCGGCTCCTCGGGGGGAGGAGGCGGGATGAACTCGCACCGTCGGAATCTGACGTCATCGGGCACCTGCGCGTCCTCAACGAGGATGGAGTCCCTTTCCATCATAGCCAGCGGGGGGTCTTCTAACCCGAGCGGTCAGTCGCACTGGTCGTGGAGGCGGCGAGGCTGGGTGTGGTGGCGGTAGGGCTGTGTAGGGATTCTTCTTCGAAGTTGACGGCTTCCAAGATGTCGTTGATGTTAAACTGTTCACCCGATTCCGAGTCAGAGTCCTCCCCGTGGTCTCCAGGAGGCGGTCTCTTCTCGGCCTCCATGGAAACTGCTGGGAATGGTCACCAGCATTACAAGACAGGGATAAACGTTCTTCTGGGACATACACATCTTTTTTAATCGAATCATACAACCTGAAAGATAGCATGTAAAACAAAATAAAACAACAACTACAACAACAAAACGTTGGGAAGGGTTTTTTTTTCTTCTTCTTTTTTTTTCTTTTTTCTTTTCTTTTTTTTTTTTTTTTGGGGGGGGGGGGGGGCAATTTTTTTTCAATGGGTTGCCTCCAGATTCCATTCTATTCACCGGTATAATGTTTACGTCTGTTACTTAATGTCTTAAGTTTTGCTGAGGTCTGATTACGAAAGGCAATGGAGCAGAACATCCCGAGCTGCAGGTGATCTGAATTAACAGGGATATTTGCACTTTTCTGGAAAGCAAACTATCAACAGTGGCCTTTTCGTGATGAGCTAAGGTCGAAGTAGGTTTATACATTATTTCATCATACTGTTTTGCTGATTTCTCTCTCTTACGCTTTCGGAGTCTTGATACCATGTCGCTCATCTAATCTTCCTCCTTCCAAAGCTGCACACAGACTCCTCCCGCAGACCCAGCGTCAGCAGTCCTCTCTGAAAGCTATCACTATGAGGTCGCCAAGAGGCAACCCATCACAGGACACCTGCTTTGCCCCTGTGTCACTTCAGGGGCGTTCAGTGGTGCCTGTTCTCATCCAACACGAGCAGGAGATCATCTACCAAATCCCCTTACCGATGTAACTATTTGGAGCATCTTGAAGTAGCACCTCCTCTCCTCCCCCTCTCCTCCCCTGGGATGAGAATTTGCTATGACGTTCGTCCTAGTCCAGTCCTCAAGGACTCACCGGCATGTAAGATTTTGATATAAACGCACCACGGCCGTGGGCGTGGGAAGAGACATCAAAATCAAGGTCACCACAACAAAATGACACCAAGGCTTAGAGAATTCCATAATTTGGATGAGAAGATCGATGACAATGAGGGAGATGAGGATGCTGTTGAGGAGGTACATTCTAGTCTGAGTTTCCACACCAGGGCTATACACAAACGGCTCTGTTCGCAGACTGACTCGGCATCATCCAGACCCGACCAACGCTGGTCATGAAGTTTGATCAACACTCTCAGGGATGCGCTTTGTCATGATGCTGACTGGATGATTTCTGTCTGGAGCAGGGATCAATAACTACATATTCACCCCCAAGACGCATGACATTTACTCCAAGACGCATGACATTTACTCCAAGACGCGTGGCAGTTACTCCGAGACGCATGACGTTTACTCCAAGACGCATGGCATTCACTCCAAGACGTATGACATTTACTCCAAGGCGCATGCATTTACTCCAAGACGTATGATATTTACTCCAAGACGCATGGCATTTACTTCAAGACGTATGACATTCACACCAAGACGCATGGCATTTACTCCAAGACGCTGGTCTGGCATATCTGAATGGATGGGTGGATCGACGGATGGATGGATAGATTAACCGTTGATACATTGATTTTTTTCCAACATGGTTATGAGCGTTCCCTGAAAGTTGTCCGTATTTCTCACGAATGAGTATGATGTAATCTGTTCTTAAGGAGATGTCGTTATAGACATTTTAATCATACACAGAGTGATGCAATCTGTTCTTAAGGAGATGTCATTATAGACGTTTAACATACACAAAGTGATGCAATCTGTTCTTACGGAGACGTCATTATAGACGTTTAACATACACAAAGTGATGCAATCTGTTCTTACGGAGACGTCATTATAGACGTTTAACATACACAAAGTGATACAATCTGTTCTTAAGGATATGTCACTGTAGACGTTTAACATACACAAAGTGATGTAATCTCTTCTTCAGGAGATGTCATTGAAGACGTTTAACATACACAAAGTGATGTAATGTGTTCTTAATAAGATGTCATTATAGACCATACACAAAGTGATGTAATCTGTTCTTAAGGAGATGTCATTATAGACGTTTAACATACACAAAGTGATGTAATCTGTTCCTTAAGGAGATGTCATTATAGACGTTTAACATACACAAAGTGATGCAATCTGTTCTTACGGAGATGTCATTATAGACGTTTAACATACACAAACTGCTGCAATCTGTTCTTAAAAGAGATGTCATTGTAGACGTTTAACATACACAAAGTGATGTAATCTCTTTCTTCAGGAAAAAATGTCATTGAGAGATCGTTTATACATACACACAAAGTGATTGTTAATTGTATTGTAAGTTAAATCAAGTGATGTCTTTTGGTTATAAGAGTTAACATACACAAAGTGATGCATATATCTGGTTCTTAAGGAGGTGTCATTGAAGACGTTTAACATACACAAAGTGATGTAATCTGCATATAGGAGATGTCATTATAGACGTTTAACATACCCAGTGCTCACAGTATTTCCATACGTATTTTGATTGTGGTTTACGGCTGGCGCCTGAGCAGTTGCTCATTTTTTCCTGTGTGAAGTTTGGTTTACTGTCATTAGGAACACTGTGTGCGGCTTTGATTGTACTATATCTAACCAGACTCTACATTACATGTATAACATTACTACTGCACAGCATATAAACACAGTTGATAATACGAGTGATTACAGCAATGGACTGCGCAAAAACATAAGATTGCTCATATCGTATCATTACATATGCTGTCTAAAATGAATGTGAAAAGATCTTAAATGAAGACAAATAGGTATTTGTTGAAACTTTCACGCCAGGGATTATAAACAATTGCATAAATAAATGTGAGAAAAGCCTTACATTAAAGGAAAAAAGAAAGCAAGTTCTAGAAAAAAAAGTTCTATGCAGGGAATATCAAAAACTGAATAAGCCAAAACAACCGAGTTTTGTGCACTTGGTTTCAACGAAGGCAATATCAATATCCAGTGTTTTCAGCTACTGTTAGGATTCTGCATGCCACACTTTCGTGCACGAGAACATGGACGATTTTTGTTGCATGTCATTTACAGTTATTCATAGTCCACTTTATATCAGCTACACGTTAACTTTTTTTGAAAGGGCAGAGTGGGATGTTTGATCTGTTGTACCTGCAGACACGGCGATGGTCTCACGAGAATCCTGAGGATCAGCAGGGAGGCGAGTCTGTTCCTTAGACCCGGGCAATGAGGTAGAGGATGGCGGAGGGCGGGGAGGTGGAGGCTGACTAGATGCAGGTCCCTGACGTTCCTCCTGCAGGGCCGCTGGTCTGGCGCCAGCTGGTGAAGATGGAATAAGTCTCCAACAATGTTAACGTATAGAATAAAGAGTCCAACAATGTTAACGTATGGAATAAGAGTCCAACAATGTTAACGTATGGAATAAGAGAGTCCAACCATATTAACATACGGGATAAGAGAGTCCAACAATGTTAACGTTCGGAATAAGAGTCCAACAATGTTAACGTATAGAATAAGAGTCCAACAATGTTAACGTATGGAATAAGAGTCCAACAATGTTAATGTATAGAATAAGTGTCCAACAATGTTAACGTATAGAATAACAGTCCAACAATGTTAACGTATAGAATAACAGTCCAACAATGTTAACGTATGGAATAAGAGTCCAACAATGTTAATGTATGGAACAAGAGTCAAACAATGTTAACGTATGGAAGACAGTCAACAATGTTAACTATGGAATGAATCAACAATGTTAACGTATGGAATAGAGTCCAACAATGTTAACGTATGGAACAAGAGTCCAACAATGTTAACGTATGGAACAAGAGTCCAACAATGTTAACGTATGGAACAAGAGTCCAACAATGTTAACGTATGGAACAAGATGTCCAACAATGTTAACGTATGGAATAAGAGTCCAACAATGTTAACGTATGGAATAAGAGTCCAACAATGTTAACGTATGGAATAAGAGTCCAAAATGTTAACGTATGGAACAAGAGTCCAACAATGTTAACGTATGGAATAAGAGTCCAACAATGTTAACGTAT
>CM065738.1:23517927-23525427 GCA_033310375.1 Conus canariensis
CTACGGAACTCGTCGATCAACAGCTATGTGGATAGTAACTGGTCCGAAATCAACTGTTCACATGATGAATCAATGAGGAAGAGATGGAAAACGATGACATTATTCGTGGAATCGATTAGGTGTCAGAAAGGAATACTTAAACTACAAGAAAACGAACCGACTTTCAATGGAACGATTTAACTGTCAAAGGAACCAATCAACTATCAGCGGAATGTTGTAATCATCAAAGGAATTAATTATCAAGCAAATGGATAAACTACTTGGGGAAAATTCACTAACGGTCAGGAAACTGACAATAAAGGAACCGAACTTACCATTACGGAAACACTTTTAACTGTTCACGGAACACATAAATCATCGAGGAAATTAATTCCCTACCAAAGCATGGCTATGAAAGGAAAGCATAAACTATCAAGGGAATTCAACGGATTAGACATCATGAGCATGCACTTCCAAATTTCCAACCAAGGGAAAGGAACACACTGTAAAGGAATGGATGAACGATCAGAGCTTCGCAAGCTACCGGTGGACTCGTTGGGATATTTGTTCTAAACGCAATCAATCAAGGACAGACACCCCTTCCCCATCCTTCCGACCTCCAGCCACCCATTTGCGTTACTCCCCTGTCCTTCCTGACCTCTACACCTAACATATCAATTCTTTTCAAATATCGCGTTTTTTCCCCATCAAGGTATGAAAACAAAGACCTTAAAACAGTATTACCAAAAACATACAGTCTCATGAATAAAATACCATTGTAACTATTTGTAAAGTTAGATATAAGTCATGATTATGTTCACTGGGAAATTACATTCATAGCACTACATTCAAAGAAAAAAAAATTACATTATGGTGTTGCATCTTTACCATTCCCAAAATAAACATACCTCCCTTGTCGCCTAGATGATTTCGAATATATGCTATAGGAACACACACACACACACACACACACACACACACACACACACACACACACACACACACACACCTCTGCTGTATTGGAGCACATCGATTGCCTCCCCCCCCCCGCACCCCCCCTTTCTTTTTTAAACAAGCAACAGCAAACATTTCCAATATTCTCAGCAAATGTACATACCCACCCACAATTATACACATTAAGTTTTTCACCATTGGGTACACACACGCGCGCGCGCGCGACACACACACACACACACACACACACACACACACACACACAACACACACCACACACACTGGCGCACACACACACACACACACATCACACACACACACACACACACACACACACACACACACACACCATACACACACATCCCCCCTCAGCCACCACCGTTCTCCAACAGCTTATGCATAAAGTGTGTATTTCTTAACCGTCAGTAGAAAGTGCACACCCTACGTACTTTTTCCCATCCAAGAGCATACTCTTGAGAGAAAAGGAGAGAGAGAGAGAGAGAGAGAGAGAGAGGAGAGAGAGAGAGAGAGAGAGAGAGAGAGAGTTGGGGATGGGGGGTGGGGGGCAAGCCACTCTCAAGAAGGCTGGTGAGAGTTTCTGTTCGTAACTGCGGGCAGTGGGCTGGTGAGAGGGTGCGTCCCGCTGGGGCCACTTCTCCTAAGTGCTCCTCTAGACTGCATTCCACCATAGTATGCCTTTGTATATATGCACACATCCTCACAGCTCTTTTTATGAAGTGTCGACCTAGCTTGGCCCTTTTCCCTCTGCGCACTCATATCCCAGACCCGTACACATATGCAACCTCCCGCACAACAACCCCCACCCGCATCTACCTGCACCCAACCCCCGACCCCTTCCTCCTTCGTTGTCTTCTCTGCTCACCCCGCCCCTCCACACACACACAGACACACACACCACCACGCACGCACGCACGCACGCACGCACGCACACACACACACACACACACACACACACACACACACACACACACACACACACACACACATACACACACACACTCGTAGGGGAAAAAACGCCTTAAAAAAACCTCTGCAAAGAAAGAACATCAAACGAAATGATAATCACCATTATGTCAATCGGGCTTTAAAGGCCTGACTAGCCTTTGTGATCTTTGAGCAATTGGCAAACCGAATTACAAGCTGTTGGGAGTGGGTGTGTTTGAATAGAAGTTTAAACGAGGAAAGATGGAAAATTTTAAAGAATTTATTCGACTGTAACATTTGTGAGAAGAGACACACTGCATCCTTTTCAAGCCAAAATCCGCAACATAACCAATATGTCTTTAAAAGGAATTCAATATTTGTCATTTCATCTGACCGAATCGCGATTGCTGATCAACATTATTTAGGAAGGCCTTTTAATTTGAGGACATGATTTGTTTCAGGGATTTTACTCTTGACATACGAAATTAACCATACTTTTTTAACCTTAAATGTGCTTGCAACCCTGATGCAGCCTACGTAGTCGGCTGAGCTATAAACAACATTGACCAGCAGTAAAACATCGTGAGATGGGCAAGTGTTCACAATCATATGAAAAAAAAAAACATGGGGAAAGAGTACACATGCAACAGGCTAAATCTGAAGAGACAAAAAAAAAAAAAAAAAAATCTTTGATTGCATGGATGTGTGTATTTAAAATTTTACGTGTGTCCAAAAATATGTATCATTACAAACATACAAAACAGAAGGGGGGAAATATTGTACACAAAGATAGTGTCAACAAAATGCATGCGCAGCGATTTACGAGCGTAACGTAACTCGCTCTACGATGAGGGTGAGGAGAACGGATCGGTGGAAAAAAAAAGAGCACAGTATTATACATCCAGCAAGACTGTTCTCCATAATGCGCTCAAAGACATAAACTTTTTTTTCAAAGGATAAAATTTCATCTGCATCTACATGATCACGATCTAAGAAAAATGTTGATCCATGAACACCCCAAAAAGAATATGACTGATGGAGCTTGACCGCAGAAGCATGTAGTGCATCTTAAAAACAACAACAACAACAAACATTTGTTTCCCCATGCATCAAGTGCATGGAGACTGCAGCAAGGGTTAGATACCACCGTGTCTTGGCCAGCGCCACCCCCACCCCCTCCCCCATTACCTCGAAGGCCTTGGACGCCCTGTTGGCCTTCATGGCCTTGCCCCACTCCGCCTTCTTGTTCTTTGGCACGATGTACACCGTGGACACACCCAGGGCCCCGATGGTCTGGCTGGGTTTGAACTCCAACCCTTTGCCACTCTCCGGGTCCAGCAGCTGAAGCACGTGCGCCGTGGGGGCCACCTTGAAGGTGGCCGCCAGGTGGATCAGCAGGTCTCGCATGGGCGTGCTGCACGTGCAGGTTGGCCCCCATCCCCAGTGGAGGAGGGGGTCACAGAGGTCAGTGGGTGACGGGGGAAGGACAGAGAGGGTGGAGCAGACAGAGAACTGAGATTTTACGTACCTGTCGGCTCGTGGTGTCTTGGTACAGCGCGGCGAGGCGCACGACTGGATGGGGGGTGGGAGGGGGGTGGGGAGGAGGGTTAGAGGGGTTCCAGTTTCTCCAGATATTAGCCATGAGATCTGACGGAAACCTTTTTTTCTGGGATGTGGTGTGTGTGTGTGTGTGTGTGTGTGTGTGTGTGTGTGTGTGTGTGTGTGTGTGTGTGTGTGTGTTAGAGACAGAGCGGAGGGGAGGGAAACATAAAACGAGAGAGAGAGAGAGAGAGATAGTCAGACAGACAGACAGACAGACAGAGACGACAGAGAGACAGACAGAGAGAGATATGGAATCGATCTCAGCGGGAAAGGACAACACCTTTGCTGTCTTGGGTCCTTTTACGCGGACAAAACGCATAAAAGGTACATAATTGATTATAAGACCTCGGTTTTATCACTTCGTTCGAAAGACTGACACTGGCAGCTTTAACAAGTACGTAAGAAAACAGCTGGCATAATAAAGCAGTAAAGACAGGCTCTCATGCGAGGTCTTTTCCGCGCGAGCCATGCGGATAGAAGATTTTTTTTTATTTTTTTTGGGGGGGGGGGGGGGGGGGGGGGGGGCAGGGAGAGAGGGAGTGGAAGGGGGAGACAGAGTACGGGAAATTCGGAAAAGAAGAAAGAGGACGAAGAAGGGGAGGGGTTGGGGGAGGGGGGGGGGGGGGTCGGTGGGCAGACTACATACGCTCTCAAAGAGTGGACCTCCAGAGACATTGTTGACATGAAGACTTGACCGGAACGATCACGTGGTGGCAATTTAGACGGCCGGTTTTAGGGTCAAACAACTTGGCTTTCCGACTCACCCGTAGCTTTCTGCCCCCCTCCCCCCATCCCCTGCCCCACCGACAACTGTCTATCCCCCCCCCCTCCATTTCTTGGCAGTTCTAAAGGCCAATGTTTCCTAATGGCTAACGTGGTAGTACTATGCTGATGGTCGATTCCTTTCTAAACGATTAACACGTTGTGTACAATGTTCACAGTCAGTCTTGTACGTTGATTAACATGCTGGTACTATACCAACAGTCAGTCCTGTACAACGATTAACACAATGGCGCTATACCAAAGTCAGTCCGGTACAATGTAATTAACACAATGGCGCTATACCAAAGTCAGTCCTGTACAAGGATTAACAACACAATGGCGCTATACCAAAGTCAGTCCTGTATAATGATTAACACGATGGCGCTGTACCAAAGTCAGTCTTGTACAATGATTAACACAATGGCGCTATACCAAAGTCAGTCTTGTACAATGTAATTAACACAATGGCGCTATACCAAAGTCAGTCCTGTACAATGATTAACACAATGGCGCTATACCAATGTCAGTCCTGTACAATGTAATTAACACAATGGCGCTATACCAAAGTCATCTGTACATGTAGTAAGTCTGTACAATGTAAGTAACACAATGGCGCTATACCAAAGTCAGTCCTGTACAATGTGATTAACACAATGGCGCTATACCAAAGTCAGTCCTGTACAAAACTAACAACTGCGCTACCAAGTCATCTGTACATGATAAACAGATGGCGCTATACCAAAGTCAGTCCTTGTACAATGTAATTAACACAATGGCGCTATACCAAAGTCAGTCCTGTAAATGATTAACACGATGGCGCTATACCAAAGTCAGTCCTGTAAATGATATTACACATGGCGCTATACCAAATCAGTCTGTACAATGATTAACACGATGGCGCTATACCAAAGTCAGTCGTGTAAATGATTAACACGATGGCGCTATACCAAAGCGAGTCTGTACATGATTAACACGATGGCGCATACCAAGTCATCCTGTATAATGATTAACACGATGGCGCTGTACCAAAGTCAGTCCTGTACAATGATTAACACGATGGCGCTATACCAAAGTCAGTTCTGTACAATGATTAACACGATGACGCTATACCAAAGTCAGTCCTGTACAATGATTAACACGATGGCGCTATACCAAAGTCAGTCCTGTATAATGATTATTAACACGATGGCGCTATACCAAAGTCAGTCTTGTACAACGATTAACACGATGGCGCTATACCAAAGTCAGTCATGTACAGTGATTAACACGATGGCGCTGTACCAAAGTCAATCCTGTACATTGATTAACATGCGCCATTCTAAAAGTCGTTGACTGATATGTCGAGGCACCATATTAACGGTCGTTTCTTAATAAAGGCCAACATGCTGTATACTGTACTGACAGTCAGTCCCGTATAGCGATTAACATGACAGTACTATTCCAACGGAAAGCCCTGTATTTATGTAATAGGCAACAAGACGGTAGTATGATAAGAGTTGATGATTCTATAAAACAATTCATATGACAGTATAAAGCTAGAGATTCGAATTCTGTCTGACGATTGACAAGATGGTACTATAACCATAGTCTACGTTGGACAACGACTAACACGGCGAAACTAAACCAAAGGTCTACCCTGTCTGACGGCTAGCATGATGGTGCTAGACCAACACTCTTATCTTGAACAACGACTTATATGATGGCATTATGCCAGATGTCTGTCCTGGACAACGTCCACCGTGATGGTGCTACACTAAGAGTCCATCCCATTGAATGACCAACATGATGGTTCTATACCAACAGCACAACTGCCAAAACTTTTGGAGTGAAACTCTAGGGATGAATGAAGGGGGTGGGTTTGAGGGCTGAAGAGGGGGGTAGTCCGTTTTGACTAAAAGCGTTTCTAACCCTCTTGTGTTTCATGTGACACGTGCAGGGTTTAAAAAGAAAATGCAAATTCCATATGTATAATTGCAATGGCATTATCAGGGGGCTGTTCTGTAGTGTCATATCATCCCTATTCGACACTGATAACCCCCCCCTCCCCCCACTCCAACCAAGTCCCACATCTTTAAACAATATTTTGAAATTCTGGATTTCTTCACTACATTCGGCATTTCATGAATAACTTCTAACTTGGGGAAATTCCAGAAAAAATGAGGGGGTGGAGGACGCGTGGGGTTGGCAGCTTTGTAACAGTCTATTGGAACTAACTAATTTGCACTATGCCTGCAATCTATCATGGATATCATGGATGGCACTATACCAGTGGTCAATCCGGTAAAATCCCTAACATGATAATAGTAAACTAACGATCAGCCTTGTTTATGAGTAACATGATTATGTTATTCTAACGGCCAACCCCATCATAACATGCCCAACATGCCAGTGTTACCCCTGCGGTCAATTCTATAATTAGATGAATATGATGGCACTATAGTAATCTAGACTGTGTAAGGTCAATGACTAACATGACGATGCCATGATAATGTCATCCTGTATAATGACTAAAACGGTGGTGTTACGCTAACGGTCAATCCTTCATAATACCGATATGACGGTATTAATCTAATGGTCAGTCCCTGACAATGACTAGCATGGTTGAACTATGTCCATAGATCTTTTCATAGTGAGCAACCTGATGGTACCAAGTTGTCAATCCTTGAAAACGGCTGGCATCATAGCACTATGTAACCTGTCAACCCTTTACAATGACTAACATGATAGAACTATGCCGATGATTAATCACGTACGATTTACATAATCGATCTATGCTAATGATCAATCCTGTGTAACACGATGATACTACACCAACGGTCTGTCTCTTATTACTTGGATGGTGGAATCATGGCGACGGCCAAACCTTTATAATCATTAACATACTGGGACGACATCAACGGTCAATGTTTTAAAACGACTAACGGAATGGAACTGTGCTAATAACACAGTCAATCATTTATAACGACTAACATGGTGTACTACTATCATACGGTCAATGCTTGGCAATGACCAACATGACGGATTTCAGCTAACAGTCAATCTTTTATAATGACTAACATGACCGTACTTCGCTAGTGGCGAATAGTTCACTCTGTAAACACGTTCCCAGGACAGCATCAGAAACCATGTACGTGTGGAGTCATTCTTTTTCTTTTTTCAGGGTTTTTTTTTCCTGAGGGGAAGGTTGGCGGCGTGGACAGCAGAATGTGGAGTTGAGGTATGGGGTGGTGGGGTTTGAACTGGTGGGGGCGGGGGGGG
>CM065738.1:23535427-23547927 GCA_033310375.1 Conus canariensis
ACGCATGCTGTACAGAGCCATCCACGGTTTAGTGCCGAAAAACTAGCACACCGACCGTCATTTAACATCTCGTCGGAAAAAAAAGGGAGGTAACCTTGCCCTGGGTGAGGTTCGAACCACAGACCCACGTTTGGTTCGCTTCCAAGGCGAATGTAGCATGTTGACTACGCCACTTTTCAACTGTTTATGAGTTCATTGATCCGTTTCACTCGTTCATTATTCATGCGTGTTTTCATCTAGAGCCTAAAAAAAATCATTACAAAAATCGTTTTATCGGTATTCATACATATCATGTATTTTGTACAAATCATTCGTTCATTTATTCACAGTATTTATTTACTCATTTCGTTCTACACGCCAATTCAGCATTCAGTCACGATCTTGGACCCGAACAACTAAGACAAGACACTAAAGACCAGACTAAACTCCAAGACAGACAGACCGACCGACCGACAGACAGACAGACAGATTGACAGACAGACAGATTGACAGACAGACAGACAGAGACACAGACAGACAGACAGACACTCCGAGCAGACACTCACTTGAAGTCCACGGTGACGGGGGACGGCGACTCCTCCCCTGAGGGCAGCATCACCTCCAGGGTCACCTTGTCGCCCGTTTCGTTCATGTTCACGTCGTCGGCGGGCTCCCCGGCAGAGTAGGACAGCGGGGCCGGCCCGCTCCCGTTCGTGTCCCGGCCCCGGAGGTCGGCGGCGGTCCCTTTCTTGGCCGGCCCCGGTCCCACCACTCCTCCCCCTCCTCCTCCTCCCCCTCCCGGCACCGGGGGTGCCGCCGTCCGCTTGACGCCGCCGGAGTTCATGCTTTTCCTGGAAGAAAAACAAACAAATAAATAAATAAAGATATTGAATCGAAATATAAATAAACAGATCAATAAATAGATCAATCGAAAAGAGAAAGAGGTTCTCGTTAAGTGTTCTTACTTCCTGTGTATGAGCTTATGCATAATAGCGATATAAAAGTGGTGCGTGTATGTGTGTGTGTGTGTGTGTGTGTGTGTGTGTGTGTGTGTGTGTGTGTGTGTGTGTGTGTGTGTGTGTGTGTGTGCATGTGCTTTGAGAGCGAATAGAAGTGGGAGGAGCGAGGGAAGGACAGAATGGGGTGGAGGACCAATAATAAATAAATGAATGAATAAATAAATCAATAAACAAGAATTTTTTTTGTTAAGCGTTCTTAGTTCATGCTGCATGAGCTCATGTATAATAATAGTAACAATGTTCTTTTCTTGGAAAGCGTGTGGCACTGGGGGAAGGACAGGATGGGAAGAGCGGGGACAGGGCGGGGGGTGGGATGGGGTGGGGTGGGTGGGGGGAACTGGGTTCCCGAAGCTAATTTTAAAGCTGAGCTGTTTAACTTACAAAAAAGAAAGAGATGGCAGTTTGGCTGTTTTGCCCATCCGTTTG
This sequence comes from Conus canariensis, assembly GCA_033310375.1. NCBI lineage: Eukaryota > Metazoa > Mollusca > Gastropoda > Neogastropoda > Conidae > Conus > Conus canariensis. The sequence continues at coordinate 23,536,852 of CM065738.1, forward strand.
ATGTATGCGAATGTATGTATGCATGTATGTATGTAGTATGTATGTATGTATGTATGTATGTATGTATGTATGTATGTATGTATGCATGAATGAATGTATGTATGAATGTACGCGTGTATGCATGCATGCACGCATGGAGTATTGTACCTATGCATGTACGTAAGTAAGCAAAACATGCGTGAAGGCAAGCGTCTGTATGTATCTAGATCAATATATTACTTGAAAAAGGGGACTACATACACCGATGATATATGCTGCTTAAAAGTTGCATAGTGCTTCTTAGCACGGCTTCTGTGACTAGCACAGAAACAAAATCCAAGAGCAAATTACATTTATTGACAGGGATATATATGAGAGATGCTTGTAGATAATGATTATCACGAAACTAAAGTCTCAACCAGCTGTTGCCAAAGCCTCTGGAGAGGCTGTGTGTAACCTGCGATCAGAGCGAACGACACTTCCTCTCCCCCATGCTCCCATGCCACAGTCACTCGCTCACTCACTAACCCACCACCCCTTATCTATCCCTCTATCACACTCACTAACCCACCACCCCCTAATCTATCCCTCTGTCACACGCGGTCACAACGACACTCAGTTGGTGACTGCAACAGTGTGACTTATGGTGGGTCACCCATAACACAGTACCCGCTTTCCCCTCCTCATCCATTCTTATTTCGCATCCCTCTTCCCTCGCGGAAACACATACACACACACGCACACACACACTCGCGCGCGCGCGCGCATACACACATTACACACGAACTCTCTCTCCACACACACACACACACACACACACACACACACACACACACACACACACACGCACACACACATAAACACACACACATACACACACACATACACACACACGCACACACACACACGCGCGCGCGCGTGCACACACACACACACACACACACACACACACACACACACACACACACACACACACACACTGGCACAGCTGTGGCAAGTGGTCACAGCAGGACATCTCACAACCCCTTCCCCACTGTCCACACTGTGGCTCTCATACTACACAATATCTGGTTGATATTGCCCTGGGTGACACTAATAGTGCTCAATTAGCAACACACACACACACACACACACACACACACACACACACACACACATACACACACACGCACGCACGCACGCACGCACGCACGCACGCACGCACACACACACACACACACACACACACACACACACGGTCAGGTGGTGCGTGTAGGGGTCGAGCGTTCCCTGAACGATGAGATGAACTCAGATCTATGGCACGTCTTCTGGCGTCTGTGTGTGCACACTTCAATACCCATTTCACAACGGCCATGAAATCCATACGCTTAACTGAACAAAAAAAAAAAAAAAAAAAAAAAAAAAAAAAAAAATCAACATGGCATGCAAGCCAAGTTAACCAAACGCTTGCTGATTTATCTTTCTTTCTTCCTTTCTCTACTTTCACAGCCAGTAAATAGTACACGTGCAGAAAGGTACAGGTGACGACAGTAAGAAAAAAAACAGTAGAAAAAGGTAGGGAGTAGAGTTGCAAGGGTACAAAAGGTAGAAAATGGTAGGTGAGGGGAGGGAAAAACGCAAGAAAACGTAGGGAACGTGGGAGAAAGTATGAACAGGTAAGGAAAAGTAGAAAAAAACGTAGAAGTTTAAAACAAAGAAAGAAAAAGGAAGGGAGGGGGGTGAAGACTGGGAAAACGTTGGAAAATGGATGAAAAATAGAAAGAAAAAAAAAAGGAAAAAAAAAATCCAACATGGCATGCAAACCAAGTTAACCAAATGCTTGCTGATTTAACTTTCTTTCTTCTTTTCTGTCTTTCTTCCTTTCTCTACTTTCGCTGCTAGTAAATAGCACACGTGACAGAACCAGCGACAACGAGGGGAGAGGGTGACAATGAAGGGGAATGAGGAGGGGGGGGGGGGATGGAATCCCTGGCAAAAGTCTATGGTGCCCAGTAAAAGAAATCTTTTGTGACAAACACATGTGTCTCTTTAGCAGGCAACACAGCCGAAACAGCCTATGCAATGGGATATCACAGCGCGTGCGCGAGCGCGCGCGCATACACACACATTGGTGTACACACACACACGTGCGCGCGTAACAAAAGCACACGCACCAGAGAGAGAGAGAGAGAGAGAGAGAGAGAGAGTGTGTAAACGCAAGCGCGTACACGCACGCGCGCGCGCACACACACACACACACACAGAGTTATAGATAGATAGACAGATATGGAGAGAGAGGGAGAGAGAGGGAGAGAGAGAGAGAGATACACGCATACTAGAGAGTAAGAGAGAGAGTGCACACACACACACACACACACACACACACACACACACACACACACACACACACACACACACAGATACTGCACACCACACCACACACACACACACACACACACACACACACACACACACACACACACACAGAGCGAACTTGTCTTGATTTGATTATGCTTTATCATGCTACTTTCACTCTTGATAAGTTTCGAACACGCTTCTTTTTAACGAAACTGTTTAGATGAAGAGCGACAGCGCGTGGTACAACGTATATATAATAGACAGAGACTGTCAAATCACAGCACACACCACGAGTCTCAAAGACTTTCGGGATTTTGGCACCACTCTCCTCTCCCTCCCCCCCCCCCCCCCCCCCGCCCTCCCCTCCTCACCTATTCTGCAGGCTCTTATGCTCCAGACCTAATTATAGGTTCTTCAGGACATTACTTCCCTTGGCTATAATTAACGCGAGCGGCACACGACAGGTGTCGTCATCCATCAGCGCTAATTCATCTGTGCAGTCGCTAATGACCAGGTCCAGGTTTTGTCGCTCGTATGCAGAGAGAGAGAGAGAGAGAGGAGAAGAGAGGAGAGAAGAGAGAGAGAGAGAGAGAGAGAGAGAGAGAGAGAGGAGAGAGAGAATGAGAGAGAGAGAGAGAGAGAGAGAGAGAGAGAGAGAGAGAGAGAGAGAGGAGAGGAGAGATACTACACAAGGAGAGAAGAGGAGAGAGAGAGAGAGAGAGAGAGACTGCACAGAGAGAGAGAGAGAGAGAGAGAGAGATGAGACTGCAGACAGAGAGAGAGAGAGGGAGAGAGAGAGAGGAGAGAGAGAGAGAGAGAGAGAGAGAGAGAGAGAGAGAGAGAGAGCAGACAGAGATACGCAGAGAGACAGCGAAAGAGAGAGAGAGACAGAGACAGAGAGAGAATGATACTGCACACACAGAGAGAGAGAGAGAGAGAGAGAGAGAGAGAGAGAGAGAGAGAGAGAGAGAGAGTGCAGACAGAGAGAGATGGAGAGAGAGAGGGGCAGAGATACTGCAGACAGAGAGAGAGAGGGGAGAGAGAGAGAGAGAGGAAGAGAGAGAGAGAGAGAAAAGGAGAGGAGATACAATATAAGCCTTAAAATTAAAGTGTAAGGAGTTTAGGGAGAGACACGTGTGTGAGGGCGGATTCTTCTCTGCTGACCTTCCGCTGTCAGACTCTCCCTAGAGCTTCTTTCTCCTCACAGAGAAAAGACAGAGAGGAGGAAGAAAACAGACAAGTAAAGTAGTAACACAGCAAATCCAGTGTCAAAGATGTTCTTCTTTGAGTCAACGAGATGTGTGTGTGTGTGTGTGTGTGTGTGTGTGTGTGTGTGTGTGTGTGTGTGTGTGTGTGTGTGTGTATTGGTTTGCTTAGCAGCAGGACACCTGTGGCCTCATTTTGCGGTTTTTCTTTACGTTTATTTCTTGTTTCTCCTTCGCGCCTTTCAATTGGATATAAATCAACACACACACCCAGCCACCCCCTCACTCCACCCCCCCCCCCCCCCCACAACATACACACACCTCGCCAACATTATACCACTCTATCCCATTCCCCACCTCATCGCTCGTTTATCCCCTTATGTAATCATTTTTTAATCCCCATGTGACGCGAACACCTTTCTTTCACACGCACGCACGCGCAGCGCCGCGCGCGCACACACACACACACACACACACACACACATACACACACACTCACATACACACACACACCACCATACACACACACACAACACACACACACACCCCACACACACACACACACACACGCGTGCGCGCGCGCCGCGCGCGCATTACACCACTCCATTCCCAAACCTCCCTCACCCCCCCCTCTCTCTCTCTCTCTCTCCCTCATCATCATCGTGTAATCCCCATGTGAACTGTGATACTTTTTCTTTCCTTCTATGTTAATGTAATGATCTCTCTCTCTGTCTCTCTCGGTCTGTCTGTCTGTCTGTCTGTCTTTCCCCACTGTCTGTCTGTCTGTCTGTTTGTCTGTCTGTCTCTCTCTCGTGCTGCCTCAACCACCCAAACCAGGGATTATAGAGTTGGGCAGGGCAGTGAAGGGCAACAGAGAAAACGCAAAAGGCACGGAGATTTAATCAAGACATATGCATCGATTTTATGCAAATGTGATGAGCGGTTTCCATTTGCACAGTAGATATTGACCTGATAACGAGGCTAACCGGCAGCCGAAAGTGACGTCGTTTGCTGGGTACCCATCTAACAACTTGCACACTGCGCATGCCTGAACAAAATGTCTGCCTTTCTCTGGTTAAGCGAGCGTGAAAACGATGATTATTTGGTCGGTCAGTCTGAAGAGGTTATTTGTAATGGCGCAAAGGGGAGAGAAAAGGGTGGAGGCGGGGGAGGATGAATATTGGGACATGATTAAAAAAAACCCAACATATTCCGACTTCTTGCCCTTTACGTACATTCATCTTCTTTCTACTGAAGATGAACCGGAGTCAACAAAGCTGAATCAAAAGACTAGACTGTTCAAACTTTGTTTTTTCGACTCGGTCTCTTATTTCTATCACCTTTACGCGATTCACCGAACCGTTGATTCTTTTCTTGTGATTGGCACATAAAACCAGGGAATGACACCTGTTGGGCAGCCAGGTTTTGTTCCAGCTGATTGTCGAGGGAAAGGTAGGAAAAGATATGAAAGATGAGAAAGGGGTAAGAAAACAAAGGGAACGGTAGAGAAATGAAAATAAAAGTCAAATGAAGAGAGAAAGAAAGTAACAAGTAGGAAAACGCACAAACGGGTATGGGAAATTGAGCAAGACGTGCACGAAAAGCAGGAAAGATGTGGGACGATTTAGAAGTGATGATGAAGTGAGATTATGGCGGAAAAGGTATGAAAAGTATGGATAAAATAAGACAGTGAAAAACAAAGCATGACAAAGCACCAGACGTAGAAGAAACACACAGGCAACATCAGGCAAAGGCAAAGACAGATAGTGAAAGTAGGTAGAAAAAGGAATGACAAAATACGATGCAGAAAGGTATAGGTGACGGTAGTGAGAAAAACAAAGTAGAAAAAGCTATAGGGGGTAGAGTTGCAAGGTTAGAAAAAGAAGAAAATAGTAGGAAAGCGGAGGAAAAACGAAGGAAATCGTAGAGAACATGGGAGAAAGTATGAACAGGTAAGGAAAAGTAGAAAAACTTATGAGAAATTTTAAAAAAAGAAAAAGGGAGGGAGGGGTGTGAACACTGGGAAAAGGCTGGAAAATGGATGAAAAATAGAAAAAAAAGACAGAAAAAGATTTTAAAGAAAAGTAGAGAAAAGCAGGAAAAAGGTAGGGAAAGTAGAAAAATGTATGGAAAAGTAAGAAAACATACGGAGCTAGGAAGTGTGTGGAAAAAGTAGAGAAAGCAGGAAAAGGTAAGGAGAAAAAGTAGGAAGAGTACACAGGACGGAAAAAGGCAGAGAAAAGTTGGAAATGGTATAAAAAAAATGACAAAAAAGGTAATAAAAGTAGAAAATAACAGTAAAAATACAAAAAGGTAGGAACAGGTGGGAATATGTGAAGAAAAACATAAGAAAAGCAGGAAAAGCTAAAACGAGGTAAAACACACACCCCCCCACACACACACACACACACACACACACACACACACACACACACACACACACACACACACACACTACTGAGAGCTAGGGGAGAGTATGATAAGGGGGAAAAGGTACGATAGAGTACGTACAGGAGGAGCGAGTAGGAAGACGTAGACAGCGTGAAACATTAGGAAAAAGATAGGAAAAGAAGGAAAGGATAAGAAGAGACGCCCAAAGCAAGAAGAGTTAAAAGAAAACAAGAGGTAAAGTTCTGAAAAGTATAGAAGAATAGACAGAAGAAGGAAAAAAAAGGAATACAGCAAAAAAGAAAACGAAGACAAAAATAGTTCGTTTTTTCTTTTCAGACTAAAAAAGATTGAAAAAATCGAACGTAAAACAGGTTGAAAAAAAAAATCAAGGAAGGGAACACGAAAGTAGGAAATGTGAATAAAAGGTAGGGAAGCAGAGACAAAAACAGGGACAAATAAGAAACTGAAAGGAGGATACAGCACGAAAAGCTGGGGGTGGGGTGGGGGTGGGGGGGGCGAGGGGGGGGGGGGGGTAAAAAGGTAAGAAAAAATTACATGAGGAAAGGTAAAAACACGAAAAGGTAATCCTAGCTGAACAAACCTCGGTTCAGCTCTTAAAAAGATGATGTCTATGGTATGTTGGATCACACCGGGCACCTCTGAACACCATCGTAGACTGAACCTGCAGCGGTGCAGCGTCTCGTCTGATGAGAGGCCTGGTGGCCACCACATACTGATAGCTCTTTTATTGGACTGTAAGGGCTGGGGCCACGACCACAGGACAAAGTTAGAACGGACCGTGCATAGCGTTGCTGGAATGAGCAGCGACATGGGAGCCTGTCGATTTGGCACAGTGGGGCATCAGCTTCAGCGTTATCATAGCCCCACGGACCACACACACAGTCCTTTCAGGACCATCAGAACTGGTAGAGGAAAAAGTACGGGGGGAAAAAAAGACCACACACACGCGCGCACGCACGCGCGCACGCACACACACACACACACACACACACACACACACACACACACACACACACACACACACATACACACGCACGCACCCCCCCCCCCCCCCCCACACACACACAAATATTCATGCTGATTTTTAACATGACAGAGAAACTACCGATATCCATAAGGCGGATACAACTTGGACGTGCTGGCTGCAGAATAAAATAGAATAAAATATATATTAAGAAACGCGACGCCATAAAAAAAAGACTTTTAAAAGACACATTAGCCTGGAAGAATGGACAGTTAGTGTCTAATGTGAACAGCATATCGCTATCTAGTCGCCAGGGTGACACAAAAATTCTGGCACGCTATAAATCAAAGAAAAGAGAAAAGAAAAAAGTCAGAGTTACAGAAAAGACGAAAATTACCCGAACAGAATTTCTGATAAGGGGGATACTATTTATACTGAAAGAAACGCCTAGGATTCCCATGGAGCCCATCATGGGAGAACGGAAGATCACACACACACACACACACACACACACACACACACACACACACACACACACACACACACTCACGAGAGAGAGAGAGAGAGAGAGAGAGAGAGAGAGAGAGAGAGAGAGAGAGAGAGAGAGAGAGAGAGAGAGAGAGAGAGAGAACAGAACTAATAGTCGAGCCAAAATACAAACACACACACAAAACAAGTACAAAGTAACGCTTCTTTCAATCATAACACAAAACAACAGACAAGTAAATTTTTTGACAAATATCTTTTCTGTACGCGTCACAAATAACATAAACAAAATGCCAAAAGCAGTACTCCGAGGAGAATATTTCGCGCGTTATATTTCTGCCATATTTTTGTGTGTTTGTTATTTATGACCCATCTGAAGACGACATTCTTCTCGGAAATAAATTTCTTTTCTATCGCGTGTTTTAAGAAGCGTAAATCTGCACTCTCCGTGTTTATTTCTATTTTGGCTTCTATCCATTCACGCTGCTGTCTGTTAAAGTCTTCGTGAAAGTCAAGTCGACGGTCGGAAGAGTCGCTAAGTACTGGCTTCTCGCTCCATTGGCCAACAATGTGTAGAACTAATGGACACCAATCTCTATTCCTTCCACCCCTCGCTCCATTTCTCTATCTGCTATCTCGTGTCTCCAGTCTCAGTGACTCGGCTCTGATTTCTGATCGTTTTCAGCTACACACTTCAGTGGACAGACAGGAGAGAGAGAGAGAGAGAGAGAGAGAGAGAGAGAGAGAGAGAGAGAGGAGAGAGAGAGAGAGCAACAACATAAAGATGTTTATTCATGAAGACGATGGCCCCTTAGAAGGGGAGATACACATAAAATAACTTGCATAATGCATTACCAATCGGGAAGGTTAACAAACTAAGTTATTATAGCATTTAAACCGTCTGTACAAACACACAGCAAATTGTTTCAAGAGAAAAGAAGAGACGAAGATGAAGGACAGTGAAGGGACAGAGGGGGAACGGGGGTTGGCGGGGAAAGGCGGGGGCGGGGGGGAGTCCGCTTGCTAGTCGGTATGGTGAGACAGCATAGGGACAAAAGGAGAATCGGTGTCCTTTTACCATGTACGTAGACATGCTGAGAGAAGAGAATAGAAAGAGGGTGAGTGGCCACAACTGATAAGACAGGATGAAGAACAGGATCAAAGAGAGAGAGGGAGAGAAGAGAGAGAGAGAGAGAGAGAGAGAGAGAGAGAGAGAGAGAGAGAGAGAGAGAGTCGGGGGGGATAAGAAAGAGAAAGTGTGTTTGTGTGTGTGTGTGTGTACGTGTGGTAGAGAGAGAGTGTGTGTATGTGTGTGTATGGAAGAGAGAGAGAGAGAGAGAGAGAGAGAGAGAGAGAGAGAGAGAGAGAGAGAAGAGAGAGAGAGAGAGAGAGAGAGACGCCCAATGAATGCATCTACTGGGTGTACGAATGTCAAATAAGGAAAGAATTGAGTTTAATGTTCCGTAACAAGTATTGGTGATTATAGCCATCTTCTTACGATACTGTTCACGATGTTAGAATACCATAACTAAAAAAAAAAAAAAAGAAAAAAGAGAGATGTGAAAAGAGGAGACAGTTTGTTGAAGGAAAAAGCATTGATAGGACCAGAGATGAAAATCTGATGTGATCTAAAGCACGTGTATAGAAACTCAACTTCTGGACTTCGTAAAAATTTGACAAGAGAAATAACCGATAACAAGCACACAAATATACAAGCATCAACACTCTTAGCGTTTGTAGATGGCACATTTCAATGTAAAGAAAGTATCATTATACATTAAAAAAAAAAGAAAAAAACGGTATGCTGGGCAGCAACATCAGTAAGATAGAGACACACTTTATATCAGGGCAGTTTCGGTTCGTATTGAAATGGATAAAGTCTGAAAGTTAGACTTAAGGTAAGGTAAGGTAAGGTAAGGTAAGGTAAGGTAAGGTTGCTTATAGCACAGAGAAACAGACTCGCAGGTCGTAACATAGCGTAACCCTTTGACGAGGTTTTGAAGGAGAACTGAAGTATCCAGAAAATCTCTTTCTTTGCATGACCATACGCAGCTGACTTTCAAGCTATCTGAAAAAAAATCCTTTTCCCGTCTCTGTCTGCCTGGTCATTAAAAAGCTTAGCGCGTGATGGTATCCAACACAAAGTGACATCTTACACTGTTTTTTTTTTTTAATAAAGAGAGTGCTTAATGTCAAATAATTTCTCTCTCTCTCTCTCTCTCTCTCTCTCTCTCTCTCTCTCTCTCTCTCTCTCTCTCTCTCTGACGATTACCCAAAAGGAGCAAGTTTTTGAAAATTGATGGAGAATCAACGCATAAAAAGATATCGCTGATTGTCACTGACAAACGAACATGACAGTTTAACACTGGAATGGCGACCAGCTCAACTGTAAGCACTGGATGAGCCTACCATACGTCCTATGGCGTTTCTGTTTTACACTGGAGTCACAAACAAACAGAACCATCAGAGTTGACTTTTGAACGGTTGTTAACGTTTTCTTCCAAACCAGTGCTGACTGATGCTGATACTGCACGCGGACAAACCGGTCTGTTGTCTCAGAAGTAAACATGTTGACATTTTGAACTGAAGTTAGGGAGGGACAGGAGGTGCAGGTACACAAGATGGTACAGCAGAATCTACAAAAAAAAAAATCTGATAACTGAAAAAGAGAGGAACACATTTCAGTGGAGATTGGGAGAGAAAGAGAAGAGAGAGAGAGAGAGAGAGAGAGAGAGAGAGAGAGAGAGAGAGAGAGAGAGAGAGAGAGAGAGACACAGACACACAGACAGACACACAGACAAAGGGGAGAAGGAGGCAGCGGGCGGTAGACAAACAAAAACAGCTGGCAGACAAGCAAAAGAAAAGAAAAGAAAAGAAAAGAAAAGAAAAGAAAAAGAAAAAGAAAAGAAAAGAAAAGAAAGAAAGAAAGAAAGAAAGACAGGAAAATGGGGTACACAACGGACACCCCCACCATTTTAACAACAACAACAAACCGATTTGAAGTCGACAGTTTATGAGGATTCCACACTGATACTCCTGTCTCTTTCATCTCATCCTCGCTCGAACCACAACGCCTTACATGTTTAACTGTAAACTCACTTAACCCTTTCACCGTCACTTAACCCTTTTATTGTCACTTAACCCTTTTATTGTCACTTAACCCTTCTACCCTTAATGCAACAATGATGTACTGCGCACAAACGTCACAATTATACACGAGTTCTGGGGAAGCTATCGTAAGATATTTGCTTCATATTACAAGAAGATGATCCTCACGGCTGATTTTTCAAACACCGAGCACTGGACTTTATTATACAAAAAGCAGTGATAGAATTGCTAGGGAAATGATAAAAGTCACATGCATTTCAAGGGGTTAACATTAACATAAGCTGGCGCTGGGGGAATGGTGGATTCGGAGTAAAAGGTGGTGCTAAGATGGCTCATGCATTCCTCCCACCCGATCCATTACTTCTGTGGTATCTTATACTCGGGGTACCGACACGGAGCAGACGCTGTTTTAACAAATCGTTCCAGGTACACGCCAAAGTACCAGAGAAGTTAATACGAACAGTAGTAGTAGTAATAACAATGATAATAATGAATATGATGAAGATGATAATGACGATGATGACGATGATGACAATAACATTAATAATTATAATAATAATTATGGTAAGAAGAAGAAGAAGAAGA
>CM065738.1:23555427-23557927 GCA_033310375.1 Conus canariensis
TGAGGGTTGCAAACTTACGATAGAAATGGCAGTGCGCGTGTTATCCGAGTCCCCTGACCAGTCCAGCTCTTTATGCTGTCCACCTTCTTCTTTAATCTGCCACGGGGATATCTCTCCTACACTGATAATACCTCGCCCAGTGGTTTTGGTGTTGGAGTTAATGGCAAGATGCCTGCTCCATACGGCGACCGATAACTGCGAAATGGTCATGTCCGACACTGTCACTGTGGCCGGCTTTTCACTTCACATTCCGCAGTACAACGATGGAAAGAACGTAGTTACAGTAGTCATACGTACAAAGGCAGATGCATGTCACATGGCATATCACACATGTTATGTATGTCCTTATCGTAACCAGCGCCTAAACAGGAAAGGAACAAGTTTATGTTGAGAGAGAGAGAGAGAGAGAGAGAGAGAGAGAGAGAGAGGAGGGAGAGAAATGTTACGTCCTTATCAAAACCATTGCCTAAACGGGAAAAAGAACGCGTTTCTATTGGCAGACTGAGAGAGAGAGAGAGAGAGAGAGAGAGAGAGAGAGAGAGAGAGAGAGAGAGAGGGGGGGGGAGAGTTAGTTACATCACGGAACCAAATAAGGCGCAAATGTGGCCTTGGCCTTTCAACACCCTCGACGCGTTTGGGACCGACTGCCTCGATAAGACGTACTGACACACCAACCTGTGCATACTGAATGTCGTGCATACTGTCCTAGCGCTGTCACAGCTGGGGTTTCACGCTGCCTGCAAATATGCAATACCACTGAGGAAAGTCCCCACAAACCTATGTTATCTTTCCACTCCGGAGGTTCGTAAAAGTTGTGTGTGCGCGCGCGTGTGTGTACGTGTGTGTGTGTGTGTGTGTGTGTGTGTGTGTGTGTGTGTGTGTGTGTGTGTGTGTGTGTGTGGTGTGTGTGTGTGTGCGTAGATGGGAGAGAGAGAGAGAGAGAGAGAGAGAGAGAGAGAGAGAGAGAGAGAGAGAGAGAAATAGAAAGAGAGAGAGAATATGCGCGTGCGTGCGTGCACAGACAGGCAGATAGATGGATAGAGATAGACAGACGATAGTAAGACCGATAGCTAACAAGCTAGCTAGATATACTGATAGAAAGATAGATAGAAAGATACATTGATGGATAGATATTTACAAGAGAAATGACCTGTTGACCGCCAAATGTGACCACAGAGGGTGAGAGAGCAATCCATCAGCTTCGTGAAGCGGGAGAACAGGCAGGCGAAGGAGAGGGGCGGCCATGGAAAAACAGAACAAAACAGAGCATGAAAGGGAAGCAGCTCAGGGGAAAAAATGTAGATTCGAAATTTCTTTTTTCTTTTTGTTGTTGTTGTTGGTCCTCCAGCCTCCTGTTCGTTCCTCACAATGTACAACTGTACACATACGGAAATGGAACGGAGGAATACAAGGTTGATGTGAGCGTTGGCTTATACCCTTTGTAAGATTGTAAACCCAGACTCATTGTGTATCCAAGTCTGGCACTCAGGGTAGGCATTTATGAACTGTTCCCCGCGCGCTGGTGTTCAATGACACAAATCTGTCCACCTTTCCCTCATTCCGTAGCATACACCTTCCATTTCACCTCAGTTGACTGTTATTTCTTTCTTTTATCATTCATTTTAGTCCTTCCGTCTCTCTTTTTTTTTTCGTTCTATACTTTTTTGTTATGTTGCGGTAAGTTCATGCATCCCTGTGATTTTTTTTAAAACGTATACTTTAAAAAAAAAAAGGACTTAAAAAAAAAGAATTTGTTGCTGTCATCTCACACGTATTTGTACTAACATCGTGAAATGAAATGTTCTTTAAACCAAACTTCTTCTTCAAGAGACCAAATATACCCAAGCGTCGTGGGGTTGTCAAGTCTCATCCAGCGCAAGTTTGTAAGGACACACCAGGCATACCTGATCTACGCACTCCTACCCTACCTTGCCGCGTCATGGACTAAAAAAAAACAGGCACCTGTTTAAAAAAAGAAAAAGAAAAAGACAGAAAAACCCACAAGAGTAAAAGCCAGTGCAGCATGTAGTGATGAGTGCATTGTGTAATACCCGGCATTCCTTTGAAACAACAAACACGGTAAAATGTCTGAGGCGTGGTGAGATGTTGGTATGTAAAGTGTCGTGTTCCAAGGTTTGTTGTCAACCCCGGAATTCCACGAATAACTGTACACCCACACCTCAGTTCTTCACTTACCATTACCTCTCCAACTCCTCCCCCCCTCCCCACCCACCTCTTCCTCTGTAGAGTGGATGGGGGAGGTAGGGGTGGGAGGGGGGGAGGGGGGGGCGGAGTGGGAAGATGGGGTGGAGTTTGTTGTTATTTTTCTATCATTCTTCGAGGCTTTTCGCCATTTGTCAATACTCTGTAAATGTATACATACATCCATGCCCCTTACTTCTTCACGTTCCATCCTTTCTTTACACCTCTCTCATTTTCTTTCTTTCTGTTACCTTATTTTCTTTCTTTCTGTGTAAACCTTATTTTCTTTCTTTCTGTT
>CM065738.1:23580427-23587927 GCA_033310375.1 Conus canariensis
ATGTAGGCTGGTAGGTAGGTAGCAGGTAGGTATCTGTCTGTCGTATGCGTACATGTACGTGCGCATGCACATGTGTATGTATGAATGTATGCATCTATGTAAGTATGTTCGTATGTATGTATGAATGTATGTGTGTATGTATGTTTGTATTCATGTATGTATGTATATCTGTATGTGTGTATATATGTGTCTGTGTGCATGTGGGTATGCATGTTTGTATATATGTATGCATGTATGTATGTATACATGCATGTACTGAAGTATAGTCCAGTGCGACTGTTCACCTTCAGACCCCTTCCCAATCAAGAGCGGTGTCAAACAAGAGTGCGTGCTAGTTCCGACACTCTTCGGCATCTTCTTCTCCCTGCTGCTGCATTATGCCTATGGACAGTCTGAAGACGGCGTCTTCCCCCACACTAGGAGTGACGGAACCTCCGAGCGAAGACGAAGGTGCGGAAAGTCCTCATCAGGGAGATGCTCATCGCAGAAGACGCCGCCCTCACTTCCCAGCGCTACAACGGCTGATCACCTGCTTCGCTGATGCCTGCACCGAGTTTGGCCTCACTATCAGCTTGAAGAAAACACACATCATGGGCCAAGACGTCAGCAGCACTCCCCGCATTTCCATCGGTGATCACACCCTCGATGTGGTCGACAACTTCACTTACCTGGGCTCCACCATCTCCAGCAACCTCTCTCTGGACGCCGGATCGGCAAGGCAGCAACAGCGGTGGCCCGTCTAGCGAAGAGTCTGGGACAAACCATGTTGACCAAGATGAAAGTGTACCAAGCCTGCGTGCTGAGCACTCTGCTCTACGAAAGCGGAGCATCGACCCTGTACTCTCGACAAGAACGCAGACTGAACGCCTTCCACTACACTGCCCCAGAAGACTCCTGAGCATCATTTGGCAAACCGCATTACCCACAAGAACGTCCTGACCCAGGCAGGGATGCCTAGCATGTTCGCCATACTGACACGGAGAGACTGCGCTGGCTTGGCCACGTCAGCCGCATGGACGACGGTCGCACCCCAAAGGATATGCTGTACGGAGAGCTGGCTACAGGTTCCAGATCCACAGGACGGCCCGCCCTACGCTACAAGGATGTATGCAAGCGTGACCTGAGAGCAGGCAGCCTCGACCCAGCAGACCTGGAGACGGCAGCTTCAGACCGGGCCCGCTGGCGGTCCAGCATCAAGGCCGGTATCAAACAAGCAGAGCAGAGGAGAGAGGCCCAGTGGGAAGAAATGAGGCGCCGCAGACGGCAAAGAATTGCGTCAACATCAACAGCCACTCATGACCGAGACTTCACCTGCAGCAACTGCAACAGAGTCTGCTGCTCAAGGATCGTGCAGGATTGCTCCCAGCTGGTTTGTTCGGCGGTTGAAGACAGTACTTCTCTGCATCCTACCCGCGCCTTCGGGTGTATCTTTTTCTTTCTGTTTACATCTTTATGTATCTTTTATTTGTTATTACGTTTTATTGTTAGTTTATTCTTGAAGACCAGTTTGCGAGAAATCAGAGGATATTACATGTGATCTTAATACGCGCAGGCTTCAGTTGAGTCTTCTCTCTCTGTGTCTGTCTCTGTCTGTCTGTCTGTCGGTCTCTCTCTCTCTCTCTCTCTCTCTCTCTCTCTCTCTCTCTCTCTCTTCTCACACACACACTCACGCAAACACACACACACACACACACACAAACGCACACGCACGCGCGCGCGCGTACGCACGCATACACACACAGACACACACACCACAGGTACTGTCACCACGATCATCGATATTATCATCACAGCCTCTCCAATTAAACAAGTACATTAGGAACTCGCCTCCCTCCCCCTCCACACTGTCATCGTTGCCCCCTCCCTCCTCCGGCATCCCCTCCCGTCTCTCTCCCTCCTCCCTCTTTTACATTCCCCTTACATTCTTTCTTACTTCACATACCTTTTTTTGAAGATGGAAGTGAGATCACAAAGCAACTGTTCAAAACACGACGGCCTACCCCTTTTCAGTATGATATGACGATCGTACACTTTGGTGTGCTGTGAACGGTGGAACGAGGGTGCAATAATTGGAGACGTTAAAAGCCCCCCCCCCCTCTCTCTCTCTCTCTCTCTCTGTCTGTGCGAGTGTACCTGTATACACATGTGTATACCAGCGGCATACGAGTTTCTTTGTACACATGGGTAATTCCTTCATGCTCAGTAGGGCTTCTAACACATTAAGCTATTGATACCTCTCTTCTCTCTCTCTCTCTCTCTCTCTCTCTCTCTGTGGGCCTGTGTGTGTGTGTGAGTGAGTGAGTGTGTGTGTGTGTGTGTGTGTGTGTGTGTGTGTGTGTGTGTGTGTGTGTGGCGCGCGCGCGCGCGCGCGCGCGCGCGTGTGTGTGTGTGTGTGTGTGTGTGTGTGTGTGTGTGTGTGTGCACATGCGTGTGGATACCTATAGTAAAATGTATATGATTTTCTTTTTACACCTGTGTAATTCCTTCATGCTCAACAGGGCTTCTAACACATTACGGTATTTATACATATTCTCTCTGTCTCTGTCTCTCTCTTTGTGTCTCTGTCTCTGTCTGTCTGTCTGTCTGTCTGTCTGTCTGTCTCTCTCTGTCTCTCTGTCTCTGTCTCTGTCTCTCTCTCTCTCTCTCTCTCTCTCTCTCTCTCTCTCTCTCTCCACAAAGTCAGTCACAGGGATGGGGATGGTTGAGCCGAAGAAATCTGTCCGGAAAGTGTAAAAGGCAACAGGACAAGACTTCATCTACAACTCGATGTTAGGGACATCATGACTTCGAGAGTATCATCAGTGTTGTTACCATGAAAACAGGAACTTTCTGTAGGGAGACAGTGACCATTACTGCTTCACACGAAAACAGAATTTTTAACACTGTGAAAAATCATAATTATGACGTAAAAACGAGAATCTGCACGTCAAAATGAAACCAAATATTTTCAACCCTTTAGACTCGGTTACGACGTCAGGTGATGAGTCATAAGAAAATAAACAACCCTTATGACCTGAATAATCTATGTGAGTGAAAATAAGTAATTATGGCTTCCGGCATTGTGCGTCCGTTCTCTGCAATGATCCAGCACGCACGCACACGAGCTAAAATTACCTGTTTTTCAAGGATCACAGTTACTTGTTTTCATTAGTCACCATTACTCTTTTCAGGGTGATTACTGTTTACCGCCACATCATGCCTAAAAGTAATGAATCGGACATTTATGATGTAACAATATCAGTGCTAACAAAAACAGTAATAGTATTATTGTTCTGTGGAGAGAAAAAAAAAATTGCACTTTTCACGAATGAAGCGGGTAATATTAGCTTTTGAACCTAGTAAGCTTCCATAACGAACGTCTTCTGTAAGAGTCGGCCAGCCTCGACAGGCTGCACACCAAAAATCAATACGCCAAGGCTTGCTTAAGGAGTCGTGTATTTATAGCTGGGCACAATCATACTGTTTTGAGAATTTTTTGTAGTATATCTGAAAGTTGATTTACCTTTTTTTTTTCGTATGCCCATCAAGGTACATGCAGGTGTTTCCAAGCGGACAGATTAACACGAAAGGAATGGGACTATTTGGGGGAATTACCTGGCGCAAAGTTGGGGTTCACGTGTAATTGCGAAGGCCTGAAATGAGACGTCATATAAGGGGTAACCCATGTATTTCTCAATTGTGAATGGTTTCATTGGCAGAAATCCCTTTTTAAAATTAAGTAACATAATTGGTGAGGTGTTGTTCATTTGATCTATTATCCCTTTAATATCAGTTCTCAAATGTATGCAACGCCTCAAAACGCTTACATAGATTACACCGTGGTTTGGTGTAAAATTCCAATTGCGGCGTGTGGCCACGAGTGCCGCCACGACCTCCGAGCCGCGGATGATTTATAACCCTGCATTCTGGGCCTCTCCCATCCAGGAAGGTAGCTAGGTGATAGAGGTAAAAGAATGTGGAGGAACGTCGCCTTCCTGTCGTATAGAAGAAGACAATGGAAGGATTGAGTGACAACCGTATCACGATTATGGGTGGGGTGAGTATAGTGGGGGAGGGAGGGTGGTGAGGGTTTGGAATGCATGTGGTTGTGTGCGTAATCGATGGTGGAGCGGAGTGAAAATGGGGCGACAGTATGGCAGTTAACTGTCTCTGGCCAGCTGTTCTTTTTTTTTTTTTTTTTTCTTCTCAATTTCTGTCTGTCTGTCTCTGTCTCTCTCTCTCCCTCTCTCTCCTCACACACACACACACACCGCAAACAACGAGCGCATGTGGGCGCACATTGTGTGTGTGTGTGTGTGTGTGTGTGTGTGTGTGTGTGTGTGTGTGTGTGAGAGAGAGACACACACACACACACACACACACACACACACACACACACAACTAATATCACATAATGTGTATAGACGTTAAATTGAAGACCTAACACACACACACAAAGTGCGGACAGACACCGAGAGAGACAAGAAGAGAAAGATTCGTGTCCATATTACTATGTTTTGCGCGTGATTGTCTCGTATTTGTCAGACGGCTTTTAACAATATCCAACACACATAACGTACCCTACGAACAAAACAACAGGAACTAGAAACTCAAGGTGAAAAAAAAAAAGAAAAGAGAGTAGGAAGCACACACACACACACACACACACACACCGCTAACAACAAGAAGTTTTCATGCCGATGACACAAAGACTTGTATAGCTGTGCTTTTCTTCTTCTTTTTTTCCCCCCCACATAGTCACAGTTGTCATATACTCACAAAAATTCACACACCTCCGTTACCGCTGCTGCGGCTTACAATCTCGCCACGATTTATGATTGTGAGATGCACTGTGTTATCTCTCACCCATGTGCGGTGTCGCGTTCCGTCGCACATGGCAAGTAAACCGGAACGCGCGTACAGAAATAACGTTGTTTCGACTGAACATCAATTTTTTTCTTTTTTTTTCAAATAGACTTGTAGTTAAATTTCGTTCTGTATTGTTACGTTTACGTCAATTTTGATAAAGAAAAAAGACGTCACAATGAAACTACTTCGTAATTCATTTGACGTCAGGTTTGTCTCCTTAAACGTTTTGCAGGCCTATCATCATGACGGTAGTTTCCGTTCCGAGCACCACACACACACACACACACACACGCACATGAAAGGTTTCTTTTTTTCTTTTCGTTTTTTTTTTTTTTTTTTTTTTTTTTTTTTTAAACGTAAGCTTTCGTGTATCGTGTTCTTTTACTGCTAGTTCTGTGTTGTTGTTTTTTTCTTCTTCTCTTCTGTTTTGGAAAGAAAAGCGGCAAACAAATAGGCATACCTTTCTTTCTTTCTGCCTGCTTAATTTGCTTACGTCTCTCTCTCTCTCTCTCTCTCTCTCTCTCTCTCTCTCTCTCTCTCTCTCTCTCTCTCTCTCTCTCCATCCATTAACCTGTACATTTAAGTTTCTTTCTCTCCGGTTACCTGTCTTGCTTTATCTCTTTGTTTCCATTCACCTGTCTTTTTTTCTATCTATTGGTTACCTGTCTATTTCTCTCTCTCTCTCTCTCTCCCTCTCTCTCTCTCTCTCTCTCTCTGTCTCTCTCTATCTCTCTCTCTCTCTCTTGTTTTACCTTTCTGCCTGTGGATTTATCTTTTTTTCTGCTTGTATGTAAATCTGTTTATCTACCTTTCTTTCTGTCTGTTTCTTTATTACCTTTCTGTCTGTCGCTTTATCCCTTTTCTGTTTATCTGTACGTCTATTTACCTACGTTCCTTTCTGTCTGTCTACCCGTGTTGCCCTGTGTCTATCTGGTGGTTTTCCTGCCTTTCTGTCTCACCTTCGTCCTTTCTGTCCTTGGCTCATTCTGTTCTTCCTTCTTTTCTGATGTCTCTCATTTCTTAAGAGCACGGCATTTCTCTCTCTCTTCCTCTCTGAAAACGTACTCACGGTGTCCAGTCAATATATAGTTCACCGAGCTAAGGCAGCGATGACATTTCCAGCTGCTAACAGAAGGCGACCTTTTACACAAACGGCGTTGTCATCCAACGATCCATCCAGCATATGTAGGTCACTACCGCGCGCTGAAACCTGCTGAAATGCTGCATGATCAGCTGAGGATGCTCCGGTTTTGCATCCACACCCAATAAATGCAAAATGGCGGATCGCGATAATCAGCTCAAGACAATAGGTGAGGAGAAGTAACCTAGACACCACTGCACCACTATAACGCCAGAACGACAACACGTGAAAGAAAGGCAATTTTCATTGAACGCCAGCGGAATCAACCTTGAAACGAGCGAGCTCGGTAATCTGCCCCTGGAGCTGATTAGACACCCTCATTAAACTGGGGGAATCCGGTCAATTTGTTAAGGCTGCAGCCGGGTAGGTGAGTGAGGGGGTAGGGTGGGGGCGCGGGAGCAGGTTGGCTATCAAGGCCCCTGGGTGCGATCGCCTGCTGGAGACAAGTCAAGTGTTGAGGCTATTTTTTTTTTCTTATTTCATTTGGAGTGAACATCTATGTGGACAGCGACTTCCTCAAAGTCCTTATGAGACTTCAGAACAAAGTTTCGTTTTAATACATATAAATAAGTAAGTAAGTGAATAGATGAATGAATGAATAAATGAATAAAAATAAGAACAAAATAAATCGATAAACACACGCACGTTCAATTCCATTCCATCTTTTGTGGAAGACCCATTCTCTCTCTCTCTCTCTCTCTCTCTCTCTCTCTCTCTCTCTCTTTCTCTCTCTCTCTCTCTCTCTCTCTCACACACACACACTAACAAGGAGGGAGGGGGGGGGGGGAGGAAGAAAACACATACACAAGGGTGTCGTGTTTAGAAATCAGACCTAAAGAAGTAAGATGGTCATCCTAAAGAAAACAAAAAAGTTACATCCCCAACATCTGACCTGCACCTCCAGCCCGGGAACGCGGAAGGAGAACGACGATAGTGGAGTACATCGAGGAATAAAGTAACCCGGCTTGAATCAACGGTCAAATTCTCCAGACAGTTTGAAACACATGTTTTGTTAACTATCATTGGCGTCATCCTACTGTTTCTGACTCCAAGTGGTTCTCTTCCTTTCCCCTCTCATTTCCTCCATCTAGCTTGTCATCTTTTTCTTAACAATGACTTCATCATCATCATCATCATCATCATCATCATCATCATCATCATTTTCCTCTTCTTCTTCTTCGTCGTCGTCGTCGTCGTTATCGTCTTCTTCTTCTTCTTCTTCTTCTTCTTCTTCGTGAATATTTTTCAAAGCCCAAGCTCCAGTTTTTGTGGTTCTTGAAAAAACAAACAAACAAACAAAAACCCGGTTGAATAAACCGAGATATTGCGTTAGTCATGGATGTCGTTTGGTTCTCAATTTTCATCGTACCTAATCTGGGACACATGATACCTTTGGTTGTGACAGAATCTCTCTCTCTCTCTCTCTCTCTCTCTCTCTCTCTCTCTCTCTGTCTGTCTGTCTGTCTGTCTGTCTGTCTGTCTCTCTCTCTCTCTCTCTCTCTCTCTCTCTC
>CM065738.1:23592927-23597927 GCA_033310375.1 Conus canariensis
GGCACCTGCAGCCGGTCGCGGCCGTAGCGAACACCAGGGGAGACAAACAGAGCGGCCGGACACAGGCGAAACAAATGCAAGAGGGTTTTAAATTTAAGTAGTTTTTTCAATCCTCGTGGAATTTCATTCCCAGTTTCCGGCACATGCGGACGACGTCTTTTCACATTTCTACTTTTCCATTTCCGGACATTTTAGTCCAACGTTTCAGTCAAATGTGTGCCTTTTCCGTTTCAAGTAGCGTCCACCTTTGCTTCTCTTTGAGATTTGTCATATAGGATCTACCCGATTTCGGCGAGTTTCCTTTCTGTTTCTGTAAACGTGCTTCTCATCAGTCAGTAACCAGGGTCCAGCAGCAAGCCTGAAGAGCTCTTCAGACAATGAAACAACTGTCACTCGCTGGTCCTGCACACGTCCACAGTGGAGTTATCTCGAAGCGTACAGAGCGCACAATGGAGGAGACTTCTTGGTCATGCCCGTTTTAATTTCAATACGTGTGTATGTCTATCTGTTGAGATGATCTGATGTCAATAGGATGATCTCTGACGTTTGCATTATAGGCAGCCTTTAGTCGGAAAGTATTAGGAATAGGATTTAATGTTCTTCATAATCGAGCATGTCTGATCACTTCAGACTTGTGGGTTCCGATTACTTTTTTTTTTTTTTTTTTTTAAAGAAAATTAGAATATTTTTGGGGGAAACGCTCTGAAAAGTAACACACACACACACACACACACACACACACACACACACACACACACACGTGTGTGTGTATGTGCGTGCGTGCGTGCGTGCGTGCGTGCGTGCGCGCGCGTGTGTGTGCGTGTGTGTGTGTGTGTGTGTGTGTGACCAGAGTCAGACAGGTAGAGGAAAGAAGGTCTGCTGAAAGGGAGGGGTCTTGAGTTACTCAGAAAGCAACAGTGTGTCATTCCCACGACGTAAGTAGAAAGAAACTCGTGGAGAGCGTGGCAGCAGAGAGTCCTCAGAAGAGAAGCCCCCTTCAAGCAAGTGTTTCGGCCCTTATCTCCTGACACTCTAGGGGGGTTGGGCCACACCCGGTTCATGACTCCGGATGTCCCTCTGCTGCCCCTTTTTTTTTCCCATCTTGGGACGAGCCATGGCTGGGATTCGAACCCATGACCCTCTGGACATGCTCATTTTCCACTTAATGACTCGCGCTTTAACCACTGAGCCACAGGGACACCTGATATTTGTAGGGAAATTAAGCCTTATGAAGTTCACTTTTGTTCCTCCTTGACCAGATCCAGCTTGAACACCTCTCTGCCGCTTCTGCCATTGCTTTCAGGGCTCTGGTTTTTTCCTTCCCTGCAACTGAGAGCTGTTTCATGAGGCTGTATGCAGACGTTCCTACAAATCCCCTAGCTCCAATTTCTGCAGTGAGGACTTTGACCTGATAGCCTTCTCTCCTCAGGCTGTTTGCCAGATCAGCATACTTTTCAGTCTTGTAGATTTGAGCTGCCTCCATTCTGTTCTCATATGGCACCGTGAGCTCGATCATGATCAGCTGCTTGGTTGACTTAGAGTGGACTACTATGTCTGGTCTCATGCCACTCTTGCTGATGATCTCTGGGTGACTTTTCCATTCTGGGAGGTCTGCAGTGCACTCCCAGTCATCTGCCCCGTCCAGCAGACTCTGCCTGCATGTTTCGAGTGGCACTGTTGTTCTTGGCCATGATTTGCTGCCTCCTGCCGTGAAGAATGTTGTGGGTGCTTTTGGAGTCCTGATTTTCCCTTTTGTGGTGTTGGTACTAGCCCAGACTACTTGTACAATCTCTTTGAGCACTTGGTTGTGCCTCCATGTGTACCTTCCTTGAGCCAGGGCTACTTTACATGAGCTTAGGACATGCTCCACTGTTTGTTTTTCATGGCAGAGGGGGCATGCAGGATCGTCTGTTTTCCCCCACTTCACCAGGTTTGCATTTGAGGGCAGAAGGTCATATGCAGATCTGAGAATGAAGCTGATCCTGAGAGGGGCCATGTGCCAAATGTCATTCCAAGTGAGACTTCTTTGGAGTGCATTCTCCCACGTTGTCCATTGCCCTTGCTGGCTCTGCTGGACTGCTTTTTGAAGTCTTTTTTGGTCTTCTTCTTTTCTCATCTCCTGAATCATCATGTCTCTTTTGGCTTTTCCTTTGGCCTTTGACCACCATTCAGTTTTGGTCACCCCCAGTCCTTGTCTGTTGGTCTGTGTGTGTCCTGTTATTTCTCTGATCTTGAGACTTTCTTTTGCAGAATCCATCGCCTCTTGAACTTTCCATTTTCTGCCTGTCTTCAGCTGGGGCTTGATTGCTTCTACCACCTTGTCTCCTGAGTCCTCCAGCATGCTTTGAAGTCTGATCTTCCCTGCTTTGTATTCCTCCAGGATGGATTTCAGTGGTAGTTTCAGCTTTGCTTGGCGACAGTACAGCGCTATGTCAGTCAGACAGGGTGGGACACCAAGCCATTTCCTTGTGAACTTGTTGATTTTGGCTTCCATTGCCTCCACTATGCTGGTGCAGATGTCGTATATCATCAGAGGCCATAGGAGCTTTGGTATCAGCATGAACTGCAGACACCAGACCTTGTATTTGCCAGGGAGCCCACACTGGTCAATGGTCTCCAAGCCTTCCTCCGCCATCTGCTTGGTTTCTTTTGCTCTTTGTGTGTCTTTCAGCGTATCATCATACCATCTTCCAAGGCTCTTGACTGGTTCTTCTGTGACTGTTGGAATGGCCTGGTTGGCAACACTGAAGACCACAGATCCGGCCACTTTTCCTTTCCTCAGTGAGAGACTCCGTGATTTCTTTGGCTTGAACTTCATTCTGGATGAGGCAACTATGTCGTCCAGCCTCTCCAGCACATGACGTGTCTCGTCTTCTCTGGATGAAATCACTGTAGTGTCATCCATGAAGGCCTTGAGAGGAGGCATCTTGTATCCATCGCCAAGGTCTGTTTGTCTCGCGTTGTTTGTTGCTGCTTTCAAGATGAGTTCCATTGCCAGCACGAACAGTATTGGGGAAATTGCACAGCCCATTGCAATACCCACTTCCAAGTTGATCCAGTCTGTTGTGTACTCCTTGGTAGAGAACCGCATTGAGAAGCCATTGAAGTACTTCTTGAGCATGTCGCGGATGTTCTTTGGCACATGGTACATCTCAAGAGCCAACTGTATCATCTCATGGGGCACAGATCCATATGCGTTTGCCAGATCAAGCCACACTACGTCCAGGTCTCTCTTTTCTGTTTTTGCTTTTTGGATTGCGTCCCAGATCATTGTGGCGTGTTCTACACAGCCAGCCACGCCTGGGATGCCACCTTTCTGGACTGACACATCCAAGTACTTGTTTTCCATCAGGTACTTGGTCAGCCTTGCTGCCATGACAGAGAAGAAGATTTTCCCTTCGACGTTCAGTAGTGATATTGGCCTGAACTGGCTGATGTCACTTGAATTTTGCTCTTTGGGGATGTACACACCATCTGCCGTCATCCACTGGCCGCTGATCTTCTGGTTTCTCCAAGCCGATCGCAGCAGCCTGTGGAGCCACTCCAGCACCTTGGGACATTTCTTGTAAAGCTGGTAAGGTATTCCGTTTGGCCCTGGTGATGATTTGGCTCTGGCTTTGTCGACCACCTTCTTGATTTCCGCCAACGTTGGAGGCTTGCCATTGAACTGTTCCTCAGGGTTGGTTGGCCACACCAGACCTTGAATGTCGAGTGGTGCTTTGCTCTGTGGGTCAGAGTATGTTTTCCTCAGATGCTGCTCAAGAACTCCTTTGTCCACACTTAGGGTCCCAGATTTTGGCTGCTCAAACAGTGTTCTGGCAAACTGGAAGGGGTCTCTGAAGAAGCGCTCTTGTGTCTTCTTCTTTTTGCTCTTCCTCTTCCTCGCAGATTCCGCTTTGCTGAGGGCGCTGTGTTTTTCTTTCAGGTCTTTCCACAGTTTTTCCAAGCCTTGTTTTTCAGCTGGCAATGCGGTCTTCATTTGCATCTTGAGGTTTTTCTTTTGGACCCTGATCTTGTCCATCTTTTCTTGGCGTCTGAATTTTTTTGGAGGTGTTTTCTCTTGGGGTAGTTTTGCTCCATAGGCGTCTCTACATGTGGCATACACAATGTCCCCATATGTGGCTAGTTTGTGTTCCAGGGTGCTTTTCCCTATCAGTGCATCGAGTCTTTGGACGATTTTTGCATCCAGTTTCTCCCAATCTTCAGTTTCGTTTGCTCGTGGCAGGTTGAGTTTCAGGCGCCTAGCATCGAGGGCCTGTGCAAATTCCTCATCCGAACCAACAGCGTGGATGTCCTTGGCACTGTGGTTTAAATCCTGGCCTTGGTCTTCCGACGTCTTATCTGCTGATGCAGTGCGCTGCTGCTCATTCAGATGAGTCTTCACACATCCCATCTTTGTTCTGTGGATCTTCATGCCACGGGTGGTAGCGAAACGCTTTCCACAGACACATGGATATTCCATTTGGTCCATGTTCATAGTCCGTTTGGGATTTGCAGTCATGATTGGTTGAGCACCGATGGATTCATCATTCTCTCCCCTTTCGGTGAATCCTGGGAGCATCTTTTCCTTTTATTCTTAGTAGCCACATGTTTAAGGCAAAGTGGGGAGCCAGCCCACAGAGCCCTTGGTTCTGGTCTTTCCCAGTGTCCGCCGGTCTTTCCCGGACGTCCTCCGGCCTATTCCCGGAAGTCAATGGTTTACCCATGCATCAGTAGAAAGAAACTCGTGGAGAGCGTGGCAGCAGAGAGTCCTCAGAAGAGAAGCCCCCTTCAAGCAAGTGTTTCGGCCCTTATCTCCTGACACTCTAGGGGGGTTGGGCCACACCCGGTTCATGACTCCGGATGTCCCTCTGCTGCCCCTTTTTTTTTCCCATCTTGGGACGTAACATTTCATCAGCCTGAAGGCCTAGCGGTTGTGAGGGTGGTCCTGTCTGACAAGAATGAAAATATCTTCGTTACAGGGACTGCGCCCCCCTGGCTGACCTTTCTGCCTTCTGGAA
>CM065738.1:23607927-23610427 GCA_033310375.1 Conus canariensis
CATCTACTGCTGGGTGAACAGAAAGCTCCATCATGCCATAAAGGTCTGACATCTACTGCTGGGTGAACAGAAAGCTCCATCATGCCATAAAGATCTGACATCTACTGCTGGGTGAACAGAAAGCTCCATCATGCCATAAAGATCTGACATCTCGAGTGGTTCGATTTCACGACCGTCGGCTCCGCAGGCAAAAGCTCAAACCGGTTGAACACCGCGGACATGAGACGCTTACACCTCTGTCTCTCTGTTTTTCTCTCTCAAAATGTGTGTGTATGTATGTATCTGTCTGTCTGTCTTTCTGCCTGTCTGTCTGTCTGTTTATCTATCTATCTATCTATCTATCTATCTACCTGTCTGTCTGTCTATCTATGTATCTATCTAACTATCTATGTGTCTGTCCATTCACCCATCCATCTATCTATCTATCTATCTATATGCCTGTCTGTCCATCTGTATGTCTATCTGTTTATGTATCACCACATGCATTGGCGTGCAGGCATTGAAGTGCAGACTGTGATCGCTAACGTACAGTTACAATGTGGTGTTGACCAAAACCCTGTCCGCACATTGCACAAGCAACTTGTGAAAAACCAAAAGAACGATAAGAACACAGGCTCTGTAAGTACTGGCACAACTGCTACTAGTGCTGCTGCAACCACTTCTCCTGCTCATACTCCTCCACCTACTACTGCTATCACTTGCAGACTGCTGCTGGTGATGCTGCTGTTTCTGCTCTTCTTCCTCCTCCTCATCTTACTACTGCCAATCAGTTATTCGTGAAAAATGTTGCATCAATATCAGCAACAACGACTTTCACAGCACTTCTAAACACAAGGATGTACACAGCCAAAGATATAAAAAGTTTAAACAAAAATTACGGAGAAGAGTGGCGCAGGGGTGGGGATTTGTGTGGGGATGGGACTGGTTGTAAGCCAAGGGTGTAGAGGCAAAGCATGAAGCAGAAATCCAACTGAAGGAATATCAGAACTTTACAAAAAATGTATGTGTGTCTGTATGCATAAAGGAAGAAAAAATCAGATAATCAAGATGTTTACAGGAAAATATACCGAAAAATTATCTTAACGGACACTTCAGAAAACATCCCAGATTTGCTTCATTTCAAGTGATTATTTGTTAACAGCATACTTCCCGATCGCTACTGCCACAACCCAAGGCGAAAAAGCGAGCAGCGATCGGCGTGTGTGTTAGTTGGGAAAAAAGTTACCCCCCAACCTCACCTCGAAAAGGACGACAGTGAACCTTTACCTAGTGAGAGAATCGAATCGCCCTGAGAGAAGAATAGTGAATTCGAGTCTCGTCTCGTGCTGAGTATACAGTAGTAGAAGGGAAAGGCCACAGTGAATGGGGGCGAGTTGACGGCGGTGATAAATGCGTTAAAGGACCTCTGTCCTTCTCGAGTTACCAGCCTAGCTGGCGAAGGAGATCAGCTTCATTGTAGTGTTTTATCGCAGGCCCATCGACCCTGGCCGAGCGTTGGTCGCTGACGAACACAGACTGTAGGAGGAAACTTGTACTTTGGAAATGATCCGCTGTTGATGAGAGAGAGAGAGAGAGAGAGAGAGAGAGAGAGAGAGGTGGTGGTTGCATGTGCATTTATGTGTGTTTAGGCGCGTGTGTGTATGTGAGAGAGCAACCGCGTTACTATTTTGGAGTGAGTGTCATGAGTCACTGTGTCCGTATCGGAGAGAGAGAGAGAGAGAGAGAGAGAGAGAAAGAGAGAGAGAGAGAGAGAGAGTCTGCATATAATTGTGAGTATGTATGTGTTAGGATTTAAGTGTGCGCGTATGTGTTTCTCCATTTAAGAGTAAGAAAATGATTCACGAAAACTTACTTTTGGGGTCTTGATTGTTATGTTTTGCATTGTTTCAAGGCTATCCTAAAATAAAACTGCTGAGTTTGTTGGGCGAGATGCTGGAATCGGCTCTGCACGCACATCACACATGAGTCATGAAAGGCTAAGTGCTGAATGCACTTGTGCTGAACTCATCTCTAATGATATTTGTATTGTTATATTCAAACGAAAATCAAAACTGCGATTTTTGTTTCTCAATAGTATAAAAACTGACGTGATTGCTTCTTATCATATTTCTTGCAGGGTGGCTCAGTGGTGTAGCACATAGTTCGCATTCAGACGTGTTCCAGTTCGAATCCCGCATGGGACTAAGTTTTATTAAAAATCGCCGCTTTCGTTGATCGTCTTAAACTATATCATTCTGGTGGTGTTAGTGTAATTTTAGGTAACAAGCACCCCCACCCCTATCCCTTGCCACTTCCCCTCCTCTCCCCCCCCCCCCCCCCCCCCCATCCCCATTCCAACCCGACCCCAATGCCCTCACACTATTCTGGGTCGATTATCCCCCTGTCTGCCATATCAGCGTGGGAAGACGTGGACGTTGAACCTAAATATATCCGACAGTGATAACTTTACATCTTACAGTACACATGTAATAAGCCCATCCGAAAAGATAGCACGGCATAC
>CM065738.1:23625427-23627927 GCA_033310375.1 Conus canariensis
ACGCAGTCTCAGCAAAAATTTATCAGTGCCTTCAGACTCGCAAGACTTGGAACTTTCTGTTAGCTTGTTTGTTTGTTTCGCTACAAGCCACAAAACTGTCAATCAGAGAATCATTAACGAGCAGTTCACACCCACTGAATGAAAGCCCTTTGGCCTCGGCTCCTTTGCACCACGCGGCTGTGCGCAGTATCGTGAGAGTACGCTCCCTTCGCAAGAGTCAAAGCTGTCGCAAATTCACGGTAGTTTGAGGTGAAGGTGTTCAAAAAATGGCGAAGAAAGCAAAATTCCCCACGTTTACAACAAAAATATTAATGAAAGTTTCTACTTGTGGTATGATTACCCTTTTAAGATCTTTTAAAGAAAAGGGTATGGATATAGACTCGCAAGACTTCTTTTTGTCCGCCAATCAGTCATTTAACAAATAGATAACATTCACTCGGTCGAAAACGTTTGGTCTCGGTTCCTGTGTGCCAAACGACTGTGACCAGTATCATGAGAGTACGCTCCCTTTGCAAGCTTCCAAGTTGTTGCAGAATCATCCTCGTCTGTGCGTGAAAATGTCTATGATGGCAAAGCAAGCGAAACTTTTTATAGAACATAAATACTCATGGCAGCTCCTGCTGGAGATATGTTTAAGGTCACACTTCTTTTTAAATTAGGGTATGAATATCCCTTGCTCTGAATTGGATCTGAAACACTGTATACCGTGTGTAAGTCTACCTTTCCCCATGACACGATCACGTCTCTTGTTTTTCTGACGTGGTTAGAGGTCTGAGAGGGCTTTATGTGGTCGCCCGGACACTAATGACATTGAAAATGAAACTGAATACCTCGTATTGAATTTTACGGGAATTCCCGTCTGTTGAAAGCAATCTCTGGTCAAAACGTGTTCAACGTCTATTCTCGTGCCCCTTGTTATATTATTCATTGTCAATTTTCCATACTGCCTTTCTGCTGGCGAAGTTAACAGACCTGGATCAATAAATATGTCTATATGTTTAGGGGCAATTACAATAAACAGAAAAATGACGAATCAATAACAAAATGTCAAAGTAATATGGCAAGCGTGTCGGTGACAATGGTTTGTTGGTTATTAAGTGTGCATGCGTCGTAAAATGCTAGCGCACAAAGAGGCACATACAACGGCCTCGCTCACTTTGTACTCTATTGCCGCCCAGCACAGCTGAAGCTACCCATGAAATCCATTCTCGAGGAGTGCAGAGTGGGTAAAGCAATGTTACTAACCTTGCTTGAGGGACTTGAGAGACAGGCTTGTGAGATAAACCAAGCCCAAGCTAAATACTGGCAGAAAATGGAATGTTCAGGGGGCAGTGGACGTGGCGAAAATCTTACGATGAGGATGATAACAGGACGAACAAAAACCGACAAATAGGGGCTGGGATAAACATATATGAAGTCAAAGGCAAAAGAGAAAACAAATACAGAAATGGTTATACATGAGGTGCAGAAAGAAAAGGATGCCAAGAGAATCCAAAAGGCAGTCCAGCAAGGTCAACAAAGGCAGGAGACAACATGGGAAAACACACTCCAAACATATCTCAACTGGGATGAAATACGCCGCATGACATCACGTAGATCAGCGTCATGATCAAATCTCCTACCTACGAATTCAATGCTAGCGAAAGGGGGAGGAGGGGGGGGGGAGGGATCGGATGACACTACGTGTACGCTGTTAGAGCAAACTAGCAGTGGAACATCGAACTTTTTAGAAAGCAGCGCTTACCCGTGGAAGATACACGTGGAGACACAACCGAGTGCTTAAGAATATCGTACATGCGTTCAGTACGACCGGAAGAAACACTGCGGTACTAACAGCCACAGCATCGACCTCTTGCTGTCGAGCTCTCCCTACACTTTCTTCCTACTGCATACGGAATAAAATGCAAACACACAATTCAATTCGCACACCTTTCCCACAATATTATAGCTGTTACAACAACAAGATTTCATTGATGAATCTCATGCAAATTGATTTCGAGTGCACGAGCACTTCCACTCTTCTTATCGACTCAGAGTAGTAAAAATTATGACATGTCGGGTTAGGATTTGAGTTAGTTTATAGGATTAATGTTAGGGTTAGGTTTGGATTAGGGCTTATACTTACGCTTCTGTTTCAAGTCAGGGTAAGTAAGGGTTTTCCCAGTTTCCCAGTCTGTGTTGTATTGAGGCAGGTAAACAGAGCAGTCCATTTCAGGTGCAAAGAGAACTGGAAGCGCCAATTTCACGTTTGCTCACAAAGACAAACGATTTACGTGTGTCATTACATTTATCATACGAGAACATGACTTTGTTAAATATCACTGAAAAGTCATAACATATAAAGTTCAGGGCATTTTTCATTATGAATATATTTATTGCTTAAATGGCTAAAAGAAAAAAAAAGGGTAAGAAAACAATTGTAGGCCGGCTATCTTATTCACTGTCCAGAATATAACACCACACTCTTAAACTAAAAGCTGATCATTCGCTTGTTATGCTG
>CM065738.1:23632927-23640427 GCA_033310375.1 Conus canariensis
GTGCGATGTTCATCTGTCGACGATGTTTTACGTTAATGTAATCTGACATGTTAAGTGATACACACTTAGGAACCAATTATGTTTATTTAGTTTACTGCGTGCTACAAACTTAAACGCACACAAACAGAAATGGAAGAAAAAACAACAAACAAGCAAACAACCAAAGAAACATTTAATTCATACATTATAATATACGTAGGGTGACCGGTGAGATTAAGTTGATGGAACATTTCTTTGTAGCCCTTCCATGTATCAACATATACTCAAAATAAAAACGCATTTTTGTAAGCGCATAACATTGCACTGTTTACGTACAGCACAACAAGAAATATTGATAAATATTGATAGATGTAGTAACTCTCGTTTCTGACTGACCTCCTTGTGCAATAATTCACACGTTTCTTGGAATGATCAATTTCAACTGCGATTTGGACACCTTTGTATGACATTAAATCTCTCTATTCCTCAAATTTGTATTTGATTTTCAAATGGTAACTCATTTAGGCGTAACAGAGAACCATAAACTGGACACACACATGACATGGCTTTCACTGTTAGTTCTGCACAAAATACGCTTTGACCGGTCAAAAGGAAGGACATACGAAAAAGGTGGACGTTCTTTCTTCTATCGATGGAGAAATCAGAAGGCACTCCATTGCCTCTACAGAATTTATCAATGAAGACATGTATGGAAGGTTTAGTACAGTTATGGTTAGGTTATGGTTCAGGCTAGGGTTAGACTAGGCTAGAGTCTGGGTTTGAGTTAAGGTAGCGGTAGGATTATGGTCAGGGTCAGGCGCAAGGGAGTGGAAGAGTCTTCCAGCTTAATTATCAAAGATCTCTAATACACGCGTACGCCATCTTCGCAAAAAAAGGAAGAAGAAAGAAAAAAAAGGAAAAAAAGGGTGTAACGTTTGATTTTGGGTGAGTAACTTACAAGAAATGTAAGTTACATCCATTTTTGCTCACAAATAACTCGATTAAGACTGAAATACAAATGAAATGGACAGCTTTGTAATTGACAAGGGTAAAAAAACTACGTTGCGTTCTATGGACGGACAGACACTAACGTTACCAGTGTTTATTGTTTCATAACCAAAGTATCAACAAACTACCAGAGAGGCTGCGCACTGATATCAGATTATTATCGCATCACAGGGGATGACCATCACGCAGTTACGGTTCCTTACCAAAGAAAGAGTAGAAAGGCAGTTTTCTACATCCTGTAAAGAAGGCAGTGTAGAAGTGGTTTAAAAAATGATGAGGTAAGCATTTGAATAAAAGGATCGTAAAATATACTCTTGTTAGGAAGTGTTGGAGTCCAGAACACGTGGAGCTGAAAAGATTTAACTCATAATGGTAATAATGATTATGGAAAAAAGAAAGAAAAAAGCTAATTGAAACCAAACGAATTTCACTTGACCTGTCAAACGGTATATCAAACGTTGCGGATGGCATGCCGTGTGGAGGCTTAGGGCCGCGTGGTTAAGCTCAATAGCAGAACACCAACGTCGCATTCAGGCGTTCCGAGTTCGAGTCCTGCTATACCTGACTGGTAAACACACACACACACACACACACACACACACACACACACACACACCACACACACACCAAAAAAAAAAAAAAAAAACAACTGACAAAGAAACAAAAAAAAAAACCCTGCCATATCTCTACCCATCTTCACGTATTTCGTCCTAGAGGTGTGAGAATAGTATCAGTAGATAGGTCTCGTACCCTCACTCTCCTGTGTAGGTTATCAACATCTGTCACGTCATCATTGATGGGTTTGGACGTTAAACCTAAACGAATACTTCATACAACGACAGAGGGGTCAGGTGTGTGTTTGGCTCCGTGGTGGAGCATCAAATCCGCGACCAGACGTTGCCTCGAGTTCAAAACCCCGCTGACACTCCACACAAACAAAAATGGTCATTGTAGTTGCATATTGATTGCCCTTCTGCCGATATCTGCAGTGTTTGGCCTATCTTACTTATAGTTAAATCAGCGACTACGATAGAAACCATCTTGCTGACTTTTCTAGCCACTGATAGTGGTTTGTCATACACAATGACGTCTCGCTTATAACTGCTTGTCGGATTGTTCCCTATAAAAGTCTCGTGGCACAATGGTTGTTGCCAGTGATGGTTTGACTCGGACGAAGAAAGGCTGGCTCATCGACTCGCCGCACGGTTTGGCATTAGTTTTAGAATTACGACATCGCTACGGGAATTCCCGACGGATAGAATGCATTATAATAGATTAGGACGGAGAAGCAGAGTTTGCTTATACATAATATCATTATAAGAAGGCTGCGCTCTGCAGACAAAAAGTGTGCCGGGTACGACTCCCAGAAAAGAGCGATGAAAGGAATTGGGATTCACTGGACCAGTCTGACAAAATAGAAACCACGCAAAACATGTCGGGAGTACACGTCTGAACAATACAATGACCAACCCTCGTTTTTCCCAACTCCTACCCTAACGTGCACAGAAAACTGACAACGGAAAAATGTACCTTGTCTGGCTAGATTTAGGTAGTAGACCTAAATGTACTTTAGGTAGGGATTAGAATGACCAACATGTTGACCCTGGTCCGTCAAATAAAGACCAATAAGAAAAGGAAATAGTTATTTTGGCGGATGAAGACTTCGGTCAGTCAATTTGTACACTTTGACAAGTTGTCTTCTGCCCACTCACGTGACAAAGAGGTGTCCGCGGATTGGATGTTATACTCGCCAGGACAGAGAACAATCGCAACGAGTTCTATGAAGAAAGTATACCGGCTAGAAAGTGTGCGTCCTGCAGCAAGGCTATTTTGCGAACTATTGAGAGTCAGGATTGGCGTGGATAGGATAGGATGGTTGTTTTTTTATGCAACATATTCATACGGTCCTCCTCCGATCATACACTGGATAGTATGCTTACAAATCTATCCGCTGACCATTCTAGCCCACCGGTAGTTACGGTATGTCGCTTCAAACTGCCTTTCGGACCGTTCCTTATATTGCTAGTCTCCTGAGAGTTATTGTTTTCATAGCGAAATGGTTGCCTTCAGTTTTCACTCGGAAATTTTACCAACTTGCCTAGCATCCTGATGTCAGATTTAGAATAAGGGCATCGCTGCGGGAAATCCCGATGGATAGTATGCATCATTAACAAATCATGGCTTAAGACTGAGGAAGCAATTTTGTCTACAGATGACTTCATATCAAAATAAAAGCTCCGACGAATTCAAACAAAAGAAAAAAAAGAAGTCATCTATGTGATTCGACCCCAGAACACTGCATTCACTGCAGTCGGGAGTTCAACACCTTACCCAAACGCAAGCGAGTTCTGGCATTATAGGATAATCTATATTACATGGACAACAAATGTCTGGGCTACAACACCCAGAAAGAACACGCTGACAACCACTACCCATGACATGCCAAACATGTCGGGAGTACATGCCTGAACCCGCCAGTTTCCACCGGCATTTTACCACCAGCCTACGTGGAAAACCGACAACAGAAATACATGCTCGCCGACAAAATTAAAAGTTTATAGCGAACCCTGATTTTCAGTGAGGTGCTAGAATGACCAACGCATTGACGTCGGACGTTAAAGAAAACAAACAAAACAACAACAACATCAACAACAACAACAACAACAACAACAACAACAACAACAACACACACACACACACACACACACACACACACACACACACACACACACACACACACCAAAAAACAGCAAGTTAGCCATTTCCTTTGACCATTG
Organism: Conus canariensis; assembly: GCA_033310375.1. Taxonomy (NCBI): domain Eukaryota; kingdom Metazoa; phylum Mollusca; class Gastropoda; order Neogastropoda; family Conidae; genus Conus; species Conus canariensis. The sequence goes on from CM065738.1 coordinate 23,636,692, forward strand.
ACAAGTTGTCGTACCAACTCACATGACAAAAAGGCATTCGCCAACTGGATATTAAAATGGGATGGATATAAAACAAACAAACAAACAAAAAAACTCAAACAAACAAACAAACACACAAAACAAAAGAAAAAGGAACGCGATCTTGCAGAAAATATGCAGGCTAGAAAGTATCCGTTTCATAGCGAACCTATCTTTGGAACTGTCTTGTGCTAGGAGGACAGGCATAGACAGGAGAAGACAGTCGCTTTCTATGCAACGTGTACATAACGGCCTTCAACAGGTTCCCTCCCCCTCACACTGCTGGGTTGGGTTACCGTCTCGCCTACCATACCACCTCAGGTGAGCATGGACGTGAAATCTGACCGAAGCCACGGTGGGGGAGACAGAAGGGATGGGACACAGAGACAGCGGGCCACGTGTGCTGCCGCCCCTGCAGTTCACAAAGAGACGGGAGGCAACAGAGCGTGAACACAGTTTGTCACCTTTCCAGACACCTGTCCTCCATCAAACAGGAGCCGTAACTGTCATCATCATCAGGGGAGCATGACCTCTCCTGTCTAAAAATTTTTTAAAACTGTTTCTAGGTTGTCTGGTGTACACGCATTAGTGGTGTGTGTGTGTGTGTGTGTGTGTGTTGTGTGTGTGTGTGTGTGTGTGTGTGTGTTGTAGTTGTAGTTTTTGTTGTAGTTATAGTTTTTGTTGTCGTTGTTGTTGTTACTGTGTGTGTGTGTGTGTGTGTGTGTGTGTGTGTGTGTGTGTGTGTGTGTGTGTGCCATAAGCAGACTTAACCGAAATTGACAGGGATCCCTGAAAAACTTAACTGGTATATATATTGCGCTCTTAGACTAGACAACTTGCAGCAGCATAAAACAAAATGCAGTTCGTCTTCTTTTCCATCATTGCAAAGTGGACAAGTCAGATCCATTCCAGTATGTTTACAGTAGCGATACCTGTGTTGTGCAATATCTGAAATTCCAAGTCGAAATTTGGTCATAATCAACTTCAAGTGTTTGCCTAAATCCATTTGCAGATAAAGTTTGACATCGTGAACTGTACAAAATGTCCGATACATGGTAAATCTATCGCTATTTTTGACATGAGCGTCTCATTCTTGCCACCTGCACGCAATCAATCTTTCTTTAAATTCACAAAGAAATAATCTATCATTCTGCACGCCTTGGTTCATCCAAACATAACCAAATCCAAATTTGTATAATTGACTACGGATATTTGACACCCAGTTTCTTTTATCTCTTACGTCTAGGTCATATAACATCACATGTGTGTGTGTGTGTGTGTGTGTGTGTGTGTGTGTGTGTGTGTGTGTGTGTGTGTGTGTGTGTGTGAGAGAGAGAGAGAGAGAGAGAGAGAGAGAGAGAGAGAGAGAGAGGTTATTTAACAAGTGAACGGCCCTATCTGTTTCTAGCAGTCACGACAAAGTTGGCGAAATTCGACTTATCACGTAAACCGATATATTTATCGAATCGATAGGTTTACAGACACGAAAAATCAAAGGAAATGTTTAAACTCGTCTTTGGCTCATTGTCTTTTCGTCCATAAGTCACGTTATTTTCAATGCAAACAATATTTCATTTCTGAGGTCCACAGGGCAGACAGGAAACCTTTGTTTGATTATGTACCGTCATCATCCCGTAGCTCCACTATTTCCAGTCCAAAGAGCACTATAGACAGCAACATCTTCTGATTGGTAGCAACCTGGTGTGCGATTCATATTGTCCTACACGCAGATTTTGAGAATGAGATTATTCTCTAATCAGTATTGTTTGTGCGAAGTGTCTTGGTTGTAGGTGAGGTGTATATGTGTATTTGTGTGTGTGTGTGTGTGTGTGTGTGTGTGTGTGTGTGTGTGTGTGTGTGTGTGTGTGTGTGTGGGAGAGAGAGAGAGAGAGAGAGAGAGAGAGAGAGAGAGAGAGAGAGAGAGAATTAAATCTGTACACAAATTCAGCTGAACTGCAACATTATATAACAGTCCTATATTGTGAAAACTTTGGTAATTTTTTTCGATTTTTTTTAATTGCTTACGAAGCGTCGGTCCATAATGTCACATTAAAGGTGACGTTAGGTTATGGGTGTGCTTCAAACAGTTCACGTTTCTTAAGTTTCTGAGGCGTATTTCAATGAGCTTTGTTAAAAAATGTTAACGTTCATATCACACAGACACAGACACACACAGACACACACAGACACACAGACACACAGACACACAGACACACACACACAGACACACACACACACACACACACTGTTTTGGTTTCCACTCTCTCTCTCTCTCTCTCTCTCTCTCTCTCTCTCTCTCTCTCTCTCATACACATACACATGCCCTCGCTCAAGCGCTTCACAAATTCTCAAACACACACTTCTTTGTCTGTCTCTGTCACTGTTTCTGTCACTCTGTCTGTGTCTGTTTCTGTTTCTGTCCGTTTGTTTCTCTCTCTCTCTCTCTCTCTCTCTCTCTCTCTCTCTCTCACACACACACACACACACACACACACACACGCAAGCACCCCCCCCCCCACACACACACACACACTGACACATGTACACGTACTTCACACAAACGCATATGAAAAAAGGCGCACGCACACACACACACACACACACACACACACACACACACACACACACACACACACACACACACACACACATACAAACACACACACATACACACCATTTTGTGAAAAGACGTAAAATGAAAGTACTACTACTCTACTACTACTACTACTACATACAGCACTCACTACACTACACTACACTACACCACACATACACTACACTACACTACACTACACTACACTACACTACACCACACTACACTACACTACACTACACTACACTACACTCCCGATCTCCGGTTAAATTTTGCCTTGACTTTTCCTTTTCCGATGACAATGCAACAACATACCATGACCTGTGATCTTTGCGTCTTAGGCGGAACTTGACTGCTATCGCCTTTCCCTCCTACCTTCCGTATACTTCTCAGTTTCAGTTCTGGGCCCTCTCACAACGCACCTGTCCGCACCAAGACACACACAGCACACAACAGCAGTGTCCCACGCACTGGCAGAAGCCGAAACTTTCAGCACAAAAAAAAAAAAAAAAAAAAAGCGCCAAAGTTTTGTTTTCAATGTCCGACTGCGTCTTCACTCTCACTGCTTGGTATAAATCCGGCCGCGTCCAGGAGTAGTATGCTACTTCACACGTATTGAATCCACAACATCTGTTCCTCTTTTTTTTTTCTAATTTTCTGTTCCAGCAACAACACAGATGGCTATGTCACACAGAGTTGTCACAGTCATAAACCCGCACGCAGTCCACAATTATCAGTAGAAACGGACACACAGGATAATGGCGAAAATCGATGCACGTTGTCTGGCAATCCGTCCGTCCGTCCGTCCGTCCGTCCGTCTGTCTGTCTGTCTGTCTGCCTGTCCGTCCGTCCGTCCGTCCGATGCCTGTCCGCCTACCTGGTTCCCTTGTCAATCTCTGGGAGGGTTTCAGCTGATCGGATCACGATGCAAGATCGAAAGAGAGGGGGAAGGAGGAGGAGGAGGAGAAGGAGGAGGAGAAAGAGGAGGAAGAGGAGAACTCGACCACAGGTGAGGCGTCTTGAAGTCTCCCACCATCCTCTCTCTCTCTCTCTCTCTCTCTCTCTCTCTCTCTCTCTCTCTCTCTCTCTCTCTCTTGACCAGTTCGTTGATGCTGTGTGCAAGTG
>CM065738.1:23642927-23650427 GCA_033310375.1 Conus canariensis
CCTTTTGTACTCTGTGAAAAGGAAAACTACCCCTGATGTTTATTTTTCTCATGAAAATGGTAATACTAGTTATCTTCGCGTGACACTGTTGACCTTGTTCCCTCAAAATTACTGTCCCCCACCCGCGCCCTCCATCCCCACCCCGTCGATATTTCGCTGTGACGTTGACGAGTAGACTAACACTTATTATCACCCAGGAAAAAGAAAATCTGGTTTGAAGTTTGTGCAAGCGCACTGCGACACCAGAGATATGACATACGGAAAGAGGATTGTCGAGAGAAGTCACACTGTTTTCAACGCATACAGCTGGGGTTTTTTTTTTTACTCTCTGATTCGTCGTCCTTTGCACTAACACAAGTTGAAAGCCGTTTAAAGGGATTGTATTGACGCAGATTGTCTCTTCGGCCACACAAATTCATCAGTGAAAATATGAGCTTTATACATACGATCATTTTTACTAGCATTTTCCCCTTTCTTGATGTTTTTTCTTCGCGGTTTTCTCTTTCCACATAAGTAGACCGACTAAATGTTATATAGTTCATTTACAGTTTGAATTAATTAACTTACAAAAATGAATGACTAAAAGAATGAATGATAAAAATTAATAAACAAATGAATATCAAATTTGCTGAACAGTTTGGTTTGTGTACAGCGATTCACGTGAAGAATGTAGCCTGTACCGAAAAGCCGTGCTCGTACTTTTTGCCACTGAAAATTCTTACTTTTGTTTCATTCATCATACGTGTTTTGGACATTCATTTAAATTCGCGCTTTTGGGCACGCGCTTTGGAACTTTTTGCCCCTTTTTCAGCATCTCCAGTTTTGTCTGCCTACTTAATCACATCTTTTCTCCCCTTTCAACGCGCCCAGCCCACCCCTTCGGCCTTTTTTTCTGAGCCCATACAGTTGCAAGGAGTTGAAGGAACAAGATTAATGTGGATGTGATGAAGTGTATAGGTGCCAACAATCGGCGTTGAAAGCTTGGACCAAATCAAAAACATTTTGCGATAGCACGTGTAGGTCTCGCAGCTTACACTTGGAAGGTCCGGGCACAAACTGCATGTAGACATGCACGCACACACACACACACACACACACACACACACACACACACACACACACACACACACACACACACACACACGTACACACACACACACACACACACACACACACACACACACACACACACACACACACGTACACACACACACACACACACGTACACACACACACACACACACACACACACACACACACACACACACACACACACATACACGCAGGCTCTAACACGAGTCTCCTAGTATATGTTACTCACGTAGACAGCAATGACGGAAGGCTTGCAGTAGAGGACTGCCTTGTCCCGTCACAAAATTCCACGTCCGTCGGAACATGGTTCATCTCCGACAATGGTGGACATAGCAGAGACTGTTCCTCCTCGCACGGCGACGTGCCTGACAGAGATGATTCTGCTCCACGAATACGTAAGCTTTCTGCCCACGGAATCCCTTGCATCCGCTTCAATCCTCCACCCACCGGCATCTTCTGCTGAGAAGGCATACACCCTGGAAATGATTTCATCTCAACACCGCTCAGACTCTCTGGCATTGCAGCATCGCATTCTTGAGATCTTTCGAACTCTAGCACATCTAGTGCGTGCGAGGTAAAGCATTGCAGGTGGTTGGAATCGCTCTGGAATAGTGCGCTCTTCGAATTCGAGTTGGTTGTCTGTGATTTCAGGCATTGCTTCGTAATGTTCAGCTCTTCTCTCCGATCCTGTTTACTACGTTTCTGTTCGTCGCGTGACGAGAATGCTATGTCCGGCGTAGCGTGACCAGAAGGTGAGGATGAAAGATACACGTCTTCTTCACGTAATCTGGAACTGAACGGAGCCAGTGTTCCATCTCTAGATGCTATCGTGTTCATTGCAAACGAGTCTTTCTCGTTCAGCCCTGCATTTTCTGGCACTCCTTCAAAACGTGGATGTGGCTGTGCTGGTGGCTTCTCTGGAGACGGTGGATTTTCTGGCATCAGGTCTGTTGCTAAAGGACGTGGATTCACCGTTGGTGGTTTCACCTCCACCGAAAAGGAATTCACTGGCGGTGGGTTGGTTCTTTTGAGAAGCAACATCACCGGGGCAGTTGGCACATCTTTCCCGGGAAAAATGTCTGGAGGTGGTTTGATCTCCTTCGGGCGAGGGCTGACTGGCGGTGGTTTTGTCTCTTTGAGTCTCCGATGTTCTGGGCTCGCTGCCGTCTCATGCAAACACTGGCTGCATGGTTTTGTGACATGTGGAGTTTTTGTAGGCTGCATCATCTCTTTAGTATGCCGGCTTTCTAGCAGTCGTTCCGGTTCTGGAGGACCATAGTCTGAATACTGTAATTTTGTGTCCGTTAGGGATCGAGTTGCTAGTGTTGGTACTGTCTCCAGTTCCGGCGTCAATGGTGGAGGTAGCATCTTGGGGCTCAGCCGATCTGGCGGTGGTATCATCGTCTCAGGAAATGGACAGATTGACGGCGATGCAGTCTCTTTAGGACGTGGATCAGTTGACGATGGTACCATGTTCCTGTGACGTGGACTTATTGGCGGCGGTACCAACTTGTCAGGAGGAGGACTTAATGGCGGTGGTACCAACTTGTCAGGACGTGGACTTAATAGCGGTGGTACCAACTTGTCAGGACGAGGACTTAATGGCGGTGGTACCAACTTGTCAGGACGAGGACTTAATGGCGGTGGTACCAACTTGTCAGGACGTGGACTTAATGGCGGTGGTACCAACTTATCAGGACGTGGACTTATTGGCGGCGGTACCAACTTGTCAGGACGTGGACTTAATGGCGGTGGTACCAACTTGTCAGGACGTGGACTTATTGGCGGCGGTACCAACTTGTCAGGACGTGGACTTATTGGCGGCGGTACCAACTTGTCAGGACGTGGACTTATTAGCGGTGGTACCATCTCTCCAGGATGTGGACTAACTGATGGTAATAACCAACTCCTTAGGACGTGCACTAGTCGATGGTGGTGCCTCCTGGAGATATGGACTAGTTGATGGTGATAACGTCTCCAAAGGATATGGACTAGTTGATGGTGGTGCCTCCTGGAGATATGGACTAGTTGATGGTGATAACGTCTCCAAAGGATATGGACTAGTTGATGGTGGTACCTTCTGAGGATGTGCACTAGTTGATGGTGATACCTTCTGGGGATGTGGACTAGTTGATAGTGGTACCTTCTGGGGATGTGGACGTGTTGATGGTGATATCTTCTCCAAGGGATATGGACTTGTTGATGGTGATATCTTCTCCAAGGGATATTCACTAGTTGATGATGGTACCTTCTCCAACGGATATGGACTAGTTGATGGTGGTACCTTCTCCAGGGGATATGGACTAGTTGATGATGGTACCTTCTGGGGATATGCACAAGTTGATGGTGGTACTTTCTGGGGATATGTACTAGTTGAGGGTGGTACCTTCTGAGGATATGGACTAGTTGATGATGGTACCTTCTGGGGATATGCACTAGTTGATGGCGGTACCTTCTGAGGAAATGGACTATTTGATGGTGGTACCTTCTGGGGATATGCACTAGTTGATGGTGGAACCTCCTCAGGATGTGAAATAGTTGGCGGTAGTCCCATTTCTTCGGGACGTGAACTAGCTGGCTGTGGTACTATCTTCTTAGGATGTGGGATAATTTGCGGTGGCACCATATCTCCAGGAAGTGCAATTAGAACCATTTCTTCAGGACGTGGGGGGATTGGCGGTGGTACCACCATTCCTCCAGGACATGAACTTATTGGTGATTGTACCAGCTTGTCAGAACACGATCTTATTGCCGATGGTACCATCTCCTTAGGATATTGACTGATTGACGGTAGTACCATCTCTTTGGCATCTTGACCAATTGGTGGTGATGTCATACTCTCGGAGTGTTGACTCATCGGCCGTGGTATTATCCCCTCGGGATGCGGATTGATTGGCGGTGGTACCACCTCCTCAGTATGTTTAAATGGCAGTGGAACCATTTCTTTGAGGTGCTGAACAATTGTTGGTTTTACCATCTCTCCAGGATATGGACTTACTGGCAGTGATACCAATTCATTAGGACGTGGACACAGTGACGATTGTACCATCTCTCCAGGATGTTGATTTATTGACGGCGTTACCATCTTGTCAGGACGTGGACTTAATGGCGGTGGTACCACTTTATTAGGACGTGGACTTGATGAAGGTGGTACCACTTTGTTAGAACGTGGACTTATTAATGGTGGTGCCACCTTTTCAGGACGTGGACTTATTGGCGGTGGTACCAACTTATCAGGACGTGGACTTATTGGCGGTGGTACCACCTTATTAGGACGTGGACTTGATGAAGGTGGTACCACTTTGTTAGGACGTGGACTTAATGGCGGTGGTACCAATTTGTCAGGACGTGGACTTAATGACGGTGGTGCCAGCTTGTCAGGACGTGGACTTAATGGCGGTGGTGCAAACTTGTCAGGACGCGGACTTAATGGCGGTGGTACCACCATGTCAGGGCGTGGACTTATTGGCGGTGGTACCAACTTGTCAGGACGCGGACGTATTGGCGGTGGTACCAACTTGTTAGGACGTGGACATATTGGCGGTGGTACCAGCTTCCCAGAAGCGGGACATTTTGGCGGTGAATTGATTAAAAGTTGTGCCGTGTCCCCGAAAAGCGGGCTAACCGACTGTTGTACTGTCTTCTCCGGACGTGGACTATTTCGTTGTGGTACCATCTGTCCAGGAAGTGGATTCCTTGTCCGCTCTGCCACCTTCTCCAGACTCTGATGTACAGTAGATGGTACCACCTCCCCGAGACGTGGACCAGTTTGTGGTGGTTTCACCTCCTCTATATGTAGACCAGTGGGAGGCTGAGCCATCTCATAATGAAGGGAGGCTGTCGACGGTGTTCCCTTCTCGTCATGATATACACTTACATGTGGCTCAGCCGTCTCTTTCGGACGTGGCGTCAATGTTGGTAGCATCATGTTTGACAGTGAATTGACTGACTGTTGTGCCATCTTGTCAGGAAGTGGATTCACCGGTGCTGCTGCTATTTCTCTCGGAAATGAACCTAACGGGGGTGGCACCAATTCTTGAGGACTGGCGGAGTGCTGTTCCATTTCTCCAAAGCTTTGACAGTCTGGAAGCGGTTTCACATCATCAGATTGAGGACCTTTTGATGGCCGCATGAGCGCCACAGGACGAGGACTGACTGGGGGTGGTTTTATCTGCCTGAAGTGTGAATTTTCCATTTCTGGTTTCACCCCTTCAGAACACATGCCGTGTGCTAGTGGCTTCATACCTTGCGGACGAAAGGTCATTGGAGACGGTATCAGCTCCCGTGCACACGTGTTCAGTGAAAATGTTCCTGCTTCCGCTTGTTGTCGCTGGCACTCTGACTGCGAATCTGGTTTGTGCATACTAGGTTTTGTTTAAAATTAAAGACTCCGTACACGAGGGATGAACTTATGAGATGATGAAGCACCACTGTTGGGAAATAACTTGTAATCACAGGAAGCTGTGCAGTGCCATGCAGTCTCTGAGAGTTTTGACTGAAGAGCTTGCAGGCACTATTTTGTTGAAGGAATGGGTATCGCTGGCATGCATAATGTTCTGCCGATACGTTTTATACGAGTTTTCTTCTCGAGGCTTCCTAAGCGTATATAGGAAACAATTCACGTTGATATCTGAGGTAATGGCATTCGATTGACATCTCATCACTAGTACATCCCTGATAGCTATACAACATGTTTCTTCCTGAAACTCTGGAATAATGACGTACCTCTCCCTCATCCTTCTAAATCGTCACAAGAGTTACCACAAGCACTCACAAGAAGATCAGTTGATCAGATTTTACGTGGGTGTCGTCACTAAAAGCAGAACATGTTTTCAAAATCAAGGCAAACAAGCCTTAACCAAACAGATGTATTTCATGATTTTAATGCAAAGCTATTAGATGTCATACACCGCTGTTTCTTACATCCATTCACACGTAGCGAAAGTATAACGACTTCACCAGCTCGACAGCTTGGTTTACACAGACACAGATTCTTAAGTTCACTAATGTTAGGACCGCTTCCAACACAGCGCTCGTTAGACACCCTTCGTTAGACAGCCAGCTCGATGTGCCTGTCTACGAATCTCACTTTCAGTCTGGCATGACCACTGACCATAGCATACAATCCACGCCGGTAGAGCTTCGGCTGAACTGACCGACTGATACAGAAATGCTAATCCCTTCATCCGAGGGATTAGGTTAAAGAGATTTACACTACAAGACCAGGCGTGGTCCCATGACATGGTAGAGTCTTTTGACATAGTGCTGTGTGTGTTGTCCAGTGCTGTCCGGTGCGGTCCATTTTCACAGTATCTGGACAGCTGCTCCTCCCTTCTACTCCACCCCTCTCCCCCCTTTCTCCTCCCATTGTTGTTAGTCAGTTTGTGTAGGGAACGTTAATATGAAATGCACGGCATCGTTTACCATCCCACACTTTTCTTTCACGTCAATTTCAGTGTATTAAAATGGATGGGAAAAAAGACGAGAGACTGGCATCCCACTTATTGTGACAGGTTATGTATGACTGATTGATCGATGAACTAAATTTACTGATGAATACATAAATGAGAAGGTAAGTAAGCAAAGTGAGGAAGGAAAGTAGGAAGGAAAAGATCTCTCTCTCTCTCTCTCTCTCTCTCTCTCTCTCTCTCTCTATATATATATATATATGTGTGTGTGTGTGTGTGTGTGTGTGTGTGTGTGTGTGTGTGTGTGTGTGTGTGTGTGTGTGTGTGTGTGTGTATGCGCGCGCGCACTCACGTGTCTTCACTTTTTGTGAGCACCCTCCTGTATGGCAGCGAGTCTTGGACTTTGCGTGCCCGTCAGGAGCGAAAGCTCAATGCTTTTCATATGCGTAGCCTACGACGCATTCTGAACATCACCTGGCAGGACAAGGTCCCAAACAACACTGTCCTGGAAAGAGCCGGATGCACCAGCATGTACACGCTGCTGAAACAGAGACGTATGCGCTGGCTCGGCCATGTCGTGCGCATGGATGACGGACGGATCCCTAAAGACCTCCTCTATGGAGAACTTGTGCAGGGAAAACGTCCCACAGGCAGACCACAGCTGCGATTCAAAGACGTGTGCAAGAGGCACCTAAAAGCCTTGAACATCGACCAGAACAACTGGGAAGCAACAGCCCTCGAACGGTCAGCCTGGAGACAGACTGTGCAGAAAGGTCTCTCCAAATTGGAAGAGACACTCGCTCAGCAGCACGGGGAAAAGAGAATGAGAAGAAAGGCTGCAGCCCAGGCAGACAAACCAGCGTCAGACTTCATCTGTACCCTCTGCCACAGGGACTGTCATTCCCGCGTCGGACTGGCCAGCCACACCCGTCGCTGTACCAGAATAGACACTTAGAGCGCAACTCCATAGTCTTCCGAGACTGAAGGATGCCTACTACTA
>CM065738.1:23660427-23670427 GCA_033310375.1 Conus canariensis
AAAACAAAGAAAGAAGTAAGAAAACATGAAAGAAAAGAAGGAAGAAAAACTAGAATAAAAAAGAAGGAAGAGATGAAGAAACAAGTATGGAACGAAGGAAGGAAAGAGGAAGCAAACACACACCATTGTGTGACAACTGTCTTCAACTGTCGTGATTTCAGCGTCTCAGTCAGTGTTTCGCCGTCCAAGTCATACTGTCATTTCATACTGATGAAGACTCGATGGGGCGAAACTTCGCTGCCGTTGTTTTCACTGAAGGTTTGTTCTGCCATTTTTTTCGTTCCTTTGTACGTTGTTTTGTTTGTTTGTTTGCTTGTTTGAGTTGGTAACATTTAAACTTATTAATTAAAAACAAAGTTAATTTGTTAAAAAAAAGCAATTAACTTGGAAAAAAGGAAGTTATATTGATTAAAGAAGAAACAGTCTTCTAACACACACACACACACCACCACCACCACCAAAATTTATGGACAACGAAGAAAAGATGAGCTCTCCCAAGGTAAGTAAGCAAGCAGTCCACTACTTTTTTTGTGCACACTTGATTTACCGCCCTTTCCATGTCCCCTTAAGGAGACCAAACCGAGTGATCACGCGCGCACCTGTGACAATTTCGTAGTTTTGTTTACTTATTAACTCCGTTATCTTTTCAAAGCACGGATTCCACGGGCGAATTACGATCTTTTGAGCTGCTATTCACAAGGAAGTTGCACGGAATTCGGCGCATCAATCAACTGTACATCGACAGGAAGATGTATGATCGAAACGAGAGACGATGGAAAACAAAGGACGAAGTTTAAACAACCTAATCTTATCTCCTTGATTCAAGGTTTCTTGCCTCGATTAAAATCCATTTAATGCTCAAGACATATGTTGTTTATAGGAGCCTTTTCCTGCTTTCTCCACGTCCTCCTCTTCTCCTACTCTCCATAGCTACCCTACTTACTCTAACTTACCGTCTTTACCCGATGATTCCCTACTTTTCCCTCCTGCTTACCATACTTTCCTACCTTTTCCTACCTACCCTTGCTTTTCCTACTTACTCTTCATTCTCCCACTTCTCTTTTTTCCCTACTTTACTTACCCACATACCTTTTTCTGCTGTCTTAAACTTTTCTCACTTTCCCTTTCTTTTTCTGTTACCCTATCTTTTCCTATTTTCCCTTTCTTTTCCTATTTTCCCTTTCTTTTCCTATTTTCCTCCATCTTCCTGCCTTCTGTTACTTTTCCTGCCTACCCAGCGTTTCGTACTTTCCGTACCTTTTCTCACTTTCTCTGCCTTTTCCTGATTTTCCAACCTGTTCCCACTTTCCCTTTCTACTTACACCATCTTTTCCTGCTTTCCTTACTTTCTCCAACCGTTTCCCGCTTTCTGCTACCTTTTACAACTTTCCCCTACCATTTCCTGCTTTCCCTGCGTTTTCCATTTTCCTGCTTTTTCCTATTTCCACTACCTTTTACCATTTTTTTTCTACCTTTTACTACATTTCCTTACCTTTTCCTGCTTTCCCTGCATTTTCTTACGATTTCCCCTTGTCTTTCTAGCTTTCGCTGCGTGTTCTTACTTCCCCTACTCTTTCCCGTTTCCTACAATTTCCTGAACACCTCTACCTAGTCTAAATTTTTCTCAGTTTTGTAGTTTGTTTACTATTATTTTGTACTTCTGCTTAGCATTTCAAACTCCCGACAATTTGTGTGTGTGTTATATACTCGTCACTACCTTTTCTTACATTCCTATTGTTTCTTTCATTCTCCATCTGTTTGGACCTATTGTTTTTTAATCGCTTTCTTCTTGTCCCATTATTTATCTCCATTTCATTCCTATTCCGACTCAACATGTTACTCCCTTTATCCGCGCCCGCTCTGCCCCAATAAAGAACCCACGTCAAGCTCATCATCTGCGCCGACCCCCTCCCCTCCGCCAGTACGCCCACCATGGCATGCCCTTCATCCACCCCCTCTGCACCAATACCTCCACCAGTGTCACACCCTTCATCCGCACCCCCTCCGTCGCCCCAATGCGCCCACCAAATCACGCCCTTCATATGCGCCCCCTTTGCCCCAATACGTACATCCGTTTTACAGCATCCATGCACCCTCTCCATTCTGCCCAATACGCCCACACATGTGCATCCACTCTCCTTATACCCATCCATTTCACGCGTCGTGTCCATTCCCTCCCCTTTCCTTCCAGTTCGCCCATCCACGACAAGCCCTTCATCCGAGCCCCCTCTGCCCCAATAAGAAACCCACGTCACATCCTTCATTCTCTCCCCCTATGCCCCAATAAGAAACCCACGTCACATCCTTCATTCTCTCCCCCTATGCCCCAATAAGAAACCCACGTCACATCCTTCATTCTCTCCCCCTTTGCCCCAATAAGAAACCCACGTCACATCCTTCATTCTCTCCCCCTATGCCCCAATAAGAAACCCACGTCACATCCTTCATTCTCTCCCCCTTTGCCCCAATAAGAAACCCACGTCACATCCTTCATTCTCTCCCCCTTTGCCCCAATAAGAAACCCACGTCACATCCTTCATTCTCTCCCCCTTTGCCCCAATAAGAAACCCACGTCACATCCTTCATTCTCTCCCCCTATGCCCCAATAAGAAACCCACGTCACATCCTTCATTCTCTCCCCCTTTGCCCCAATAAGAAACCCACGTCACATCCTTCATTTTCTCCCCCTTTGCCCCAATAAGAAACCCACGTCACATCCTTCATTCTCTCCCCCTTTGCCCCAATGAGAAACCCACGTCACATCCTTCATTCTCTCCCCCTCTGCCCCAATAAGAAACCCACGTCACATCCTTCATTCTCTCCCCCTCTGCCCCAATAAGAAACCCACGTCACACCATTCATCCTCACCCCCTCTGCCCCAATAAGAAACCCACGTCACACCCTTCATCTCACCCTCTGCCCAATAAGAAACCCACGTCCATCCCTTCATCCTCACCCCCTCTGCTCCAATAAGAAACCCACGTCACACCCTTCATCCTCACCCCCTCTGCTCCAATAAGAAACCCACGTCACACCCTTCATCCTCACCCCCTCTGCTCCAATAAGAAACCCACGTCACACCCTTCATCCTCACCCCCTCTGCTCCAATAAGAAACCCACGTCACACCCTTCATCCTCACCCCCTCTGCTCCAATAAGAAACCCACGTCACACCCTTCATCCTCACCCCCTGCTCCAATAAGAAACCCGTCCACCCTTCATCCTCACCCCTATGCCCAATAAGAAACCCACGTCACACCCTTCATCCTCACCCCCTTGCTCCAATAAGAAACCCACGTCACACCCTTCATCCTCACCCCTATGCCCCAATAAGAAACCCACTTTACACCCTTCATCCTCACCCCCTCTGCTCCAATAAGAAACCCACGTCACACCCTTCATCCTCACCCCCTCTGCTCCAATAAGAAACCCACGTCACACCCTTCATCCTCACCCCTATGCCCTAATAAGAAACCCACGTCACGCCCTTCATCGGCGTCCCCTGCCCCAATGAGAAACCCATGTCATACCCTTTATCCGAGCCCCCTCTGCCCCTTCACAACAACCTTATCACATCCTTCATCTATGCCCCCTTTACCCCAATACACCCACCTACGTCACACCCTTCATCCGCACCCCCCTTGTCCAAATATGCCCACCACGTCATCACGCCCTTCACTGCACCCCCTCTGCCCCAGTATACCCACCACGTCACGCCCATCGTCAGTGCCCCCTCTGCCCCCATACACCCACCTACGTCACACCCTTCATCCGCACCCCCTTGTCCAAATATGCCCACCACGTCATCACGCCCTTCACTACGCCCCCTCTGCCCCAATATACCCACCACGTCACGCCCATCGTCAGTGCCCCCTCTGCCCCCATACACCCACCTACGTCACACCCTTCATCCGCTCCCCCTCTGCCCCAATACACCCACCTAGGTCACGCCCTGAATCGACCCTCCCATTACGCCCATGCATCAGGATCTGAATCCTCAAATTTGTTCCTCCGCTCATGGCATGTCCTATACTTGCACCCATGTCACACCCTGAAATCTGTGCATCCTGTACGCCCACCCATGTCATGCACTGCTTCTCCCTATCCTAACCCCGTGTATATGTCATGCCCTGCCTACATACTCCGTCCTTCCCATTATACCTATCCTTGTGCATCCATGCTCCATCCCACCCAATCCTTACGCCAATCCATTTCACGCGCTGCATCTGCTCTCCCCCCCCCCCACCCTGCATTCGCGCCCACCCTCCTCCTCTGCCCCAATACACCCATCCATGTCACGCTTTTCGTCTGCGTCCCCTCTGCCCCCATAGAACACCCACGTCACGCCCTTCTTTCATGCCCCTTCTGCCCAATACTCATATCAAGCCCTTCATCCGCCCCCTCTGCCCGAATACTCCCACACACGGCACGCCTTTAATCCGCGCTCACTCTTCCCCTATACGCCCACCATGTCACGCCCTTCATCCACACTCGCTCTGCCCCAATACGCCCACCATGTCACGCACGTCCTGAATCCATGTCCCTCTGCCCCAATATCTCCACCAACGTCACGACCTTCATCTGCGCCTCCTCTGTCCCAATATCCCCACCAACGTCACTACCTTCATCCGTGCCTCCTCTGTCCCAATATCCCCACCAACGTCACGACCTTCATCCGCCCCCCTCTTCCCCAATATCCCCACCAACGTCACGACCTTCATCCGCCCCCCTCTGTCCCAATATCCCCACCAACGTCACTACCTTCATCCGAGCCTCCTCTGTCCCAATATCCCCACCAACGTCACTACCTTCATCCGCGCCTCCTCTGTCCCAATATCCCCACCAACGTCACGACCTTCATCCGAGCCTCCTCTGTCCCAATATCCCCACCAACGTCACGACCTTCATCCGAGCCTCCTCTTCCCCAATATCCCCACCAACGTCACGACCTTCATCCGCGCCTCCTCTGTCCCAATATCCCCACCAACGTCACGACCTTCATCCGAGCCTCCTCTGTCCCAATATCCCCACCAACGTCACGACCTTCATCCGCGCCTCCTCTGTCCCAATATCCCCACCAACGTCACGACCTTCATCCGAGCCTCCTCTGTCCCAATATCCCCACCAACGTCACGACCTTCATCCGCGCCTCCTCTGTCCCAATATCCCCACCAACGTCACGACCTTCATCCGCGCCTCCTCTGTCCCAATATCCCCACCAACGTCACGACCTTCATCCGCGCCTCCTCTGCCCCAATATCCCCACCAACGTCACGACCTTCATCCGCGCCTCCTCTGCCCCAATATCCCCACCAACGTCACGACCTTCATCCGCGCCTCCTCTGCCCCAATATCCCCACCAACGTCACGACCTTCATCCGCGCCTCCTCTGCCCCAATATCCCCACAACGTCACGACCTTCATCCGCGCCTCCTCTGCCCCAATATCCCCACCAACGTCACGACCTTCATCCGCGCCTCCTCTGCCCCAATATCCCCACCAACGTCACGACCTTCATCCGCGCCTCCTCTGCCCCAATATCCCCACCAACGTCACGACCTACATCCGCGCCTCCTCTGTCCCAATATCCCCACCAACGTCACGACCTACATCCGCGCCTCCTCTGTCCCAATATCCCCACCAACGTCACTACCTTCATCCGAGCCTCCTCTGTCCCAATATCCCCACCAACGTCACGACCTTCATCCGCGCCTCCTCTGTCCCAATATCCCCACCAACGTCACGACCTTCATCCGAGCCTCCTCTGTCCCAATATCCCCACCAACGTCACGACCTTCATCCGCGCCTCCTCTGTCCCAATATCCCCACCAACGTCACGACCTTCATCCGCGCCTCCTCTGTCCCAATATCCCCACCAACGTCACGACCTACATCCGCGCCTCCTCTGTCCCAATATCCCCTCCAACGTCACGACCTTCATCCGCGCCTCCTCTGTCCCAATATCCCCACCAACGTCACGACCTTCATCCGCGCCTCCTCTGTCCCAATATCCCCACCAACGTCACGACCTTCATCCGCGCCTCCTCTGTCCCAATATCCCCACCAACGTCACGACCTTCATCCGCGCCTCCTCTGTCCCAATATCCCCACCAACGTCACGACCTTCATCCGCGCCTCCTCTGTCCCAATATCCCCACCAACGTCACGACCTTCATCCGTGCCTCCTCTTCCCATGTACG
This sequence comes from Conus canariensis, assembly GCA_033310375.1. Taxonomy (NCBI): domain Eukaryota; kingdom Metazoa; phylum Mollusca; class Gastropoda; order Neogastropoda; family Conidae; genus Conus; species Conus canariensis. The sequence goes on from CM065738.1 coordinate 23,666,627, forward strand.
TCTACTCATGTCAAACCCTGCACCGAAGCTCCCCCCCCCCACCCTCCCCATACACGTCAGGCTCTGAATCTTCGCTTCCTGTGTCCTCACTCATGTCATGTCCTATACCCTCACCCCCCCATGTCACGACCTGAAATCTGTGCATCCTGTATGCCCACCCTTGTCAGGCCCTGCGTCCTCCCTATCCTACCCCCATCTATGTTGTGCTGTGAAATCCACGCTCCCGTACCCAGATCCGCATCACATCGTGAAATCCTCCTCCTCCCCCCCCCCCCTTCCGCCACCCTATCCATATCGGGTGCTGAAAACCACAGCCCCCATGGTCTAGCCCGTGTCACGCCCTGAAATCGACGAAATTTCCACCCGCCCTTCTTCATACCCCAACCTATGTCATGATATGAAATTCGCGTCCCCTACCCCAACCCATGTGAAGCCCCCAAATCTGCACTCCTGTACCCCTACCAATGTCACCCTGCATTTGCGCCCCTTGTACTTCCACCCATGTCGTGCCCAGCATCCACCCCCCCCCCCTCCCCCCCGACCGTCCCTCCACCTATGTCATACCCTGTATTTGCACCTCACATTTCCCTGCCCCCCCCCTCCCTCCCCCCAATCCATGTCACGTCCTGCAACCGCGAGCGCCGTACCCCTCTCCGATGTCATACCCTGTATGCGTGTTTTCCATACACGCCACTACGTCATACACTGCATTCGGGACCCCCTTACCACCATCTAAGTTATACCCTGCATCCACGACGCCGTATCCATGGCATTGACGTCCCCCCCCCCTACATGTCATACCCTGAATTCGGTCCATCCCATCCCCTTCCCACGTATGCCCATACAAGACGCGCCCTGCGTCCGTGCCTGTCCTCTCTACTCCCCCCCCCCCCCCCCCGCGCACATCCTTGTCACATGCATCCGTGCTACCCCCTCCATACCCGTTCACCCACCCATGTGCATCCATGCTTCCCCCCTCTCCTTACGCCCATCTATTTCACGCGCTGCATCTGCCCCCCCTCCCCCCCAGTTCGCCCACCCATGTCACGCCCTGCATCTGCGCCCCCTCTGCCCCAACACGCCCATCATGTCACGCCCACTTTGCCCAAATAAAATACGTCATAACTCGCCCCAGTAAGACGCCGTCATCATGCCCTTCATCCCCTACCCGAGGCATACCCTGCATTCACGTCCCCCATAACCTTCATTTACGCTCCCCATACCCTATATTAACGTCCCCCATAGCCCATACCCTGCATCGTCGTCCCCCATACCCTGCATTGACGTCCCCCATATCCTGCATACGTCTCCTATGGCCCCTACATTGACGTCTCCCATGGCCCATACCCTGCATTGACGTCTCCCATGGCCCATACCCTGCATCGACGTCCTCCATAGCCCCATACCCTGCGTTCACGTATCTCATAACATTCACGTCTCCCATTGCCCATACCCTACATTGACATCCTCCAAACCCTGCATTGACGTCCCCAATACTCCATACCCTGCATTGACGTCCCCAATACTCCATACCCTGCTTTGACGTCCCCAATACTCCATACCCTGCATTGACGTCGCCCATACTCCATACCCTGCATTGACGTCGCCCATACTCCATACCCTGCATTGACGTCGCCCATACTCCATACCCTGCATTTACGTCCCCCATAGCCCCATATCCTGCACTCACGTCCCCCGCGCGTTGCATCCGCACACCCCTTCCGCCCCCCCCAAAAAAAAAAAACCCACTCACGTCACGTCCTTCGTCCGCGCCTCTCTTAACCCCGATAGGCCGACCATGTTATGCCCTTCTTTAGACCCTCTGCACCAATAAAACACTCCTGCCATGCCCTTTATCTGCTCCCCCCCCCAAAAAAAAAAAAAAAAAAAAAGACACCTACGTCACGTCCTTCATCCATGCCCCCCCTGTTCCAATACGCCCACCCATCCTCGTCACGACCTTCATCCACGCCCCCTCTGCCCCAATAAAACGCCCACTATATTACGCCTTTCGTTCGCCCCCTTCCAGAAAGACACCAACGTCACATCCTTCATCCGCGCCCCTTCTGCCCCGAAACGCCCACTCAGTCACACCCTGAAATCTACGCCCTCGATACCTTAAGCCATGTCAGGCCCTGAAATCCGAGCACCCTGTCCGCCCACGCACAACACGTCCTCTCCTCCTTCCTCCACCATTATTACACTCCAACCTCCGCGCCTCCCGTCCCCACATCCATGTCACACCCTGAAACCTGCACCCTCCCCTCCTTTACCTCAACTCAGGTTAGGTGAGGGAAATTCGCCTCCCCCGCCCCCGCCCCCCGCCCCCTCTCACCGTACTCCCACTCTACGCGCTCCTCCCTCTTCCTCCCAACCTCCGTCATGACCCGAAATCTGCGCCTCCTACCACCACCCATGCCAAGCTCCGATATCCGTGCTCCCTCTACTCCCGCCATGTTACGCTTTGCATCCGCAGCCACTGTACCCCCACCCGTGTTACGCTCTGCATCTTCATCCCCCCTCCCTTACCCCCACCCATGTCAAGCCCTGAAATCCGCCGCGCTTCCTCTACCCCCCACCCCCCCTCATTTTCCGCCCTTCATCTGCACTTCCTCCTCGTCACCCCACATCTGTCACGCCCAGCAACCGCGACCGCCGAACGCCCACCCATGCTGTATGTTGTAATCCTGTCCTTTTATACCTGCAACCATGTTGTATGCTGCATCCGTGACCCCATACCCAACGCACACCTTGCATCCGCGTCCCACATATCCCCCACACGTCATATCCTGTATTCGTTTCTCTCTCGATGATTGAACTACCCACCGACAGTCGGAACGAATAAATAACTGAGCGACTGACTGAACGAAGGACTGAACGACCGACCGACCGAATCAATGACTGAACGACCGACTGAATGACCGAACGACCGACCGAATCAATGACTGAACGACCGACTGAATGACCGAACGACCGACCGAATCAATGACCGGCTGACCGACTGAACGAATCAAAAACTGAACAACCGACTAAACGAACGAAAGACTAAACGACCGACTAACCGATCAAACGAGCGAATAACTGAGCGAGCGACTGATCGACTAAACGAACAAATGACTAAACGACCGACTGACCGAATGGATGACTGAACGACAGACTGACCAAACCAATGAATGAACGACCGACTGATTCACTAAACGACCGATTGAACGAAGGAATGACTGAATGACCGAATCAATGGCTAATCGGCCGACAAATCGAAGAAATGTACGAACAAGTGACTGAACGACCGACTGACCGAATGGATGACTGAACGACCGACTGACCGAACAAGTGACTGAACAGCCGACGGACCGAATGAATATATGAAAGAGCGACTGACCGAACAAATTGTGAACCAATAAATGAACGACCGACTGTCTGACTAAACGAACGAATGACTGAACGACCAGCGGCCAGAATAAACGACTGAATGACCGATTGACCGACCGAATGACTGAACGATCAAATGATTGACTGAACGAATGAATGGCTTAACGATCGACCGACCGATCAAATGCACAAACGAATGAAAGAACGACCGACTGACCGATGAATGACGGAACGAGAGACCGACCGATCAAATGCACAAACGAATGAAAGAACGACCGACCAACCGATGAATGACAGAATGAGCGACGAACCGATCAAATGCACAAACGAATGAAAGAACGACCGACTGACCGATGAATGAAAGAACGACCGACTGACCGATGAAATGCACAAACGAATGAAAGAACGAGCGACTGATCGACTGAACGA
>CM065738.1:23680427-23682927 GCA_033310375.1 Conus canariensis
AGAATAAACTGTCAGCAGTGCGTAAAAGGAACTGTCTGTAGAAGAGAAGAATGGAAGGGGGAGGGAGGGAAACCAAAAAAAAAAAAAAAAAGGGGGGGGGGGGGGTAAGAGATGTAGCTGGAAAAGACCAAATATGACATGAGAATGGGGAATATGGAAACATCAATAATGCACAACAGTTGGTACGGGCGGTAATGGTAGGGCTAAAGAATTTAAGGAGGGGGAGGGGGGGAGAAACTGAAGGGCCTCAGGTTCAAAACAATAAAATATTAAAAGAAGACAACTGCAGTGGAAAAGCGAGAAAATGCCACTGGACAGAGACAGAAATTGGAGGTGGTATGTCCAATCCTTTCAGCATGTCCACAACATGTTTTTAACGATAAAGTGAAGGATCTCTGGAGAACATCAAGGAGTGAACTTGAAAAGTGGGAGTGGAGAGAAAACCGGACTGACAATACAAATGTCCTGATGTGAAAGACTGCAACTGAGAAGCAAGGGAAAGGAAGTAAAAACAAAGAAGTGTTGCAATCAGAAAATCCTACGTGAGTGGGAATGGGGGCAAAAGTGGGATATCAGTAAGCAGTTATGAGCAGTATCGATCTAACTTGATATATTTTGAGTGAATCGGACGTAAACCATATAAGGGCCACAAGCTAAAACAACACCAATTAATATCGAGTCGCCAGATTGAGACTTGAAGCCCGCGTGGATCAAAACTTAACAAAATGGCCAAGATTTCTTTAGTTAATGTCATTCAGCATAGTTGTTTCAGGAACCCCACCCCCATCCTTTCCCATCAATACCCATCCCCACCCCATTACACAGTAAGTTCAGGGTAAAGCACCCAGGCCGTTGTAAGACGAGTTCACATACGCGCAGGGCTTCATGTAGGCTTCTGATGATCTGATGGTAGTGTTGCATAAACCCTCCACCATCCCTCTCTTCCCCTCCATCTCCCACTTCTTCCAACCGGCCTTCCTGTTGCGGTTATTACGTCTGCCCTACCAGCCCGGTGAGTGTCGACGCTCAACCTGAATGTGACCTCACACCGAACCTGGCTCGGATGTCACTTATCTGCACATGGCCAACACTGAATCAGCTTTGATATTAGTTTGACGGATGTGCAGGGAATCTCAGCAACGAAGTATTGCTGGATATTACCAACGGTGTCACAGAAGAAATAGTAGCAATGAAAAAACTGTTAAACACAAAGAGCGGTATCACACGCAAAGTGTTTTCCGGAACGTCAATGAAATCCCATTGTGCAGCACCTAGGTTACACTCAGAGAGTGTGTGAACAGCACAAAGCCTGGAGAACTCAGAAACAAAGGCTAACTTTAACTACATGCAGAAAGTTAACCACTGTAAAAGAAAAGAAATGTATACGATGCTGACTACCTCCAGACAGGAAACGGTGAATCAGGGGGCACTTACGTGGCAGCCTGTCTATTGACCTATGGCACACGGAGCTAAACAGAAGTTAACCCTTCAGCAAAAATGTCCCGCAAGACCTGAACACGGCATGGTAGAACGGAGAATAACGGTCAGAAGCTCCAAGCGCGCGCGCGCGCGCGTGTTTGTTGTTGTTGTTGTTGTTGTGTGTGTGTGTGTGTGTGTGTGTGTGTGTGTGTGTGTGTGTGTGTGTGTGTGTGTGTGTGTGTGCGTGTGTGTGTGTGCGAGCGAGCGTGCGTGCGTGCGTGCGTGTATGTGTGCTTGCGTGCATGCGCGCGTACGCGCATGTGTCATGAATTTCAGCTTAAGAGGAAAGTGTATTTTACAAATGGTAAACAACAACAGCTCCAGACATCACCGGACTTTGGATGGCTGGATACAAAGGAAGGAAAGTCGTGTCAGACCGAACTCGTCCGGATATGTGTAAAAAAAAACAAAACAAAAAAAAACCAACAAAGTCTTGGCATACCGGCTCCACAATCACCAAGAGAAGAATGTTCGTGCTTTGAGGAGAAATAAATTACTCAAAGCTGAAAGCATTATCAGCAACAAAACTGAGATGGCGGAATTGGAGTCGGGTATGGACATGTCTGTTTCAGCACAGCTCGATCAGACCACACAGAACATTTTTAAGGCTGTCAACACGTGCCAAAAAGCGAGCAAACAAAACGCAAACAAGCAAAACACAAACAAACAAACAAACGAACCAAGAAGTCACTGCCGTCAAGGGAAAACTCGGATTTACATACAATTTACAGGCACACTTATTCATAACATTGATAACTCCATACTGGAGTCCTTCACTCGGATAAAACTAAGCCATGGTAAGTGCACTAACCACTTGCATCATTTCGCTCAGATTTTTCCGCAAAAACAAAGAAAAATCCTTTTGAGAGAATTCCAATGCGACAAAGATATATCAAAATGCCTAACTAGTGACTAGCATCGCATAATGGGCAGCAAGTGCCTGTTCTAGTGGTTAAGCTGCCACTTTCTAGTTACCAGATTACAAAAAAAGAACTTGCATCTTACAAAGATTATTTTTAAA
>CM065738.1:23690427-23695427 GCA_033310375.1 Conus canariensis
ATGGCTTAGTTTTTTTTCTATGTCCTCAGATGCCAATCGTCCAGCTTGTATAACATGACTTGTTTACGTGACTATATGCATGTATGCCGGGTTTTTTTTTGTCCCTTTGTGTGTGTGTGTGTGTGTGTGTGTGTGTGTGTGTGTGTGTGTGTGTGTGTGTGTGTATGTTTGTGTGTGTGTGTGTGTTTGTGTGTGTGTGTGTGTGTGTGTGTGTGTGGTCATGCGTGCGTGCGTGCGTGCATGCGCGCGCACGAGAGATAGATAGATAAGAGAGAGAGAGAGAGAGAGAGAGAGAGAGAGAGAGAGAGAGAGAGAGAGAGAGTGGGTATGTGCTCTGACAGCACTTTCTGTCTGTCTTTTGCGTGGTGACAGCCCTGAAATGGCTTCTGTTGGTCGGCTGCACCACAATAAAATGACAGTGAGCGAATCCACATCACAGACAGTTGATCTGGGGTGTATTTCCCCGAGGTATTCCAAGATTTTGAAGCTGACGGAGAAAACAGATGCTGTCACATTTTGGTTGCCTACAACACCAGAGAGGACATGTTGCTGGTGCGAGGTGTGTAAAGATAGATTACACCTTACAGAGTAAGAGTAATATCATGCCAGGCGTGCACCAGATATCCTACACTTCACGGCGAAAGTTATGTAATGCCAGTCGTGCCCCGATTATCCTACACTTTAAGGCGACAGTAGTAACTAATATAATGCCAGGCGTAAACCGGGTATCCTACACTTTATTGCGATGTTAACGTAGTGTAAGGCCTGCACCGGGTATCATACACTTTACGGCGAAATTATAGTGTCAGGCGTGCACCGAGATCCTACATTTACGGCGAAAGTAACAGTGTCAGGCGTGCAGCGAGATGCTGCACTTTACGGCGAAAGTAACATAAGATAATGTTGCCTATAGCCCAGCCGACCGCAAAGGGCCATATCAGGGCTGTCACCACGTTAAAATCAACTCACAAGTCGTCTTCAAAAAAAAAAAAAAAAAGCCTTCGCACATCTCTTTAAACTACATCTTCTAAAAACGTACCAGAAACTTCGTTAAAAATCTTTCTTCCGTAAAATCTTAGATCAGATGAAAAATGTTAATCTCTTTCAGAAACTCAAAGATCACGTCAGGTGGGACATCTCTGAACAGGGTTTTCATAGACTCGGCTGTAAAGTGTTTATGTCTCACATCGTGCAAGTCCCAGCAATCTAAATGAATATGTTTCACTGTGAGTGGAACATGACATGGAATACACCACGGAGCTTCTTCACCTTTTAAAAGATAAGAGTGGGTATAAAAGGAGTGACCTGTGTGCAACCTGCACAAAACTGTCTCTTCCTTACGACTACGTGTGGCAGACGGTACAAATTCTTTTAAATTCGGACGGATCTGGAAAAGTTTGTTGTCCATCTGAGTGTTCCATTCCTCTTGCCAGAGGTTTCTAACGTAAGTTTCAACTTTGGGTTTCACGTCCGTGTGCGGGATGGAAAATCGGCACGTTTCAAGGTGTGTGGCACCCTTGGCAAGTTGGTCTGCCTTCTCGTTGCCTCGAATGCCGACGTGACCAGGGACCCAAGCAAAAACTATGCTGTACCCGTAGTTTTTTAGAGTAGTGTATTGTTCAAATATATTCAATAGTTGAGGGTGTTTGAGGTTACGGCCAGCAATGGCCTTCAGAGCAGAAAGGGAATCTGAGAGGATAAGAAAGTCTTTGTGATTTGACTCCGAGATAATTTTCAGAGCCAAAACCAGCGCTGTGAGTTCAGCGGTATATACAGAGCTGTCTGAAGGAATACGTTTTGACATATTTCGGGAGGGAGCCGTTGAGCAGTAAGCAGCACAAGCAACTCCCTTCTCGGATTTGGAACCGTCAGTAAATATCTTGTGGAATGAAGGGAATTTGGAACAAAGTTCTGCAAAAAAAAGGAGTTATATGAAAGAGAGCTGGTCGAGTCCTTGCGGTGAGAGGCCAGATCGAAGCGGATTTCTGGAGTGAGAAAAGTCCAAGGAGGGACGTCTGGAAATTTGGAGTCGTCACAGATGTCTCCAAGGTTGACCTCTGCATTACTTAGATGAGGCGCGAAAGTAACATAGTGTCAGGCGTGCATCGGGTTGTCAACATCTTACAGAGAAAGTAACAGTGCCAGGCGTGCACCAGGTATCCTACACCTTACAGAGAAAGTAACAGTGCCCCTGGCACACACACACACACACGTGCACCGGGTATCCTACACCTTACAGAGAAAGTAACAGTGCCAGGCGTGCACCAGGTATCCTACACCTTACAGAGAAAGTAACAGTGCCAGGCGTGCACCAGGTATCCTACACCTTACAGAGAAAGTAACAGTGCCAGGCGTGCACCGGGTATCCTACACCTTACAGAGAAAGTAACAGTGCCAGGCGTGCACCGGGTATCCTACACCTTACAGAGAAAGTAACAATGCCAGGCGTGCACCGGGTATTCTACACCTTACAGAGAAAGTAACAGTGCCAGGCGCGCACCAGGTATTCTACACCTTACAGAGAAAGTAACAGTGTCAGGCGTGCACCAGGTATCCTACACCTTACAGAGAAAGTAACAGTGCCAGGCGTGCACCGGGTATCCTACACCTTACAGAGAAAGTAACAGTGCCAGGCGTGCACCGGGTATCCTACACCTTACAGAGAAAGTAACAGTGTCAGGCGTGCACCGGGTATCCTACACCTTACAGAGAAAGTAAGTGCCAGGCGTGCACCGTGTATCCTACACCTTACAGAGAAAGTAACAGTGCCGGGCGTGCACCGGGTATCCTACACCTTACGGCAAAAGTTCAAAGATAGCACGGATGAGAAGCCAGTAACAAACAAGAAGTTCTGGGCACGCATCAAGGCCCTACGCACTGAGACTGCAAGTGTAACTCCACTAAGGAAAGACGGCAAACTTGTCACATGAGCAAAAGAGCGAGCTGAAGTACTAAACCAGCAATTCCACTTAGCTTTCAGCCCGGCGATCACCTGCAGCAAAGAAGAATTTACCTCTAGAACTGGCCTAGCGACAGGTCCTCCATCAGACTCTCCTACCGTACGCACCCTAACATTTTCAGCAGCAGCAGTCACCAAGCTCTTCATAGACCTAAATCCGAGTAAAGCTCCCGGTCCAGACGGTATCAACCCGAGACTACTGCGAGAGCTTGCTGTAGAACTAGCCCCTGCTTTCACACTCCTCTACCAGTGCTCCCTCAACAAGGGCATAGTACCAAAGGACTGGAGAACTGCCAATGTTACCCCAGTCTCCAAGAAAGGTGAGCACTACCGCCCAGAAAAGTACCGTCCTATCTCTCTGACCAGTGTACCGTGCAAAGTAATGGAGCACATCAACACGAGCACCGTCATGAACTTCGCTGAGGAGAATGGTGTTATCACCGAAGCACAGCACGGATTCAGACGTCTTGTGAAAGCCAGCTCACCGGACTTGTAGACGAGCTATCCATAAACCTTGAGGCTGGAAAACAGACAGACGCCCTGATCATGGACTTTTCCAAGGCGTTTGACAAAGTCTGTCACTCCCTCCTGCCCCACAATATCCATTCCCTTGGTATCATAGGGAAAATACACACCTGGATTAAGAATTTCCTCTTGGGTAGACAGCAGTCAGTAGTGGTGGAGGGAGCTACTTCCAGTCCTGTCCCCGTGGAGTCTGGAGTTCCCCAAAGTTCTGTTCTTGGGCCTAGCCTACTCTTACTCTACATCAACGACATGCCGACTGGACTGTCCTCCTCTGCTCGTCTCTTTGCTGATGACACTGTGTGCCACAAAATTGTCTCCCCCACCAGCGACCAGCAAGCCCTCCAGAAGAATCTCGACCGCCTCGCTGAGTGGGAGCAGAGATGGCTCATGAGTTTTTATCCAGATAAATGCCAGACACTGCGAGTGAGTCGGAAGAGAAACCCCCTACCTTCAAACTACACTCTCCGTGGGCACACCCTCGATACAGTCAGCAAGTCCAAATACCTCGGCGTCACCATCACTTCTGATCTCAGCTGGAGCCCCCACATCTCCAATGTCTCCAACCGTGCCAACAATTTAAGACTCTTGGCCTACTGAGACGGAACCTGAAGGTAGGATCCCAGCGCATCAAGCAGCAAGTATAACTATCACTAGTCCGCCCAACCCTTGAATACGCCAACTCTGTGTGGGACCCCTATATAGAGAAGGACATCAAGAAACTGGAAACGATCCGATTCAGAGCTGCTCGCTGGGTCACCCATCGACACCGGAAAACCTCCAGTGTACATGACATGCTGGAGACCCTTCAGTGGTCCCCCCTCACAGAACAAAGGAGAAAGGCGCCACTAGCGAACTTCTACAAATACCACAATGGAAGCCTCATCATCAACACGTGCCACAAACCCTCTCAGAATTCCTCTGCACCCAAAGGAACCCGACGGTCCCATCCAGCAGCCTACCACCTTTCCAGCTGCAGGGCTTTCTACAGACAGAAGTCTTTCTTTCCCAGGACCATATCCGACTGGAACAGCCTTCCTGCTGAGGTTGCCCTCAGCCCCGCCCTGGAAGGCTTCGAATCCCGAATCTGATCTCCCCCTCCCCCCCCCCCCCCCCGTTCCCATCCCCCTAACACCCCCCCTGGCCCAGCAAACTGTACCTCAAGCGACTTCAAACTACACGCAAACCCTCCTTATAGTCTACAGAATCTTCACAATGATGAAGGCGGTAGCCAAGGGAAAGACGAAGAAGTAACAGTGCCAGGCGTGCACCGGGTATCCTACACCTTACAGAGAAAGTAACAGTGTCAGGCGTGCACCGGGTATCCTACACCTTACAGAGAAAGTAACAGTGCCAGGCGTGCACCGGGTATCCTACACCTTACACAGAAAGTAACAGTGCCCCTGGCACACACACACACACACGTGCACCGGGTATCCTACACCTTACAGAGAAAGTAACAGTGCCACGTGCGCACAGATATCCTACACATCACGGATTAAGTGACATGTTGTAATGA
>CM065738.1:23700427-23730427 GCA_033310375.1 Conus canariensis
ATCGGGAGTAGTAGTAGAAAAAAATAAGCGCAGAAGCAGCAGCAGCGGCAGCAGCGGCAGTAGCAGCACTATGAATGACGGCAGTAGCTGCAGCAGCAGCAGTGGTACGAGAAGTAATAGAAGCAGCAGCAGCAGTGCTTCTACTACTACTTCTACTAGTAGTCACAGATTAGCAACCGCATGAGCAGCAGCAGCAGCAGCAGCAGCAGCAATAGTAGTAGTAGTAGTAGTAGTAGTAATAGTAGTAGTAGCCTAACTGTGGAGTGTAACAAAATAACATCACCAGCAGCAGCAGTAGCAGTAGTAGGCATATCAGCAACAATAATTGTAACGGTGATAGCAGCAGTAGCTGTAGTAGTAGTAGCAGAGACAGTGAAAGCAACAACAGCAGCAGCTTAACTAAGAGAAACAGCAGCAGCAAAAGTCATAACAGTTGCAGCAGTAGTAAACAGCAACCGGCTGTAGTAGCTGTCATGATGTGAACCCTCACGCCCGACCTTTCCCCTCCCCACCCCCATGCCCCACCCACCCCCACACCACCCACTTTCCCCTACGTGACACGTCATCAGAGCGAAGAGGAGGGGGGCATTGCGAGTTGTTCACTGTAGACCAGTAAGAGAGCGTGATGAATAAATAACATGTGCCCCGACCTTTTCCTCTCTCAGAGCAATAACCACGAACGCGGCAAATGTCAGCCGTATTCCAGTCACGAGTCTGAGCGAGTTCAAAGGTCACTGCTGTCCACCTGCAACCTCCTCTGATAAGGCGTCCTGAAGGGGAGAGTGAAAAGGCCGTGAATCTTCCTACCAATCAGTAGACATTTCTATTTTTAGCGCAAAAGAATGATTGAGCGTAGTTTTGGAAATAAAGTAAAAACAAATGAAATAAAACAAAACAAGATAAAATGAAATAAAACATTCTTTTGGACCTCTGTCCCTTGTAAGACGGCATTTATTTTTTTTATCTGTAGCGAAGATAACTGGATTTGAAATGGAAATAAGCTGAAATTGTTAAACTACATTGTTTAAGCTTTGTCTCTCTCTCTCTCTCTCTCTCTCTCTCTCTCTCTCTCTCTCTCTCTCTCTCCCAATTTTTTTTATATATATATATATATATATATATATAGCGATTGGTCAGAAACTGAAACTGTAGACGTTCTCATATTGGTGGAGAATGTGAATTCCATTGATTTGGTTGATCAGCCCCAGGACGGTACTAATCATGGTGCAGAGAGACCAGCCGCTGTGGTGAAGTGCTTTATGTTGTGGACTCTCAGCTAGGATTCCATCAAAGCCATTCATTCGTTGGATTTTTCTGCATCGACTGGCTCCTACGCGGAGTTCAGTCTGCTACGTGCTCAGTTGGGAAGACAAGGACCACACAGTCAAGCTTCATCCACGTAATGGATGCGTCTCTGAGAGTATAGCTCAAGTTTCCTGACCAACACTTACGTTGTCTGTATCTCTCAGACCTGATTGACGCTGGGAAAGGTTATGAGAATTAAGCATACAGCCCTCTCAGGAAATCTCAGACCAGAAAGAAAAGCCAAGCATCATGTTTTCCATCCTTTCTCCTCGATCAGCATCAAAAGAAGGAAACAAATTCTGTGGCCCGTCATGCCCTGCTCTCATGGTGACCATGATGACCTCAATTTCCATTACTTCTCCATGTTGTGCCCTTGGTTTGGTTCTGTCCATGACACCGGTAAAAGCAAATTCGTGGGAACTGTCTTTGAGCGGAGGAAGCGCTCACTCACACTGGCTCGGCGACTAAGAAAATCATTGTCATCAGTAGAGGGTTTACTAAGAAGTATGATGCGAATTTTGGATCAGGACAGGCACCACTGATCATCACTGAAGTGATTCGGCGGGCAGTGCAATGGTGTGCTGCTTCTCGATTGGCTGCTCTCTTTGGATTGCGATTGTGTTGGAATGAGTTGTGTGGGTGTGCCAGTTTTTTTTCGTTTTTTAGATATGAGTTGACTTCAGTACAGTGACAGTCCGGATATGACCCTTTGCGATTGGCTGAGCTAAAAACTCTCTCTCTCTCTCTCTCTCTCTCGTCACATTCTTCCCCTGCTAGTGCTACATTTATACACTCGATGTTATCTTGTTGTAGCAATCAGAGTCAATGTATCATGAGGGTGTATTTTCGAATTCTATTTGAAATCGTTTCGATGAAGTTATGCTCGTCTACATCCCTTTCAAGGAGTTAATGTGTTTACCCGCGTCTACGTTTTTTTTTTTTTTTCTGGTTATATCTCTGCCTGTCAACAAACTAATGTAATCACTACGCTAAAGAATTTGTCTCATTTTGGTGGAGAGACCCTCGCAACAGGGATGATGGTTGATGGAACCATCATCATCCACGTTGCGAGAATCTGTCCACCAAAATGAGACAAATTCTTTAGCGTTGTGGTTACATTAGTTTGTTGACAGGCAGACATACAAAAGTAACAAACAAACACGTGGACGTGGGTTAACATATTATCTCCTTGAAAGGGATGTAGACGAGAATAATTTCCTCGAAACGATTTAAATAGAAAAATACAGTAGTAGAGAAAAAAAGAAACATTCAATGTTTGTTGTGGTCCACATGAAATGGTGGATCAAGTATCCGTTCAGTTAATTCACCGCAAAGGTTCCGCTGCACACGAATTCTGCTCAGTTACTTCACGGGCTGATAATGATCTATGGAGTAATATATGTTTGTTAAAACATGTAAGCTTTATGACAATAAGGACTTTGTTAGTTCCCATATTTTGCCTGCGCTATCAAAGCAGTAAATGGGAAGTAACTCTTTCAGTCTGTGTCAGCTATTTCTGGCGCTTAAATACCAGCCTATTTTCAAGCCCCCCCCCCCCCCCCCCCCCCCCACACACACACTCACAGGGCTTACCCAGGGTCTCAGTGTTCGATCTTGGTGGTGCTCTGCCCTGTGCTGACTGCTCATCTAGGTTGTGTCGGGTAAAAACAAAAGTCGTCTCCCGTCCGCTGCTTCTGGTCCCAAATATTCACAAACACCTGCAGCTGAAAACTTATTTTTCTTGACTTCAGGCTGGTCCTATCCTGCTAATTCTTGGTGAGGTGTGCATTTCGTCTCAGCGCGTGCTGAGAATGCCTTGGCAGAGAGCCATACTGGGAGTGAAGATGGGAACCTGACTGCTGATAACAGCAAGTGCGCTCCGGAGGTCAGGGACAACGCTGACGCAGTGAATGTTTTCGATCGCGTAATTCTTGAAGATTTGCCACACATTCTCCGAGGGATTTAGACCTGAGCTCTGTGGGGGCCAGAGAATGGCTTGAATTCTGTTCTGTCAGTTACAGTTCTCTGTCCGACCCGACCTATGAATGGAGGCGTTATTTTCTTGGACAGATCAACATCCGTTCGGGTGTTTCGGCGGTGCGCTAACATTTATTTAAAATTTGGCAACAAAAGGCTGACACCTGTTGTCAAGCACTCTGATGCACTTTTCACAGATCATATTTCCATCTACATACATTAATGGACCAACTTGATCATAACAGACATATCCTCACACCAAAAGTTTCAATGCTGTCTTTGGGCCAAAGAAGGATGTTGACCAAAGAAAGCTCTGATCATTGTTCGTTGTGTTTTCTTCATTGTTTTACTCTAGCGCTGTCTAGCTCGATAACAACTGTCATTTTATCGCTGAAGATTTCCTTTTCCCAGCTGTTCACGTTCCAATAGAACTTGACACTGCAGTACTGCAACAGCTTCTTTCTGTTCACTTGTTGATGAACGACAAGTTTCTTCACTGACAGATACTTTGAATGCCCAAGTCCATAACGTTTTCTTCACTGAGGGATGTTTTGAATACTCCAGTCCATAACGCTTTCTTCACTGAGGGATGTTTTGAATGCCCAAGTTCTTAATGTTTTCTTCACTGAGGGATGTTTTGAATACCCCAGTCCATAACGCTTTCTTCACTGAGGGATGTTTTGAATACCCAAGTTCTTAATGTTTTCCTCACTGAGGGATGTTTTGAATACCCAAGTACTTAACGTTTTCTTCACTGATCGCTGCTTAAAAGCTCCAGTCCATAGCGCTTTCTTCATTGAGGGATGCTTTGAATTCCCCAGTCCATAATAATTTCTTCACTGACGTATGCTTTGAATACCCCAGTCCAAAATGATTTCTTCGCTGAGGAATGCTCTGAATACCCCAGTCAATAATCATTTCTTTACTGAGGTATGCTTTAAAAACCTCAGTCCATAATGATTTCTGTTAATGATCTTGTCACTCAATCCAACAGAGGTTGAAGCAAGAATTCTAACGAAATTTCAGAAACTGTTGCCGATCTGTCGTGTTTCACATCTTTGAATGGGCTGACACACATCTGTCTATGAACACTTTGGGTCTACCACTTCTGGGCTCGTTTTTCACGACGTTTCTCTCACTATACGTTATCTTTACTTTTCTTACAGTCGACAACTGACCTCCAGCAGTTTCGACATATCACACCCCAGTAGTCCCTTATGGATTGAGATGGGATGTAATCTTTGTCTCATTTGCGAGCTCTTTACGCGCTTATACCACCCCCGGTATTTATGTGTTGACAACAGTCAGATGACAATTTTTCCCCGTTTCTTTTGTTCTCTTTTTCTTTTCTTTTTTTTTGCCTGCACTACGTGGAAGATTTACTCCTGAAAATTGACGTTACTATCTATGGGCGAATAGCACAGAACCGGAAGTGGAGATATCTTTCATCTAAATTGTAGCAGAGACACAGACTGGGGTGAAAAAGTGTCGCCATTTTGGAAAAGAAAAAAAAATTATTATCCCCTTACCTTCATAAATTAACATACTTAAGATATGTGTCAGACTTCACGGGTTGAAGAATCGTTTAACCTTTCTCACCAACATAGCGAAGAACACCTGACGGACAGCTGCACTGACTCTTTGGGGTTTTCTTTCCTGTCGTTACAGTGGTGGTCACCAAAAGCCACATCCTCGGACTTTGTAATGGACACTGGTCTCCCTGAGCTTCAAGGACAGACCGGGACATCAAAAGCCTCCACACCTGCGCACATGCCCTTCCCCTCCTTCTCCTGCGTTGTAGTTGTCAGCTCTCCCTCTATACCCTTCTTTTCCTATCTCTCTTGGAAGGATCTGACATCAAAGCACAGAGAGAGAGAGAGTGAGAGAGAGAGAGAGAGAGAGAGAGAGAGAGAGAGAGAGAGAGAGAGAGAAAGGGGGGGTTGGGGGAGGGGGGCGGGGATGGAAGAAAGCACGAGAAAGAATGAGCATTGGCTGTGTTCATACATTAAAAAAATACACACAGTAGTCTCTGTTTTCCAAAACAAATTCTTTGGATGGCTGAGGACAAAACAAAACATCCACATATAACTGTCGAAACAATAGTAATTACAGAATCAGAAGTAACAAGTGTAGTAGTAGTGATGTAGCAGACGGAGAATTGATGTATTTATGCAGGATACAGTCATAAAAGCAATAGTAACAGCAGAAGGGAATAAGAAGAGAATCAGGAGTAGTAACGGCTCCATATTTGGTGTGCATTTGTGAAAGCTTGAAATCCGGCTAGTATCGGGAACGTTCTGTTTGAAATGTGCCCTTGGTATGTGTCCAGCTTGGTATATGATACAAACTCGCATTTTGTCGTAAGTTTGCCTTTGCGGTCACCATCAATGTGATACGGATTTATTCAAAAGATGTTCACACACACACACACACACACACACACACACACACACACACACACACACACACACACACACACACTATCACACACACACATGCATACACACACGTGTCTTTGTGTGTGGCTGTATGTATGCCTGTGTATAAATGTATACATTATGTTGGCTTGTGTGTTAGATATACCTGGATATTCTGTTTTGTGAAGGCACACCACATTCATCATTGCAAATGTTAATTGAGGTCAGACCTGCACTTTGGAGACATACAAGTTCCCTGAATAACGAGTGTTCATAGCCTTCATCGTTCTCTTAGTCAGTATACTTAGTAGTGCGCTATTCAGACATTGGTTTATTGTTTTTATAACATGGTTCTTTTCGTGTTTTCTTTGAATGTATAGTTTATTTGTTAAGAAGAAGATGTTCCCCAATGTGGGCTATTTCGTATTTATTACTATTGTAATAGGTCACTCTCAATATCAATCAATCTTGTTTGGTGGAGAATGTGCCGTGAAAGCCTATAATTTGCATAACAGCAGTTATGTTACAACTTGCAATCTGCCATGAAAGCTAAGCAAAATGATTGTTTCAAAATATTTCAATGGAATGCCAGAACACTTCCCAGTAATTTAATAATAATAATAATAATGATTTCTTATATAGCGCTTAATCAAACGAATTTCTCTAAGCGCTTTACAAAGTAATACTACATTCACCCTTCTCATATACAATAATACACCTTACACTTAACTACAAATACTATTACTACAATAACTAACAAATCCTAATCCAACCAATGTGACATTCACTTATTCTTCAAATATCACTACAAAAACTTAATCCTATAACGTTCAATCATACAACAAATACATATAATAGAGAACATACACATACGCTACATTTGAAAAGGCCCAGACGGCTATGAGTTAGGTTGTACCCCCCCCCCCCCCCCTCCCCACAGCATTGACTAATTATGAGAAAATAGATGGGTTTTAAGTTTAGACTTGAAAGAAGAGATAGAATCTGAATGTCTGAGACAGTCTGGCAGTCTGTTCCACGTCGCTGGAGCTTGAAAAGAGAAAGATCTTTCACCAGTAGTAGTCCTGAAGCGAGTCATTCGCAGAAGGCGGTCGTCAGCACAGGAGCGTAGTTGTCGAGAGGGGGTGTAGATTTTAAGGAGATCTGAGAGATAAGAAGGTCCATTTTCAAAGAGAGCAGAGAAAGTGAGAGTTGAGATTTTGTACGAGATACGGTTTGAGACAGATAGCCAGTGAAGAGAGTGGAGGAGAGGCGAAATGTGAGCATGTTTTCTTGCTCTACAGACGACTCGGGCTGCATGATTTTGGATTCGCTGTAATCTTTCTATCAGGTATTTTGGAAGGCCGGCCAAAAGTGAGTTGCAGTAATCTATTCTAGATAAAACAAATGCACAAATGAGAGTTTTTGTAGCATCTGTAGAGAGAAGGTGACGTACAGAGCTGATTCTTCTTAGTTCTAAATAGGCAATCTTGCAAATATTTGAAACCTGTTTCTCAAAGGAGAGGGATTGGTCAAGTATGACCCCTAGACTGCGGACAGAGGTGGAGACAGAGACAGCACAGTCATTGATAGTGACAGTTGAAGGCAGAGAAGGATGGTTAGGCTGTTTTGTCACGAACATGAGTTCCGTCTTGTCGTCGTTTAGTTGTAGTTTGTTGGTTGTCATCCAGTCCTTCAGGTCTGCAATGCAGCCCCGCGTCCGAGAAATCAGTGAGTCAGTTTCAGCAATGGGAGCCGACTGATGAAGCTGAGTATCGTCAGCAAAGCTCTCATGCGACATGGCGTGACCACTGATGACGTCAGACACAGGACTAGCATACAGCACAAAAAAGGACTGGCCCAAGTACAGAACCCTGAGGCACACCGTACCTAAGAGGAGAACTGTCTGAGTATCTTCCCTGTACACACACTGTCTGAGTACGTCCAGTCAAGTAAGAGATAATCCAGTCGAGAGCTGTGTCTTTGAATCCAAAGGAAGTTTGAAGCCGTGAGAACAAAATATTATGATCGATCGTGTCAAATGCTGCAGAGAGGTCTAACATCGCTAATAAGGAAACATTCCCATCGTCAAGCCCGCAGAGGAGGTCATTGACTATACGGAGGAGTGCTGTCTCACAACTATGGCCTTGTCTGTAAGCAGATTGATGAGGATTCAAAAGGTGATTCTTTTCGAGATGTTCTAGAATTTGTTCCAAAACGATCTTCTCCAATAATTTTGATAGAAATGACAAATTTGATACAGGCCGATAATTCTTTAAAACATTTTTATCTAATGAAGGTTTCTTGATCAATGGACGTACCACTGCGGACCGGAAGATTTCAGGAACGTGACCAGAGGACAAAGAGGTATTGATAACATGAGTAAGATGGGGTAGGACATCATCAATGCACTGAAAGAGCAAGTTAGTGGGAATGGCATCAAGTTCACATGATTTAGGGCTGCATTTATTATCTTTTGAAAATCATGTTCTGGAGGGAAACCACTCTGTGCTAACAATTCAGTCTCTGAATGTGGAAAAGCACAGGCTACCTAATTTGGAGAATTATTTCTACCCTCCACTTTACACAGTCAGTGAATCGAACAAAAAAGTCCAGACTGCGCTATACATCAGACGGGACCTGGAATTTACTAGGATCGTTCCATTTCCGGTGCCGCAGGAAGATGAAGGTGTATTTGCTACAGGTGCTGTAATCAAAGTGAACAAAGACTCAGTTTACAATGTACTTTCTGCATATTATCCTAATGGACCCCAAGAGGATAATACAGACTGGATGAAGAATACAAATTTAACAAGTAAGAAATGGATCATTGTTGGCGATTTTAATGCTCATGCACCATTTTGGGATTCTGAGTGTTCTAAAGTTTCATCCAACAGATTCGTTGAAAATATTATTGATTCCTCTTTAGTTTTATTCAATGATGGTCGAATCACAAGAATTCCAGATGTTTCAACTCACAAACCTAGCGCGGTAGATGTATCCTTAGTTTCACCTAGCATTGCAGTAAACTGTAATTGGTCTATAGGAGAAGATTGTTTGGGAAGTGATCACCTCCCCATTAACATAATCTTTGATGATGACATAAATAATGATGTAACAGACATCGAAGACAAAATTCCAAAGTTTAATTATAAACTTGCCAACTGGGATGCCTACCAGATTTTTCTTGCATCGTATAACACAACATTTATTGAGAACGATGATGTTAATTTATTTTATCCTAATTTCAGCAAAGTCATACTGTTAGCAGCCGAGCATTCTATCCCTAAATGTAAATTTAAAAAGATTGGTAAATATGTGGGTAATATATGGTGGACTAGCTGTTAAATCAAAGCGAATAAGTTACAAGGCTTGGTTACGAAATAAGACAGAAGGAAATGTTGTCTTTATGAAGCAAGAAAAGAACAAATGTAATAAAATTATTGCTCAAGCCAAAAAGAAATACGGGGCAGAATTTTGTGAGACCGAAGTAAAAGAATCGAAGGATATGTTTAAAGTTTGGAAAAAAGTAAAACAAATGAAAAATTGTTACAAAACACAAGCTTACCCTGTAAAATAAACAAAAAAATTTCCAAGCACAATGGATACGGTGGAAGCTTTTTCCGATTTCTTTTCGGAAAATAGTCGAGCTGTAAATCTTCCAGCAGAAATCAAGTACCATAGACATAAAGAGGAACAAAAAGAACAATATAAGAGTCCCATACCAGACAATAATAACTACTTAAATTCTCCATTACAATCATCAGAACTTCTTGAAGCGATAGAATCCATTACATCTTATGATTCAGTAATGGGCCTAGATGGTATTTCTTACGAGCTTCTTTGTCACTTGTCTTCTTCGTGGAAAATATTACTACATTCGTTGTTCCAAAAATGTTGGACGTACGGCACTATTCCTACAATCTGGAAAAGTTCAGTGGTAGTACCAGTACCAATAGAAGGTAAAACGAGAACATCTGTAAATAGCTATAGACCCATTGCTTTAACATCCCATGTTGGTAAACTTCTTGAAAAAGTTGTACAAACACGTTTATTATATTATTGTGAAAAAATGACATTATTCCAGTCCAGCAAGCTGGATTCAGAAAAGGGCGTTGCACAACTGATCATTTAGTGAAACTAACTTCTCATATAAAAAAGCAATTTTCACGCAGAAAAAGTACATTAGCTACATTCTTTGATGTAAAGAAAGCATATGACCGTGTTTGGCATGCTCGATTATTGTATAAACTGAAAAAATATTGGTATTTCTGGGAATATGTATGATTATATAAAAAAAAAACTTTCTAGAAGGAAGAAATATATGTACACGAATTGGAAAAAATATATTCATCATTCAGGAAAAAAGATATGGGCATTCCTCGGGGATCTGTTATTGCATCTTTATTATTTACGATCCTTATACATGATCTCCCAAAGGCATTGTCAAAATCCACCAATGTAGTGCAGTATGCAGATGATATTGCCATTTGGATTAATACATAATAAAAAGGGCAGTAAAATTTGTACAGACAATGTATCAAGGAGAATTGGACAGATTGTCTGCTTACATGAAAGAGAACGGTCTTGAATTATCTGGTGAGAAAACTTGTTTAATGCTTTTTAATAATAGCGAAAACCCAAAAGCTCTGCCCAACCTTATTCTTGACGACAATGTTCTACAATATAAGCAAACAGTCAAATTCTAAGGAGTGTTTTTAACACAGAAGCTGAACTGGAAAAAGCGTATTGGAAATTTGATAGATAAAGCTAGGAAAAGATTAAATTTGCTCAAAATTATATGTTGTCAACCATGGGGTCAAGACTGTACTGCACTTTTACATTTAAATACATCGTTAGTCCGATCAAAATTAATATATGGACAGGAAGTATACTTCTCTGCATCTAACTACCTTTTAAAGAAACTGCAAAGCTTAGATAGTAAAGCTTTAAAATTAGCTTTGGGTGTTCCAGTGCACACAAACACAATGAAATGCTATAAGGAGACAAACATTTTACCTCTTAATGAACAACGAACGTTGGATGTGTCCAAATACGTTGTAAGAGGCCTATCTGTAAAAAAAACTCTGCTACTGATGAAATTCTTATGGATTCCAACAAGGAATACCCCAAAAGGTCTAAAAATATATCATACATAGAGCCAATTAGAAATTTCACTTGTGAGCTTATGTCAGAATGTAGTATTGATATTGATGCAATTTCGGAGGTTCCCATTTTTCCTCAAATGCCCCATGGGAGCATCTCAACGCAAAAATTGATGATAAATATACTACTTTGAAGAAAGATGACAATGTAAATATTCTAGTAAATGAAGTTCGAGAACATCTCGAAAAGACTTATCCAAATCATTTTAAAATATTTACAGATGGTTCAACAATGGAAACGTCTGACAGTGGTGCTGGATTCACTATACCATCCTT
The DNA here is from genome assembly GCA_033310375.1 of Conus canariensis. Classification (NCBI taxonomy): domain Eukaryota; kingdom Metazoa; phylum Mollusca; class Gastropoda; order Neogastropoda; family Conidae; genus Conus; species Conus canariensis. Next base: position 23,711,565 of record CM065738.1, read on the forward strand.
AAATGTGCAAAAGTCTTTCTATCTAGGCAGAGAATTTTCAATTTGTACATCAGAGCTATATGCAATTATGAAAGCTCTGAATTATATCTTATATGACACGCCAGTATCATTTTATAGTGTGCTATTTTGTGTTGATTCAAAATCAGTTTTACAATCATTAAAGCACTGGAACTCTAAAATTAGAGCTGATATTCTTTTTGAAATTAAGCATCTATTACATTGTTTACTTTCCCGAGGTATAGCAGTTGATTTCTGCTGGGTTCCTTCACATTGTGGCTTAAAAGGGAATGAATTAGCAAATTGGCAAAACAGGGAGCTTGTACAATTTTTGAAACACCCTTCAACAAAGTCTTACATTTTTCTCCGCATGAATTGATCCAGCGATTGGAAAAGAATATGCGGAAGAAACATCTTAATGAGAAATTATTCGTTCTGCCATCATGTCCAAGGTATCTAGCCAGATTAATTCATAAATTACGGTTAAATACATGGAATACAAAATATTCACAGGTATAGCGTGTATATGTCAGGAGAATATCTCAGTTCGTCATCTTTTATTTGAATGCCCTATACTAGTCCCAGCTTATAAGGAGAAGAATATTTCTTTTTATAAATAAGTCTGACCATGTTGATAGTGTGGTAAATAACCCTTGCTTTTTTGATATTGCTTTGGTTATTGCTCAGTCCCCAGTTGCAAAACTATTGTGAAAAAAGCCATTTGAGATACGTGTGTTAATAGTGTTTTTTTTTTTTTTTTTTTTTTTTTGGGGGGGGGGGTGGGGGGTGGGGGGGAAGGTGCTGGTAGTACAATGGAATGTACATTGCAGTTTAAAGGTCTAAGATCATCTTGCGATGAAAAGACGTTAAATAAAACTACTGAACTGAACACACTATCACACGCACTCACACTATCACACACACACACATGCACACACACACACACACACACACACACACACACGTACACACACACATACGCGCGCGCATGCTTGCACGCACACACACACACACACACACACACACACACACACCACACACACACAACACACACCACACACACACAGAGTCGGCGAAGCAAAGAAACTGCACTTTCATCTTTATAAAACGACAAGCTTACACATCAGAAAATGATGCCGTCACTAAATCACCACCCACCACAGAATCGATTTGAAAAAAAAAAACAACAACAAAAGCACATCGTCAGGAATCCATCAAAACCTCTTCGCTGAAGTAATCTGCCTACATAGAAAGAAATCTAAACCCTCTCGAAGTTTCTGGCTACCTTTATGCCCACTAAAAATCTAAACCGAGATATAAATGGAAAAAAAAAAAACTTTCAAAGGTAAGCAACTCTCTGAAAGTTTTAGAATGGCAGAACAGAGCAGATCTGTTTTCATGCCGACACCAGACAGAGTGTAATCAATCTGACAGCCTGAACTGCGTTGTAAGTCGAGAACCGCACACTGAGACCGACCTATCCTCTGTCTTATCCACGAACACCTTATTTGTCAGTCAGGTGAGTGCTATTCCCACGTCTGGACCGGTCTAAAAGGTCACTGCCTCTGCCTGCAACAACTTCTTACGGGGGCGTCCCGAGTGGATGGATGTGTGGGCCATACCTTTGATTTATTGTTATTAGGCAAGCTCACTGGGTACAGTCATATGTGATGCTAGTTACAGACTTAAGTTGTATCATACTGTATAATTTCACGGTCAGAACAGATTTCTCAGTGCAAAATTCCGACTGCTTCCTAGGAAGAGTATGTCGAAGTGTAGTGCTACTCATATTTTGCTCTTTTTAATTTTTGTTTTTGGAAAAAGCCTGGTTATGTTTTGGCTAAAGCATTTCAAGACAGACAAGCAAGCAAGCCACTCTAGTCTTCATTCGGAGTTGTGTTGTTGATAAGTTGCGGCCCTTTGCGGACTGACTTCCCTTCATACTAGCAACACGTGTGTGAAGCATATTCTGTGACTCAATCTCATAGAAGTTTACAAAATTAGCCGCATCAGCAGCATTAGTAGTAGTAACAGTAGTAACAGCAAGGTAGTAGTCGTAGTAGTAGTAGTAGTAGTAGTAATAGCAGCAGTAGTGGTAGTAGTATTAGCAGATACAGTGGAATTACTAGACGTTGTAATAGTAATAGTTGCAACAACCGCAGCAGTAGTAATGGCAACAACAGCAAAAGCAGTAGTTTTGCTCGTATTAGCAACAGAAGCAGTAGTAGTAATCGTAGAGACAGCAGCAGCAGCAACAGCAGTAGTAACAGCAGCAGCAGCAGCAGTAGTAGTAGTAGTAGTAGTAGGTGCAGTAGGAGCAGTGGCGGTAGTAGTCGTAGCAATTGTAGTATGTGTGTGTGTGCGCGCGCGCGCGCGCGCGCACACACACACACACACACACACACACACACACACACACACACACACACACACACAGAGCTGCGTTCATGGTTGTCAACACCTCCCCTATATTGCTCTTGCTTCTCTGGACTCCGTGGATAGATAAGACATCAAAGCGTCAGAGAGAGAGAGAGAGAGAGAGAGAGAGAGAGAGAGAGAGAGAGAGAGAAACAGAGAGAGACAGAGAGAGACAGAGAGAGAGAGACAGAGACAGAAGCAGGAACAGTAGCAGTGGTAATAGCAGCAGCTGTAGCAGTAGAAAATAGCAGATATACTTTCTTTCACACAACGGCAGCCACAACAACAATAATCGGAACACTAAGCATACACAGCAACACTAGTAGTAGCAGCAGTCATAGCAGTAGTGATAGCAAAACAGAAATAGCAGACATGTTCTCTGTCGGACACTAGAATCAGCGTTATCAGACTGACAGCCTGAACTGCGCTGTACTGTAAGCACCAAGAAACCCACCGCAGACTCAGACCCTGTCTATGCTCTTTCTTATGCACGGACAACTTGCATGTCAGTTGAGTGCTGTTCCCATGACTGTCCTGGTAAAGAGATCACTGTCTTCACCTGCATTAACCTTCAGTGGGGGCGTCCTGTTTATGTGGGGGCCACATTGCTGGTGTTTTATTGTATGTAGCCTCTTCTGTAATGTGGGTGATAATACTACGTAACGTTGGGCCTGGTAATATGTAGCGGTATTTGTAACAGTAATGGGTTATATAGTCTCTTTCATACAACAGATTTCTCTGTGCGGAAATTCTGACTGATCGTAGGAGGAGCGTGTATCGAAGTATAGTGCCACTTATATTTTCCTCCCTTTTTCAGCCTAAGTATGGTTTCAACGACCTGTCAATGCGGATTTTGAAACAGAATATTGTCAAGAACAATGCCATTGTCGCTGTGATATCTTTCACCTACACTACGAACACGCATGAGACTTCACTTCACCATGTGATCTAAAAGACCAGCACTCTGCCTGTAACTTAAAGTTTAGTGGAGACAGGGGAAGAAAAAAACCCTCTACTGTATGTGAGACTCAAACCAGGAACCCGGGATTCTCCCATTACCGAGGCATGTAGTAATATAATGGTTATAGTCGTAGTTGTTGCTGTCGTAGTTGTAGTAGTGTTATGGTAGTGGTAGGAGAAAACTATGGAGAGCTTGACAACACAGGGTCTTCAGAGAAGACTTCCCCCTCCGGCAAGTGTTTGGCCCTGAACTCCTCACACTCTAAGGGAGCTGGGCTGCATCCAGATCATGACTCCTAGATGTCCTTCTGCTGCCACTTTTTTTTGCCTGGCGCTGCCGGGATTCGAACCCGCAATATTTGGATTAATGGGCATTTTAAAGCGTATCTTTTTCAGATCGATGTCTTTGCCACACCGCTATCGGACACCTGGTTTTAGCCAAATGAATTAGTAGCTCTCGCATTATTATTATCAGCATCGTTATCATTATTGTTGTTATTATTATTATTATTATTGTTGTTGTTATCATTATTATCATTGTCATTCGCAACAGCAGCAGCAGCAGCAGCAGTAGTAGTAAGTAGTAGTAGTAGTAGTAGTAGTAGTAGTAGTAGTAGTAGTTATGTTTTCAAGTAAGTTCAAAACAGGTTTATTCATTTACTTGATTTGACAAAAAAGCAAGCACCTGTATAAATGCAGTGCCGAGAACATAGATTCCAATCTACCTCTCCTCTCTCTCCTATTCACGAGAACATCAAAATTGATGTTTTATCGACATGTCCGGGCCAGTTTGAAAATTCATCATTTCCATTGGCATCTTCCTCCTCCACCAGGCTGGCTGTCCTGACTTCATGCACAGACCACACCACTGCCCCGCCTGCCCTCCTAGCTTCTTACCTCTCCTGATGGTGAGTAGGGAGAGGGAGGAGGGAGGGAGGGGGTGGAGGTACGTGGTGGGGTTTTGGTTCCAGAAGCAACCTTCTTCAGGGAGTAGTAGTGGTGGAGAATGGTATCCCTGTGCTTCCAAGACAGAGGGGGAGACCAGCAGTGTGTCTACCTGCACGTATTCCCTTCCTGACCCCCTGCATAGTTGGTTGTCAGCGCCCTCTCCACATCCAGCTCAGCTGGTCCGTACGGATGGATGAAACATCAAAGCATGCGGGATAAGAGAGAGAGAGAGAGGAGAGAGAGAGAGAGAGAGAGAGAGAGAGAGAGAGGAGAGAGAGAGAAAAGAGAGAGAGAGAGAGAGAGAGAGACGGAGACAGAGACAGAGACAGAAAGAGAGACAGAGAGAGAGAGAGAGAGACAGAGACAGACAGACAGAGAGAGAGAGAGAGAGAGAGAGAGAGAGAGAGAGAGAGAGAGAGATAGACAGACAGATAGAGGCGATGAGTGGGGTACGGAGATAAGCAAGGGGGGAAGGCGGGGAGGGGGAGGGGGAGGGGGAATAACACTGAAAGCTACTGCGAAAGCCTGTGCTCGGCACCAAGTACAGTCAGCCCCTGAATGCAACAATAAAACCACCCCGTTCCTCCATCCCCCCCCCCCACACACACACCCTCACACACACTCCAAAATTTTCTTTTTGATGGTCAAGGACGGAAATTTCAATAGCAGCCATTGCAACAATAGCTGCGACAGCAAAAATAAAAACAATAGTAGAAGTAGTTGTGGTGATAATAGAAATAGAGTTTGCAGTAGCAGCAGCAGCAGCAGCAGCAGCAGCAGGAGTAGTAGTAGTAGTGGTGGTAGTAGTAGTAGTAGCAGTAGTAGCAGTGGTAGCAGCAGCAGCAGTCGTAGTAATAGTTGTAGTTGTAGAAGTAGTAATAGGAGCAACAGTAGCCGCAGCAGAAGAAACAGCGAATATATCAGCATGCCACAGCAATACAAACAGAAACACTAAGCAGCAGCAACAAGAACAGTAGAAGTCGTTGTGATGGTAGTAGTTTGGCAGACAAGCAGTTGTGTTTTCAAACAGACACCGAACCAAATGTAGTCAAACCGACATCCTGAGCTACGCTGAAGTAACAGAAGAACCACCACGCACTCAGACCGACCTATCCTCTCTTTTTATCCACCAACGCCGTTAACGCCAGTGGAGTTCTATTCCCCCATGTCTAGACCAGTCGAAATAAAGATCGTCAGTCTCCAGTCGCGACTGCCTTTAATGGAAGCGTCTCAAGTTTATGTGTGAGGCACGTCTGTTGTTCACCCTAACCTTTCCAGGGTCATTATGTTGGTGGCATACTAAGCCTCACTAAGCACTGCTGTCTGGAACAGAATTCAAGACTGCATTGTTATAACTTCATGTCTGTATCCAGTTTCTCTCTTTAAAATTCAAGCTCGTTCTTCCCACGGACAGCACTGTGCCTGAACCACTCCCTAGGAAGAGGCACCGGACTTGGGATTCTGTTGATCCTGAGGTCAAGGGTTCGGATCTCTACTGGGCTGTTTTTGGTACAGGGGGATTTTTCGCGCACAGAGTTAACACTGGATTTGACTACGTGTCCCTAAAAGTTAGTGGAATCAGACTGCAAGCCATGATTCCAGGTGCAAACTCAGGAATATCATCTTTGTGCACACATAAAATCGTATCACCAACTTATGGCAGAGAAGGCCATTTTGGCCATTGGTATGGGTGACGTGTACACACGTAGCAGGGATCCCCATGAAAAATCGAGGAGAGAGTGAATAAAGAGAGACTAATATCGACAGAATGCCACGGGAAACGGATGACTGGCTCCAGCAGTCAGCTCTTCAGCAGGCACTACCTATGTAGGCATCCTGTCTTGTAAACGACAGCGTGCAGTATAAAACGCTTTGAGCTTGGTCTCTAACCGTAGACAAAAAAATTCACTAAACTCTATCAATAAATGGTATAGAGTCATTGTTTCTTTCTCTGTGGCCAATGTTTTTCTTATATTTATGAACGTGGATTTTTACATAGAATTCTACCAGGGAAATATCTGCTGTGAATATGGGTTCGTTTACGTAGGCAAAGTGCATGCTGCATATGGGACTTTATTTTACTGTCGCATGTGAAAGACTAGCAATCAGGCAATCACTTACGGTCTAGTAGTGTAGAGAGGCAGAAAATGAACACCCAATGTCAGACTTGAACGCAGACATAGGATTGTCATGCTTCCTATTCGAATGTGCTGTTCACTGGACCGCCTATATATCTTACTAGTCGCCGTCGTCGTCGAAGTAGTAGTAGTATTGGTATGCAGTAGTAGTAGTAGTAGTAGTAGTAGTAGTAGTAGTAGTAGTAGTAGTTGTAGTAGTAGTAGCAGCAGCAGCAGCAGCAGCAGCAGCAGCTGTAGTAGTAGTAGTAGTAGTAGTAGTAGTCGTAGTCGTAGTCGTAGTAGTAGTTGTTGTTGTTGTGTTGCTGCTGTTGTTACTGTTGTTGTTGAAGCAGAATCAACAGCCGCGTTTTTATACAAACTCCAAACAATCTTTTCGCTTTCATTACATGGGTTCTGTAACTGAAGGAAACAACCCCCACCATGAGCCATGCTGAGAACACAGATCCTAATCGAACTATCCAACACCCCCATTCACGAGTAGATTACATATTCAATTCACATCACCGGGCCGGTTGAAACTCTATTAGCTCTGCTCGCAACTTTACTAGTGATGCATCTTGCCTTTGTGTGCAGCTCACACAGTTGCCCTGACTGGCTTAGAGCTTTCTTTCTGTTCATTGTGGAGGTGGTTCACAAGGGGACATTCTCTGGGCATTGTTATGGAACATGGGGGGATTCCTCAGTGTCAAACACAGGAGAATTACCGTCGACCTGCTGTTGTCTGCATACCCGCAACCCCCTCAGCACATCCACAGCTTTTCTTTGTTATCAGCATCGCCTCTCCCCCTTCTCCCACCCCTCTACACATTGGCGTCATACCCCCCCCCTCCCGCCCCACCCCTCCCTCTGCCTCCAGCGTTTTTGATGTCTGGGCTTGTCGCTTACCATCCTGCAGCCAGCATGTCTATTGTCTGCAGCACGCCTTTTCCTCTCCTCAGCCCCCTGCTCTCTGCACTCCCACGCATCGTATGAATGGATGAAAGATCAAAGCATGTAAAGCAATGGAAAGTGGGAGGGAAAGATAGAGAGACAAGGAAAGAGAGATATATAGAGGCAGAGAGAGAGAGAGAGAGAGAGCAGACAGACAACAAACAGAGAGAGAGAGAGAGAGAGAGAGAGAGAGAGAGAGAGAGAGAGAGAGAGCGAGAGAGAGACAGTAGGAGAAGGAACGTATACATAGAAACTTTGGAAAGCTGGTATTAGAAAACTTCTTCAAAGATTGACGACGATTTTCAAGGTGAACCATAGCATCAGCAGCAATGGCTGAGAAAATGAAAATGAAATCACTACCACCACCAACAGCAATAGTGTAACAAAAGGAGGAGAAGTATTTGGAAGCGATAGCAGTGGTTTTATACAAGCTCCAAGCATTTCTTTCTTTGAAGTCTGACTTTAAATATAACACAGACGTCCTGCAGTGGCTGGGACTAGGACTACGAGGAGAAAGGGTGACTTGGTCCGCCCTGTCCTCTCTCTTATCAACTATCGCAGTGAATGTCAGCTGCATTCTGGTCACACGTCTATACCGGGTGTAAGGTCAGTCTCCACTGACGACTACTTCTAATGGGGCCGTCATGGCTTTAAGTGCAGGGTCACGTGTTGCTGCGTTAACTTTCCTGTAGTTATGCAGGTGATACACAGAGTAGCACTGACTGTATTTCATGATTGCGCTGTAACAGTAGGTGGTAGGTGAGCTGTCTGATAATGACTATATTTCATGATTGCTGTATGACAGTGGTAGTGGGAGTGCCATCACAGGTGCTTGTACAGACAGGGATCTCCATAGTCTTCAGTACTCAGTCTTGTACGACAATGTACAGGTATTGTAATCTGTGCAGTCCTTGGTGTTGTCCTGGGATTTTTCAGTCAGATTCTAGGACATCCGGCATGCACTATACCTCACAGAACAGTCTTGAGCAAGACGTTATGGTTATCTAGGACATAGTTATGTTCCCTTACACGGAGGAAATTTTAAAAAGTTATTGATTCTGCAGAACAATGTAGACAAACAGATTTCTGTCCCGTAATCTGTTTGTCCAGATTGTTCTGTGGAACCAATAACTTTTCTTTTTTAAAATTTGCTTCAACTTCCGCCTTCAGTCACCTCGCTTTGAAACTAACACAGAGGAGCTTTATTTACGAAGAAAACTCTTTGCATGGTGATGGCAGACTGTCCAATAGCAGTCGTTGCAGCAGCAGCAGCATTGCCATCACCATCATCACAATCACACTTTTACTTCTGCAACTACTACTATAAGAATAATGACATACAAAAGTTAGGAGCTGATACACACTTCATGCCTTTGGAAAGCTAAGTTTCAAACAAGCAAACAGATATCCCAGGCAACATTCCAACAGGAGAAGAGCAATCATGGTCCAACCTTTCACCTCTTGTTATCCACTACCGCAGAAAATGTCAACTGCATGTTTGTTCACATGTCTGGGCCAGTTAAAAGGACGTGGTCTGTGCAGATGACTGCAACGGGTCGTCCTGACTTGACGTGTCTGTGTTTCACACCTAAGTATAGTTGGTCATTGCCGTTCCTGCTATAATGAAGAGGGCAACATCACACACGTGAGTGAAGAACAGCAACATGAAGTTTCAGAATCAGATTCCAGACACACCTGCAACTTCACCGCAGATGAGTGGTACAAACACATATTGTCATTGCTGGGAGTGAACGTGTCAGCCTGAACGTTCACAAAATGACACACAATATGCTAGTGTTGAATATTAGTCATGATATCAAAGTTTACATGAGACAACGAGGATTCTATCGGATAATACAGTTCTTTTTTGCTGGATAGCTTTAGAGATACAGCGAAAAATATAAGATGGATTCAGGTATCGTTTACTTGAGGCTCAAGTGTCCATTGTATCTTTGCAGAGGTCTCCTCATGCAAGTGCTCTTCCGGTCTTTGGAATGGGTTTACTATCAACAAACATCGAGCAAACACCCCGAGCCATGCAGAGAACACACATTCCAATCGACTCTTGCCACTCTCTTGTTCATGAATGCATCATATTGTTCTCCCATGTTCTGTATGTCAAGGCCAGTTAAAAGGTCATTATTTCTACTTGCGAGTTCCTCCAACAGGGCATCCTTACTTTGTGTTTGGGTCATACGGTGGCTGTGACTAGTTTAAGGCTTTCTTTCTAGTCGTTATAGAGATGGTTCATGAAGTGGCATTCTCTGGTAACTGTAATAACAGGCTCTCTAAACGTCAAGGACAGGAATATCATACAAACTCCACAGCTTTTTATTTGTTCTAATCTGAGTGCAACCGAGACATGTCTGGAACATTTACGTCCAGGATTAGAGGGAAACGCATGCACGCACTATGGATCAGAGATACTTGGACAGGCATCAACACTTTTCATTTGGGAGCACACAGTTCTCGCTCTGTGAACATAACAGCTGCTGTTGGTTATGGAGTACCTCTAACAACAATTATGGAAGCAGCTGCTTGGCCTGTAGAATCAATATCTACCAGATTTTTTTAAGAAAATACCACTATTTAACATGTGTCAGACTATCCGGATTCATTCCTGAAAAAGGCTTAAATGTGTGAGTAATTACGAAGTGAGAACAATTATGAAACTGCCTAAATTAATCTTAACTGATATGAACATTCCTTTTTAAACACTCATGTATTCTAACTTATCCAAATGTTCATTGATGTGAACATTCCAGACATGTCTTGGTTGAATTATCTCGAGCATGCAAGTACTTGCCACCTGGTAAGCTCCAGATTTAACTGGGATATGTCACTGGAACAGTTATGTCAATTCCCATTCAGACAACATTGAAATTCACCCAACATGTTATACTATTTTTGATTTTGGTGAGCTAGGGACATCGCAAAGTAGATTACGTCAATGTTTAAAGAATAAATCAAGTAGTGTACATCTTGTGATCTGAAGATGAAGTAAATGCGGATGCGTTTCCCTCGATTACTTGACCTAAACGTTCCAGTGACAAATCCCAGTTAAATCTCCAGTAAGCTTCAACTTACCTGTTAATTAGTGAGATACAGCAGCTAAGAGTAACAGGAGAACGTCAGATTGGGACCTACCGACCCTCTTTCTATCAACTAATGCTGTGAATGTCAGGTGTGTACATGTGGGTTGGGCGAAAGGTCAGTCTCTACTGATGACTGCCTCTATTGGCAGTGGCATGGATTTAAGTGTTTGTCACTTTCCTGTGTGTATGCTGGTGGTACACGTAGTGACATTGACTTGGTTGATTTCATTGTTGTCCCGCCCGTGACAATTGGCCGTATGGGTGCCGTGAGAATTGCTTCTACAGGTAGGGATCCCCACAGACCTGTTTCCTAAATATAATGTGCAACAGAGTGGAGATATCATAACCCATCAAGTCCTTGGCATCGTCCAGCTGGAACTTCTGCGTTCTGCCTCTGAGACGTCCACGCTGTACTTCATCTTGCGAGTGGTCTGGGACAAACACTCATGGTGATTGAAGATCTGTGCCATCTCTAACACGGAGGAGGTTCACCTGCTGAGATGAAGTTTTTGATTCGTGAAGGCAGACTATCCAATAACAATTGTTCCTCAGCATCAGCATCTACATCATCACTCTAAAGAGAGAGAGAGAGAGAGAGAGAGAGAGAGAGAGAGAGAGAGAGAGAGAGAGAGAGAAGAGAGAGACGGACAGACAGACAGAAGAGAGACAGGTAGACAGGCAAGCAGACAGACAGACAGGTAGACGGACAGGCAGGCAGACGAGAGACAGAGACAGACAGAGACAGAAAGTGGCTGAGGGGGAGGTTGGGAGGAATAGAATACTTATGATCCGAAACCCTGAAGCCCTTATTTGCAAAGTTCTTCAAATGGTCAATGACAGAATTTCAAAATGAGCATAGCAACAACAGCAGCGGTTACAGCAGCAAACAGCAAAACAACAAAAGAGTTGGGTAGAATTTGCAAGCTGCAATGAGTGACATTTACACACAAACTCCACAGCCTGTTTCAAACAAACAAACACAATAGACAGTAAGCGACATCAGTAGTTTATAAGCGCCTGAGAGTAACCTGAGATCAGCAGACAGGGACTGACCTTTTCTCTCTCTTATCAACTGTCGCAGTGAATAATCAGCTGAACTCTGATCCCACGTCTGGACCAGTTGAAAGGTCAGTCTCCGCTGTTGTTGACTGCCATTAATGGGGCTTTTATGACCTCAGGTGCCGGGTACACGAGCTTTCGTGTAGTTCTGTAGGTGGTACACACAGTGACATTGGCTTTAGTTTGTCATTGCCCCATGACAGTGGGTGGTAGGTGTGCCATGACAAATGCTTGCACAGACAAGGTTCTCCATAGTCCTCTGTTCTCAGCCATGTGCAACGATACAGAGGTATTAAAATCCGTCAGTCCTTTATGGTGTCCATTTAGGATTTCTTCATTCTGCCTCTGGGACATTCACACGTTACTCTGACTTGCAGAGGTAGTTTTGACAGGGATTCTCCGTGATGTAGGACCTGTTAGAGAACAAAGAGGATTTTTAGCTACCAAAACAAGCTGTTTGAAAAGGGAAGGTACATTGTCCAGTGACTATCTTTGCTTTAGCATCAGCAGCAGCATTACTATTGCCAATATCATCACTACCACCACCACCACTACCATCTCCGCCACCGCCACGACCACCACCACCTCCACCACTAACCACCACCTCTACGAGAATGATGGTTGTTGCAAAACTTCAGAGTTGATACACACTTCATTGCCTTCGGATAGCCGAGTTTCAAACAAGCAAACAAGCATCTCAGACAACATTGTCATGCCAGAAAACCAATTGACCTTTCCTCTTTCTTATACACAACGCAGTAAATACCACTGCATTTTGCTCACGTGCCTGGTCCAGCAAATGTCTGTCATAAGGGGGTCCTAATTTGACGTGTGTGTGTGTGTGTGTGTGTGTGTGTGTGTGTGTTGTGTGTGTGTGTGTGTGTGTGTGTGAATTAACAACAAAGATGAGACAATTGAAGAAGAGGGTCTCGTGGCAACGACTCAGCGGATGTCTGACCTATGCATTTGCCCAACCGCTGGTCAGACCTTGAGTGCCTACCTACCATGTGTGTGTGTGTGTTGTGTGTGTGTGTGTGGTGTGTGTGTGTGTGTGTGTGTGTGTGTGTGTGCGTGCGTGTGTGTGTGTTGTGAGGGTGTGTGTGTGTGTGTGTGTGTGTGTGTGTGTTCCATATTGTAGGACGGTTTGATACTGTCGTTCCTATCATTATGCAGAAGGCAAGCTTACACATGAGAGAGAAAAAGTAGCAGCATGACATTCCAAAAATCATCCGCCAAAGATAACGATTCACTGTAACCTCTTTTCGTTTTCCCAGATGATTGCCCAGATGGGTTTTGTACTTAACTGGATTTCAGTAGTTAACTTCTACAAGTCTCTCTCTCTCTCTCTCTCTCTCTCTCTCTCTCTCTCACGCACACACAAGACACAACACCACACACACACACACACACACACACGCACGCACACACACACACACACACACACACACACACACACAACACACACACACACACACACACACACACGCAGTAGGAGACTGCTTTCAATGACAAATAGCATAATCCCAGTCCAGCCACGCCTTAGTTATCACTGGATTCTAAAAATAAACACACTGACAAGTCACTTGGGGCTGCAGCACAACTCTCTGTGTCCCCCACACAATTGTGGCAGCGGAGGGTCCGATTGGAAATGATCTTCGTGTAACTTTCGATTGGCCTTGAATCAACATCAGAACCATGACATCAAAACAGCCAACCAATCATCCAACCAACAATCACGTTGGCCTTCAAAATTGTCACTTGTCCTGTCAGACAACATAAAACATGAACTTAACTTGTCTGAGTTGGCTATATACTTAATCCAGGCTGTCAGACAATGGTTGATATTAGGCCCCGAAAGTCACCTGTGAGTCCACCTCGAATGGGTTGTACAAAGGCACACAGTCATTATTGTGATTTGAAGGATTACCTTGTACCATACATAGATAGTGTTCCTGCTATCAAAGTGTGACTGTGGCAACAAGGATTCAGTCAGGTAAAACAATTTCGAGATCTTTCTGATAGTTTTGAACATAAAGCAAGAAATGTACGAAGGCTTCTGGTTGGATTTAAGTGAACTTTGGACAACTGTTTGAACTAAGCAGAAGTAGTCTATGCTACTCAAGCGCTCTTTTTGGATCTCTCTTTTGTATGGGTTTACAACAACCAAACGCAGACGAACACCGCAAGCTACACAGAAAGTCCAGATTTCAATCAACTCTTGCCACTTTCTTATTCACAAACTATGTAAAATATTCTACATGTCTGGGCCCTTTAAAAGGTCATTATCTCTATTTTCAGCTTCCTCAACCTAGTGTGCAGGTCACACAGTTGCTCTGATCGCCTTAGGCTTTCCTTGTCGCTAAGGAGATGGTTCACAAAATCGCATTTTCTGGGCATTGTATGGAAAACTGTGATTCTAAATGTCAAAGACAAGAGTGGCGGCATCTACCTGTCGTTGTCTGCATAACCCCTGAGCTCTCAGCCCCTCCCCTCCCCCACCTTTCCCTCCCCTCCCCCACCTTTCCCACCTTTCCCTCCCCTCCCCCACCTTTCCCTCCTGTACCACTTTCGTCACATCCCCTACCTTCCCTCTGCTTCTAAAGTTTTTGGTGTGTGAACTCCATGGCGTAACTTTCCTCAGCCATCAGTTTTGTTGTCTGCAGGGCGTTCTTTTCTATCTCCAACCCCTCTGACCTACCTCCTACACAATCCATGAGCAGATGAGACATCAAAGTATGCAGGGTACACATAGAGGGGATGGAAGGAGAGAGAGAGAGAGAGAGAGAGAGAGAGAGAGACAGACAGACAGACAGACAGAGACAGACAGACAGAAAGACAGAGAGAGAGAGAGAGAGAGAGAGAGAGAGAGAGAGAGAGAGAGAGAGAGGGAGAGAAGGAGGGAGGGAGAGAGAGGCGTCCTTTTTGAGTGAGAGGAATGGGGGAGGTTGATGTTCTATGACTCAGACATGCCAAATCTCCAAAGTTGTTTAAATGTTTGATGACAAAATTTTAAAGTGAGCTTCATATTAACAGCAAGAGCAGTAGGAGCAGCCAACATCAAAGCATCAAGAGGAGGAGCAGTAATTAACAGCAGCAGCGAAGCTTCACACAAAGCGAACGCTCTTTTTTAAATGGAGGTTTAGCACAGCAAAGAGACATTCCAAGATACGGCAGCAGGGAGTAAAAGAGAACGGCAGACTCGGGCCAACCTTTCCACTCTCTTACCAACTATCGCAGTAATGTCAGCTGCATTCTGGTCACACGTCTGAGCCAGGTGAGAGGTCAGTCTCCACTGATGATTGCCAGTAATGGGGCCGTCATGGCTTTAGGTGCAGGGCCAAGTGTCGCTGTGCAAACTTTCCTATGGTCATGCATATAGTACACACAGTGATAATGACTTGATTTCATGACTGCCGCATAACAGTAGATGGTAGAGACGCCATGGCAGAAGCCTGCACTGACAGGGATCTTCACAGTGCTCTGTTCTCTCCTCCGTTACGTGCAACATAGCAGAGGAATTGCAACCAGTCCAATCCTTCACGTAGGTCATCCAGGTTTCTTCGGTCAGATCCTGAGAATACATACTGTGTCCTGCACAATGATCTTGGACAAGATGTCCAGGTGTTCTAAGACCTAAGTTCCCAAACACAGAGGAGCTGAACCCGCAAAGACAATAGCAGTTGTTACATCAGCAACTAATGCCACCATCACGAAAATGATGGCAGATGTAAAAGATACGAGTTGTTGCACACTTCATGCCTTTGGAAAGCTGAGTTTGAACCATGCGAACAGACATCCTGGAAGTCACAGGAGAAAAACAGACGTGATCCGATCTTTCCTCTTTCTTTTCTTTTTTTTTCTCCTTCCACCTCAGTGGCAGTGCACCCACGCCGCTCATTCCGACACCCCCTCCACAGCCACAGCCCGGTCATCCCGCCGCAGCCCCGCCACCGGCAATCCATGGGGAGCAGTCAATTTCAAGTCGTTAAGAGGCAACCCACCGGAGGAGACACTGCACTGCTGCAGAGTCACTTCGGTGCTGTTTAGTGGCGCCTGTTCTGATCCAACATACGCAGGACACCACCTACTAAGCCCCCTACTGACGACAATAATTGCTTAGTCGCGGAGCCGGCGTGAGTGAGCTCTCCCTCTGGAGGACGCCACCACGTCCGTCCAACGACAGCCCCCACGGACTCGCCGATACCGGTGACCCGGACGGAATCAAAACAAGGCTACAGAGGAAGAGGACATCGAAACTGAGGTGACCATGAGAGCAGCGCATAAAGGGCCACAGAATTTGAGGCTTTTTTTTTTTTTAGTACTGATCGATGAGTATGAGGATGATGAAGATGATGCAACGGATTTCCATTCCGGTCTGAGACTGCATGACAGGGCTGTACTCAACACTTCTTTCTATAATATATCCCAGTGTCAACCAGGCCCGAGAGATACAGAGACCTGCAGTGTTGGTTATGAAATTTGAGCAACACTCTCAGAAGTGCATCCATTAAGTGGATGAAACTCGACTGTGTGGTCCCAGTCTTCCCAACTGAGCCCGTAGCAAATTCAACTCTGGGTTGGAGGTGGTCGGGGCAGAAAAATCCCACATGACCCTGATGGGAATCGAACCCACGACCTCCCAACCGGGAGTCTGCGACGCTAACCACTTCGCCACGGTGGCTGGCCTCCTTTCCTCTTTCTTTTTCTCTAGAGCAGTAAATGTCGACTGTATTTAGTTCACACATTTGAACCCGTTGAAAGGTCGCTGTCTGCACCGTGAGCTGTCTGTAACAGGGCAGCCTGACTTTCCGTGTATGTGTCCCACACTCAACAACAGTTTGTCATTCCTGTTATTTATACAGAAGGTACGCCTACATACATAGAGGAACAGCAGCAGCAGAAATAACCACATCCATTTCAGCCAAACAGGGAAAGTATTTCTGACCATAGTGTGCACGCCCATGACGTTCCTGAGTCAGACTAGAGAGTTACCTACAAAGACCCAACAGATGAGTTGTACAAAACCCTTTGTCTTTGCTGGAATCGAGACAACCCTGAAACATACAAAATGATACAAGTTTTTTTTCTGTCTATAGTGGAAACTATTCCTGATATGAAATCGCATTAGTGCAAGTCAAAAACCTGGCCACAGAGAGAGAGAGAGAGAGAGAGAGAGAGAGAGAGAGAGAGAGAGAGAGAGAGAGAGAGAGAGAGAGACTGTATAAATAAATGAATAATTAATCGCAATTGGCCAGACATCAGTATAAGAAAAGAACTGGGTTTTTTTTTGTTGTTGCTTGTTTGGTTGTTTTTGAGAGACACAAATAGACATACAGAGAGAGAGAGGGAGAGAGAGAGAGAGAGAGAGAGAGAGAGAGAGAGAGAGAGAGAGAGAGAGAGAGAGAGAGAGTTGTTCTTTATGAACACAGATATACAGGTTGGGGCTGCTTAGCAACAAATACATTTCTTTCAATGGTTATGGAGATAATTTCACAAAGTAGTTGTGGTGGCACTGACAGCAGTCACAGCAGCAGCAGTAGTATCAACTGTTTTGATTTCATACAGGTTTAATAAAGTATACATCTTCAGCTAACAGAAATACGGCTGATTTGAATCTCTCTCTCTCTCTCTCTCTCTCTCTCTCTCTCTCTCTCTCTCTCTCTCTCTCTCTCTGTGTTCTTGCCTTATTCCTTCCATCCCCTTTCTTTCTCTCTCTACCTCTCTCTCTGGGTCAGAGTATCTAAGACTTCTCTCTAATTCATGCTGGTAGAAGTTGAAGACAGTCATTAAAGCTAGAACGGTTCGAATGGTTACAGAATCACTTCACATAAAAACCCAATTCCATAAAGGAAACAAACTAAGTAAACAAACTGAGTTTAATAGGGCCGACATCCTGAACTATGGTATAACAGCAAATAAAAGAACAAAGGCTGGTTAGGTTCGACCCTCTCTCTCTCTCTCTCTCTCTCTCTCTCTCTCTCTCTCTCTCTCTCTCTCTCTCTCTCTCTTCTTATCCATCAACGAAGTAAATGCCAGCTGTGTTGGGCCAGCAGAGGATGCGTGGGCTAGTTTTCCCGAAAGGTCACTGTCTCTCTACCTCTGTGAACTGCCTCTAAAGTGGGCGACATCCTGATTTTAAGAGTGGACCGCACCTACCTGCAGTTAGGCATAGTATTTCCTGTCCTCAGGCAGACAAAGAGCGTTGTGAAAACTGCCCCGCCCAAGACCACTACCAAGGGAAGAACTCTAGTGTGAGTTTGAATAGACGGTTCCTCTTCATCCTCTACTATCCAAACGTCCACCAGATAACTTCGTTTGAAAAGAAAACATTCTCTCAGAGAGAGAGAGAGAGAGAGAGAGAGAGAGAGAGAGAGAGAGATGTTGTTTGCAAATGCAGAGACACTGACCAGGGCTGCTTAGTAACAAACACGTTTCCTTCAACGGTTAATGAGATAATTTCACAAAGAAGTTGTGGTAATAGTAGTAGTGGTAGTAGCAGTAGCAGCAGCAGCTGTTTCCACTTTTTTGATTATATACAATTTCAAATGTTGACCAATACTAAGAAAAAAGAGCTGTCAAGAGTCATAGTAAACAGAGTTTATTGAACTATACATCTTGAGCTTACAGAAATATGGCTGTTTCGAATCTCTCTCTCTCCTCTCTCTCTCTCTCTCCTCTTCTCTCTCTCTCTCTCTTCTCTCTCTCTCTCTCTCTCTCTCTCTCTCTCTCTCTCTCTCTCTCATGTCAGCAGAAGTTGAAGAAGACAGTCATCAAAGCCAGAGCAACTCGAATACTTACAGAATGACGTCTCATAAAAACCCAATTCCCTAAAAGAAACAGACTAAGTAAACAAACTGAGTTTAATGGGACTGACATCCTGAACTACGGTATAGCAGCAAATAACAGAACAAAGGCTGGTTAGGTTTGACCTTTTCTCTCTCTCTCTCTCTCTCTCTCTCTCTCTCTCTCTCTCTCTCTCCCTCTCTCTCTTCTTATCCATCAACGAAGTAAATGCCAGCTGTGTTGGGCCAGCAGAGGATGCGTGGGCTAGTTTTCCCGAAAGGTCACTGTCTCTCTACCTCTGTGAACTGCCTCTAAAGTGGGGACATCCTGATTTTAAGAGTGGACCGCACCTACCTGCAGTTAGGCATTGTATTCCCTGTCCTCAGGGCAGACAAAGCGACATTCTTTCAGCGTTGTGAAAACTGCCCTACCAAAGACACTACCACGGGAAGTAATGTAATGGAAATTCGAATAGGAGGCTCCCCTGTCCAAAATTTCCCAAGAAAACCGCCCTTTGAGAGAAAGGCCTTCTCTC
>CM065738.1:23735427-23747927 GCA_033310375.1 Conus canariensis
TCAATTCTAAACTGAGACAGCGTGTTTAAAAGCATATCAGCTCACAAGACCCCTCCCGCCCCCCGGTCTAAGCCCCTTCCCCCAACTCTTCTCTATCTTTATTCATCCCCTCCTGGTGCGACGCAGGAGGCGAAAAAAAGATCGTCCTGGTATTGTGACTCCATCGTCAATAGAAGATTTTCTCTTCCTCTTTGTATTCTCTCTGCGCCAAATGAAATGCGTGCCTTTCCGTTTAAGCCAGTGGGACAGATTACGGACATGAAAGACAGCGTAGAGAACTGACTAACAACACGGGGCTTTCTGAACGGACTTTGGGAGAGGAGGCAGGCACGGTGCTGTGGTTTAACCACGGCTAAGCTGCACTGCGTTCAGTTACAGCTGTCTGTTCTGTACTAGTCCTACTTTTGTCTGCGTTTTCTACTTTTTGCCTACCATCCTTCAGTGTTCTTACTTTTCCTACATTCCCCACACCTTTTCTCTTTTGTCCTACCTCGCCTACGTCTTCAGGCTATTCCCAGACCCCCTACCCCCCCCCCCCCCATTTCTTAACTTTTCCCTCCTATTTTTCCCTACGTTATAATCCCCTCTTTCCCAATACTTTTCTATGCTTTACCTGCATTTCTCCCCTCATTTTTTCTGCTTTCTCCCCACCTTTGATACTTTTCCCATATCTTTCATACTTTTTCTCGACGCCCGTGTCCTACCTTTTTCCATAGCTTCTTTCAATACTTTGACTACTCCTCTTTTACCTTTCCTACATTTCCTCGCCTTTCTATCTTCTTGTCACCTTCCTGTCCCTCCTCTCTCTCCGTTATCTATACCTAGCTTTTGTTTCCCTTTTTTCTATTATTTCCATGTGCTTCTTATTTCTCCCCACCATTTGTACTGTTCCGTCATTTTCCCTTGTCTCTTCTTGTCCTTCTGTTCCCAGCCCAACCTACTTTTCTTATTTGTTTTCTCTTTTCCCATACCCGTCCATCTTTTCCTTGTTTTTCTACTCATTCCCTGCGGATTCTGTTTTGTGTTTGTCTCTCAGGTGTTTTTATTAAATTTTCTATTTCTCCACTTCTTGTCCGACTCTGTCCGCACCTCTACTACTTTAACGTCACTTTTCTACTTTATATTGATCCCCTCCTTCCCCCCCCCCCCCCCCTCACATTTTTCTTATGTTTCCTCCTTTTTCTATACCGTTGCATCTCTTTTCATACCTGTCCCACTTTTTCTTCTTTATTCTTTCCATATCATGCCGAGTGAAGGGAACCAAGGCAGAAGTTCAGATACAAATGGACACAATCAGTAAAACAGAAGATATGCCATACACAGACGGTTCACTCGCCACGGATAAGTCTGTCTGGGGATACCAAGTAAAGCAAGATGGTCGAACAACTCTGGAAGAGAATGCTGCAAAGAAGATTACAACTTCCAGTCCAAAAAATGGAGGTACAAGCGGTAATACAAGCGCTCCACTGGCTTTCACCCATAGACAAGTTTCAAACGCAACAAGTCATAATACAGACTGACTAGTTGAACTTCCTTCAAAATGTGCGAAAACTTCGATTGGCGTGAAATTGTGTGTAGCATTCAACTGAACCCCCCCCCCCCCCCCCCCCCCACACACACACACCTCATATTGATATACGTCCCTGGAGACACATGCGTCAATGGATATGGGCGAGTGGACACACTGCCGGACAAGGCGACTATGGAAAATCGATGAAAATCGGCCAATCAGACTTCATTTGAAACCCTCTGAAACGACGACCGCCAACCAATCAAATGTCGTCATCACCTCAAGATCAACACAGGAAATACTTCTTGAACGTGGGGGCGGACTAATACTCGCCTTTCCAGTGGGCAGATGCAAATGACTGAACACATGCCACATTACTGGAATCGAGAAGTCTGGATGTCTCTGGACCATGTTTCATTTACTGCAAATTAATGTGCAGCGATGCACGTGCGCCATGTGGCCTCATGGGCTTAGCACCTGTGATGTAGAGTATATAGACTCGAGTACGCGCAGTGACGTTTTTATGAAACCGAACCCTCGGTTTCCTGATTAATTTTCCCGCTATTGTCCTCCTTTCATCTGTTTTCCTTTTTTCACCTGTCCAGCTTGTTCTTCTCTACCTATCCTAGTTTTCCTGCTCTTCTATCTTTTCTACTTCCTCCCTACCTCGCCAACGTTTCACTCCCTTTCCTACACGTCTCTACCTTTCTTTCCTCTTCCTACATTTCCCTGTCTTTCATTTCTTTTCCTGAACAATCTTTTTATTACTCTTATCTTTTATACTTTCTCCCGACCGTTCAACTTAAAAAAAAACAACTTTTATACCCTCCCGTTTTCTATTCCTCCAAATCTTATGTACTCCCCCCCCCCCCCTCTTCCCACCACCTTTTCTACTTTCTTCTAATTATTACACATTACACCTAGCTTTTCTACCACTAATTATCTTTTACACTGCCTATTTTTTCTATTTTCCCTATCTTTTACTCCCTCACTGCCCTCTAAACTTTTCCCGTATCTTTTGTACCACTCCATCTTTTCTACCCTTCCTTATCTTTTTTTTTTACCCCCACCCCCTTTTCTACTGACTTTTATGCTCTTTCTCTTTCTTTTCGGCTTTTCTCTATCTTTTGTACTCGCCACCAATCATTTCTATGTTTCCCTGTCTGTGTACTTCCACTTACCCTACCTCTTATAATTTCCGCATTTCTAAACTCGTCCCATACATTTTCTAATTTTCCCTGTTTCTGCCACTTACCACCTACCTTATCTACTTTTTCCCGTCTTTTATACTCCCCCCCCCCCCCCGTCCCCCTCCTTATTTTTCTACTTTTACCTGACCTCCATACTCCCTCCTCGCTACCTTCTCTACTTTTCCCGTGCTTTTCTACTCCTCCTGATCTTTTCTAACTTTCCGTATATGTTTTTTTTAACCCAATATTTTCTTCTTTGTTCTTATTTCCCATGTCTTCCCCTATCTTTTCAATTTTTCCGTGTCTTTCACACGTTTCACTGCAGTTGCTATTTTCAATTTTTACCTCCGCTTTTCCCAATATTTTTTTCACTTTTTCTTACCTTTCCTACATTTGCCCCCTATTTGCTTTTTTTTTCTTTTCCTTAAGACTTTTCGTCTACCTTCTTAGACTTCCATTCTTTCATACTTTCATCCTTCCTTTCACAGTTTTCCTTACCTGTTACATGTTCTATGCCTTTCACTCTTTTACTTTACGTCTCTTACTACGCACACCTTTCTTTTCTCCGTTCCATATGTACTTTGAAAACCTTCTCTATTTACCCCGCTTTTTCTACATTTTTCCCCTCGTTCCTTTCCTACACTTCCCTGTCTTTCCTTCCTGTCCGTACTTTTCCTTTGTCTTTACCTTTCCCATTCCTGTCCTTTTTTTTTTTTTTAAACTCCCTCCTCTTGTCGATCTTTCCTGCTTTTTCTTTGTAACTTTCATGATTTTCCTGTCTTTCCTTTTCTCTTTCCTTTCCCATCTTTCTCTACTTTTCTTCCTTTCACTACCGTTCTTACTTTTCCCTGTGGTTTTTACTAATTATCCCTAACTTTTCTGACTTTTCCCTATCTTTCCCACCTCACCCTATTTTTCTTACTTTTTTGGAATATCTTTACTACATTTCTCTATCTTTCTTATTTTTTTTTCTATATCTTTCCTACTGTTCCGTATCTTTGCTACTTTCCCTTATGTTCCCCCCTTTCCCTGTCTTTTCAAATTTTTCTGACATTTCTTACGATTTCTTATGGTTCATACTTTTCTCCAACCATAAAAAAACTTTCTCTATCTTTCTTACTTTCTTGTCTTTCCTACCTTATACCTACCTTCTGTACTGTTACCTTTTGTCCTGCTCTCTCCATGTATCTTTCTTACGTGTTCCTGTTATTTTTCACTATTCCCCTGCCATTTCTACACTCCAGTGCCGTCCCCCACTTTCTTCTGCTGTTCCCACTTTCTCCCTTCGCTACCTACTTTTTTCGATCTATTCCATTTTTTTTCTATATTTCGTATCAATTCCTACCTTCCCTACAAATTCCCTGCCTTTTCCATTATTAACATACCTGGAAAATATATTATAAAGGTACGGATTTTCATAAAAAATAAAAAGAAGTAGGAAATGGGATTTATTCCCCTACTTCGCTCCCACCATGTTCCCCGTAGTCGCCTTGGGTGTGAACAATATGACGACTAGATATTCAACTACCTTTTTCT
Organism: Conus canariensis; assembly: GCA_033310375.1. Taxonomy (NCBI): domain Eukaryota; kingdom Metazoa; phylum Mollusca; class Gastropoda; order Neogastropoda; family Conidae; genus Conus; species Conus canariensis. The sequence goes on from CM065738.1 coordinate 23,739,664, forward strand.
ATTATTCCTCTGTCTCTCCTATTAGTCCCTTACCTTTGCTAGTTTTCCACCTCTCCCATTACGCCCTCCTATATTTTCTTTTTTTTACCTAACCCTTTTCCACTGTTCCTCTTACCTTCCCTTTGAGATCGTTCTACTCTTTCTGCTTTCCCATTCCCTTTCTTCCCTCATAGTTTTCTGCTTTTTTTTCTCCTATCACTCCAACGCCTCAACCCAACCTCCCTTCCCCCATTCCTCCTTTCCTTTTTTTTTTTTTTAACTCGGCTACTAGTCTGTTATGTTTTCTGAAAGCCGATGGAAATATGTAGTGGGAAAGTAGGTAAAATGGAGTATATTTGCTGAACAGTACGTGCATTAAAAAAAAAGACTGAAGTGCTAGTTTTACAATATAAGCGGTTAAAAGCCAGGAAAACGCATTTCTGACTGAGGAATACATGTATGTAAAAGTGAAAAAAATAGTGCGGTTGAACAAGAGATGCAGTATAAAGTAGCCAAAGGTTATGCCAACTGAACCATTCTCTGTTTCTTCCTTTCTGTTCGTCAGATGTGCCAAGTGATTGTAGTCGAGGCAACGTCCAACTAGCTGCGTTTTTGTAATCGAAGTAGCGTTCAACTAGTTGTGCGTTTTTGTAATCGAGGTAACGTTCAACTAGGTGTGCGCTTTTGTAATCGAGGCAACGTTCAACTAGGTGTGCGTTTTTGTAATCGAGGCAACGTTCAACTAGGTGTGCGTTTTTGTAATCGAGGCAACGTTCAACCAGGAGCGCGTTTTTGTAATCGAGGCAACGTTCAACAAGCTGTGCGTTTTGTTGCCGCGAGACGGCCAGAAACTCGCAAGGAAGCTCAGACAGCGAGGAAGGGACGTTACTTTGCAACCTCTCACACAATCAGCACCGCAAAGAATCGCTGAGATGTGTGAGGGACACGTGGGACGTCTGTGCTTGCGAGGTACGATGGCGCTACAGTCAGTCACATTCGTGTTGCATGATAAGACTGGCCTGAAAAATGCGGAAGAACCCGAGTCCGTTTGCAGCAGTACGGAGATACAAAGTGGCATAGCGAAGAACTGTCCTAAACATGCGGATTATGGCTGGTAAGTGTTCACACACACACACACACACACACACACCACACACACACACACACCACGCACGCACGCACGCACGCGCATGCGCGCACACAAACGCGCGCTCTCTCTCTCTCTCTCACTCACAGACAGACAGACACAGACAGACAGTCACACACACACACACACACACACACACCAACACACACGCACGCACGCACCACACAACACACACACACACACACACACACACGACCATGCACGCCTCACGCACGCACGACACACACACACACACACACACACACACGAGAACATGTATGCTTTCCTTTTCTCGCACATCGTGATATCATATACACACGCCCCTTTCTCTTACCCCACACACAGAAGTAAGAATGATAGGAATTCAATGAAACATCACAATCACTGTCGTGTGGGAGGCCGACTTGAATCAGCTTCTGACTTCATCTCAGCAAACTTGCTTACAAGTACATATTGAACGATCCAGATCACGATTCAGATAACCCACTGACAATAGCCAACGAAACAATTTCCACCGAGCGCTGTCTCTTGTCGGTCTTTGCATTTCGTTCAGCCACACACACACACACACACACTGTCTTTCACAGCCACGCAAGCACGGAGTGTAACAGAGGGCCATTAGCGATCCTCATGTGAGAACACCCTCAGCACGAAAGCCTGCGTATATGAATTCCAGTTACTGTTACGAGATAGTTCGAGAGTGAGGTGGCGATGGTAGCATTCGTAGAAATAATCTTGGTAATGGTGGCGATGGCGGTGGCGACGGCGATTGCAATGATGGTGCTTGGTGTGTGTGTGTGTGTGTGTGTGTGGTGTGTGTGTGCGCGCGCGCTGGTTTCTGTATATGTGTGCATTGATAGTAGCGGAGGTGACGGTGGTGGTTGTGGTGTGTGTGTGTGTGTGTGTGTGTGTGTGTGTGTGTGTGTGGCGCGCGCGCGCGCGCTGGTTTCTGTATATGTGTGCATTGATAGTAACGGAGGTGATGGTGGTGGTTGTGATGTGTTTGTGTGTGTGTGTGTGTGTGTGTGTGTGTGTGTGTGTGTGTGCAGCGCATGTGTGTGTGTGTGCGTATTTCTTGTTTCCGTGTGTGTGGGGTGTGTGTGTGTGTGTGTGTGTGTGTGTGTGTGTTTCTTTTTTGTTTGTTTGGTTTTTGTATTGGATACCCGATCCCGAGCACAAATTAATCATTCCATCAAAGTTAAACACTGAATGATCACTTGAGTGGCCATGTCCTGAGTCTGTCTTAAACGGTGAGAAAAGGGAAAGCCTGCGTAGTCAATTCTTACGTCCCCAGGTATGTCACATACCCAGGTATTGGCAATTTCATGGGGACTGTTGATGGACGGACATGGTAGCGCCACCCGGGGGGGGGGGGGGGGGGAGAGAGATCATTCATGCAAGCCCCACAAGTAATCAATTATAGTCATCAGCAGGGGGCGTAGTAGGTGGTGGTGTCCTGCGTATGTTGGATCAGAACAGGCGCCACTGAACACCACCGAAGTGACTCAGCAGCAGTGCAGTGTCTCCTCTAGTGGGCTGCCTCACAACGGCTTGACATTGACTGCTCTCTACGGAGTGCCGGACTGTGGCGAGACGGGCCGGAATGTGGTTGTGTGGACGGAGGGGTTGAAACGAACGGCGTGGGTGCAATGCTGCTGAGGTGGCACAGAAGATGGGGGCAGAGAAAGAAAAAACAAGATGGAAAGCATATAAAAGTGCTCCCAGTTTATCTTGAATACGCGTGAGATATTTCATAAAGAGGAAAAACCGTTTTGGGCCGTTACAGCCGTTCGTAACGGCTATTCTGGTAAACATCGGCCATCATCCGTGACCCATAATAAAAATACCTACACATTTTCATAAAGATCGGCCAAGTACTTTCTGAGATATTCCATAAAGAAGAAAAACCGTTACAGGCCGTTACAGCCGTTAGTAACAGCTATAACGGTAAACTAAAACATCGGGCTCATTCGTGACCCATAATGAACATACCTACAAATTTTCAGAAAGATCGGCCCAGTAGTTTTGTCTGGAGCGAGTGGAACACATTTTGACCATGTACACACACACACACACACACACACACACACACACACACACAGAGCATTTCTTCGTTCCCATTCTGAAGTACTCCCTGTTCTATAAGAACTGGGAGTACAAAAAGGTACGTCATGTGTACAGTGAAACGTCACGAGTGGTGCGTCCAACCCTTTCCCTTCGCTTTTGCAGACCGAGTTGATGGAGGTGGTCAAGAGTTGTCCCCCCAACACTGAGGGTCATTTACGAGCCGTGACCACGCGCTGGACCAATTCCACTGCCTCGGCAGACACAAGGGGCTACTTGCCGTTCGGTCAGTTAGGTTTAACGTCTGCTCCCACCTCTAAGTGACGTAGCAAGGAGAATGGGCGAGTGGGGGGAAAATAGGGAGGAAAGGGAGGGGAAGGACGATTTCTCCGACATGACATGATACCACTAGAACGACAAAGGGTTAAGATGGGCAGTTAGATACACTCACACTCACAAAACAACATAGTAGGGATAGCAACTGCAGAATACTTTTGGCAAGGGAACCCATCTCACTATCACCCCGACAGAACCAGAACGAATCAGGAAGATCGGCTGTTGAAAAATGGCATTTTCTCTTTAAATCTTGGTCACAAGATGGCGGCGGTGGTGGCGGTGTGGTATGGTGCTGCTCCATAATGACAGCGACGACGGAGGTAGTGGTGATGATAATGATGTTGATGATGAGAAGGAGGAAGAAGAGGAGGAGCGGGAGGAGGAGGAGGGAGAAGAAAGGGTGAGGAGGAGGAGGAAGAGGATAGAGGATGAGCAGGCGACGAGCACAAAGGTGGTGGGTAAAAGTAAAAGATGCTACAAATAACGCGGATAACGATAAGCAGAACACAGACACAAAGGCAGGCAAAGCACTTAACAATAATAACTTTTTGTTCTTTATTTCGTACGCATCCACATATACCACAGGGAAACCAAACTTATGGTAGATAAACCAACTAAACGAAAATAACTTTCTATTCTTTGTTTCGTAAGCATCGACATATTCCACAGGGAAACCAAACTTATGGTAAATACAACTAACTAAACGAAAATAACTTTCTATTCTTTACTTTGTAAGCATCGACATATTTCACAGGGAAACCAAACTTATGGTAAATACAACTAACTAAACGAAAATAACTTTCTATTCTTTACTTTGTAAGCATCGACATATTTCACAGGGAAACCAAACTTATGGTAAATACAACTAACTAAACGAAAATAACTTTCTATTCTTTATTTCGGAAGCATCCACATATTCCACAGGTAAACGAAACTTATGTATACAACTACCTAAACGATCATAACTTTCTATTCTTTATGTTGTAAGCATCCACACATTTCACAGGAAACCAAACTTATGGTACAGCAAAGAAAATATCTTCGGAACGTTACGTTATGTCCAGCCCACCTATCCCGTTGCTTTACCCCCCACCCCCCCACCCCCTCCCAACACACACACATAGAGATACTGTCATTGCCAACCTCTTTCATATATTCGTCTGTTTCACCTGAGTATGGTCATAACGTTACATACCCTTTATGCCCACAAAACGTTATAACGCAGGTAATTGTTTCTCTCTCTCTCCTCTCTCTCTCTCTCTCTCTCTCTCTTGTTTTAAGGATCAAGGTATCTGTAAACAATAAAGCTTTGACTTCTCTCTCTCTCTCTCACTCTCTTCTCCTTCTGACTTCTGTCTGTCTGACTGTCTGTCTGTCTCTCTCTCACTCACACACACACACACACACACACACACACACACACACACACACACACACACACACACAGAGTAGGTCAGACAGTCCGACAGTCGACAGGCAGACTGAACTTCACAGACAGTTTAAAAAGAAGACTGCGGCGTAACTGAGAAAGGCCAACACACACACACACACACACACACACACAACACCACACACACACACACACATCACACACACACGCACACACACACGCACACACGCTCCTCTCTCTCTTCCACACACACCACACAGCACACACACACACACACACACACACACACACACACACACACACAACACACCACACCACGCACAACGCACGCACGCACACAGAGCGTAAAATAGCGTTCATTTAGGCTAATACACAATACCAAACGGACAAGTGAAATTTCAACAAAGGCATTGTCTTCAGACGTACTAAAACGGACACAAAGAATGTACTCAACAACACCCCACACACCGCTACACAAACCAAACTCTCTCTCTCTCTCTCTCTCTCTCTCTCTCTCTTCTGTCTGTCTCTCTTTGTTCAGACAGTCAGAGGCAAATGACGACAGAAACCTGTCCAGCCGTGAATATTTAAGTGGCCACTCCGCTGTGTCAGCCACTGACCCCTCGGACCCTCCCTGCCAAACTTGGTTGGAGGTCGCCGCCCACTCACTGACCTCGGTCAGCGGTGAAGATCACCTGATCACCTAATGAGGGCGTTCGTGCCATCCGTGACCTTTCATGCACGCATGACGTGTCACGTTGAGTAGGCACCTGCAAAATTACCTCCCTTTCCCTCCCACTCCCCCCTCTCTCTAATATTACCTCTCTTCCCCTCCCATGCCTGCTTCCCTCCCTCCCCCCCCTCTCTCTCTCTAATGTGAAGTCGATAAATGTTCACATCTTCAATTACTGACTTTGTTCCATTGTCGTTTTTTTTTCTTTCTTTTATTTATTGTGTTTTGTTTATTTCAGGACTTGCTCATTAGACGCCCGAGAAGTAACATAAATCGCTCCAGCGATTCTGGTTCCATATTTTTCAATAATGTTTGATTGCGCGCTCTCTCCTCGCTCCTCTCGTCTCTCTCTCTCTCTCTCTCTCTCTTTCTCTCTCTCTGTGTCACGTGCCGTCTGTATGAGCGCGCGCGCACACACACACACCACACACACTATATATATATATGCATATATACGTATAATATTTAGGCTAATACACAATACGTATATATATAATATATATGAAAATTGTATGTTTATTATATATATATATAAATAAACATACAATTTTCATATATCCGTGTGAATATCAGGCTGTATGGAACTTTCTTGCGACTGGTCAAAAATTTGGGATCATTAACACGTTAAAAACCATGTATCTGAAATGGGAAATTGCGAATTTTAAAAATTCTCATCATTACACTCAAGCTCAAGAGGGAGACTGTAATTGCCAGGATGACAATAATAACCCAACGCTATGAATAATTTATAATGGTTCTTATTACAAATGTCGAGCTTTGCTCTACTTTCTGATCGTTCATGCAAAGTAAGATATAAATAAGGAATAGATAATGTTTTGATTGTGAATTCTTTTTGTTTTTGTCTTACTCTTCAAGGGGTTATTATTATTTTTTTTATTTGTGTGTGTGTGTGTGTGTGTGTGTGTGTGTGTGTGAGTGTGTGTGTGTGTGTGTGTGTGTGTGTGTGTGTGCTTTTTTGTCCTACTCTTCCGTGGAAACTCATCGGCACTCTTCTTTCACGGCTCACCCCAGTAACCCTCTTCACAGCCACACCCTAGGGGATCTTATTGCAGTCCTTGAGCCAAGAAGTGTTGTTAAAGGGGTAGGGTGCGATCGGGGCAGTTTCGAGAACTTTCGGGCGGAGTGTTTCGGGGTGTTTCGGACATCTTCGGAAAGTTTCGTTTCAAAAAAAAAAAAAAAAAAAAAAAAAAAAAAAAAAGGAAAAATCATAACCATAATGGCCATCTCCAGATGTTGACGCTCTTACGCTGCTTCGATGCGTTGTATGATAGGGCTGTGTTGGTTACTGTGTAGGTGTTATATCCGGGCTGAATAGTTGGTGTACTGTGTATGTTGGCTGTTATCACCAGTAGGGTGCTGAATAGTTGGTGTACTGTGTATGTGGCTGTTATTCGCCAGTAGGGGCTGAATAGTTGGTGTACTGTGTATGTTGGCTGTTATTGCGCCATTAGGGGCTGAATAGTTGGTGTACTGTGTATGTTGGCTGTTATATATCACAGTAGGGTGGCTGAATAGTTGGGAAATTCTGTACTGTGTATGTTGGCTGTTCCATGGACCGCAGTTAGGTGTATTAAGGTCTATGACGAATAGTTGGTGTTACTGTGTAGTTGGGGGCGAGTAGGGGGAATAGTTATACTGTTAATGGTGTAGCCGCCAGAATGGGGCACGAATAGTTTGGTGTTACTGTGTATGTTGGCTGTTATTGCCGCCAGTAGGGGGCTGAAAGTTGGTGTAACTGTGTAATGTTGGCTGTTATTGGCCGCCATTAGGGGGCTGTGAATAGTTGTGGTTACTGTGTAGATAGATAGTAACAGCACCACGACTCCCACCCCATCCCACACTCTCCACATAGCACGTGCGCCGCGCGCGCCACACACAACACACACACACACACACACACACACACACACACGCCGCTGCACGCACGCACGCACATTACACACACGCATACATCACACAACACCCGCACCACCACCCCTTCCCTCTCCCTCCCCCACTCTCTCTCTTTCACACACACACACACACACACACACACACACACACACACACACACACACACACACACACACACAGTCATTAATCTCCAACGGAAAGGGTCAGCGGTCAGTGTGCTGACGTCACTCCAGCTTCGGTGCATGATTTGGGGGTCACGCGGAATGGTCTGGGGTCACGCGGAATGGTCCTGGGGTCACGCGGAATGGTCTGCTGCCAGTTCGTAACCGTCCTGTTCGTCTTCCTCTACATGTGCCCACCAAGTCATTTACTCTGACGGAGGAGACGGGGGGAAACGTACTCACTGGCTCGGTCAGTTCAAGCGCCATCATCATGCCTAATCATGATGGAAGGTACTGGAGTTTGATTTGAGCGCTTAATGAATGATTTCTTCGTAGGTGATCATTACGTCCATGGGTTTTCTACGGTAGTTTGAGTCAGAGGACTCAAGCTTCACCTCTAGCGCAGCTTTCTGGTGCTATGTTTCGCTGGTGTACTTCTTCTCTTCTTCTTCTTCTGCGTACGCAGGCTGATACTTCTGCGGACACTCCTTGTATAGACAGGCAAGTATTAATCCCATCTGCTCAATGAAGGGAGTGGAGTTTTGTGTGTATGACTTTTTT
>CM065738.1:23755427-23760427 GCA_033310375.1 Conus canariensis
TGCCCGTCCGTCTGTCTGTCTGTCTGTCTGTCTGTCTGTCTGTCTGTCTTCTCTTCTCTCTCTCTCTCTCTCTCTCTCTCTCTCTCTCTCTCTCTCTCTCCTGTCCTCAGTCCCTCCTCCTCTTCCTTATTTTGTTTCCCTCCATCTTTCTCGCACTTTCTACTGTTTGTCTTCCTCTCGTTTCTTCACTTTTTCCTTTCTATTACTTCTGTTTTCGCTTTCGCTTTTTGTTCTCTTCTTCGTCTGACATACAGGTCACTAGCCAAGGATGCTGACTTCCCAACTCTCTCTCTCTCTCTCTCTCTCTCTCTCTCTCTCTCTCTCTCTCTCTCTCTCTCTCTCTCTCTTCCTCTTTTTTTTGAATTAGCTTCAAGCAGATGATGGATTGATAGTATAATTCGAATTTGTCTTATGTCTACTATCAATGTTCACACCCCTTCAAATGGGGTTTTGGCCGTACTGAATAAAATTCTGTTCTGTTCTGTTCTGTTCTGTTCTGTTCTGTTCTGTTCCTCTTCGATAGGAGGATCGCTTATTCTATGTCTGTGTGTGCTGATTTTTTTTCTTCTTTGAAACCATTTTCTTTATTCTTGTTTGCTGTTTCAATCGCTTTGTTTCCCTTTAAAGTCATCTACGCCTTAAGTGTTAATGGATGAAAACTCATCAATTTTTAATGCATTTGTGAAGATATATGTGTTTGTTACAATTTTTGTAAGTTTTAGTCGCTAGTCATGCTTAGTTAGTCCCTTAGCGGGGCAAGGGCCGGATGAAAAAAAAGCATGTGTTTGCTTATCTGTTACCCTTGGAAATAAAGATCATCATCATCATCATCATCATCATCATCATCATCATCATCATCATCATCATCATCATCTCTCTCTCTCTCTCTCTCTCTCTCTCTCTCTCTCTCTCTCTCTCTCTCTCCCTACCTCAGTCAGTCTATCTATCTATTTCTGTCTATCTATCTATCTATCTATCTATCTATCTATCCCAGAGAATCCTGATATGCCCCTTCCCTCCCTCCTTTCCCGTAATTGGCCGGGATATATACAGAGAGAGAGAGAGAGAGAGAGAGAGAGAGAGAGAGAGAGAGAGAGAGAGAGAGAGAGAATAACTGTTTATCTATCAGTCTCTTTATCTCTGTTCCTGTGGGGTTGTCGGGGGCTGAGTGACTGCTCCCGTCTTTCTTAAGCCCTGTACTAGGGTTTACAATTTTTATGATGAAGATAATGCTACGGATTTTCAGTCCGGTCTGAGACTGCATGCCAGGGCTGTACTCTACGCTTACTTTTGCAACATATCCTGGCGTTGACCAGGCCCGAGAGATAGAGACATCTACAGTGTTGATCAGAAAATTTGAGCAACAATCTCAGAGGCGCATCCATTTAGTGGATGAAACTCGACTGTGTGGTTCTAGTCTTCCTAGTTGAGCCCACAGCAAACTCAGCTCTGGGTAGGAGCCAGTCGGGGCAGACCAGTCCCAAAAATAAATGGCTCAGATAGGAATCGAACCAACGACCTCCCAGCCGGGAGTCCGCGACGCTAACCACTTTGCCACGGCGGTTGGTATCGTCAACGTTTTTCTGTGTAGGTTGACCATTTTTCTGCCTGAGTCCTGGAACCTTTTTCATACTTATTTCTGGTCACAGTTTAGGTCACTCCAGCTTTCTGTAGTTCTTTATAAATCTGGCGACAAAGTAGATTGTAGGCCTACTCTACACACCATCCAGGTTGGACATCAGCTGTCGAGTCTGCAATGTCTGTTTGCCAATATGGCATTTTCTGTATTTCTATTTGTTTTTGTTTCGTGATATTACAATTTTTTAAAAAATTATTTTCTAACGACACCCCCCCCCCCCCCCCCCCCCCCCCTTGATAATGAAAGACTAGGAGTGAGAAATCAGGCGCAGTTTACAGCATGGCAGAGGCTTCTGTGCCGAAGCGATGTCAATAATCTAAATTTGCCGTGTCGTGAATTATTGTTATTTGTTTGTTTCTCTTATTTTAGGGGAGATTATGTTCTTTGTGATCTGGCCCCTTCAGGATGCGACTTTTATTTTCTTCCGTATGACTTTGATAGCCCTGAAAGTGCCTAGAGTAGTTGGGTGGTCGGCATGACAATTATACTCTCTCTCTCTCTCTCTCTCTCTCTCTCTCTCTCTCTCTCTCTCTCTCTCTCTCTCTCTCTACTATCTTTCTCTTTATCTCTCTATCTATCTTTCCAATTATTTTTCTCTATCTCTATCCCTTTATCTGTCTCTTGATTGATCTATTATCTTCCCAATTCTTTTTCTCTATCTCTTGCTACCTAGCTAGCTAGACCGTAACCTTGCAGTTGATGAGAAGAGATAAACACAGATTATGAAAGGCAACGTAATGAAAAATGAGAATACATGCATGCAAGGACAGACATCACACTGACAGAGTCGTTATTAATGGACTCACGTAATGTTGTTGAAACGAAGCGCCATTGACACATGTTTTTTTTGTTTTTGTTTTAAGATTAAAAAGGACTATCGACAACTAGTGCAATTGAACATCGTGGGAATGGCATTTGGAGTCTTGGTAATGACCGTAGTGGTCATGGGACGGAATTTGTAGACAGGTACGTCCTTAAGCCTCGACAGAGAATCACAGTGGCTAGTAGCTGTGCAACAATAGTGATCCACGATCGTGCGGCACTGCGCTTACAAACAGGGACAAAGCGTAATCAGATTTTGTCGTCAAGAATAGAAGCTGGTCTCGAGAGAAGAAGCAACTAACGAAGATCAGAGAGTGAATTCTGAGAGGGCGACAACATGTCTAAAACAACGAAGGATCTCCTGGGTAGCTGATTTGAAAATCAACCACAGAGAGATAAAAGCCGCTTTCCAAGAGGGATCGTAGGCATTATTTCAATAATCATAGTAACCTTTTAGTCCCAAAGCCTTGAGCTCGATCAATATAATTATTGCAACACAACAAATTATTAGCAAACAGTTTATACTGACTGTATAGGTCAATTTGCATTGTATGAGTATGTTCTTGATGGAAATAAACGAAAATGAATAGTAGTGTATTTTGAGCGGATTTGCGCATTGAATTCAAAACTAAACTTGCAGAAAATATTATAAAGCGATTGTTTGATATTAATCTTTAATATATACTTTAATAAATAGAAACATACAAAACCATGTTATCCAGTAATTACTGCAATGTTGAAAAACAATTCATAAGATTATGTATGTTTTTAAGCCTTTCTTTCATCAATCGCTAATACCTTTAAGGAAATAGATTACGCAATGAATGAATGAATGTTTTACTAATCTCTGATCGAAATACATGTTACAAAGCCATGCTATCCAATAATGACAGCCATGATAAGAAACACTTTCCAAGATTGTATATACTTTGTGTCTTTTTAACGTTAACAGCGCATAAATTAAAGAGCGTGGATTACATAAGGATTGAGAACTGTACTAATTCCTGTTTAAAACACATGTAGCTCCTACCCTTTGTTTATCAGATTGTATATACTTTGTGTCTTATTAACGTTAACAGCGCATAAATTAAAGAGCGTGGATTACATAGGATTGAGAACTGTACTAATTCCTGTTTAAAACACATGTAGCTCCTACCTTTGTTTATCAGAGCACTATTACTATTGTTATACTTTCCCCTTTTTTTCCCAGTGTTTAGTATTAACCCGGGTTATTAAAAATGATGCACTTGCGTCCAGGTGATCCGTTCTCTTTGAATTAGTAATGAGATAGTTGCATGAGCATTAGTTTTCCTGAATAGTTGTATGAGCACTAGTTTTCCTGAATAGTTGTATGAGCACTAGTTTTCCTGATCCTGATGTTCAGGCCTCTGCTCATCATTCTTGTTCTGCTATACAGTTCTAGGCTGGCAAGTTCTGTACGCACAGACACACGCAAGCGTACATTGTACTTTAACAAGTACAATGTAAATACAGGAGAGTGGGGGGAGGGGGAGGGGAGGGGATGTTCACACGCACAAAGCACAGTTTGGGCTTGCGTGTGATCAACATGCCCCAAGCTCATTTAGAAAGGGAGGATTGAAAGCGAAATGTGGAGTACTGCGACCGCTATAGGTGGAGAGACGTGTCTTGCTGCAACACAATGAAACTCCAAGATAAGTATTTCATCAGGAGTAGCATGCAGCCTTCGTTTGGGGCAACACACACACACACATACACACAACAACAACAACAACAACAACAACAACAACACGTGCATCAGGTAGTGACAGTGCACGGGAGGGTGTGTGTGAAAGGTGTGACTGGGAAGCGGTCTGTCCAAGACGTCCTTCCAGTGAAAGCCCTGGGGCGTGAGGTCCGCTGTCAATTTAGCACAGGCAGGTGCGTCGTGGCACGTGCAGCCGCAAGTAGGAAAGGTCGCTGAATTCCCCGATCTGACCAGACAAAAGTGGTTTTCTTTCAACTTTCGTGTGACGAGCACGTCACATGGTTCATAGGAACTCCCGGTTGTTGAAAGCCGAAGGGTGAGTAGAACAACGGACGGAGAATAAGAGACGCTTTAAGTGTTTTTTTTTAACATGAGTAATGAAAACTGAAAATGATCAATCTATAATAACTTACCTGGAATAGAGCGCGGCGTTTGTGAGGAAAAAAAAAAAGACGCGGGACACTACAGAGTCGGGGCTCAAATGAACAGGACAGTTCGGTGGGGGAGGGGAGGGGGTGGTCAGGGAGGGAAGTGCAGGGGGATGGGGAAGGAGGGGTCCTTCAGAGGCGTAATGTTAAGTGTCCTGGGGTGAAACGTCATCCTGCCAATGACCTAATTCAATCAGCTGCTTGGCGTGTGCAGCCTGAGCAGGGTTCCCTCCCTTTAGGACAGGCTCCGTCTTTTAGTATAGTCTTTGTTCCAAATGTCCGTTGGTGCACGTGACACATACGCGGACAATTGTTTCCTGATGGATGAAATCAGATTTTCTCACCATCAGCATCCGCTTTCTATCATTTCGATCGCGACGCCCAA
>CM065738.1:23767927-23777927 GCA_033310375.1 Conus canariensis
AACAAGTAATTATGACTCATGAAAACAGGTAATTATGACTCATGAAAACAGGTAATTATGACTCATGAAAACAGGTAATTATGACTCATGAAAACAGGTAAGTATGATTCATTAAACAGATAATTATGACTCATGAAAACATAACATTATGACTCATTAAAACAGGTAATTATGACTCATGAAAACAGGTAATTATGAATCATGAAAACAGGTAATTATGACTCGTGAAAACAGGTAATTATGAATCATGAAAACAGGTAATTATGAATCATGAAAACAGGTAATTATGACTCATGAAAACAGGTAAGTATGATTCATTAAACAGATAATTATGACTCATGAAAACATAAAATTATGACTCATTAAAACAGGTAATTATGACTCATGAAAACAGATCATTATGACGCATGAAAACAGATAATTATGACTCATGAAAACATGTAATTTTGTAGCTCACAACAACCGATAATCATGACTTATGAGAACAGGTAATCATGACTCATGAAAACAGGTAATTATGACTCGTGAAAACAAATAATTATGACTCATGAAAACAAATAATTGCGACCCAGGAAAACAAGAGAGGGCGATAAATGAAAACAAATAATCATGGCTCATGAAGCCAGATAATGAAGACTGATGATCACCAGATGACTCTAACCCGTGTGTGTCTATGCGGTGTGATCATTGGTGCGGACTGCAGGCGTGTAACAGACAGTAGAGTAGAAAGAAACTCGTGGAGAGCGTGGCAGCAGAGAGTCCTCAGAAGAGAAGCCCCCTTCAAGCAAGTGTTTCGGCCCTTATCTCCTGACACTCTAGGGAGGTTGGGCCACACCCGGTTCATGACTCCGGATGTCCCTCTGCTGCCCCTTTTTTTCCCATCTTGGGACGAGCCATGGCTGGGATTCGAACCCATGACCCTCTGGACATGCTCATTTTCCACTTAATGACTCGCGCTTTAACCACTGAGCCACAGGGACACCTGATATTTGTAGGGAAATTAAGCCTTATGAAGTTCACTTTTGTTCCTCCTTGACCAGATCCAGCTTGAACACCTCTCTGCCGCTTCTGCCATTGCTTTCAGGGCTCTGGTTTTTTCCTTCCCTGCAACTGAGAGCTGTTTCATGAGGCTGTATGCAGACGTTCCTACAAACCCCTAGCTCCAATTTCTGCAGTGAGGACTTTGACCTGATAGCCTTCTCTCCTCAGGCTGTTTGCCAGATCAGCATACTTTTCAGTCTTGTAGATTTGAGCTGCCTCCATTCTGTTCTCATATGGCACCGTGAGCTCGATCATGATCAGCTGCTTGGTTGACTTAGAGTGGACTACTATGTCTGGTCTCATGCCACTCTTGCTGATGATCTCTGGGTGACTCTTCCATTCTGGGAGGTCTGCAGTGCACTCCCAGTCATCTGCCCCGTCCAGCAGACTCTGCCTGCATGTTTCGAGTGGCACTGTTGTTCTTGGCCATGATTTGCTGCCTCCTGCCGTGAAGAATGTTGCGGGTGCTTTTGGAGTCCTGATTTTCCCTTTTGTGGTGTTGGTACTAGCCCAGACTACTTGTACAATTTCTTTGAGCACTTGGTTGTGCCTCCATGTGTACCTTCCTTGAGCCAGGGCTACTTTACATGAGCTTAGGACATGCTCCACTGTTTGTTTTTCATGGCAGAGGGGGCATGCAGGATCGTCTGTTTTCCCCCACTTCACCAGGTTTGCATTTGAGGGCAGAAGGTCATATGCAGATCTGAGAATGAAGCTGATCCTGAGAGGGGCCATGTGCCAAATGTCATTCCAAGTGAGACTTCTTTGGAGTGCATTCTCCCACGTTGTCCATTGCCCTTGCTGGCTCTGCTGGACTGCTTTTTGGAGTCTTTTTTGGTCTTCTTCTTTTCTCATCTCCTGAATCATCATGTCTCTTTTGGCTTTTCCTTTGGCCTTTGACCACCATTCAGTTTTGGTCACCCCCAGTCCCTGTCTGTTGGTCTGTGTGTGTCCTGTTATTTCTCTGATCTTGAGACTTTCTTTTGCAGAATCCATCGCCTCTTGAACTTTCCATTTTCTGCCTGTCTTCAGCTGGGGCTTAATTGCTTCTACCACCTTGTCTCCTGAGTCCTCCAGCATGCTTTGAAGTCTGATCTTCCCTGCTTTGTATTCCTCCAGGATGGATTTCAGGGGTAGTTTCAGCTTTGCTTGGCGACAGTACAGCGCTATGTTAGTCAGACAGGGTGGGACACCAAGCCATTTCCTTGTGAACTTGTTGATTTTGGCTTCCATTGCCTCCACTATGCTGGTGCAGATGTCGTATATCATCAGAGGCCATAGCAGCTTTGGTATCAGCATGAACTGCAGACACCAGACCTTGTATTTGCCAGGGAGCCCACACTGGTCAATGGTCTCCAAGCCTTCCTCCGCCATCTGCTTGGTTTCTTTTGCTCTTTGTGTGTCTTTCAGCGTATCATCATACCATCTTCCAAGGCTCTTGACTGGTTCTTCTGTGACTGTTGGAATGGCCTGGTTGGCAACACTGAAGACCACAGATCCGGCCACTTTTCCTTTCCTCAGTGAGAGACTCCGTGATTTCTTTGGCTTGAACTTCATTCTGGATGAGGCAACTATGTCGTCCAGCCTCTCCAGCACATGACGTGTCTCGTCTTCTCTGGATGAAATCACTGTAGTGTCATCCATGAAGGCCTTGAGAGGAGGCATCTTGTATCCATCGCCAAGGTCTGTTTGTCTCGCGTTGTTTGTTGCTGCTTTCAAGATGAGTTCCATTGCCAGCACGAACAGTATTGGGGAAATTGCACAGCCCATTGCAATACCCACTTCCAAGTTGATCCAGTCTGTTGTGTACTCCTTGGTAGAGAACCGCATTGAGAAGCCATTGAAGTACTTCTTGAGCATGTCGCGGATGTTCTTTGGCACATGGTACATCTCAAGAGCCAACTGTATCATCTCATGGGGCACAGATCCATATGCGTTTGCCAGATCAAGCCACACTACGTCCAGGTCTCTCTTTTCTGTTTTTGCTTTTTGGATTGCGTCCCAGATCATTGTGGCGTGTTCTACACAGCCCGCCACGCCTGGGATGCCACCTTTCTGGACTGACACATCCAAGTACTTGTTTTCCATCAGGTACTTGGTCAGCCTTGCTGCCATGACAGAGAAGAAGATTTTCCCTTCGACGTTTAGTAGTGATATTGGCCTGAACTGGCTAATGTCACTTGAGTTTTGCTCTTTGGGGATGTACACACCATCTGCCGTCATCCACTGGCCGCTGATCTTCTGGTTTCTCCAAGCCGATCGCAGCAGCCTGTGGAGCCACTCCAGCACCTTGGGACATTTCTTGTAAAGCTGGTAAGGTATTCCGTTTGGCCCTGGTGATGATTTGGCTCTGGCTTTGTCGACCACCTTCTTGATTTCCGCCAACGTTGGAGGCTTGCCATTGAACTGTTCCTCAGGGTTGGTTGGCCACACCAGACCTTGAATGTCGAGTGGTGCTTTGCTCTGTGGGTCAGAGTATGTTTTCCTCAGATGCTGCTCAAGAACTCCTTTGTCCACACTTAGGGTCCCAGATTTTGGCTGCTCAAACAGTGTTCTGGCAAACTGGAAGGGGTCTCTGAAGAAGCGCTCTTGTGTCTTCTTCTTTTTGCTCTTCCTCTTCCTCGCAGATTCCGCTTTGCTGAGGGCACTGTGTTTTTCTTTCAGGTCTTTCCACAGTTTTTCCAAGCCTTGTTTTTCAGCTGGCAGTGCGGTCTTCATTTGCATCTTGAGGTTTTTCTTTTGGACCCTGATCTTGTCCATCTTTTCTTGGCGTCTGGATTTCTTTGGAGGTGTTTTCTCTTTGGGTAGTTTTGCTCCATAGGCGTCTCTACATGTGGCATACACAATGTCCCCATAGTGTGGCTAGTTTGTGTTCCAGGGTGCTTTTCCCTATCAGTGCATCGAGTCTTTGGACGATTTTTGCATCCAGTTTCTCCCAATCTTCAGTTTCGTTTGCTCGTGGCAGGTTGAGTTTCAGGCGCCTGGCATCGAGGGCCTGTGCAAATTCCTCATCCGAACCAACAGCGTGGATGTCCTTGGCACTGTGGTTTAAATCCTGGCCTTGGTCTTCCGACGTCTTATCTGCTGATGCAGTGCGCTGCTGCTCATTCAGATGAGTCTTCACACATCCCATCTTTGTTCTGTGGATCTTCATGCCACGGGTGGTAGCGAAACGCTTTCCACAGACACATGGATATTCCATTTGGTCCATGTTCATAGTCCGTTTGGGATTTGCAGTCATGATTGGTTGAGCACCGATGGATTCATCATTCTCTCCCCCTTTCGGTGAATCCTGGGAGCATCTTTTCCTTTTATTTTTAGTAGCCACATGTTTAAGGCAAAGTGGGGAGCCAGCCCACAGAGCCCTTGGTTCTGGTCTTTCCCAGTGTCCTCCGGTCTTTCCCGGACGTCCTCCGGCCTATTCCCGATGCAGGAGAAAGAGCGCCAAGAACACGTTCCCATCATCACTCTACTCCCCCGCGGCTGAGAAAGGGCACGGTGCCCAGATTCCCCGTGCCCAAGGTGCTAAGGAGGCGGCGGAAACGGGCACCTGCCCGTATCACATGCTGGACCATGCTTCAAAGCATTCATCTGGGAGTTGTTTTGTAACACGATTGGTGATAGTTCTGGCTCAAGTCCAAAATCACACCCCTCTCTCCCCCCCCCCCCTCTCAACCTCGCCCCCACCCTCAAGTTCAGATGCCTTGTGCTTTGGTTGATATGTTTTGGTCGTTTGCGACGACTGAGAGTTTTAAAGGATGAGGGGTGTTGGGAGGGGGGAAGGGTGATTTTGAAGCGAAAGGGTAGGTCATTCTGAACTCCCCGAGGGGTGAGCTTGAGCCCGTGCCCTTTCTCATCCACCAGACAGTGATTTCATGTGGGTGGGGAGGAGGGGCGGGGATGGGGCAAGGGGGGAGGAAGCGAACACAAAACGTTACACCGGAAATGACTGCCATAATGAGCTGTTTTCATGGCTGGCGGTTTGTGAAGGTCATACGGTGGTTTCTTTCTATTGCCTTGTTATCTAACTTTTTACATAGCGTAAAAATCAATGAAAAGAACCATTTTTACTCGAAAATAATTCATAGTTACTCTGTGTTTGACAGTGACAACTACTTTCTTCCTAACGTGAAACAATAGTTATTACTGTGGGTTTTTTTTTTCTCATTCGTTTGTTTAATTGTTTGTTCCTTTGCTTTTTTCTTTTTCTTTCTTTTTTTTTTTTTGGACAGTGATAACTACTTTCTTCCTAACGTGAAAACAGTAGTTATTACTGTGTTGTTGTTGTTTTTTCGTTTGTTTGATTGTTTGTTCCTTTGCTATTTTCTTTCTTTTTTTTTTCTCAAAGAAATGATCACCCTTTGAAACAGATCCGTAAGCTCAGATCGGGATTGGTGGTCCTTCGCGGTCATCCGGGCTTTAAATTAATTAAAGCGATGATTACACGGCCTTTTGAATGGATTAGATCCGAGACGGGATCGTGCGTCCTAGGTAAAGTACTGCGGGGGTCAGGCAACGGTCAGTCTCACACAACCAGGCAGTGACCACCCACCCCATCATGCCTGTGGCGCCAGAGGGCGAGACGGGGAGACGGGGCGCGGAGGAAGGAGGACAGGGTGGTGCGGGGTGGGGATGAGAGGACGAAGAAGAGTGGTGGTGGGGGATGGGGGCGAGATTGGGAATGTGGAAGGGAGAAGAAGGAGGGCGGGGGCAGGCGGGAGGGGGCGGAGGGAGGGAGAGAGGTTGAGGTTATGGGCGGAGGCGCCGCGGTTGAAATTTAAAACTGGCGCCGCAGGCGCGGATCACCCCGTGATTGAGACTGTGGGGACGGGTAGGGTACCTGACTACTTCATTTTCAGGACGGATATTACTGACGACTCAGTCTTTCCTTACGAGTCTTTCCTTTCCTGAGGAATGGAACTGGAAACTGATAGCTTATGGATCGATTGAGTTGTGTGGTTGTAGTGGTATGTGCATCCGGTCTAAATGTGTTTGTTTTTCTCTGTCTTTCTGTCTATCTTGAACACTATGTCTGTCTGTCCCAGCGTCGCTTCTCCGCCTCTCTCTCTCTCTCCCCTCACCCAGTGCTCTCTCTCTCTCTCTCTCTCTGTCCGTATGTCTGTCTGCCCGTCTGTTTGTCTGTCTATCTGTCTGTCTGTTTGTCTCTCTCTCTTTCTCTCTCTCGGTCTCCCCCTTCCTTTGCCTTCCCACGCTCGACCAAGCAACTGTTTATTAATTAATCAAATGTCTCTGTCAGAATCGCAGGAGACTGATTTATTGTGCGACAGGCGTGTGTGTGTGTGTGTGTGTGTGTGTGTGTGTGTGTGTGTGTGTGTGTGTGTGTGTGAGAGAGAGAGAGAGAGAGAGAGAGAGAGAGAGAGAGAGAGAGCGTGTGTGTGTGTGTGTGTGTGTGTGTGTGTGTGTGTGTGTGTGTGTGTGTGTGAATTTGTTTTGATATTTCCTTTGATGGTGACCGGATGCGTATGTATGTGTGTGTGTATGTGTGTATATATGTGTGTATGTACGTATATATACATATGTATGCATATGTGCATGTGTCAATGTTATCCTGTAAGTCAACTAGAGCTTATTCCGCTGTTCCCTCAAAAGAAACTCATACATTTGTAATTGTTTCATCATTTGTTTTTTGATTCATTTTGTCTGAATATCTGTCTGTCTGTCTGTTTGTGTATCTGTCTGTCTGTCTTCCTTCTTCTTCTTCTTCTTCTTCTTCTTCTTCTTCTTTCTTCTCTCTCCATCATCATCATCGTTATCTTCGTTTTCATCATCATCATCATCATCATCATCATCATCATCATCATCATCATCATCATTATCGTCGTCGTCGTCGTCGTTGTCGTCGTCGTCGTCGTCGTTATCGTATTGTCGTCGTCGTCGTCGTCGTCGTCGAAGTAATCATCATCATCATCATCATCATCATCATCATCATCATCATCACCTTCTTCTTCTTCTACTTCTACTACTACTACTACTACTTCTACTACTACTACTACTACTACTACTACTACTACTACTACTACTACTACTACTACTTCTTCCTCTTTTTCTTCTACCTCTTTCTTTCTTTTCCTTTTTCTTCTTCTTCTACTACTACTACCACCACCACCACTACTACTACATACTACTACTACTACTACTACTACTACTACTACTACTACTACTTGCTCCTCTTTTTCTTCTACTTTTTTCCCCTTTAATCCTTCTTTTTTCTTTTTTCCCTCCTCCTCCTCCTCCTCCTTCTTCTTCTTCTTCTTCTTCTATGTCTGCCATCGTCTTATTAGTTTTTCTAACGTCGTAGTAGGATACTTTGGGAGGGTGTGTGAGTGTGAACACAGATGAAGCGCTGACCAGTCGAGCAGTGCCAGCAATTGCATGAGAATGTAAGGGGACGGGGTGGGAGCTGAAGATTATACAGAGGGACGAGTAGGATGAAGAAGTAGGGAAGAAGTAGACCTTCAACGGGAAGGGGAAGAATGGACTGTAGAAGCGAGGATCGGGGGGTGGGGGTGGGGAGGAAGGGGGGGGGGTGGGGTGTGAGGAAGGATCGTCACAGAAATGGGAAAGGACGGCCGCAAGGAAAGGTCTAGTTAGGTCCGGGCTCATGAAGCCTTCCTCCCAGCATGACGTCAGGTGGAAGACGATTTAGTTAGGTCCGGGCTCATGAAGCCTTCCTCCCAGCATGACGTCAGGTGGAAGACGATTTAGTTAGGTCCGGGCTCATGAAGCCTTCCTCCCAGCATGACGTCAGGTGGAAGACGATTTAGTTAGGTCCGGGCTCATGAAGCCTTCCTCCCAGCATGACGTCAGGTGGAAGACGATTTAGTTAGGTCCGGGCTCATGAAGCCTTCCTCCCAGCATGATGCCACGACGTCAGGTGGAAGACGATTTAGTTAGGTCCGGGCTCATG
Organism: Conus canariensis; assembly: GCA_033310375.1. NCBI lineage: Eukaryota > Metazoa > Mollusca > Gastropoda > Neogastropoda > Conidae > Conus > Conus canariensis. The sequence goes on from CM065738.1 coordinate 23,775,897, forward strand.
AAGCCTTCCTCCCAGCATGACGTCAGGTGGAAGACGATTTAGTTAGGTCCGGGCTCATGAAGCCTTCCTCCCAGCATGACGTCAGGTGGAAGACGATTTAGTTAGGTCCGGGCTCATGAAGCCTTCCTCCCAATATGACGTCAGGTGGAAGACGATTTAGTTAGGTCCGGGCTCATGAAGCCTTCCTCCCAGCATGACGTCAGGTGGAAGACGATTTAGTTAGGTCCGGGCTCATGAAGCCTTCCTCCCAGCATGACGTCAGGTGGAAGACGATTTAGTTAGGTCCGGGCTCATGAAGCCTTCCTCCCAGCATGACGTCAGGTGGAAGACGATTTAGTTAGGTCCGGGCTCATGAAGCCTTCCTCCCAATATGACGTCAGGTGGAAGACGATTTAGTTAGGTCCGGGCTCATGAAGCCTTCCTCCCAATATGACGTCAGGTGGAAGACGATTTAGTTAGGTCCGGGCTCATGAAGCCTTCCTCCCAGCATGACGTCAGGTGGAAGACGATTTAGTTAGGTCCGGGCTCATGAAGCCTTCCTCCCAGCATGATGCCACGACGTCAGGTGGAAGACGATTTAGTTAGGTCCGGGCTCATGAAGCCTTCCTCCCAGCATGATGCCACGACGTCAGGTGGAAGACGATTCCCACACGCATACGGTGCCTGGGACTAGGAGAACGTCCTGCACTCGAAGAAGATGGAAAACCCAGCCTCTTTGCGGTAGTTGGTTTTGCCAGAAGGGAGATGGTGGGTCATCTGGTGCATGTGGCGAGTGGATCTGGCAGGGGGATTAGGGAATGGCCTTCATGGAGAGTTAACAGTGATCTCCCCTTGACCGTGAACTTGGATCTTGGCGCGTGCCAAACGTACCTCCATGCTGCTCTAGATCACTTCCCGATAGGTGATTTTGGGCGTGGTCCACCCATGAAACACCCCATGAAGTCATATAGGAGCGTTTGTTGGTCCCCTTACGCTAACACCTGACTGTAAGCCAATTCATTCGTTCCCACAGACATGCATGGCACGTGCCGTTCGTCACACCAGTTCCAGCTAGCGCGTGCCCTCAGCGAAATTCCCCCACACTGGAAGATGCTGTTGATTACTGGCATGCAGGCTGTCGTTCTCGCGTCCTGTCTTATATAATAGTGACCAGGGGTAGTGCGGCAGAGGCACTGACTCGGTTCTCTCTGAATGCACATAGAGCAGACGATACTAATGGCATGCATTCCTTCATCGGGAAGGGGGGGGGGGAGGGGGGGGGGGGAAGGGGGGGGAGGAGGGTGCAAACATTTGTTTTATTACAGAAATCGTATTTTCCTCTAAAATATTCTTAGCGGTGGAGTCCTTACTCAGTGTATTAATTACAGTATACATATTTATCATTAATCGACAAAAGTGCCGAAAATAAACGCAAATTGCTGTTTAAGGTAGCTGTGAGGATACAGTGATACTGTTAGCGTAGGGGGGCCCACACGTGTGTCCATTTCCTTCCACCTGTCACATACGACGGGTATAATTGGGCACACGCCTGTATTCACCCCTGACGGATGTCCTTAGATCATGCCCCAAGTCACTCATGCAGGAGTGGTTTTGAAACAGAATGGGTGGTTCTTCTGGCTCACATCCAGAATCCCCCCTCTCCCCCCCTCCCCCCCCCCCCCCCAGCTCTTTCCCCTTTCAAATTCAGGTGCAATCTTACTTCAATTGATGCTTCTGTCGTTTGGGACACTGAGAGTGAATTTGGAACAAGAAAGGAGGGGGTAAGAATCGATCTTTTATTCTCCATGAGGGTGATTTTGGGCTTGGGCCCTTTCTCACCTGTCGTGGGGATTGATTTCAGTCATGGGGTGATTGCGGACCATTACATCGGGTATTCCCCCCCCCCCCCCCCCTTCAACTACCTTCGTTAGATTGAATCCTTTGTGGTGGTATCTGCCAACCAGCTGTTTCTTCTTCTTCCTGGTAGCACGAGGAAATTGCCATGTAGTCATGGTGGAATGTCGTCCCCTCTACCCCCTCCCCTTTCCTCGC
>CM065738.1:23785427-23792927 GCA_033310375.1 Conus canariensis
TATAACTTAATTTATTTCCAGAAATACTTTGAAATCATACAGATTTAAAACAAGAACAACAGCAAAAACAACAACAACAACAACAGCAACAAGCACACACACATACGCACACACACACACACACACACGCACGCAGGCAGGCACGCACGCACGCACACTTACACACACACACACACATACACACGCGCGCGCGCACGCACGCTTGCACGCACGCACGCAAGCGCGCGCTCGCACGCACACACACGAATTATTACACGCGCCACTTAATTCCAGACAATCAGTAATATTACATTGTTGTTTACAATTCATATCGGCCCATAAAACAACAACAAAAGCAACAACCTACCCGTAGTTCTTGTTTGCTCTTCGAGCTTTGTCTGAAAATGTTTTTTTTTTCTTTCTTTGTTGTATTTCCCTTCTCCTCACGTCTTCTTCTTCTTCTTTAACATATTTCTTCTCCTGTTCTTTTTCTTCTCATTACGTTCTTTCGGTTCCTGATGTTTTCCTTTCATTTCCTTTTCGTTTCTGATTCCTGTGTAACGTGTGTCTTGTTATTGCTCGTCTCCTGTTGCCTTTCTTTCCTTCCGTGTTGTTCCTTCTTTTCTTCTCCTTCCATCCCCTTCCCCCCCTCCTCCTTCTTTCCCTCCCCCTTCTCCCACTACTCTCCTCCTTCTTCTTTTTTTTTTCTGCTCGTCTCTCTTTGTCTAAGTCTTTGTCCTGTTTTCTTGAGTGAAGGCGAAGCTTCTTTTAATCTCAGAAAAAGGTGCTCCTAGTTTCTGACAGGCAGGCATACAGGCTTATAGGCAGACTCAGCAAACCACAGGTGTGTTTTTCTTCTGACAATGCCAGGCTTGAAGTGCTGGAGCAACCCCCCCTCCCCCCCCCACTCCCCATCCCAACCCACCCATACTTCCTCCCCTCGCCTCCCTCCAAGCTTACGGAGACTTATCTAGAAGAACAATCTGTCCAGTTTCTTCATCCCCCCCCCCCCCCCCCCCCCCCCCTGGCATTCCAGACTTGGGCTCATGCCAAGCTTTGGACTTTCTTTTCCCCCCCTTTTTAATGCTGTGCAGCGGCTTCTCTACAGGAGGCTGTTTTGCTGTGAACCCCCTCTTGCCGCCCCTCTTCCTTTCCCCTCTGTCTGTCTGTATCTCTCGGTCTCTCCCTCCCTCCCTCGCTCCCTCTCTCTCTTCCTCCCTACTATGTTTCTCATCCTCTCTCTCTCTCTCTCTCTCTCTCTCTCTCGTCCACTCTTCTCTCTCTCTCTCCACACTCCCCACTCCCACCCTTCTCTCTATCACTCCTCCATCCTGCTTTCACCTATCACCCCTCCGTATTTCATTCCATAACTTTTTTTTTCTATTCCATATCTTCATTTTGTATATAAAGTTTTCCTGACGTACTTTTGGGTACTTAGAGTTGTTTGATGTATGACGTACGATACACGTTCGCTACTCTTTTGATTAACCGTTATTTTCATTTCAAATTGCAGTTTAATTTTTCCATTGAGGGCAAGATGCTTGGCGACACGTTCTGTCCGCAGGAGCGTAGGCTGGATTTCCCACAGAGAAATTTATTTTGATGACAATACAATACAATGCAATACAATACAATACAATACAATGCAATACAATACAATACAATGCAATGCAATACAATGCAATACAATACAATACAATGCAATACAATACAATACAATACAATACAATACAATACAATACAATACAGTACAGTACAGTACAATACAATACAACACAACACAACACAACGCAACACAATGCGACACGATACAATGCGATACAATACAATACAACACAACACAACACAATGCGATACAACACAGTACAATGCAATGCGATACAATACAATGCGATACAATACAATACTACACAACACAACACAATGCGATACAACACAGTACAATGCAATGCGATACAACACAATGCGATACAATACAACACAACACCATGCGATACAACACAACACAATACAATGCAATACAATACAATACAATACAAAACAATACGGTACAATACGGTACAACACAATGCGTTATGGTTTAATACAATTCACGGCAATGCGTTGCAGTTCAAGACAAGACAAGATAACACAGGACAAGAGAATGCAGTGTACTGAAATGCAGCACAAACCAGTGCAAGACGTCACAGGGCTGTACATCACCGTGATGGAAGTATATAGTCATGTACAATACATTACAATACAACGCGAGTCAACACGATGCGATCAAACGCAGTGTAATACAACACAGTGTGATGGGAGGCAATGCAATGGTGTTCAATACAATTCCATACAGTTGACTTCAACACAGTATGATACGATGCCACACAATACGATGCAAGATGAACAATACAATACTATACCATACAATAGGACACGAGACAATACGATATGATGCGACACAACACGATACGGTACAATATAATACGATACAACATGATGTGTTGCGACGCGATACCATACCATACCATACCATACTATACCATACCATACCATACCATACCATACCATACCATACCATACCATACCATATTGTATCATACCATACATACCATACCATACCATACTGTATCATACCATACCATACCGTACCGTACCGTAACGTACCGTACCGTACCGTACCGTACCGTACTGCATTACACTACGCTGTACCACACTAAACTACATTGCAATGCGATACAACACAATGCAATGCAATGCGATACAATACAACACAAGACAGCACAGCACAGCACAGCACAGCACAGCACAGCACAGCACAGCACAGCACAGCACAGCACAGCACAACACAACACAACACAACACAACACAACACAACACATTGCTGTTATTTTGATGACTGTCATGGCATTTGTAAGGTAGGTACTTGGTTTGAACTGTTTTTAACGTTGGTTCCGCTTCAGGTATACGTACTATAGTCATAGGTTTGTTAATTTATGTTATCATCTTTTAGTACAATTCTTTGACAGTGGACTGCCATGGAAGCTGAAGTAGGTGAGCATATTGGAGGTTTGCTGGCTGAGTATAAGCAAGTGTTATCCTTTTCTATTTATTCCGGTTACCGTGTGTAATGGCGATTGTGGATTCGACCGAGTTGTTTTGGTGTCATTATTTTTATTTTATCATCATTATTATCATTTTCTGTTTGTTCTAGTAACTGTGTGTAATTGCGATTGTCGATTCGACCGAGTTGTTTTTGTGTCATTTCATTGTATCATCAGTTTTCTTATTTTTGTTTATTGTAATGACGGTTTGTAGAATTCTAGAGCTGTTGAGTTCGTAGACAACCTCAAAACGACTTTCGTGGTCTGGTTGGCTGAAAGCAGTTTGTGAATAAAAAAAGACATTTTTTTGAATTCGTTGGAATATATAACAGTTTGTGAATAAAGAAAAGACATTTTTTTGAATTCGTTGGAATATAAACAGTTTGTGAATAAAAAAAGACATTTTTTTTAATTCGTTGGAATATAAACAGTTTGTGAATAAAGAAAAGACATTTTTTTTAATTCGTTGGAATATAAACAGTTTGTGAATAAAGAAAAGACTTTTTTTTTTTAATTCGTTGGAATATAAACAGAGATGTGAGGGTGTTCTTAGAACGCTCAGCTGGAAACTCTAGCGCGATGCTACTTCAATACGATTTTTTGTTCCAAGATCAGCATTCCACGGGATCTCTTGCTGTGTTAACAATACCGCTTCTTTGATGTACTGTTTTTTGTACAACTTTGTTTTGGTTTGGGATTCTGTTTCGTCGGCATTCGAGGCAATCAGATGGGCTGATCAACTTGCCAAGGATGTCATAGATAAACAGTCGTGTAGATTCTTCATCCCCCACACCGGTGATGTGAAAGCCAAAGTTCCGACCTGTCTCAAAGACCTTGGGCGAGAAGAATGGAAGAAGTAGACGAATAACAAACTCTTCCACGTTCATCCAAAACCGAAAAAGAGTTTTTTTTAGCATCTGCCATTGGTATCCGTAAAGAAGGAACTGTTTTTTTTTGTGCCGATTATACGTAGGACTCTCTTTTTAACCTTCTCTGTCTCTTAAAAGTGAAGAAGCTCCGCGGTGCATTCCATTTGATGGGCCATTCACTATAACACATGGTCTTTTACAGAGTTCATGGACTTACATGATGTAAGAAATACACACTTGACAGCAAACTCTGTGTACTCCTTGTTTAGACATATTCTGCCATATGCGATGTTTTATTTCAAGAAAGAAAATATAAATGTATTTCTTGTAATCTCAGATTTGATTGAAGGAAAATTTTCGAAAACGTTTTTGCGTGTTTTAAAATCTCTGTTGATGTCTGTTTGTCTGTCTTTCTGTCTCTCTGTCTGTCTACTTGCCTTTCAGTCAGGAGTGAGTAAGTCAGTCAGTTTGTCTGTCTCTGTCTGTCTATCTGTCTCTGTCTCTCAGTCTCTGTCTCTGTCTCTCTGTCTCTGTCTCTGTCTCTGTCTCTCTCTCTCTCTCTCTCTCTCTCTCTCTCTCTCTCTCTCTCTCTCTCTCTCTCTCTCAACAACTCTGAAAAGGATTGATCTTGAAGAGGTGACAGACTCGATAATATAGCCTGTCGTGGTTGATTTGGCCTAAATAACACGAATTGAACTGGTGTGCCCCCCTCTTTTATAACCCCTCCGTCCTTCTTATCTTTTTCTCCTTAATGCTGCTGCTGTTTCCATCCCATCTCCCATGGCTGATGTTGCTTGTCGTCTTCCCGTTGGTCTTCTCTACTTGCCATTCACATCTCTGTCCTGGATGGCCGTGGGGGGTGGGGGAGTGGGGGGTGGGGGTGAAGTCTTTACCGAGGTGATTCCGAGGTAGCAGTGCAGGATCTTCTCTGGTAGGTTGCCACTCGACAACTTGATACTAACTGATTTATTCGAACTGTTGCTGGGCGATCCGGGTGTAGGTGTGTGTTGTAGAGAAGAGGCGGAAAGAGCGGCGTGGGAAAAATAGCGCTAGGGGGCCGCGGAGGAGGGGCGAGATTAACAGAAGGACAAGACAAAATAAGAAATTAGAAAAACATTTTTAAACCCCGCGAAAATCCAAGCGTCCTCGTGTTTCCACCCGCTGAATTTCCGGGGAGGAGGATAATTTCCCACGTGCGGCTACATCAGGTTATGTTTGTGAACTTGTTTGAACGACAGGTGGATCCACCAGTTGGCCCGTTTACCGGAGGTACATTCAGTTCCTGCAACATTCGCCTTCTTCCTCACTACATGTCGCAGCATGTGTCGTTCAGCCTTCTTCAATCAATTTGTGGAAAGAAAAAAAAGTAATATCTGCTGGCTGTAGCTTTTGGCGACGACTCAGGGTTAATGTTCTACACTTTTGGGCAACGTATGAACGGCAGTATTTCATGCCGTATGGAGGGTGATATTGTACACCCTCTGCAAAAGAACGAAGAGTCATATTGTGTATCTTTCGCCTTTTTTGGCGCCGAATGTAGCTGATACTTTGCCCTTTGCCACGGCAAATGAAGTGAAATTTTCAACAGTATTCTGTGGCGAGTGAAGGGTAATAGTCTCCATTTTGAGGCGCTGACTGAAAGGTAATGTTTTAAATCATTCGGTGATGAATGGAGGGTACAATTCTACACCTACCGATGGCACACTAAGGGTGATATTCTATACAATTTTGCATTGAATCAAAGGGAAACATTCTACAACTTTCGGCACCGAAGGAAGGGCAATCTTCTCAGCTTTTGCAGAGAAGGTAGAATAATTTGACAAACCTATCAGCTTTCAGTGAAGCGTTATAATTGATGTCTCTTGAAGAGAAATGAAGGCAAAATTATGCTTCCTTCCTGGATGAATGAAGGGTACTGTTCTACTTCTATCGATGGCCAGTAAAGGCCAATATTCTGCATCCGTCAACAACGCATGTATGGTAATCAGCTCCCTCTTTAGGCCAACAGAGTCCTTTTCTACATTTTTTGGATAAGGGATGAAGGTTAATAACCTATGTTTTGGGGCTGCAAATGAACTTGATCAATGAAGGGTGATAACTGCACCTTTTTAGCAGCGAATGGAGGATAATATTCTACGTCTTTCGGCAGAAAAAAAGGTAATATTCTTCAGTCTTCAGGGGCGAATAAAAAAAAAGTATTCTGCGCTTTTCAGCGGCGAATAAACGGTAATATATATTCTTTTAGCTGCAAATGACGAATAAGCAGTATTCTTCAAATGTCAGAAAACACAACCCAACAATTACAACGATCGTATACTTCGATGTAGATTCTCAGTTGTTCTTCAGTAAACCATGGCCCCTCGTCATCAAATGACAGCATTACAGTTTGTAGGCATCGGTAATATGCTGAATAATGTGGGTGACGTTTTGAGTCGTACTGCATTGTTTAATGGTGCGGTCTTACAACTGAAAAGTAGCCTCTTCAGCCAGGTTCAACTTCAGATTTATCATAGTCCAGCGGAAATACAAGGAAAGGTGGGAAAAGTAAGTAATGATATAACATGAGAAACAGGTCGGAAATGTAGGAAACGGATAGCAATGGATAGGAAAAGGCAGGAATGTAGGAAAAGATGGGAAAAGTAGGACAAAGCAAGGCACGTTGGAAAAGAGGGAAAAGGTAAAACATATAGGACACGGATAGGAAAAAACAGGAAAAGATAAGCATTCCAAACAGCCATAGAAAAAAGCAGGAAAGGTAAGAAATATAGGAAACGGACAGGAAAAGAAGCGAAACGTTGCAAACAGCCGTAGAAAAAAAGCAGAAAAGATAGGAATTATAGGGAAAGTTGTAAAAGCACGAGAAAGGCAGGAAGCGTGGAAAAGGTAGGAAGAGCAGGAAAAAAAGGTAGGAAATACAAGAAAAGGGAGGAAAGCAGGAAAAGAATAAAACACACACACACACACACACACACACACACACACACACGAAAAATGTAAACAAAAAAAGGCAGGAGAAAAAAATTACAAGAAAAGATAGGAAAAGCAGGCAAAGGATAGAAAGCACGTGAAAAATGTAAAAAAAAGAAGAAGCAGGAGAAAGAAAATTCAAGAGAAGATAGGAAAGGCAGGAGAAAGAAAATTCAAGAGAAGATAGGAAAGGCAGGAGAAAGAAAATGCAAGAAAAGATAGGAAAGGCAGGAGAAAGGTAGAAAACACACTAAGAGGTAGGAAAAGCAAGAAAAGGTACGAAACAGGAAAATGTGGGAAAAGCAAGAATAAGTCAGACGGAAAAGGGTGGGAAACACAAAAGAAGACTGAACACATGGGAAAAGGTTTAAAAAGATATATATATAAAAGAGAGAGAGAACAGCTGGAAACATAGAAAAGGAGGGTAAGGCGAAGAAAATATAGGAATTATGGGGACAAGGTAGGGAAAGCAAGACAGATAGATGGGGAACAAAGAGCAGGAAAAGCAGGAAACTGCAGGAACAGCGGGAAACTGCAGGAACAGCAGGGAACAGCAGGAAACTGCAGGAACAGCGGGAAACTGCAGGAACAGCAGGGAACAG